>CM066033.1:1113087962-1113687962 GCA_033557465.1 Ichthyophis bannanicus | reverse complement strand
ACAAGCAGCCTGTCGAAACTTCACAAGGCTCGCTTACCTCCGGTCCCGGAGAGTGTCTGAAAACACCTGAGACTGTACAATCTCGCACTGCTGGATCCTGTGTGAGATCGCAATGAGCCTGCCAGTGCACGAACAGGCACTCTTCTGTGTGGCGCTGGCTAGGCTGTCCACCGGGAGTACCCCAATGAGTTAGCTACTGCTTAGGCTCCCTAGAAGAAAGGTGAACCGGAAAGCAAACGAAGGGGGGGAGGGGGGAGGAAGAATGAGAGAGATGCCTGCAGGCAAACTTAAAGGGCACAGTCCTTTAAGTTGACTCTCCTTCCCAAGATTAAACTAACCAACCAACCAACTAAACTGACCAGGCTTAATTGTTTCTCCAGTGAGCCCGGACGTCCGGGCTCCTATCTATCCAGCTGCTTGGAGACTGAGATAACTGATGGCAGGAGGCGGATTCCGAGTGGATATACCGGTGACATCATAAAAAGGAGGAGTTTCTCAGTCTCCAAAGCTGCTGGATGAGATAGGGAACCCAGAGGTCCGGGACTAGACTGGTTACACGATCAGGAACATGGTTTTGATGATGTACATTATTAGCCAGCTTGATGAGGCAGGGACAGTGATCCTCTGGGAGGAAAGCTTGGGCCTATCAAGTGTCTATGAGCATTCCAATGAGCTCCAGTCGTTGGGTCGGAGCAAGGTGGAAGTTTATGACAAAACCCAGGTGTTGGAGCACCGTGATGTTCGATGAAGGGAGAGTTAGCTCCTAAAGGGAGTCTCCCTGATCATCCAGTCATCCAAGTAAGGAAAGATGAATACCCCCCGGGTGCGCAAGTAGGCAGCAACAACTGCCATGATTTTGTGAAGACCTTTGGGACAGAAATGAGACAAAAGAGGAGAACCCTGTATTGGTAATGGTTTCCTTGAAACAGGAAGCATAGATACTGTCTGTGGCAGGGATATATCAGTACATGCATGTATGCCTCAAGTCTAGAGAATAGAGCCAATTGTGTCTCTGGAGGTCTTGCAGAAAGGTTCCTAGGGAGATCATTTTTAATTTTGCCTCGGACCAAGAACTTGTTTAGGTCTCAGATCTAGAACGGGTCTGAAGCCTTCTGGTTTCTTTGGAATGAGAAAGTATGGGGAGTAGAAGCCCAACTTCTTTTGAGGAGGAGGAATTTTTTCTATGTCACCTCTTGTTGTAAGAGGGTTCTGTGAAGGGGTTCTATGGAATACTCCCCATGAAGCAGGTGGGGGGGAAGGTTTCAAAGTGAAGCTGATAACCCTTTTGGAAATATGAAGTGTCCACGGCTCTGATGTTATGAGGTGCCATCAGTGAAGAAGTCTGCCTGAAATGTGGAGGGGTTGGGGGCCCTCCAGGGGCAGACTGGTAATGCTCTCTAGAAAGGAATCAAAAAACAGAAATTAGACCTTACCTGCTAATTGTCTTTCCTTGAGTTCTCTCCAGGCCAGTCCAGGAACAGAAGGTTTGTCAATCCCATTCAGCAGCTGAGGACTGAAAACTAAAAAGTTCTTTCTGACAGGCTGTCTGTGACGTCAGCTACTCAGTCTACCTACTGTCCAAGCAGCTGTGAAAAAAAACTATAGAATATACTGAGCAAGCAAAACACAAAAACAACCAAAAACACATTAACTAAACTCTTGAACTGTGAATGGATACCCCTGTACTGTAAGGTGCTCTAGGGTCGCATCCCTCTTGCTGTCCGTTCGTATTATAAACAGTTATTTATTTATCTTCAGTTAGATACTCTTTTTTTTTTTTTGCACTGCACCGTGAAAAGAACGTGAAGACCTGCCGTCCATTACTGCCAGCACTGTACTCCATGCCCCCCCAACCACTGAGGAACCACTACTGCCTTGAGTGCTTAAGACCGTAGCGCGCCCCAACTGTGGGTGGGTCCTGGACTGGCCCGGAGAGAACTCAAGGAAAGACAATTAGCAGGTAAGGTCTAATTTCTGTTTCCTCATCGTCTCTCCGGGCCAGTCCAGGAACAGAAGGGAAGTACTAAAGCAGTTCCTATAAATGGGAGGGTCCCGAGAGCCCAGCTTCAATTGCTACAGCCCCTACACTCGCGTCACTCCGTGCATGGACATCTAAGCAATAATGCTGAGCAAACGTGTGAAGAGAAGACCACGTAGCTGCCCGACAAATATTCACTGGCGGAATTAGTGCCAACTCCGCCCACGAAGCCGCTAACCCCCGGGTCAAATGAGCCCTGAGATTCCAGGGAGGTGGCTTACCTCGAAGTTCGTACGCCGACGTTATAGCCCGTTTCACCCAGCGAGCGATCGAAGCCTTTGATGCCACTTGGCCTTTCCGCGGCCCTCCAAAAAGTACAAAAAGCCTATCTGATTTCCGAAACGGCTTTGTCCTGCGGAGATACCTGCGCAGCACCTGGTCCATATCCAAACTCCGCACCAGCGCCGAAACCTCTCCACCTTCTCCACTCGAGAAAGTTGGCAAAGAAAGACTGATTCACATGAAACGGCGACACTACTTTAGGAAGAAACGACGAAACTGGTCTCAATACTACTTTCTCTACAGAGAACTGCAGAAAAGGACTTTGACACGAGAGGACTTGCAGATCCGAGATTCGACACGCCAAACATAAGGCTACTAGAAACACAGTCTTCCAAGTGAGATGCGGTAAACTAATAGTCTTCTCTGCTCCAAAAGGCGGTTGTTGCAAGACCTCTAAGACTAAATTCAAATCCCAGGGCAGCATCACGGGACGCAGGGGCGGTCTTATATTCCGCACCGCCCTTAGGAATCGATGCACATACGGGTGCACTGACAACACCTTGCCCTGAACCTTGCCCCTGTAGCACACTAGAGCTGCTAGTTGAACCTTGAGCGTATTGAGCGCCAGCCCTTTCTCCAACCCCGCCTGCAAAAAAGCTAGGATAGTCGAAAGAGCTGCGGAAAAAGGATGTAACCCCTTCTCTGTGCACCAATCCTCAAAAATCCGCCACTCGAATGTAAGCAAGGGAAGTTGTTTTGCGCCACGCCTTCAACAAGGTAGTAATTACGGCTGAGGAGTATCCTTGACGCCGCAAGCGTTCCCTCTCAATAGCCAGGCCGTAAACAAGAACCGATCCACTTGTGGCATCAGCACCGGACCTTGATGCAAGAGATTGATCCGCTCGGGCAGACGCCATGGGCGATCCACCAAAAGTCTCAGCAGATCCGCATACCACGGTCTTCTTGGCCAATCCGGAGCAATGAGGATCACGGACCCCTCGTGACCTGTTACTCTATGAGCTACTCGGCCTATCATCGGCCATGGCGGAAACACATACAGCAACACGTTCCGCGGCCATGGCTGAACCAAGCCATCCAGGCCCTCCGACATATACTCTCGGCGTCTGCTGAAAAAACGAGTCGCCTTGGTATTGGAGAACGTCGCCATCAGGTCCATGACTGGTTGACCCCAACGCACTGTAAGGTCGTGAAACACCGCTGCATTTAACTCCCACTCCCCGGGATCTAAGGTATGGCGACTGAGATAATCAGCTTGAATGTTGTCTTTTCCGGCCACGTGGGCCGTCGAGAGGACCAGTAGATGATCCTCCGCCCATAGCAGTAAACTCTGACACTCCAACAAAACGGTACTGCCCGTACCCCCTTGCCGGTTGATATAGGAGACTGTCACCAGATTGTCGGAGAACACCCAAACTGCTCTGCCCACAACCAGCTCCTCGAACTCCAGCAGCACCCACCGCACCGCTCGGAGCTCCAATCAGTTGATGGACCAACTGCTCTCCTCTACTGACCAGGAGCCTTGCGCCACCTGCACAAGACAGTGAGCTCCCCAACCGACGAGACTGGCGTCCATAGTTACCAAAACCCAATCGGGCTCCTTCAGGGGAACCCCTGCCTGAAGATGTGTCGGGTCCAACCACCAGCGAAGAGAGGAGGCCACCTCCTCTGGACACGGCAATCTGCGAAATAGGGGATGAAGCTGCGGAGACCATCTGGAAAGTACGGCCCGCTGTAGCGGCCTCATATGACTTCTGGCCCATGGAACTAGATCCAAGGCTGCCGCCATGGACCCTAGCAACTGGAGATACCTCCATGCTGTGGGAGCCTGCAACTTCAAGAATGCTTGTACCTGCTTGAGAATCTTGTGGACCCGCTCCTCGGGAAGAAATACTGACCCTATCTGGGTGTCGAGTAACGCTCCTAAGTGAGACGCCTCGTCGGCACCAAACGACTCTTCGCCCGATTGATCACCCAACCTAGACTCTCGAGCACCTGCACTACTCGAGCCGTCGCGGCTACTGACTCCACGGGAGATCGAGCGTGGATCAAACAATCGTCGAGGTAGGGATGAACATGAATCCCCTCCCCCCGTAACGCCGCCGCCACGACCACCATCACCTTTGTGAAGGTCCAAGGAGCCGTGGCCAACCCGAAGGGTAACGCTCGGAATTGAAAATGACCCATGGGCATGGTAAACCGCAAAAAAAAAACTTGTGATGCTCCGGTCGGATGGGAATGTGAAGGTACGCTTCCGTGAGGTCTATAGACGTGAGTACCTCGCCAGGTTGCACTGCCCGAATCACAGATCGCAGAGTTTCCATCTGGAAATGAGGCACCCGCAAACACCGATTGACCTGCTTTAAATCCAGAATGGGCTGAAAAGAACCCTCTTTCTTGGGGACCACGAAATAAATCGAGTACCGACCTAAGCCGCACTGGCTTGGTGGCACAGGCACCACCGCCTTGAGCCGTAATAACCGTTGAAACGTCTCTCTCACTGCATTCCGCTTTGCTTGAGATCCGCAAGGGGACCTCACGAAAGAGTCTGGCAGGTGTTGAGCAAACTCAAACGCATAACCCTCGCGTATGATCGAGCACCCAACGATCCGTGGTTATGGAGGTCCAGACAGAGAGAAACTGCTGCAACCGGCCGCCCACCGGAATCTCCATCTGGACCTGCCGCCCTTCATTGCGGCTTCTTGAGGGCATTCTGTTGAGAATGCGAGTATCCTCTGCCAAACCCTCTAGCCCCCCGAAAGGCCTGACCCTGTGCCGCAAAACGCCCTCTCTGATAAGGGGCAAAACGTGGTCCGTGAAACCTGCGAGCCTCTCGGGCCTGCCCTCTGAGCTGAGTTCCAGACCGACGGTTTTGGACGATCTTCCGGTAGCCGACCCCCTTTAGAGTCACCGAGATCTTTAACAATCTTTTCCAGAGCCTCCCCGAACAGCAACTTGCCTTTATAGGGCAGTTTACTAAGTCGAGTTTTAGAAGATGTATCCACCGCCCAATTCCTCAGCCAGAGAAATCTACGGAAGCCATAGACTTTGCTGAGATACGAACCAAATCATAAAACACGTCCACGAGGTAAGCCGCTGCTGACTCCAACTTCGCTCCTTCGGTCACGGAAGGCTCCTCCCTGACCCCAGCGGAATCCCCTTGGAGCCAGCGGATGGACGCCCGTGACACGTACGCTCCACAAACGGAAGCTTGCAGCGACAGAGCACATGAATCAAAGAGCTGTTTCAAAAGAGACTCCAACTTCCGATCTTGAAGATCCTTGAGAGCCGCACCCCCTTCCACCGGAATGGTGGTCTTTTTTGTCACCGCGGCTACCAAAGCA
Organism: Ichthyophis bannanicus; assembly: GCA_033557465.1. Lineage (NCBI taxonomy): Eukaryota > Metazoa > Chordata > Amphibia > Gymnophiona > Ichthyophiidae > Ichthyophis > Ichthyophis bannanicus. Next base: position 1,113,682,340 of record CM066033.1, on the reverse strand, counting down.
TCCACTTTAGGCATACGCAACAAATCTTTTTCCTCCTGTGGAATGGGTACAAACGGCCCATCGCCCGGCTGCCACGCAAGGAAGCCTCCGGACATTCCAACTCCGACTCCACCATTTGTTTAATCACTCTGTGTAACGGAAAACAACGCTGCTCTAGCTTAAAGCCCTGCAATAGGGGATCCTCTAAGGGTTCCTGAGGCACCGCGGGCATGACAATATTCAGTGCTGCTAAGGACTGCACAATCAGGGCTCCAAGCTCCTCTCTCCGAAACACCCTAAATACATTAGGGTCATGACCTGAAGCTATCTCCCCCCTCTTCCAGTTCCCCTGACCAGGGATCTAAATCCGTCTCTGAGAAGATCTCACCTTCTTCACCCAATTGAGGCGCAGAGGGAGACAGCCCCATCCAATCCACCTGATTTCCAGACCCCTTATCCAATTTAGAGGTTCCCTCACCTGGATCAGCCCCTGATCCCGACAGCTGCGATGCTGCCCCGCAGGGAAGAGGAACTTCAGGTGGTGGAATGTGCACGTTTGAAACAGCAGGCTTGCTAGCCTGCTCCATCTTTAAGAGAAAAGCTCTGTGTAACTGTAAAATAAATTCCGGCAAAAATAAAGAACCCACATTGTCAGAGAGCTTGTCAGATTGCCCCTTAGACCCCTCTTCAGCGGAAGAGGACTTTTTGGACTTGAATTTCTTTTTCTCCGGTTTATGCTGGGACGCGGGAGAAGGTGCCGCTGAAGGCAAAATGGCTGCCGTTCCCGCCTTCAACTGAGCGTTGTGAGAGCTTTCCCCGCCGGCAAAAAAGTCTCCATTCGACCAGAAAAACACTCACAATCAGCAACCAACTGCGGAGAACGAAGAACTAATCAATTGCAAATCCCCGATACTAAAACATCTGACGGCGAGCAGAAGAGAAAAGAAACACTGTGAAGCACTTTTAGTCAGCCCGATCGGTCCTCCCCCGCGCCCTGCAACACTCACCGTGTCTCCAAAGCAGTGTTTACCGAACCAACAAGGTTCTTAATATTAGCCCTCCAAGTTCCCGCCGCTAGCGGGACATGGAGTAAGAGCAATATCGGCAGAAGGATCAAAAACTGGGGCTCCCTAAAGAGACGTTTTCTTCACGGTGAACAGGCTCTGCCCCCGTCTATCGGCAGTCAAAGGTAGCAGAAAAACCATATCCCTTCGTTTTTTGTTTTTTTTTTTTTAACGAAATACTCAAAATTGGGCAAGGAAGGATGCTCTGCTAGAACACCTGAACCCTCCTTTTTGAAAATCTCTTATCTGCGGATTCCTCAACGCCCCTCCTGGAGCCTGTCAGCCTAACGTCCTATTCAGCTGCTGAGGACTGAAAGACTGAGTAGCTGACGTCACGGACAGTTAGATAGCCTGTCAGAAAGAACTTTTCAGTTTTCAGTCCTCAGCTGCTGAATGGGATTGGCAACCCTTCTGTTCCTGGACTGGCCCGGAGAGACGATGAGGAAACAGGTAAAGGCTGTGTCTCTGCAACTGGTTGAGGTTTAAGAGTTTTGGTTTCTTATTAGGTTGGCAAGGACACTGCTGCCTCTGCAGAGATTGATGGGCAGCATAAGAAGGATAGTATCTTTTCTTTTTAGAATACAAAGATTTCTTGGGAAGGGCTTTTTTTTTTTGATGGGTCAGCCTTTCTTTCTGGAAAGGCATTTTAGGGCGAGATCATGTGTTTCATTCTCCCCGGCTTTTTCTCTCCAATCCTTGCCAAAAAGGTTTGCGCCAGTACATGGGATGTTGGCCAGTTTATCCTGGACCCATTGCTCGAGGTCTGAGGCCTGTAACCAAGCAATCCTGCAAGCCCCAATTCAGATTGCGGAAGCTCTGCTGGTGGATTCAAAAGCATCGAAAGCGGCCCTAGTAAGAAACTTAGAAGTGCTCTATGCTTAATGTGAGTCAGGAATACACTCTGTTTATCTTTTGGAAGCCGGGGGAAGAAAGTCTCCAGATCCCTGTTAACATCCTTCACGAACATGCCTATGTAAAGCCTTTGAATCTACTATCCCAAAGGCTTTCCTATTGGACAGGGAGCGTATCCATGCAGGCTCCGTCTAGGACGTTACCATATGTGAAGACTGTATTCCTGCTTGTTCTTGGAGACTGCATGTTTTGTCGGTAGTGTATGCTGAAAAAAATGACTCATGGGCCTTAGTTAGCATGCTTCTGGGAAATTATACTGGTAGTTCCAGGTAATCAAAATAGGGACCTTGCAACTATGTGAAGCAATTCTGCAGTTCAATATAGATCATCATTTTCAGTATAGTGCTAAAACCACGAAAAAAATCAGTTATAAATTTTACTTAACAGGATGTTGAAATATCAATCCATATAGCTAGAATACCATCCATCTTCAAAATTTCTCAATATGGGAAAAAGGGGCATTTTTAGAGAAACAGGAAATACTACCAAGTTATTACAAGTGACAAGCAAAACTAGTCAAAGTACAGACACACCTGAGCTGGAATCTCAGCTGATTCTGGTAAAGTATTCCATACATTCACTGGATCTACTGTCACTTCTTTACCATTAGACAGGATCAATACCTGTAAAAAGAAAGATGAGTCATTTGCATGAATGAATACCAACGCCCATCCACAAATGGTGCATGGGATACCACCACTTAGATAGAGATAGATATCTATATCTATATATCTCTATCTCTCTCTATATATATATATAATTTTTTTTAAATAAAACAAGTCTTATATGCACCTTTTTCAAACAGTCTTGTTTTAATTTAAAAAGTGTCAAAAATGGATGGATGGAAGAGACTATTGATCTGCGATGGACAGGGCATGCCAATGTGACAAAATGTGCTAAATATTAACTTTGCAAAACATTGGCAACAATTTTAAACGTATGGTGCAAATTTAAATACAAATCAGAACATCTGTTATGAAAAAGCGTAGTTACTCACCTGTAACAGGTGATCTCCGGGAACAGCAGGAATTTAGTCCTCACATATGGGTATTGTCAGTACCGACGGAGCCTGCGTGGGAATGCTCCCCAGCGTCCAATAGGAACACTTTTGGGAGCATACCTCAGCACATGCGCGCTGCCTTCCCGCCTTTCCAACTGTCCCTCTTCAGTTAACTTTGTAGCCGAGTGAAAGGATAGAGGGAGAGAGGAAAGAGACAAAGAGAAAGAGACAACTCCCAGGGGAGGTGGGTGGGTTGTGAGGACTAAATTCCTGCTGTTCCCGGAGATCACCTGTTACAGGTGAGTAACTACGCTATCTCCAGGAACAAGTAGGAATGTAGTCCTCACATATGGGGACTCCCTAGCTGAAGATGTCAGGGAGATATCCCCAGGAAGGTGTCACCGTCGAAGGTTTGAAAGAGATTTTGAAGAACAGCTTGGCCAAAGAAGGCATCCCGACGGGAGACACTATCTAGGCAGTAGTGGGCTGTGAAGGTGTGCACCGAAGCCCAGGTGGCTGCTCGACAAATGTCATCAATAGAGACAGAGTGGAGATTAGCCATAGAAGCTGCCATGGCTCTCACATTGTGAGCTGTGACATGGTCCTGAAGAGGAAGACCCTTACTCTCATAAGTAAAGGATATGCATTGGGCAATCCATTTAGATAAAGTTCTTTGGGAGACTGGAAGTCCCAAATGACTAGGGTCAAAAGCTATAAAAAGTTGAGGACTTTCTATGTTGCTGTGTTCTTTGTATGTAAAAGGCCAAGGCTCTTTTACAATCCAAAGTATGAAGGTTCCTTTCTGCAATAGAGGCGTGAGGCCTCGGAAAAAATACAGGAAGGTAAATTGACTGATTTAAATGAAAAAGGCGAAACCACCTTTGGCATAAAATGTGGGTGAGTTTGAAGAACCACCTTATGATGAAACCTAGCATAAGGAGGATCAGCCACTACAGCTTGCAACTCACTGATGCGATGGGCAAAGGTGATTGCAATTAGGAAGATGACCTTCCAGGTCAAAAACTTAAGGGCTGCAGTGGCTAAAGGCTCAAAAGGCGGCTTCATGAGCTGCCCGATAACTAGAATTAGATCCCATGCCACCGGTGGTGGCTTGATGGGAAGTTTAGTTAATAAAAGGCTTCTCATAAATCTCGATAGGAGTGGATGAGAGGAAATTGGTTGTCCATTTAGAGGCTTATAAGAAGCTTCAATTGCACTAAGATGGACTCTTACCGAATTGGTCTTTAACCCAGAATTCGATAAGTGAAGGAGATACTCTAGTATCGATTCTAAGGGTATGACCAGGGGGTTTAATCCCCTCTTGGAGCACCGTATAGTAAAACGTTTCCACTTGAAGGCATAAGGTCTTCTTGTGGAAAGTTTCCTAGAAGCCTGAAGGATATCTTTTACCTGTTGGGAAAGGTTGATATCCTGGAGGTCTAAGCCTTCAACAACCAGGCCGCGAGGTGCAGGGACTGGGGATTCGGGTGCTATAGCGTCCCGTTCTCCTGAGAAAGGAGATCTGGAGCATGCCCTAACTCCAGAGGTGCCGCTTGAGAGAGATGCAGAAGCAGGGAATACCACATTTGGAGTGGCCATCGTGGTGCTATGAGAATCATGCGACCCCTGTCTCTCTGAAGCTTGAAGAGTGTTTTGGGGATGAGGGGAATGGGTGGGAAGGCATAAAGGAAGTCCTGACCCCAGTGAAGGAGGAAGGCATCCCTTGCCTGACAGTTGTGAGCCGGAATCCTGGAACAGAACCAGGGAAGTATGGCATTCAGTGGTTTTGCAAAGAGGTCTATGTCTGGAGTGCCCCAGAGATTAAATATCTTTGCCACCTGGTCTAGGTGGTGACCACTCGTGAGGTAGCAGTACTCGACAGTTTGTCTGCCCAAAGGTTTTGAATGCCTGGAAGATATATCACTAGAAGGTGAATTTGATGCTCTCTGGCGAGGGCCCATAGTCGTAAAGCTTCGTTGCATAACGACAGAGCCCGTTCCGCCCTGCTTGTTCACATAGAACATGGCTACCTGATTGTCCGTCTGGACTAGGACTGTCTTGTAGCTGAGCTGGAGGTGGAACATTCAAAGAGCTAAATAAATTGCTCTTAATTCCAGGAGGTTTATGTGTAAATCTACCTCCTGTGGAGTCCAGGTGCCCTGTGGAGTCCAGGTGCCCTGGGTAGAGAGATGATTCATGTGTGCTCCCCAACCCACCTGTGATGCATCTGTTAGGGTGGCCTGAAAGAGGGGTTGATGGAAAGGAGACCCCACTGTCAGATTTTCTAGTGATTGACACCATTGGAGGGACAAAATTAGTCGTTGAGAGACTTATTTTGTCCGACAAACGGCCTGTGGCCTGTGTCCACTGTGTGGATAGGGTCCACTGAGATGCTCGCATGTAGAGGCGAGCATATGGGACTATATGAACTGTGGATGCCATGTGTCCCATTAACTGCAGTAGTTCCTGAGCCATGAGGGAGGATTTGCCTGCTGCTTGGGAAGCTAGCTGCATAATGCGAAGACACCGGGCTTGTGGAAGGAAAGCCCTTGTCTGTCTGGTATCCAGGCAGGCTCCTATGAATTCTAGTCATTGGGAAGGAACTAGTTGAGACTTCGGGAAGTTGATTTCCAATCCCAAGTATTGGAGGATTTGCAATGCTGGTCTCTGCAACTGTGGAGGCTCGAATGAGCCAGTCGTCTAAGTAAGGGAAGACAAAAATTCCTAGGGTTCATAGAAATGCGGCTACAACTGCCATGCATTTTGTGAACACCCTTGGTGCTGAAGCCAGACCAAAAGGAAGAACCCTTACTGGAAATGTCTTCCCCTTAAAAGGAAATGTAAAAACTTCCTGTGATCTGGATGGATAAGAATGTGAGTGTATGCATCCTTTAAGTCTATAGAGCAAAGCCAGTCCTGGCTTTGACGGTATGGCAGAAGAGTTCCTAGAGAAATCATTTTGAATTTCTCTCGAAACAGATATTTGTTCAATTCTCTGAGGTCTAGAATGGGTCTGTGTCCCCCTGTCTTCTTTGTGAATTGAATTGCTTTAGAACTGTAGGAGGGGGTATGCTGTGAAAATGAAGTTTACCCCTCTCCTACAATGGACAAAGTCCACTCTTCTGCTGTTATCTGATGCCATCTGTTGACAAAGTGGCATAACCTGCCGGGAATATTGGGGACCCCTCAGAGGCAGGAAGGCAAAGCCCTTGAGGGGGCTGAACCTGGAGAGCTGGTTGGGCTCTCGGCTCTTTTGGTTTCTTTTGCTGTCTAGGTTTTCCCTTTTGGGCAACCTGACCTGGAGTTTGACTCTGCTGGATAGAGGAAGGATAAAGCTTCCTTTTTTTGCTAAAAGAGGGTTTTTTATAAGGCTTCCTTTTGGCTGGAGTGGCTATAGACTTAGACGTTGGTTCGTGGCGTCGGTCTCTGGAGGCTATATTGAAGTCCTGCTTATTTATCTGGGTAATGTGCTGTTCCGTGTCTTTCTCCTTTATCTGTTTGACTGTGTCTGTACTCTGTCCTATTTTATAATTGGCGTTCCTTTCTTTTTCCCTAGTATTGTAAACCGCTCTAATACCTTTTTGGTCTGAGCGGTATATAAAATTCAGACAAACATAAATAAGGTAGAATTGTCAGCATCTAACTCATTAGCCTTTTCCTGCTAGTTCTTGCCGAAGAGATTCTCCCCTGTGCAAGGAATGTTGCCTAACTTATCCTGTACCCAAGTCTCCAAGTCTGATGCCTGCAGCCAGGCAATCCGTAATGCGCCAATGGCAACAGCAGACGTTCTGCTGATGCATTCGAAGCAGTCAAAAGCTGCACGATTGACAAACTTGGAGACATCTTGAAAATGCTTAACTAGAGGAAGAAAATCTTGTCTCTTACCATCTGGGAGAAATGGGCTCATAAGTTCCAAGTCTCCTGTGACTTCCTTAAGGAACATTCCCATATATAGGATGTAGGAACTGATCCTAGCTGAAAGCATGGAAGCTTGAAAAATTCTGCGTCCAAAAGCATCTAGAGTCCTGCATTCATGACCTGGAGTATTGGATGCCTGCCTCTCTGCACTTTTCATCCTACGCATGGCTGATTCCACTACCACTGAATGGTGTGGCAGCTGGGTTTCTGAAATCCAGGACATGGTGGAACTCGATACATAGTATCAAGTCTCCTAGAGTGAGAAGTAGTCAGAGGTGTCTCCCACATTCTGAGCATCAAGTTATGCAGAATTTCATGGAAAGGCAGAGTAGCTGCCTCCTTAGGAGCTTTAGGAGATTGGAGGACTTCAAATTCCTTTGCTCTGGGTTCTTCTTCAGGAGCTACTGTGATTGAAAGGCCTTTGGCCATATCACGGATGAAGTCCTGAAATGACATGTCATCTGGAGGTGACATTCTGCGTTGGGGAGAAGAGGGATCTTCTAGGAGAAAACCTCTAGTGCCAGCAGAATTGTCAGAGTCTTCGGAATCGGAGGAATCAAAGTATTCCTGACCCCGATGCTCTTGCAAAGCACGATCCCGGTACTGATCAAAGTCAGTACCGAGGTGACCCGGTACCGCTTTGTCCACTCCAGACAGATGGCATGGGAAGAGTTCCCACCGGGGCCAGTACCGGTGTTGGTACCGGCGTTGGTGTCAATGTTGGCACCGGTGCCCTTGGGACCACCGGTACCGCAGCTGAGAGAAGAGCTGCGATACTGCGCTCGATAGTGAGAAACCTCTGGTCTATCGACGCTGCCGATGCCTGGATGTCGGTACCTGTGAGCACGGCCAAAACTCCTGAGCATTGCACAGGTAGTTCTTGCGAGGTTGAGGCCTTGAGAACATCCTGAAGCCCCATCGATGCTTTGGAAGCCGAAGCCTCCTGCCGGGGCTGTTTTGCCGGTGTGGTTCCCTCAAGGGCAATGCCAATGGCCTCTCGATGCTTAGCAGGAGAGCTACCCTTTGAGGACCGGCTTTTATGTTTAGTTACCTGAGATCCATGGGAGGAAGTAGAGGCTCTTGACGATGCCGATGCAATGGATCTGGCATCAGAAGAAGAGAGGGTACCAAGCTTTGCGGCCCGGTTCTGTCTTCCTCTTTTGGTCATCCCCATGCAGGAGAGACATTCAGTTGGAGAATGGTCAGGTCCTAAACACTTCAGACACCAATCATGGGTGTCAGTGATAGAAATGGTACCACCACACTTAGTACATTTTTTTAAAACCACTAGTTGGTTTTTCCATGATTTAGGAAAATGGGGCCTAATGCCCAAAATGGCACCTAGCACCAAAGAGGAAAGTTTCTGAGAAGAAACAGTCAAAGTATGGGGTTTTTTTGAAGGAAAGGAAAAGAAAAGAACCGGCGGTACCGGTAGGCAAACGCGACCACAAGAAAGAAATTTAAAGATGGCATTTTCTGCCGTGAAAGGGAATAGGTCCTGTCGGCTCCGCGGAAAACGAAGAACTGAAGAGGGACAGTTGGAAAGGCGGGAAGGCAGCGCGCATGTGCTGAGGGATGCTCCCAAAAACATTCCTATTGAACACTGGGGAGCGTTCCCGCGCCGGCTCCATCGGTACCGACGATACCCATATGTGAGGACTACATTCCTGCTTGTTCCTGGAGATATTGTGTTCTCGTTTTCCAAACATACTAAATAAAACTTGTACAAGCTTTTTCTATTTTTCATTTTATTGATTTAACAGAATTTATATACCACCTTTTCCTTAAATCTAGATGGTTTACATTAAACTCAATTTTCACCTTGTGAACAAGGTTGTTTACATTAAACTCACTGAATTCAACCATTTACATTGTAACAAGGTGTTTTGCAAACTAACTTGGAGACGTCATGGTGTCATAACAGTATACTCAGTTATGGACGCAAACTATTTACAGTTTGTCGTCATGTTGTACAATCGTGGACATTGTTTACTGGTCACTGTCCAGGTATGTTGTGATGTTGCCGAAATGATCAATGGATAGGAATATCTTCAGCATTTTCCTGAATTCTTCAGCGCCATTTGTGCATCTGATATTGTTTGGAGTTCCATAGATTTGACGCACATAGTGAAAAGGCTCTATCTGAAGTTTATTTTATTTATTTATTTTATTTATGAGGCTTGATAAACCGCCCAAACCGGGATATCAGAGCGGTGTACAATAAAAGCAGGCTGCTGGAAAATTAGAGAGGAAAGGAACGCCATTCAATAGATAGGAAAGCACTATAGAGATGATAGAAAAAAAGAAAAGGACAGAATAATATGGCTAGAGAGTCAGAGACTGAAGGGAAGGACGGAAGGAGGGGGGGGGGGAAGTGGTATGTGGTATGGAGGCCAGCATGGCTGTCAAGGGGGTGCCGGGAGATCAAAAGCCTGAGAAAATAGATGGTTCTTAAGGAGAGCTTTGAAATGCGGAAATGAAGGCTCAGTGCAGAGTGAGTGGGGAAGGGAATTCCATAGAGTGGACTTAAGAAAAAGAAAGCGGAGTGACGAGTGAGTTCGAGATAAGCTTGGGACGGAGAGGGAAGAAAGCACAGTTACTTACCTGTAACAGGTGATCTCTGGGAACAGCAGGAATAAGTCTTCACATATGGGTACGTCGGTACCGACGGAGCCTGAGCGGGAACGCTCCCCAGCATCCAATAAGAAAGCCTTTGGGAGCATCCCACAGCGCCTGTGTGCTGCCTTCCCGCCTTACCCAACTGCCTCTCCTCAGTTGAGTTTCAAAGCTGAGACAAAGAGAGAGAGAGAGAAGGGAAAGAAGAGATATATAGATACAACTCCTAGGGGAGGTGGGTGGGTTGTGAAGACTTATTCCTGCTGTTCCGAGAGATCACCTGTTACAGGTAACTGTGCTATCTCCAGGAACAAGCAGGAATGAGTCTCCACATATGGGGACTCCACATATGGGGACTCCACATATGGGGACTCCACATATGGGGACTCCACATATGGGGACTCCACATATGGGGACTCCACATATGGGGACTCCCAGCATGTCATAGATTGGAACATGCTATACCTAACACCAGGCATCCTAAGGATGGAGGGTAGGAGTTGAAAAGAGAAAAGTGCTGTGGAAAAACAGCTTAACCTAGCATAGGACTGCAGAGAAGGAGTACATGTGTGGATGATAATGGTCATCAATGATATTGAAATGAAATATTGCAATATGGACCTCCCCTAACAGGGTTTCACAGAGTATGGAGGTTCATGGGATCTACTGGGGAACCCAGTAGAGGAACCTCGAAGAGGACCTCACTGTAAAGTGGAGGTAGAAAACCTGTAGGAAAAATAGTGGTGGTCAGAAACCTGAAAGGTAACAGGTAACCCCAGTAGAAGAACTGGGGTAGTACAAAAACGGTGGGCCTTCAGCGGAAGGCTTTATGACAAAAACCGAACTCTTTTGGCAGCAGAGTGAATCACTCTTAGGAGCAAAAAGAGAAAGGCTAACCGATTTGGACAAACAGGCACAGTCCTTGTGGGGAGAAGGGTATGGGAATCCCTTGTATCCCAAAAAGAGAGGACAAATGCCTAAGGCGTTAAGCCTGTGATTAACTGAAGATCCGCAAAGTCTCACCTAACTGAGGTAAGTTAGGAGAGATATTGGAGCATGGAGAGCTTCAGAGGTACCTAAACTCTAAGGTTATGGTATAAAAGTTGTTGACTACCACAGGAGTGGTTGTGTGTGCAGAATCCCAAACCTACTGGATAGCAAGGAATGGGTAAAGCCCATCTGTCAGAATCATATAGCTATATGAGCCTAGACAGTTAGATAGATAAGTACTTGGATACATATCTATCTATATTGAAATATCTCGACAGATATATAGATATAGATATAGATATATAGATAGACATATCTATAGTGAGATATGGAAAGGCATAAAATACACACAAAAGATAGATATGAATATGTAGGCCTATATATAGGTGTCTGCTGTTAAGCAGACAGATATGCCTACAGCACAGTATTCACATAGGATATGTGGAGAGGAAAGATTCATCTAACAAGGAGGTGGACCCTACTTGAGAAGATATATAGAGAATCTATTCCTCCTGGCTATGCTCTGCAAGGATGCTAGCTAGTGAAATAACCAGGAGGGTTACGTGAAAAACAGAGGATAATATCAGTCTGTAGCCAGCAAGTCCAGAGTCTTCCAGAACTCTAGCATGGTAAGTGGACAGAAGACGCATAGAGATGAGATACCATGTTGACCTGCTTAAGGGCTAAATGTATCATGCGTTCTTACCATGAGGACGAGCTGCAAGGAGAAAGAGCATATCCCCGATTGGGAATACTATGGACCAAGCAGGGAATTGGTAACTCCTTAAGCCTTCACATAAGAGAAGGCCTATGTCCTTTATATCAAAAGGGAGATAGTAAAAGAAGGGAGAACCCTTCCAGTCATGGGAGACATGACTGAAAAGCCTTTTCCAACCATCTAGGATAGCTGTTGGAGGAAAAACCCCCATGCTCTCTAGCAAGGGCCCATAGTGAAAAGCTTCTCTGTAGGATTGCAGAGAGCATGATGCAGGAGAAAGAGGAGATAGGACTGACTGCTGGAGAGCCCGTATCTCTGCCAACTATGCTGCCAAACCCAGGGAATGGAGATGGCAGAAATAGAAGAGAATTCAGAAAGCCTGTAGTGAGATAATCTCCAAGATAGATGGAAGCACTGACATGGAGCCACTACTAAGACTAGACAGAATGTTAGTGGAGGACAAATCTGGTTGTTTGTGGACAAGAACCAGTGATCCAAACATTAAGGCTCCTGCATAGGCAGCTGTGAGCAAGACAGCAGAAAGAATCTTACTGTTTAAAAACAGAAAGAACAGACAGAACAGGAGTAGAAAACTCTGGATATGTCTGATATGCTGCCCCAAGCAAAATAGAAAAAGAGGAGTTAACTCAGAGAGGAAAAACTCCGCACTGGAAAGTGACCAAACTAGAGAGGCTGAAGAAAAAGCCTTCCAGTGAAGCAATACCACTCTTACAAAGGAAAAGCTGGCTAAGAGGGTGAAGAGAATGGAGCTGAAAAAGGACTTACCAAGTAGTAAGTCTATAGAAAGGAAAAAATAGATGCTGGCCCAGAAAACTATCATTTGATAGTGGTTAGACCTCTTTCCCTAGCAGGAAGAAGAGGAGAAACCTGTGACCTATAGGCATGAACATCCTGACAGTTCATAGAAATATAGAAAAAATGGATGTCTTGTGGAAAGAGATCCATGTCTAGGGGTTAGAATGAAGCGGTGGATTGCCTCTATTGGGAAGAAGCAAACTGCAGATTCTAAACCCCAAGAGTCACAAGCACCTGATGATGATTGATCAGAAACCCTGCGGTTGCTGGGTTTGCTGAGCCTGCTGAGAGGTTGGGTTCTTCAGACCAGGACGATGCTTCCCTTGTTTGGGAACATCTGTATGATGGGCAGGTGATGAATAAAACCTTCTCCTATGGGAAGAAGGTTTGGTAGGAAATTTCCCACCTACTGGGACAGAAGGTGGTGTAGAACAACCCCTAGGAACAGGTAAATCAGTGGACCACTGAGTAACCTGACGTAAAGACTCCTTGTTGAAGAGATTTTCTCCAGTGCAAGGACTAGAAAAAGGGACTGTTACTTCTGAAGAGAGATCTGCAACTGTGAGTATATACTTCTGGTAATTTTCTAAAAGGAATTCTTTGTATTAAAGCTAATTAATCTGTGAACCCACTATTTTTTGTTAAATCAGTCAGGGCCTAGTAGCAGCAGTTTAAGTATAAATATAAAACACAGAGGAGAACTTTCTGGTTACATTTCATACCCAGCAGAGAGCTTGAAGTTTAAATTTAATAGTCACTCAGGGCCTAGTAACAGCAAAGTACTTTTATTTCAAATTTAAAACACAGAAGAGAGCTTTCTGTTTACATTTAGAACCCAGCAGAGAGCTTGTAGTTTAAATTTCATAAGAAGTTAGAGCCTAGCAGCAGCTAAGAGCTATAATTTAAATCAAATCAGAATTTAGCTTACCTCAGCAGCACAAGACAGGGTACTGTGTAGCAGCCCTCTTTTAATAAGTGTTATTTCCTTCCCTCCACTGGGATAATCGTAGCTTTATAGGTACTTACACATCTTAAAAGACAGGAGGTGCTCTCAGGTGAAGCTCATTACCCAAATCAGTCATACACTAAGGACCTGAGATTAGTTAAGCTTCAGGTGAACAAGGTATATTGCACGTATTAGGTACAGTTTTATTAGTATAAATATCCATAGCAACCCTTAGTAAGTAAAGTACTTAGATCTAAACACAAACTTAAAACTAAGATGCAGACAGCAGTCCAGCAGCGGGATGGGGGCTTTCCAGTCTTTTGCATTGAGTGTCACATGTATGATTTTCTCCCAGTTGGTGAGAGGTCTTACGTGTGCACTAGGTGCAAGGAGCTTTTTGCTCTCAGGGAACGAGTCCGTTTCTAGAAGCTAAAGTAACAGACTTGGAAAACATAAGACAGACAGAGAGGTATATAGACGAGACCTACAGGGATATAGTCCTGAAGTCCCACCTCCAGTCTGGCAGCATCCCTGTTGCCATGGAGGAGAGAGGTCACGTAACAGGAGAGCATCACCCTGGTGTGGCAGGAAGTGATCCTGTAACTAGGACCTGTCCTCCAGGTGATGTAAAACCCTCTCGCACCGAGGAAGTCTCTCCAGGGCCATGTGCCCATGAGGGATGGGTTAGGACAGCCGTTATAGTTGGCGATTCGATCATTAGGCATGTAGATAGCTGGGTGTCTGGTGGACGTGAGGATCGCCTGGTAACATGCCTGCCTGATGCGAAGGTAGCGGACATCACGCGTCACCTAGATAAGGTCTTAGATAGTGCTGGGGAGGAGTCTGCTGTCTTGGTACATGTCGGTACCAATGACATAGGAAAATGTGGTAGGGAGGTTCTGGAGGCTAAATTTAGGCTTTTAGGTAGGAAGTTGAAATCCAGAACTTCCAGGGTAGCGTTCTCCGCAATGCTTCCTGTTCCACGCGCAGGACCCAAAAAGCAGGCAGAGCTCCGGAGTCTCAATGCGTGGATGAGACAATGGTGCAGAGATGAGGGTTTTGGATTTGTTAGGAACTGGGGAACATTCTGGGGAAAGGAGGGGCTCTTCCGAAGGGATGGGCTTCACCTTAACCAGGATGGAACCAGGCTGCTGGCATTAACCTTTAAAAAGGAGATAGGGGAAAGCCGACAGTCGCCCAAGAGCGGATGGTTCGGAAGAATGTATCTTTGAAGAATACTACCAAAAGCAGAGAGGTTCCACAAAAGAGTAAAGTAGCCCAAATGCCCTCAAGTATGGAGCAGACTGAGCTTAAAGATCCCAAATTACCCATGTCTAACAATTGCCAAATTAATATGAGTAAAATACATTCTCTAAAATGCTTGTATGCAAATGCTAGAAGTCTAAAAAATAAGATGGGAGAGTTAGAATATATAGCACTAAATGAAAGGTTAGATATGATTGGAATATCAGAGACATGGTGGAAGGAGGACAACCAGTGGGACACTGTGATACCTGGGTACAAACTATATCGTAATGATAGAGCTGATCAAATTGGTGGAGGGGTTGCTCTCTATGTTAGAGAGGGCATTGAGTCAGAAAGGATTAAAGTTTTGCAGGAAACAAAATCTGCTGTAGAATCTATATGGATTGAAATTTCATGTAAAAGGCGGAAGGCAATGGCAGTGGGGGTATACTATCGAGCGCCTTGCCAGAATGACTAAATGGATGATGAAATGCTCAAAGAAATCAAGGAAGCTAACAAAAGTTACAGTACAGTAATAATAATGGGTGATTTCAACTACCCCGGTATCGACTGGGTCAGTGTCACTTCAGGACATGCTAGGGAGATAAAGTTCCTAGATGAAATAAATGACTGCTTCTTGGAGCAGCTGGTTCATGAACCGACCAGAGGGGAAGCCATATTAGACCTAGTCCTTAGTGGAACACCAGATCTGGTGCAAGAGATAAGGTTGTTGGGGCCACTTGGCAATAGTGATCATAGCATGATTGCCTTTGATTTAATTAGTGGAGGAGGGATAGTAAGGAAATCCACAGTACTACCTTTTAACTTTGGAAAGGGAGACTATGATAAAAAGAGGAAAACAGTTAAGAAAAAACTAAAAGGAGCAGTTGCAAAGGTTAAAGACGTACATCAGGCTTGGCTGTTGTTGAAAAATACTATCTTGGAAGCCCAGACCAGCTGTATTCCACGCTTTAAGAAAAGTGGAAGGAAGTCCAAAAAACTGCCAGCATGGTTTAAAGGTGAGGTCAGAGAGGCTGCTGTTGCCAAAAAAGCATCTTTCAGGAAATGGAAAAAACAGCCAAATGACGAAACCTGGAAACAGCACAAGCACTGGCAAGTCAAATGCAAGGCATTGATAAGGCAGGCAAAGGGAGAATTTGAGAAGAAGCTTGCTGCGGAAGCAAAAACGCAAAGTAAAGACCTTTTCAAGTACATTCGTAGCAAAAAACCTGTGAGAGAGTCAGTTGGTCCATTAGATGATAAAGGGGTTAAAGGAGCACTAAGAGGCGACAAGGCGATAGCAGAGAGATTGAATGAATTCTTTGCTTCAGTCTTTACTGAGGAAGATGTAGGGATGTTACCCATGACTGAAGTGGTATTTAAAGGTGCGGAAGAATTGAAGGAAATATCGATACATCGGGAAGATGTATTACAAATATTAGATAAACTGAAGAGTAGCAAATCACCTGGGCCGGATGGTATACATCCAAGGGTGTTGAAAGAACTGAAATATGAGATTGCAGACCTGCTATTAGTAATCTGTGAACTATCATTAAAATCATCTCTAACACCTGAAGATTGGAGGATCGCCAATTTAACACCAATTTTTAAAAAGGGTTCCAGGGGTGATCCGGGAAACTACAGATCGGTGAGCCTGACGTCAGTACCGGGAAAAATGGTAGAAACCATCATAAAGAATAAAATTACTCGCAATGTAGATAGTCATGACCTAATGGGAGACAGCCAACATGGCTTTAGACAAGGAAGATCTTGTCTTACTAATCTGTTATGTTTTTTTGAAGGAGTGAATAACCAGGTGGACAAAGGTGAGTCGGTTGATATTGTGTATCTGGACTTTCAGAAAGCCTTTGACAAGGTCCCACATCAGAGATTTTTGGCAAAACTAAAGAGTCATGGGATAGGAGGCAGTGTACTATTGTGGATCAGGAACTGGTTAAAAGATATAAAGCAGAGGGTAGGGCTAAATGGCCAATTTTCCCAATGGAGAAAAGGTGAATAGTGGTGTACCCCAGGGATCTGTGCAGGGTCCGCTGCTTTTTGACATATTCATAAATGACCTGGAAAGTGGAACAACGAGTGAGGTTATCAAATTTGCAGATGACACAAAACTATTTAAAGTTGTTAAAACCCAAGAGGATTGTGGAAAATTGCAAGAGGATCTTGATAAATTTGAAGACTGGGCATCAAAATGGCAGATGAAATTTAATGTGGACAAGTGCAAGGTTATGCACCTAGGGAAGAACAACCCAAACTATGGTTACACGATGCAAGGTTCCACATTAGGAACCACCACCCAGGAAAAAGATTTAGGCGTCATTGTGGATACCATGTTAAAACCCTCGGCCCAGTGTGCAGCGGCGGCCAAGAGAGCAAATAGAAAGCTAGGCATGATAAGGAAAGGAATGGAAAATAAAACAAAAGATATTATAATGCCTTTATATCGTTCCATGGTGAGACCGCACCTTGAATATTGTGTGCAATTCTGGTCACCGTATCTTAAAAAGGATATAGCGATTTTAGAAAAGGTTCAGAGAAGAGCCACCAAAATGGTAAAGGGGATGGAAGCATATCCCTATGAAGAAAGGCTAAAAAGGTTAGGGCTCTTTAACCTGGAAAAGAGACGGCTGAGGGGAGATATGATAGAAGTCTATAAATTAATGAACGGAGTGAAACGGGTAAACGTAGATCGACTGTTTACCTTATCAGAATATAGAAAGACTAGGGGACATGCAATGAAGCTACAGGGTAAACTATTTAAGATTAATAAAAGAAAATATTTTTTTCACTCAACGTGTAATCAAACTCTGGAATTTGTTACCGGAGGATGTAGTAAAGGCTGTTAGTGTAGCTGGGTTTAAAAAAGGTTTGGACAAGTTCCTGGAGGAAAGGTCCATAAACCATTATTAAGAAGGGACCCAGGATATCAATGCTTGAAGCAATACAAGCATTGTGGAACCTGTATCCCTTGGGGAAACTGCTAGGTACGTATGACCTAGATTGGCCACTGTTGGAAACAGAATACTGGGCTTGATGGACCTTGGTCTGACCCAGTAAGGCATATCTTATGTTCTTATGAGTATGTCCCAGTCTCTGTTGTGCCCATTTGTCCAAGCCTGAAGCCTGGAGCCAGGCTCTATAGTCGTGCCCCTATAGCTATAGCAGAAGTCCTGCTAACAGACTCAAAAGAGTCTAGGGAAGCACGAGAAAGAAACCAAGAGATATTCTGGATATGCTTAAGCAGTGAGGAATAGTCTGCACTCTTGGAATCTGGAAGGAAAGGAGTCAAAAGATGTAATTTCTTTGTGACCTCCTCAGAGATAGACTCATATAAAAGATATATGAGAGAATTCTTGCAGAAAGCATAGATGTCTGGAAGGTTTGACGTCCAAAGGCATCTATGTCCTAGACTCACGACCTGGCGGATAAGAAGAGTGCTTTTTCTTACTCTTTATTCGCCTCATTGCTGATTCCACTACTATGGAATGATGAGGAAGTTGAGTCTTTTGGAACCCTGGAGAGGGGGGCACCTGATATAGGAGATCAGTTGCTCTGGAAAATGGGGGTACCCTTAAGGGTGCTTCCCACAGACCTAGAAGGAGATCCTGCAAGTAATGATGCAAAGGAAGCATTATGTTCTCCTTTGCTTTGGTAGGAACAGAGCCTTGTGCAGGATCCTGTTCAGGGATAGGAATGGCAAGTGATCTTGCTATTTCCAGGAGAAAACTCTGAAAAGAGGGATCACCAACGGGAATCTCCTTTGGACAGGTTAGATCAGAAGAACTAGCCTGAGCACCGAAGGATCTATCCAAATATATAGGAATAGAAGATCCTGCACGGTGCAGGGTGGTATCCCTAAAGGATGGTCGCGAGTACTGGCTATCAGGAGCAGCATCCGTCAGTACTTCATCGTCCATGCCAGGTATCGACTCCAAGTCTGGTATAGAAGGGAGCGATCCTGTTGAAAAAAGCATGGCAGGAGCTGGCCAC
This sequence comes from Ichthyophis bannanicus, assembly GCA_033557465.1. NCBI lineage: Eukaryota > Metazoa > Chordata > Amphibia > Gymnophiona > Ichthyophiidae > Ichthyophis > Ichthyophis bannanicus. The sequence continues at coordinate 1,113,664,128 of CM066033.1, read as the reverse complement.
GATGCTACCATGGATACCGGTGCCGATGCCGACACCGGTACCGATGTCGGAGCCGAAGTCGACAGACAGACATTGGAGTAGCCATCGGTGACAGCTCAATCGGTACCGAGGTAACCGAAAACCTCCGGCAGCCATCCCTGATACCAAGCCCGCGGTACCGATCGGTGTCGGTACCAAGGCGTGCCGGTTCCCAGTCTTCCAGACTAGCAGCAGGCACCGACTGTAAAGGTAATGTGGACATCGGTACCGACTTCGGTACCGTGTCTGATACCGGTGGAAGAAGGCCAACCGGAGGCAACTCACACGGCATCAGAGGAACCGAGAGTTGCGGATCTGAATCATCGGAACCGAGGGGAGCCGGTACCAAGGCGAGTCGGTACCCAATCCTCCAGACTGGAAATCGATTCCAGACTCGATATTGAAGGAAGCGAGTCTATCGATGCACGTCTGGAGGGTACCGACGTCGGTGGTCGTATCGGTGTCGGTACCGATACCGGAAAGTCAGTCTGGGAATTATCCCCCGGACCAGAAGGTACCGAGGACGCCATATGACGATCCCTGGTGAGGAGTGTTTCATCCAACAACAGTGCCGGAACCGGGGTATCGGTACCGTTTGAAGCGGATGCCACCACCGGACACAGCTCAGGTATGTTCTGTGGGAGGTGAACCCCAGGAACAACCTGAAACCCCTCATACGCTTTGGAGACCAAAGACGCCCGCCGGGGTTTTGAAGCCAGTGGGCCCTCGAGGGCAAGGCCGGAGCCGTCTGCATGCTGTGCATGAGACCTACCACTCGAGGACTGGCTAGTCTTAACAGACTGTTTGTGGGTTACCTGATCCTGTGTAGAAGAAGAATGGGACAGTGCCCTGAAGTTGGAGGGGAACCGGATATCGAGGAAACCTCGATGTTGAAACCCTCTTCTCACCAAACTGTTGCCCAAAGGCTCCGGAGGAAAAAGGTCAGGCCCCAAACAGGTTAGACACCGACTTTGAGGGTCTAAAAATAAAATTGTACCGCCACAGTCTGAACATTTCCTGGAGGAAGTGGCTGGCGGTTCCATGAAGGAAAAAGGAGAGGCCTAAAGGCCTGAGAAACCGTGAGGAAAAAATAGTCCTTGGAAAAGGAACATTTCACAGAAAAGAAAACACCGGCGGAACCGGTGGCGTCGGGGAAGACAGCCGCGACCACAAGAAAAATAAAGAAATAAAACAGAACTTTCTGCGGTGACAGGACGTCCTGCCGGCTCCGCGGAAAAACAAAAACTGAGGATAGGCAGTTGGGAAAGGCAGGAAGGCAGCACGCAGGCGCTGTGGGATGCTCCCAAAGGCTTTCTTATTGGACGCTGGGGAGCGTTCCCGCGCAGGCTCCGTCAGTACCAACGAACCCATATGTGAAGATTCATTCCTGCTTGTTCCTAGAGATACAGGCGATTACTATGGGAAGAGCGGAGAAGACAAGGGACGGGTTGATGGTAAATAAGATCAGATAAATATTGAGGAGTACCTGTGTGAAGAACTTTGTGGGTGGTAATGAGGTATTTATAAACAAACCGAAATTTGACAGGGAGCCAGTGAAGAGAGAGAAGGCAAGGAGTGATGTGATCAAAAGGGGAAGAGAAAGTGATTAGACGGGCAGCAGTGTTTTGGACGAGCTGGAGGCGACGAAGTTGATAAGAGGGAAGGCCAGCAAAGATGGAGTTACAGTAATCCAGACGGGAAATTACAAGGGAGAGAACTAGAGTAGTAAGGGAATGAGCAGAGAGGAAGGGCCGGAGGGAACAGATACGACGGAGATGAAAGAAGCAGCTACGAACAAGGGAGGAGATAAGAGGGTGAAAGGACAGAGGAATCAAAGGTGACACCAAGGTAGCGGAGGGAGGGAACGAGAGGGATGGGAAGGGAGGACATAGTGGGGGCTAGAGTGGGAGGAGGGGTAGCAAACGAGAACCAAATAGCTGAGGACTTAGAGGGATTGACACAAAGGAGATCATCAGAGAACCAGGAGGCAATAAGGTCGAGGCAGTGGTTAAGAGCAGAGAGATCCGGGGATACAGAATTGGTATGATGGATAAGAAGAATATCATCAGCATAAAAGTAAGAGGAGATACCGGACTGTTGAATGAGAAGGGCAAGCGGGGCAAGGAAAATATAAAAAAGCAAAGGGGCGAGAATGGAGCCTTGTGGAACACCACAGTGCAGAGGGAAAGGGGCTGAGGCGGTGGAACCGGAGTGAAGAGTGAAGGTGCGGAGTGAGAGAAACGACTGGAACCAGTATAACACAGTGCCTCGGATACCAAAGTCAGACAGACGAGTGAGGAAGGTACGGTGATCTATGACATCAAAGGCGGCGGAGAGGTCTAGAGAAACAGCAATAGATAAATCACCCCGGTCGTGAGAGCGGTGGAGTTCACTTAAAAGGGCAAGAAGTATAGTTTCGGTGCTGTGCCCAGACCTAAAACCAGATTGACGGGGGTGAAGGGAGAGGGTAGTGTCAAGATGCGCTAAGAGCTGGGAGAAGACTAGTTTTTCCAAGAACTTTGGCAAGAAAGGGAAGGTTTCAGACAGGACGCCAATTGGTGGGGAGACTAGGATCGAGGGTAGGCTTCTTCAGGAGAGGGCGGACCATGGAGTGTTTCCACCGAGTGGGGAAGGTGCCGGAGGTGAGACTGGAATTGACTATGGCCAGGATATATGGTAAGAGTTGGAGGGCGGGATCGAGAAGCCAAGTGGAGGGGAGGGGGTCAAGTGGGCAGGTCGTTTTGTGGGAAGAGGAGAGTACCTTAAGGAGCTCAGCAGAGGAAACCGGTGAAAGGAGCGCCATGTGTGGGGAAAGGCACTGGAAGGCGGAGGGGAGGGAACGATGGGGGGAGCAGGAGAGGAGGGGAGGGAGAGAGAAGGGGGGCAATGGGGGAAGGAAGAGCGGAGAGACTGGATCTTGTTGACAAAAAAGGATGCGAGAATCGGACTGGGAGCAGAGGAAGGGAGTGCCGTTGGAGGGACATGGACTGAGGGAGAGGATAATGAGTGAAGTACCTGATATAGGCGACGAGAGGAGTTAGAGGAAGAGGTGATGAGGTCAGAGAAAAAGGTCCTTTTAGCCTCAGTGATCATGCACTGTTTCGCTTTGGACAATTCCTTTGGTGTGGTTAATGTGTTTTTATTGTTTTTTCTAGACGTTATAGAAGTTATATGATTACAGAGGTTTTCATGCTGGATGCACAACCAGTGCTTTTGACCACAAACTTTGATTCAAAAGACTCTGTGTAGCATTTTTGCTACATTCTCAGAAGTCGCACTGTACCCTTAAAGATGAAAAGGATCCTAGTATTTCTAGCATTACATAATTCATCCAAATCAATTTTAAACAGCCAAACTAAATTTGTCACCACCCAAGAAAGGATGTGTAAAAATCTACCTCTCAAGCAGATATTACTCAAGCAATTATCAGCAGCTCTCTCTTTATCCAAACTCAGAGAACAACAAAACTTAACACTTCTCAAAGGAGGTGAGCAGGTTTTGAAAAGCATCATGATGATATAGAAAAGGTAGCTATTCAACTGTAGCAGGTGTTCTCCGTGGACAGCAGGAATTAGTCTTCATGAATAAGTGATTTCCTCAATAGGACCCTGTGTGGGAACACGCCCCAGATTCTACTGGAAGCTTTTGGAAGGCTCCACCGCACCTGCATGCCTCCTTCCTGCATGCCGCTGCGGCATCATCTTGAAACAGTCTGATAACAGATGTAGCAAAAGACAACTTCTCGGGGAAGTGAGAGGGTTGTGAGGACTCATTCCTACTGTCCACAGAGAACACTGCTACAGGTAACTACAATATATTTTCTCCATGGACAAGCAGGAATGAGTCCTCATGTATGAGATTGCCAAGATATAGGCTACTGAAAACCGAGGCAGCCACCGAGAAGCCCAACAGGGGCAAATCTCAACTGTGGCATAAATGGTCAAGAGACCAACTATGTACAACAGCAGCGATTCTCTTCCCTTTTTTTTTGCTAGCCTGGGTAGCACATAATGGGCCTGGGGGGATGGAGTTGGATCTTAATACCCAGATTTCAGAGTACAGATTGGCCTAAGTTGCTACTGCATCGGGAATCCCCACCTAGGCAGTAGTGAGATGTGAATGTGTGGACTGAAGACCATTTTGCAGCCCTGCAGATCTCGTCCACGGAGACTGAGCATAAGATGGCCACCGAAGCAGCCATAGCTCTGACACTGTGAGCAGTGACATGACCATCAAAGGCTCAGGCCTGCCTGGGCATAAGTGAAAGAGATGCAGTCTGCCAACCAAATTGAAAGAGCATTTGGAAATGGCAGCCACTAGCTTATTGGGATCAAAAACTAAAAGCTAGATGGACTTTCTATGGGCTTTTGTCCACTTCAAGTAGAAGGCTAAGGCATGCTTTCAGTCCAACATGTGCAACGCAGCTTCCCCTAAGTGGGCATGAGATTTTGGGAAAATTGTTGGAACTATTAAGGTGGAAATCAAATACCACTTTCGGAAGAAGCTTAGGATGAGTACGAAGGACCACTATTCTGGTGGGATTTTTATTTTAATTTATTTATTTACATTCTCTTATATACCACTCTATTCTACATCAGTGCGGTTTACATTGAACAAACTGAAATTACATTGAACAGGGCATTATAACTTGGAGATAACTATTTTACAGGGAACATGGGCTATGGAGGGTTAAGTGGCTTGCCCAAGACCACAAGGAGTACCTGTGGGACTAGAAACCCCAGTCCTTCCGGCCCAAGGTTGCTGTCCTCGCCCCAATCGCAGAGGTGGACCCTGATGGAGTTGAACTTGTCCAGACTCTGAGAAGTATAGAAGATATTCAAGCACTTTTTGTGTGAAACAGACGAAAGGATCTAGGGCCTGGCCCTCACACCAGACAGAAAACCTCTTCCATTTGCAAGAGTCAGACTAAGACTCTCTCACAGAGGCCCTTCTAGAGGCCAAAAAGACTTTGGTTATACCATTCTGCAGGTTGAGTTGAGACATTAGCTTCTCAACATCCACGCTGTGAAGGCTAAAAGCCAGACAATGGTGTGCAACATCGTCCCACCCTCCTGTGATATCAGATCTGGTGCATAGCCAAGCTGTAGCGGCTCCAGACTGAAGAGTTTCAACAGGAGAGGAAAACAGAGGCTGTCTGGGGCCAGTAGGGAGTGATGAGAATCATCGTGCTGGCCTCTGTTTTGAGCTTCAGGAGGGTCTTTGCAATGAGACGTATTGGAGGATAAGTGTACAGAAGACCCTCCCCCCCCCAATACAGGAGGAAAATATCCAATGCTAGTCTGCTGTGTGATCTTACTCTGGAGCAGAACTGATCCACCTAGGTTTTGTGTGGGGTCGCAAACAGATTTATCGAGAGAGTGCCCCACTCTCGAAAGATGTGAGACGCAACCTTTGTTAAACGTCAATTCATGCGGCTGGAGGACTCTACTCAGTCTGTCCGCCAGAGTGTTTTGCTTGCCTGGCAGGTATATGGCTCAATTCCATCAGGTGCGCGATGTTGAACTTCCACAACCTGACTGCTTCCCAACACAGGAGGTACAAATCCATTCCCTCCCTGCTTGATGACGCAGAACATGGCAACCTGATTGTTGGTCTGAATCAGAACAATTTGGGTGGCCAGTTGATATCAGAAAGCCTTCAGAGGTTTTGCCACTTCATGCAATTTCAAAAAAGTTGATCTGATGAAAACTTTCTTGGATGGACAAATTGCCATAGGTGTGCAACTTATCGAGATGAGCTCCCCACCCCAGCTTGGATGCATCTGCTGTCAGAACCCTTTGGGGTGGAACAATTTGGAAAGGAAGACCTTTGAACAAATGATAGTGGACTGCCCACAGGTGCAATGACTGAATAAGAGGTGTCGTAACATACAGATTATCCCCAAATTGACCTGTGGCCTGGGTCCACTAAGTCCTCAGAGTCCACTGATCCTGCCTCATCTGGATGTATGATAAGGGTGTGACATGTAATCTAGAGATCATGTAACCTAGTACGGTCAACATTTTGCAAGCTCAGTTGAGTATCATGTACTAGTGCTGTCAGCTTGTGCAGATGGTCATGTGGAAGGGAGTCTCTCGCCTGAGTCGCATCGAGCAAGACTCCTATGAATTCCAATTCCTGGATGGGTTGAAGATGAAAGTTGCGGTAATTTATAACAAACCCTACTAGTTCCAATAACCAAATGGTCAACTGTGTTGATTCTTGAACCACTTTCAGGGTATCCTTGATCAGCCAATTCTCTAGACAGGGGAAGACACACTTCCAGCATCCGGAAATATAAGGCATTTTGTGAAGACGCAAAGTGCTGAGGCCAGGCCAAACAGTAACACTCTGTACTGTTGTTCCCCCAGGACAAATCAGATACTTCCTGTGAGCGAAACGTATCAGTATGTGGATATACGCATCCTTCTGATCCAGGGAGCATAGCCAACCTCCTTTTTCAAAGTAAGGAAAAGGGTGCTTAAAGAAATCCATTCTGAACTTCTCTTACCAAGTACAAGTTCAGGTCTCTTAGGTCTAGGATGGGACGGCATCCCCTCTCCTCTCCTGGAGGGTAAGGAAGTACCTGGAATAAAACATCTGACCTCTCTGCTCTCTGGTGGCACAAACTCAATTGCCGCCCTCTTGTCAGATCTTGCAATTTCAATCTGAAGCAGTTCCTAATGCAGAGGGTCAAGATGATGCAGCATCAGGGGGCAATTTGGAGGCAGTTCCAATAAAAGAAATTTGTAACCACTTTGGATGGATGATCTGCAGGACTCTAGAGTCAGAGGTTATGAGCGGCCACATTTGTACAAAGAGAGTGAGCCTTCTCCCGATTGCAGGGTTTCCTAATGCAGTCATCGGAAGAGTGGCTATATTCTAGAAGCCCAGATCAGCTGATTCCATGCTTTAAGAAAAGTGGAGGAAGTCCAAAAAACTGCCAGCATGGTTTAAAGGTGAGGTCAGAAAGGCTGTTGTAGACAAAGGTGATATATCTTTCAGGAAATGGAAAAAGGAGCCAAATGACAAAAACTGAAAACATAAGCACTGGCAAGGTAGATGCAAGGTATTGATAAGGCAGGCAAAGAGAATTTGAAAAACAGCTTGCTGCGGAAGCAAAAATGCATAATAAAAACGTTTTTCAAGTACTTTCGTAGCAAAAAAAAAAAATCCCCTGTGAGAGTCAGTTGGACCATTAGATGATAAAAGGGTAAAAGGGGCACCAAGAGGGGACAAGGCCATAGTGGAGAGACTGAATGAATTCTTTGCTACGGTATTTATTGAACATGATGTAGGAAGTTACCATCTTGCTTAGTCAGATATAGCTAAAAGACAGCAAAAAAAAAAAAATGGGAAAGAAGCAACTCTAAAGGGGAGGAGAGAGGACTGTGAGGACCGATTCCTGCTGTCCCCGGAGAACACCTGTTACAGATGAGTAACCACGCTTTCTCCAGGAACAAGCAGGAAGTTAGTCCTCACATATGGGACTCCCTAGCTACAGGCTACCGAAAGCCCATAGGGGGAAAAAAAAAAAAGAACACGGTCGCCCTCAAGAGGAGCCGTGAGCAGTAGCAATTGAGTTCGCAAGTGCAGACTGCAGTAAGACCTGTGTCCCCGTTGGAAGCAATGCTCCAGTAGCCTGAACACAGAAGGGTCGGATAGTAGGAGTTGCCTGGACCCCAAAAAAATGAGAACATGGCCTGGCTGAAGGCACTGTCCCGTTGGGACTCCCTCTCCAGGCAGTAATGAGCTGCAAAGATATCGACTGAAGACTAGGTGGTGGCTCAGCAGATGTTGAACATTGGGACATAGTAACACAGCATCTGACGGCAGATAAAGACCAGTATGGTTCATCAGGTCTGCCCGGTAAGGCAGCAAGACTAGGTGCACCTGCCGCTAAGTGCAGGTCACCCCTCCTCATGCCTTTATTTAGGGGGTGTACCCCTATTTGTTCAAATATAAGAGATAGTTATGTTTATTTTGATTTTATCCTGTTGCTATAAAAGGGATCCATAGTGTCTGTCCCATGCCATTATGAATTCTGTCACTGTATTTGCCCCACCACGTCCATCGGGAGGGCATTCCAAGCATCCACTATCCTTTCAGTGAAAAAGTATTTACAGGCATTGCCTTTCAGTTTACACCCTTGCAGCTTCGTGTTATGTCCTCTAGTTTTACAGCTTCCCCGTCTTCAGAAGAGGTTTGTTTGTTCATTAATACTCTATCTAAAGGTCTGAATCATATCTCCCCTATCCCTCCTCTCCTCCGAAGTGTACATATTTAGGTCTTCTAGTCTATTCTCATAAGTCTTATGTTGCAGGCTCCAAATCATTTTGGTCACATTCCTCTGAACTTTCCAGCCTTTTTATGTCCTTTCCAAGACAGGGTCTCCAAAACTGAACACAATATGCCAAGTGAGGCCTCACCAGCGACTTGTACAATGACATCAGTACCTCTTCCTTTCTGTTGGTAATTCCTTTCTGTATGAACCCAGCATCCTTCTGGCTTTTGACGCCACCTTGTCACACTGTTTCACCATTTTGAGACCCTCAGAAACAAATCACTCCAAGATCCTTCTCCTGGTCCATGCACAACAACCTCTCGTCCCCTATCACATACAATTCCCTTGGATTCCTGCTTCCCAAGTGCATGACACTGCACTTCTTCACATTAAATTTCAACTGCCAAGCATTAGACCATTCTTCCAGCTTTTGTAGATCTTTCCTCATGTTCTCCAATCCCTCAGAGGAGTCCACTCTATTGCAAATTTTCATGTCATCTGCAAAAAGATAGACTTTTCGATTCAGTCCTTCAGCAATATCACTCACAAATACATTGAACAGTACCATCTAGAATAGATTATTGAAATGTCTCCCTGGCTGGCTTTCCTCAATACCAACTGCAGGCTTCAACTGGTACAAAACACAGCAACTCGTATCCTTACCCATGCCATCCGTTCAGACCATGTCACCCCTCTCCTCATTCATCTCCACTGGCTCCCTGTGTCTCCTAGAATTTAATACAAAATCCTCACTTTTGTCCATAGAGCAATACATACTGGAGTGCCTCAATACCTCTCCAATCTGGTTCGCCTTCACACCCCTCAACGATCTCTGAGGTCCACACACACCAACCGCATGACCCTTCCCTCCCCTTCCCAGGCCCACCTGGAGTCCACAAGGTCCTTAGTCGCCTTCTTCCTCATATCTTATGTTCTTATAGAAGGGACCCAGGATATCAATGCTTGAACCAATACAAGCACTGTGGAACCTGTGTCCCTTGGGGAAACTGCTAGGTACATATGACCTAGATTGGCCACTGTTGGAAACAGAATACTGGGCTTGATGGACCTTGGTCTGATCCAGTATGGCATATCTTATGTTCTTATGTTCCTTGGCCCTAGGCTCTGGAACTTGCTCCCGCTAGCTCTCCGCTTAGAACCTTCTTTTGCCAATTTCAAAGCCCGATTAAAGACTCATCTCTTCTACACTGCCTTTGACCTAACCCTGCCATCCTCCCCTACCCACCCCCCAATGTCCGTGTGTTATTACTCCCCTCTCTTTTAAGGACAGTCCTGTTCTTTCTTGCTCTTCCTGTTCTCTCTTTCCCGTCTATTGGTGTTCTGTTTCTTTCTTTCACAGCCTTTGATTTTGCATTGTAAACCACTCCGATACTTATATGTGGGCAGTAAATTAAGTGATGAATAAAGAAAGATACCGGTCCCAGGACCGAACCCTGGAGCACACCAATGCCTTCCTTTTATCAGTGAAATCCATTTACCATCAACTTCTGTAGTCTGTCAGTCAACCAATTTCTGATCCAGTTCACCATCTTGGGACCCATCCCCAAGCTGTTGAGCTTATTAATAAGCCTCCTATGAGGAACAGTATCAAAGGCTTTGCTGAAATCTAGGTAGATCACATCCAATACATGCCCTTGATCTAGTTCTCTGGTCACCCAGTCAAAGAACTCAGATTTGTTTGGCAAGATCATACTTTGGTAAAACCATGTTGCTTCAGATCATGCAACCAGTTGGTTTCGAGGAAGACCGCTATTTGCTCTTTCAGGAGAGCCTCCATTACTTTCTCACCGCAGACGTAAGACTTACTGGCCTTGTAGTTTGTCACGTCTTCCCTACTGCCACTTTTGTGAAGAGGTACCACATCAGTCCTTCTCCAATACTGTGGAACTTCTCGTATCTCCAAGGATCTATTAAAAACATCCTTTAATGGCCCTGCAAGAACCTCTCTGAGCTCCTTCAGTATCCTGGGATGTATCCCATCTGGTCCCATGGCCTTGGCCACTTTCAGTTATGCACGCTACTCTAACACATCATCTTTTGTGAATAGTGTGGTATCTACTCCATTCCTATTTGTATATTTGGGAGTCACAGGTGGACCTTCTCCAGGATTTTCTCAATAAAAACAAAGACGTATTTGTTTAGCATTTTTGCTTTTTCAATGTTACTTTCCACAAATCCGTTCTCTGCACTTTAGAGTCCTGCAATTCCACCACTGATTTTCCTCTCCTGAATATACCTGAAAAAAATTGTTTTACCACACTTCACATCTTTAGCCATCTTTTCTTCTGCCTTTGATTTTGCTATCCTTATTTCTCTTTTTGTTTCTTTTAGTTTGATCCTGTATTCCTTTTCTGTGTTCCTGTTTGCGAACTTTTGAAATTTTGTGAAAGCTGTGGTTTTTTGCCTTTATTGGTGCAGCCACTTCTTTGGAGAACCAAATAGGATTCCTTTGCCTCTTGTTTTAATTTACTTTCCTTACATACGTATCTGTTGCCCCTTTTATTGCCTCCTAGTTTAGCCCATTGCAATTCCACTTCCCTTATCCCCTCCCACCCTACCAACGCCTCCTTCAGGGACTTGGCCATTTTACTTAAGTCAGTGTTTTTGAAGTCTAGGACTTTGAGCTTGCTGTGACTGGATTCTACCTTGGCTTTTATCTCAAACCACACCATATGATGATCGCTGCTGCTCACATGGGAACTCACCCAAATATTCAACATGCTATCTCCGTTGCTGAGCACTAAATCCAGCACCGAGCTCTCCCTGGTCGGACCCATCACCATTTAAGTAATGCATCTTGGAAGGCATACACAATTTTTTTTTTTTTTTTACTTCTTTCCAGATTTGCAAGAGGAATACTCCAATCCACATCGGGTGGATTAAAGTAATGGGAATCTTTACAGTGTCAGCAATCAATTCGCTATCCGTGTCTTAGGTTTGAGTTGGAGGCCTGTAGACTACACCATTATGGATGACAGTGCCATCTCCTCTTTCCAACACAATCCACAGACCTTCTTTTCCCTGTCTCCTGCATTTCAGCAGCTTTAATATTTCTTTTGGCAAATAGGGTAGAAAAGGAGTAGTTTCATCCCTATCTCTTCTAAATAGATTATAGCCAGCTATGGCTATATCCCCATTCATGTGACTCATTAAGCCATGTTCTTGTAATGGCCACAATGTCAAAGTCCATTTCCACCATTAGGGCTTCCAGATCAGAAACTGTGTCGGCTAGGCTTTGAGCATTTGTGCTCATTGCTTTCCAGCATTCACTGACTGGCTTGCCTGTGTTTTGCATGGATTTTGTTTTACACACACACCTTCTCATTTGCCATTGATAAGTGGTTTAAAAGTGTAGCTGTTTCCAATGTCATTTTGCTTTAGCTGGGAGCGACGTCCTCAACTTATCCTTCTCCATTCGTCATCCCCTTTCCTAGGATCCTTTTCCCTGCAATGGAGAGATGCAGTCCCTCAGCACAGTATAGTCACTTGTTCCATCTATTTCTCCAGTCACCTATATCACTAAATCAGTTTAGTTTGCACCAGGTTTGGAACCATGTATTAAAGTTGTTTATGTGATGCAACCTTTCTGCACCCTTACCAAGAACAGGTAGAACTTCTGAAAATGCTAGTGTTAACAATGGGCTTGAGTTTCTCTTCCAGAGTCTGGAAGTTCCTTTGAACTGCAGAGGCACTGTTTCTAGCCAGGTCATTTGTGCTCAAGTGAATGACATCAGTTTTGGAGTGCTCACATTCTGCACTAACTATACCAACAATTTTGTTCATATTCCTGCTGGCTGAAGAGCCTGGGAGGCATTTGACCATCTTCTGTCCTTTGAAATGTGTTCCCAAGTTGGTGCCTCTGACGATGGAATTTCCAAGTGGTGGTAGTATTCTGTTTTGTGATTTTTTTTCTTCCTATTTCGTGCATCATCAGTAGATTTGGCATTGAGTCTTTCATTTAAGGACGGAGTGCAAGTTTGCCACGGAGTGCAAGTTTGCTCAAAGGCGAGGGCAATACAGTCTGCCACTCAGGAAGATGTGCGCTGCAGGTAGAAGGCGAGAGCCCTCTTGCAGTCGAGCGTATGCAGGACCGTCCACGCCCGGTCGGCGAGAGGTCTCAGGAAGAAAGTCATTAAGACCATCTCTTGGTTGAGATGGCAATCCGAGATAAATTTTGGTAGGAACTTGGGGTGAGTTCAGAGGACCACCCTGTTCCCGTAGAACCTGGTGTAGGGGAGCTGCGGGCATGAAGCAGGAGACCAGAGGCTGACCCAACAGGGGTTTAACCTCGATAGGGAAGTGGTTGGCTGAAATGGCACTCAGATGAACCCTGACCGAATTGTATTTCAGCCCCACCTGTGAAAGGTGGAGGAGGTACTGGAGAACCCACCGGGTGGAGCAGAACAGATCAATCTGGAGTTCGGAGTACCAGACCAAGTAGTGCCACCACTTCAGGGCATAGGCCCGTCTCATCGAGTACTTCGACGCGAGCAGAACTTCCTCGATCTCCTCTGGGAGGTGCAGAGAAGCTAAAGAGACCTGTTCAGCCACCAGGTTGTTAGGGATAGCGAATCCAGGTTTGGGTGAAGCACCCATCCCGCCTCCTGTATCAGAAGACTTGTGGCACTTCCCAGAGGAACCGGGGGCTCCGACAAGAGTTGGAGTAGAAGCAGGATGAGGCTATGAGGGAGCCACGAGAATCACTGAGGCTTGGTCCTGCTGAATCTTGTGGAGAGTCCTCGCAATGAGAGGAGTGAGGAGAATGCATTCAGAAGGAACACGTCCAGGGCTACCCTGCTCGGGTGTGCTATCAGCCTGCAAAAGCAGGAAGCTGTGCATTCACTGGACTGGCGAACAGGTCTATGGACAGAGTCCCCCAGCAGCGAAACAGGTAGAGAACCACCTATGGACTAAGGCGCCACTAGTGCAGGCAGAAAAAGCCTGCTAAGCCTGTCTACGAGGACATTGTCTTGGCCCCAGGAGGTAGAGAGCTCTTACAGTCATGCCCCGGCGTATGACGAAGGAGCAGAGGAGGACTGCCTCCGACAGAGGTGGTGGGAACCCATGCCCTCTTCCTTGTTTATGTAGAACATCACAACTTTGTTGTTGTTCTGCATGAGCACTGACTTGCCTCGCAAGTGGTACTCTAAGCCCTTCAGGACCAACCAGACTGCTCGAAGTTCGAGCAGGTTGATCTGCTGCTGAGATTCCTTGGGTGACCACCATCCCTGGGTACAGAGGTTGTCGCAGTGGGCTCCCCAGCCTGACAGCGAGGCATCCGTCGTCAAGATGAGCTTGTGTTGCAGAGTCTGGAAGTGCATGCCCTGATGTACGCTTCAAGGATTCTGCCACCAATCCAGGGAACCGGATAGGCTGTGTGAGACCGAGCTGGGATCCCAGAAACGGCCCGAGGCTTGGGATCACTGCGCTCTGAGGCACCATTGAGCTGCTCACATATGCATGTGGGGAACAACGTGCACAGTCGAGGCCATGTGCCACAGAAGGCGCAGCATGGCCCACGCCGAGACCCTAGACCAGCTTTGGACCTCAGCAGCCAGAGCACAAAGGCAGTCCACACGTGCTCAAGGGAGGAAGGTGGTCGCCCATTCCATGTCAAGCAGAGCGCCGATGAACTGCAGTGCCTGCACTGGTTTGAGGTGTGACTTATAGTTGATTAGAAAACCAAGGCGCTCGAGGACAACGACTGTGCGCGATGCCGAGAGACGAGCCTCCTCTGCCAATGTGCCCGTGACAAGTCCGTCATCTAGGTAAGGGTAGACTGATATGCCCTGCAGCCGGAGGTGGGCTGCAGCTGCTGACAGGCATTTTGTGAAGACTTGTAGGGCAGACACGAGCCCGAAGGGGAGCACTCTGTACTGGAAGTGATCCCCGCTGCATCCTGAAACACAGGTATTTCCTGTGCTTGGTGTGGACAGGGATGTGGGCGTAAGCGTCTCTGAGATCCAAGGAGCATAGCAATCACCCTGCCAGAGGAAGGGCAGCAGGACGCCAAGCGATAGTATTCTGAACTTCTCCCAGACCAGAAAGTTGTTTAGATTCTTGAGATAGAGGATGGGGCACAGGCCCCCCCCCCCATCCTCTTTGGAAAGAGGAAGTAAACGGAAGTAAAAGCCCCGATCTCAAATGTGCGGCGGGACCCTTTTGACCATCTGTTGGCCGAGAAGGTTGTTGTTCAGGGAAGCAGAGTAGGCTCCCCTGGGGATAAGGGAGGAGGGAGCCTGTCCAGATGAAGATGATAACCGTCCCGGACTACCTGGAGGACCCAGGTGTCCGATGTGATGGCCTCCCACTTGGGGGCAAAAAGGGACAGACGTCCTCTCACCGGCAGGGGTGCCACCCGGAGACGAGAGGCTATGCATTTGGCTGGGATGGCACCAGTGGTTGGTTCTTGGGCTCCTTAGGTTTCCGGTGACCTTGAGCTCCCCCTTTGCCTTTGCTGCTGGGCACTGGGGCAGGCGGATAGGGTGGGTATCCCCAGTAAGGTAGCCCCTTCCTCTGGAAGAAGGGTTTCTTATTGTGCTGTTTCTTCCGGGAAGGGAAGAGGTTTTCCAAGAGAGATGGGTGCGGGTCACAAACTCTGTCTCCATCTTGGTTGCCTTGTCCTCCATGGGCTTACCGAACAGTTGTTCGCTGAGGCAGGGAACATCCAAGACTTTCTCCTGGACGCACTGTTACAGGTCTGAGGACTGGAGCCACGCATGACGCCGGGCTCCGATGCCAGCCACTGCCACACAGGTGGAAAGCTCAAACCAGTCATATGCGGCGCGAGAAAGGTATTTCAAGCAGTCCGCGACCAATCTCAGGTGTGTCTGAAATCTGAGATAATGTTCACCTCCGAGGCCTGCGGAGAAACCACTGAGTTCTTTAGCGAGGTCGCGAAGGAACATACCCATATATAGTTGGTATGCCTGGATGCAGCATGCCAGCATGGATCCCTGGTAAGCCTTGAGCCCGAGGGCATCGAGGACACAGGATTCTCTACTAGGCGGGACCGCAGCGTGCGACTTCGGGCTCTTCTACTTCCACATCGTGGATTCCACTAACATGGAGATATGGGGAAATTGAGTCTTTCGAAACACAGGACCGCTCTGGACTCTGTACATGACATCGAGTCTTTAGGGACTGAGGCGGGTGCTTCCCACATGCGGAGGAGTAGCTGGGATAGGATGGACGGCACAGAGACTGTGAGAGACTCCCTAGGGGGAGACTCATATTGCAAAATGTCGAGTTCCTCTGCCCTTGGCTCTTCCTCGGTCTGCATGGGCAGAGTGAGGGCCCGAGCCATATCCCGTACAAATACCAAGAAGGAGATATCTTCGGGAGGTAACTGCCTTTGTGAAGTGAGCGGAGATGGGTCAGAAGGAAGGTCCCTATGGGCGTGGGTTTCAGGGGACATGTTCTCATCCGATTCCAAGCCCAAGAGGTCCAAGAAGGATCAAGTCGGCCCCATGTCCAGTGGCCAAGGCCCACTTGGAGCTGGAGGGACTGACTCTGAAAGACCTCACCCCTGAGGAACAGGACTGCAAGCGAGACTGGTGCCGAGTGCCTCTCAGGGGTTTCAAAGGCAGTTTTCGGGACTAGTGTCAAAGGACCCTCGGTCTCGAGGTGTGAGCCAGCCGTGCTGGGCAAAACCCTGCTGGGCAGCTTGGAAAGCAGAATGCTGCGCTCTAGTGCCAGCATATGGGACTCCCACTCAGGGGTGGGTCCCTGTGATGCCAATGCCGGGGTTACCGGGTCTGGCATGGAGAAGGGGTCCTCAACGGGACGACCCTCAGGAGACCGGGCACCATCGCCAGAGGCCTCTATATCTGTACGAGGTACCTTCCGAGGCTGCTCCTTGTCAGACTCTGAGGAACGTCAGGGAGGGCTAAGGGAATGAGCTCAAGACAGCTCACGCTTATCCAGGCCATCGACAGCGACTTTGAGGTGGTCTTCTTTCGCGGTTCCACCTCAGGCGAAACCTGGTCAGAGTGACGATTGGGACGTGTAGTCACTGCGGGGGACCACGCAAGTGGTGGATCGGTGGAGCTGGGCACCACCAGGGACCCTAGGGCTGCCTTACAAAAGATGTTGTCCGACTTCTGCTTACGGCTTAGCAAGGCTTTAGCAGACATTTTCTTACAGCGAGAGCAGAGCTCCAGGTTGTGGTCAGCTCCCAGGCACTGCAGACAACAGTCGTGGGTGTCCATGAGTGACATATTTTTGGAGCATGTCACATTTTTTGAAGCCAGTGGCCATGGGGACAAAAAGAGCCCCTGTGAGGTCAAATGTCCGAGGCCAGCAGTTAGAAAAAGGGCGCGAAAAGAGCCCGAAATAAGAAAAAAGTTAAAAAGGGAGACTAGGAATCCCCTGGCCCACAGCTGAAGCGGAAGTGTCGTGGACAACGGGAGGGGACCGGTGCAACCAGAAAAAAGGCTGAAGGACCAGAAGAGAAAATCTTTTCGAGGGACGAGCAAGAGACAGGAGGTTAAGCTGCACCAATATTAAACTGAGGTCCCCAACTCAGTTGCAGGGTGCGAACCGGGTGTTTTGATAACAGAAGTCCCCTCAAGAAGTGGGTCACCAGCGGCTGGACCGAGAGAGATCTGCCATCCACCAGATGGTAATGTGCCACCAGGACACTGAGGTGCACTCATCTGAGCGAGAGATATAGACGGTACTGCAACACCAGCTGTACCAGGCAGGAAAACAGGTTAACCCCGTGCTCTGCGTACCAAACTAAAAATCTGCGCCATTTGAAGACGTATGCTTTCCTAATGGAAGCCTTACTGGAGGCCAGCAGGTTCTCCTCCACTTCCGAGACAGGACAGGAATCCGAAGTTGGGGTGCAAGAGAGCCCCCCCCCTCCTGAGAGAGAGGAGCCCTGGAGAGCTCCCCAATGGGATGGGAGTCTCTGCTGACAGCATGAGGAGTGGCAGGAATCACGGCTGCCTGGGCCATCGAGGGACTATCAGAATCAGGAAGGCCTTGTCGCAGAGGATCCTGAATAATGTTTTGGCAATTAGTGGTGTGGGTGGGAAGGCATACTTAACACCTTCCGACCATGAAATGAGAAACGCATCTGCCACCACCCGGGAGGGGTGGGCTTGCCAGGAGCAGAAGTAGAGCAACTGGTAGTTATCCGGGCTGGCATGTTTTTCCCCAGAGATGAAAGAGTCGGTTGGCCACTCTAAGGGTCTAGCTGTCACTCGTGCAGCTGGAGGACTCTGCTCAATCTGTCCGCCAGTGAATTGCTCTGGCCTGGCAGGTATACTGCCTGTAGGAGTATGCCCTACCAGACTAAGTAAAAGCAGAGGGCCAACGTCTCGCGGCAGAGGGTGCGAGATCCTGTGCCCCCCTGCTTGTTCAGACAGAACATTGCCACCTGGTTATCTGTTTGGATAAACACTGGCTGGGCACCATAGGCTGTGGCAAAAAGCTTGGAGGGCTAGATATATCACCAGGAGCTCCAGGAGTGTGAGCTGCTGGTTATTCTCGTGTTCCTCGCAGTGGGCTGCCCATCCCAGCAGAGAAGAATCCATAGTGAGAACCCTTAAGGGGTCGGAGTTTGGAAGGGTATCCCTGCCTCGAGGTTCTGGGGGGTTTGCCACCAGGTCAAAGATTCTGCCAATTGGCAAAACTGCTCTGGAGACGGCCTGTGACCTTTGACCACTAGTCCCGAAGGCACCACTGTGCGGCCCTCATGTGAAGGTGAGCATCTGGGGTGACATGGACCATGGAGGCCATGTACTTGAGTAGGAGCAGCAGGCGGACACCGAGAGACGGTGTTGTATGTCTAGGGCCAGTGCACTGGACAGTTGGCTCGGTCCCCGGGAAGGAAGGCCTTTGCCTGGAGGGTGTCTAGGCTTGCCCCTATGAATAAAAATCAGATATCTATCACCAAGTTAAACTAAACAATCAAACAATCAAAACCTGGGTAGCAAAAAGCCTGTGTTTCAAAAAGAATTTTCAGCAAATCATTAATTTTTTGTCGGAGAGGCCAACCAAGCAGAAAGGAACACACCTTGTGCCGTTGTGGCCCCTCCATTTTATTAAATAAGACGTGAATCTTAAACTTTCATAAAATAGCAATAGAATGCGTTACTTAGCTGAATCAATGTCAAAAAGGCTGTAGATTGAGATAGCGGGAGGACGACGTGACACGTTTCGGGGTATTTAAAAAAATTTAATCCCCTGCTTCAGGTCAAAACCGCCATATGATGTATCATCAGCCCTGTGGTTGGGGTGAATGAGGATGTGGGTGTAAGCATCCTTCAGATCCAAGGAGCACAGCCCATCTCCC
Source organism: Ichthyophis bannanicus (assembly GCA_033557465.1). NCBI lineage: Eukaryota > Metazoa > Chordata > Amphibia > Gymnophiona > Ichthyophiidae > Ichthyophis > Ichthyophis bannanicus. The sequence continues at coordinate 1,113,645,502 of CM066033.1, read as the reverse complement.
TGCTGGAGGTAAGGCAGCAATGTTCCAAGGGCGAGCATCTTGAACTTCTCCCTCATCATGAATTTGTTCAGATTGCACAGTTCGAGGATGGACCTTAGGCCCCCTGTTCTTTTTGGTACGAGAAAGTATCTGGAGTAGAACTCCTTGTCCCCGAGATGGTGGGAAACTGGTCCTACTACTCTGTCCTCTAGAAGACCTGTGAATTACTTCAGTAGAAGGTCCCGGTGAAGGGGAGACCTGGGGGGCTTCTCCTGGAAGTAAGGGGGTGGTGTCTGAGCCAGATGGAGGAGGTAGTCCTCCTTGACCACCTGGTGTGCCCAAGAAGAATTGGTGGCGATGCCTTGCCACCTTTGGGCCTAGTGAATGAGACGTCCCCCTGTGGGCTGCTGCCCTCCTTGGGGTGGAAAGGCCATGCCCAAGGGGTCAAAAGCTCCCCCCCCCAAGCTGGGCTGGAGCAGACAACTGGGGCTTGGGAGCTTTCTGCTTACTGGGGCCTTGCCCATTTCCTTGGCCTGCTAACCTTGCTGGGGAGCTGAGGAGGCCTGAAAAGGTGGGTAGTTTCTTTAAGCAGCCCCTTTCCTCGGGTAGGAGGGCTTTTTACTTGAGCCTTTCCATTGGGGAGGGGCAGCAGTTTTTTTTGTTTTGTTTTGTTTTTTAAGAGAGCCTGGTCCTCGTCATAAACTCTAGCTCCAGCTCAGCGGCCTTCTCAGTCATGGGTTTGCCAAAGAGGTTCTCTCCTTGGCCTGAGACATCGACCAATTTGTCCTGAACCCATTGCTCAAGGTCGGACTACTGTAGCCAAGCCTGGCACTGATGCCTGCTGCTGCTACTCGAGCCGCCGATTCAAAGCTGTCATAGGCTGCCCGAGACAAATTTGGAGCACTCACGGCCAGTCTTAGCCAGGTTCCTGAACCATTGCAGGGGTTCCTCAGAAAGACCAGCTGAGAATCCGGTGAGTTCCTTCGCCAGGTCTCTCAGGTACATGTCCATGTATAGTAGGTAGGTCTGGATCCGGCCAATGAGCATCAAGCCCTGGTAGCACTTTCTGCCAAGGGCATCCAGGGTGCGTCCCTCCCTGCCGGGGGGGGGGGGGGCGGGAGGGACATCAAGGAGTGCATCTGACTCTTCAGCCAACACATGGCTGATTCCACCACCATGGAGATGTGCGGCAGCTCTGATTTCTGGAAGCACACTCCATACATCAAGTCGAGCCACTTGCTCACCACCAGCACCGATGCCAGTGTCTCCAACATATGGAGCGTTAGCCGTTCCAGGATGGGTGGGATGGGCAACATAAGCGATTCCCTCAGGGGTGGGGCTTCGTATTGGAGAATTTCTAGCTCCTCCATCTGAGGGTCCTCCTCCAATTCCGTCGGAAATGCTAGAGCCTTGGACATGTCCCTGATGAAGTCTAGGAACGCCATGTCCTTGGGCGGGAACCAATGCGGGAGGGGAGTCCAAGGGGACGTCACGGTGGCGACAGTTGTCTGACTCCTCCTCGTTCTCAGTCTCCCACTTAAGACTAGTCCATCGAGGACTTGAGGGAAGGATGGCTTGCGGGCTCTGCGGCTGGCACCGAGCGCACTAGTTGGGGAAGATCGCTGCCCCGTAGAGCAGGAACTGGATCAAGACCTTGGCCGAGGATCGACTTGAGGCTAAAGGGTCTCTAGGATCGGCTTGGTCTCTGGATACATCTTTGACGTCGGGGGTCCGGTGGTATCAGACAACAGCGCCCACTGCTGGTCTATGAAGGTAGACAAGCTGCGCTCCAGGGCCACAATTCTGGATTTGGCCAGAAGGCTCCGCAGCCATCGGTGTGGGCACCAAGGGAAATCGGTCCTGATGCAAGTTCCCCCCCAAAGGGCGAGACCTTGATGAGGATTGTGCCTGGCGACCGAGGCCGGTCTGAGGTAGAATCCTTTCGGGGGACCTTCGTAGGCCGCTCCTTCACAATGCAAGGTTCCACATTAGGAACCACCACCCAGAAAAAAGATTTAGGCGTCATTGTGGATAACATGTTAAAACCCTCGGCCCAGTGTGCAGCGGCAGCCAAGAGAGTAAATACAATGCTAGGTATCATAAGGAAAGGAATGGAAAATAAAACAAAAGATATAATGCCTCTATATCGTTCCATGGTGAGACCGCACCTTGAATATTGTCTGCAATTCTGGCTGCCGTATCTTAAAAAGGATATAGAATTATTAGAAAAGGTTCAGAGAAGAGCCACCAAAATGGTAAAGGGAATGGAAGGATACTCCTATGAAGAAAGGCTAAAAAGGTAAGGGCTCTTTAACCTGGAAAAGAGACGGTTGAGGGGAGATATGATAGAAGTCTATAAATTAATGAATGGAGTGGAACGGGTAAACGTAGATCGATTGTTTACGTTATCAGAATATAGAAAGACTAGGGGACATGCAATGAAGCTACAGGGTAAACTATTTAAGACTAATAAAATAAAATATTTTTTCACTCAACGTGTAATCAAACTCTGGAATTTGTTACCGAAGGATGTAGTAAAGGCTGTTAGTGTAGCTGGGTTTAAAAAAGGTTTGGACAAGTTCCTGGAGGAAAGGTCCATAAACCATTATTAAGAAGGGACCCAGGATATCAATGCTTGACCCAGTACAAGCATTGCGGAACCTGTGTCTTTTGGGGAAACTGCTAGGTACGTATGACCTAGATTGGCCACTGTTGGAAACAGGATACTGGGCTTGATGGACCTTGGTCTGACCCAGTATGGCATCTCTTATGTTCTTATGTTCTCCGATCCCTCGGACGAACGTCGAGGACTGCAGGTCCTGGCTCCGGACTTACCCTGCCTGTCAGAGCTATCCAGGGACACAAAACTGAGGTCTCCTTGAGTTCCTGAGGGAGATACCCTTTCCGAAGGGCAACGGCGTTGATCGGGGTCTGTAAGGCAACCCCAAGATTGCGTGGCTTTAGGGGAGGCCCTGGCCTTCAGAGGTACTGGGAGACTCCTGGAAAAACGTATTGTACTGCTGCTAGCAGCTCTTGAGGGGCTTAGTGGACAGCTTTTACAAAGGCTGCATGCTGTGGTGTCGTGGTCCAGCCCCAGGCAGTGAAGTCAGTCATGTGTGTTGGTGAGGGACATTATTTTGGCACACCAATCACACTTCTTAAAGCCACTGGTAGCCATGGGGGTAAAAAAAAGGTACCCAATGAGGTCGAAGATCAGCAGTGCTGCCATTTGGAAAGAAGGCACCAAGGGAGGGGGTGGAAAAAAATCTAAGAACCCAAGACTATGCTGGGGCAGCAAGTTTGGGTGGCAGGAAGAGTACCAGTGCAGTATCGGAGGAGAATATGAAACTCAGGTCGAGAAAATCAACTTTTTCCGGGGAAAGGCCAGACAGATGCCTGAAGGGCTCTGCGGAAAAAAAGAAGATTGAGCAAGATGGCATCCTTGGGCAGGAAGGGCACCACACATGCGTGGTAGCATCTCGCAAAGGCTCTCTTTGAAAGCTAGGAGGAATACTTTTGCGAGGGCTCCATCGGCACAGACGTCACCCATATGTGAAGACTGATTTCCTGCTTGTTCCCGGAGAACATCTGCTCCCTAAAGAATACAATGTCAGAGCCTCCCTGGGGGTGCCAAGGAATGAATCTTGGTACTGTATTTCTTTAGGGCAGATTCTTCCACCAAGGAAAGCTACAGAAGCTGAGGATTCTCAAATCTAGGAGTCTTCTAACCAGGAGGTACAGTGAAGGGGTTCTCTTACATTTTCATCTGTACTCTCTGAAGGAATAGAAACATAGAAAAATAACGACAGAAAGAGACCACGTGGCCTATCTAGTCTGTCCTTCAATAACTACAACAGTCCCCTTTTTTTCTTTAGAGATCCTCTGTGTTTGTCCCATACGTTTTTAAATTCAGATACTGTCCTCATCTCTACCACCTCCACTGGGAGACTATTCCACGGATCCACCACTCTTTCCGTAAAGAAATATTTCCGCATATCACTCCTGAATCTATCCCCTTTCACCCTCATTCCATGTCTCCTAGTAAAAGAGGCTCTCCCCATGTGCATTTATGCCACAGAGGTATTTAGACGTCTTAATCATATCACCTCTATCCCGCCTTTCCTCTAAGGTGTACATATTAAGATCCTGAAGTCTGTCCTCATATGCTTTATAATGAAGACCACTAACCATTTTAGTAGCCACCCTCTGTACCAAACTCCATCCTGTTTATATCCTTGTGAAGGTGCGGTCTCCAGAATTGCACGCAATACTCCAAATGAGGTCGCACCAAAGACTTATACAGAGGCACTATCACCTCCTTTTTTCTGCTAGCCATTCCTCTCCGTATGCACCCAAGCATCCTTCTAGCTTTTGCGGTCGCCTTTTCTACCTGTTTAGCTACTTTAAGATCAGACACAACCACGCCTAGGTCCCACTCTTCTTTAGTGGACAAAAGTACTTCACCCCCTATACTATATTGCTCCCTTGGATTGCTGCAGCCCAAATGCATGACCTTGCATTTTTTAATATTAAATCCCAGCTGCCAAATTCTAGACCATTCTTCAAGCTTAGCTAGATCCCTCCTCATGTTATCTACTCCTTCCTGGGCGTCTACTCTATTGCAGATATTGCAGATTTTGGTATCATCCACAAAGAGGCAAACCTTACCCGACAGCCCTTCTGCTATATCACCAACAAAGATGTTGAAAAGAATCGGACCAATGACAGATCCCTGGGGCATACCACTGGTAACGTCCTTCTCCTCAGAGTGAGCTCCATTTACCTGTACTCTGTCGCCTCCCACTCAACCAATTTCTAACCCAATCAATAACTTTAGGGTCCATCCCTAGGGTGCTCAATTTGTTTATAAGTCGCCTGTGAGGAACGGTGTCAAAGGCTTTACTAAAATCTAAATACACCACATCTAGGGCTCTCCCTCGGTCCAACTCCCTGGTCATGTGGTGCATAGGCACCGCCACCGCCACCTTCAGGGCTAAGGAGTATTGTAAGATATCCAACTCTTCTGCCTTGGGGCATCCTCAGTCTCCAAAGAAAATAGTAGGGCCCTGACCATGTCCCTTAAACTCCTGGAAGGTCATGCCCTCAGGAGGGGAACTTACGCTACTCATGAGACGGAGAAGGATGCTGACAGTTTTGAGATTTGTAAATCAAAAAGTGGGCTCCCTTTTGGGGGCAATTTCTGCAAATGGGTGAGTTTTGCACATACCATGACAGTCTATTATTTAACAATATTTTTATATACTGCCTTTCTTGCATTCAAAGTGGTTTACATATAACATAGTAACGTTTAGTGTTTTACAATGAACATTAGTTGAACTTGGATTAAAGAGGATAATGTACATCAAGTTTACAATGAACGGGATATAAATACTTATATAAAGGGAATGTACAACAAATCTGTTTTCTGTAACATCGTGATCTATAATGCTTAGACTGAGCAGCATGCTGAACTTGGGTAGAAAGGAGATAATGTGCATCAAGTCAGGTTGAAAGATAGAGTAACGAGATAGGGAGGCAGGCAGATTACAGCGTTCCCTCAACAAACCTCACGAGCTCTTCCACATCGTGAAAACCCTAACAAAGGAACCCTCTCAGAGCGCCCCACCCCTCCTAGATCCTCAGAAATATGCCAACTACTTACGAAGCAAAAGTAATCAGCTTGATCCAACCTCTACTCCCCCCACTTCAGCCAACACTCCCTACACTGTCCCTCCACCCTCACCTAGCCAATTCTCGGGTGAGACTCAACACACTCTCTCTTCCTTCTCCACTCCAAATGACAGAATCATTCAAGATACCATCTTAAAAATAAATCCTACAACAGCACCCTCCGACCCCTGTCCAGCTTCCTGGATAAAGTCACTACGAGCTGATCTCAGCCCATTTCTAGCAAAAATAATAGATGCATCGTTCTCTGCAGGAACATTCCCCCACACCCTGAAGCAGACCTCCATCAGACCCCTCCTAAAAAACAGCAGGTTGGACCCCTCTTTGATGGAATCTTATAGACCCATCTCCAGCATTCCCCTCCTTTCGAAAGTCATCGAAAAGATCACTCAACGTCAACTACAAGACCATCTTGACTGCAATGCACCCTTACACCCATGTCAGCACGGATTTCGTGAATCACACAGTGTGGAAACCCTACTGACTTCCTTGTTCAACACTCTTACCATAGGCCTAAACAATGTCAGACAAGGTTTTGCTTTGATCTTCATGGACATTGCAGCGGCGTTTGACACTGTGGATCATGAAGTTCTCCTATCGCGTCTTAGAAAGAAGGGAGTTCACGGATCCGCCCTCTCTTGGTGTTCCTCATACCTCAGAGACCGTTGGCAACATGTTCGTTCTGGATCTTCAACCTCCGACCCCTTCCAGCAAACCAAAGGTGTGCCACAAGGCTCCTCCCTTTCCGCCCTACTTTTCAATGTTTATATGCAGCCTATCTGTGACCTCATCCAATCATTCAACATCAACTGCCTGGTCTATGCTGATGATGTCCTTATGTATATGCCATTCTCAACAGAGCTCCTTGACCTCTCCCCACTAATCGAGTGCTTCGACGCGGTTACAGACTGGTTAAAATCACAGATGCTTAAGATAAACTTTAAAAAGACAGAAGTCCTCTTCGTGACGAGAAACCCTGCATTCACCTCACCAAGGTCCATCAAAGTGCGTGACGCCGAGCTCATCTGCAAGTCTACAGTCAGATACCTAGGGGTTACCCTCGATCAACAGCTCAATATGAAGGCCCACATCAACAACGTAGCGAAATCCGTCTATCATAAAATCCGGACCCTTCGTCATTTGCGTCAGCTGCTTGAACCAGATGACTTTCGATCAGTCTTTCAGGCCTTAATAATGCCCCATCTGGACTACGCCAATGCCATTCTACATGGCCTACCAAAGAGTACGATTAACCCCTTACAATTGGCCATGAACTCGGCTGCAAGAATTCTCTATGGAGCCTCCAAGCGAACCCACATCACTCCAATACTGAAACAGCTACATTGGCTTCCTATGCACTCCAGGATCTCTTTCAAGATCCTTACCATGACTCACAAAGCGATCAATAATAACTCCGCATCTTCTATCACCGACCTGATATCAACTACACCCCCTAATCGCGCAAGGAGATCGACTGCCTCCAATTCTCTTGTATTACCCAAGGCAATCACGAAGTGCTCTCAAGCCACCAGATCCAGAGCCTTCTCTTACTTCGCACCATCATGTTGGAATGCCCTACCAACAGAAATCAGAACCATCAGTGACCTCTCCCAGTTCAGGAAGGCACTGAAGCATCAGCTGTTCTTGCAGCACTACAATATTTCAGACACTGCCTCACACCAACCTACCTCTACACCCCATGTCAACACGTTAAACCCATGCTCTCCATAGTCTTAACGCGAAGAGCTGCAATCTCACCTTGCTTCTTCCCTCATCAAGAAACATATAGCTGCGCCTAGTTGTTCTGTACATAGTTGCTTTTTGTACATAGTTATTATGTTCCTCTGTTTATGAAACCTGTTTAATGTAAACCTGTTTAATGTATACCCAGCTGTTCATTGTAAGCACCGATCAATATTTGGTAAGTGTAGTTTCTGTTCATTGTAAACCGCGCTGATGTCGAATAGTGCGGTATAAAAGAAACTGTAAATAAATAAAAATAATAAATGTAGCCAGTAGGGGGAAGAAAAAGAAGAATATCGTCAATGCAGCTGATAGGAGGAGGAATGGGAGGAACATCGACAAGGGTAGCATTGAGAAGTGAGCTGATATTTCCAAAGGCAGCTAAATGGTGTGGGTAGTCATGAACCTTGCTTCTAAGTCACAGTACGTGGAGTATCATCTCAGTCTCTCAAATTTGCTAATGCTTGGTGTAGTACTTGTACCATGCCAAAGAAAACCTCCCTCTGGAGTTCATATGATGCTACGTGTATGGGTAATTTAACAAGGTATGCTTGGAAATTCCTCTTAATTAAGCCTGCGACAGCCAACAAGATATGATAACTATCTTTCTGCCACATTTTCTTGGTCTCTGACTGCTTTTCTAGGTCATCTGTTGCTTTTTGTAGTTTTTCTTGTGACAATTTTCCTCCTTCTTCTAGTTTTTGGTGGATTCTCTTTGTATAATCACTTGATTTAAATATAGGGTTTCTAGCATAAAAGCAGCAGTACTTATCTCCTCATCTGCAGAAGCCCACTTAACCATAGTTAATTCTCTTAACCGTTTCATTAATTTCTGTGGATCCATAAATATGCTCACCATGGCCTTTATCTGTGGCAGGGATGTTATCTACATCTGCAGTACTTGCACTATCACAACCACCATCGTTAACCCTTGTGCATAAGCTAAGGGTTGGCACCTTTTTATCCTGGGCAATGTGGGGCCACTATATATTTTTCCTTTTTCGTTCCTACCACACTTCAACTGTAGTGTCGACTTGCTGATATTTAGTGCAGATGTCATACAGTGGGGTCACCACATAAGGTACCCAGCAAGCCTTGAGGGAACTTTATTCTCTCCCCCAAAAAGATGGGCATCAATTCACCAATCGCTGTTAGTGAACTTTTATGTTGCACACCCTTTGACCTCTTTTGTGGGGTTAGTCCCAACACCAATTTTTTGGTTCCCCTTGAGGATATTTCATCTTCTTGGGATGCTTTTTCTTTAGTGACCGTGACTGATATGGATTGGGTGACTGGAAAGAAAGCACAATACTTTTTGCCCTTCTTTCTCTTCAGTTTAGGTGAAGCAATTGGGTGCCTTAGTCGATGTTTTTATGTGCCATTATTAATGCTTCCTTATCTTCTGGGTGCTTACCAGCATACAAACAGCTGCCTTCTTAAGAGAAGGGAATAAAGGATAAGTGTGGAAACCTATCTGATGTGAGCAATTTTCATCCTATTTCCTCCCTTCTGTTCTGGTTTAAGTTTGTTGAGCAGGGGGTGCGAGTGCAGCTCAGATTATGTTGGAAATGGTTAAATTAGACTTACCTGCTAATTGTAGTTCCTGGAGGAACTCTAGTCTAGTCCCGGAATCTTTGGGTTGTCAACCTCGACCAGCAGCTTTGGAGACTGAGAAACTTTATTGCTGTGATGTCACTGGCATATAAGTGCTGGCACCACCTCTTCTCACCAGTTAACATATTGACAAAGCAGACTCACTGGAGCAACAAGTAGTAAAACAAAATCATTAAGGCAAGTGCGCCTAATAACTATCTACACGAAATAACCCCCGCTTATTGACTATGCCATGAGGTCCTCCTTCCTCCCAACCAGAAGGACTACACCCCTCACCGGGAATATAATTGAGGTATTATAAGCAACACTGAACTCCCCCCACACAAACGTGGCTTACCTGTAAGTATGCCCCTGCTTCAGGCCCTTTGGAATCACTAGCTAGGGCGGGAACCGGGACTAGACTAGAGTTCCTCCAGGAACTACAATTAGCAGGTAAGTCTAACTTAACCTTCCTGATCGTCCCTCTAGTCTAGTCCCGGAATCTTTGGGATGTAACAGAGCAGTGAAAATCATCAACGGGAGGGGCTAGCTAACCCCACCTGAAGCACCGCCGCACCAAAACAGGTATCTCTCTCCGCCTGCACATCAAGACGGTAATGCTTCACACAAGAATGCGCCGAAGACCATGTCACCACTCTACAGATGTCCTCTAATGGTACCAGACTAGACTCTGCCCAGGACACGGCTTGTGCTCTAGTGGAATGAGCTCTTAATCCTTCTGGAACCAAACAGCCGCGCAAGAGATACGCTGACGATATCGCCTCCTTTAACCACCGAGCAATGGAACCCTTAGAGGCGGCTTCTCCCCGCCTAGATCCTGCAAACAGAACAAACAATCTGTCCGATTTCCGAAAACTAGCTGTTCTGGACAAATACAACTGCAAAGCCCCTTAATATCCAAGCGATGGCGCTGCCCCGCATCCTGATCCGTCGCCTTGGCTGGAAACACTGGCAAAGACACCACCTGATTCATATGAAACCCCGACACAACCTTGGGCAAGAACGATGGCACTGTCCGCAACACTACCTTGGAGTCTGAGGAGGACAGAAAAGGCTTTCTACAGGATAGGGCCTGCAACTCCGACACCCGCCTTGCAGACGCCATTGCTACCAAAAACACCACCTTAAGAGATAGATCCTTCAGCGTCGCCCTCGCCAAGGGCTCAAACAGCACCTTCCCCAACGCCTGCAAAACCAAGGGAAGGTCCCAGGACAGGACGGGACTAAACACCGACACGGTGGTCTCAGCAAAGCCACTGCCCGCAAAAAACACTTCACATCCACATGAGAACTCAGCGAACTGCCGAGAACCTTACCCCTGTAACAGGACAACGCTGCCAACTGGACCTTCAACGACGACGACGCTAAGCCCTTCTGAAACCCATCCTGTAAAAAAGCGAGCACCTGAGGTACCGACGCCCTAAAAGGACGAAACTGTCGCTCCGCACACCAAGCCTCAAAAATACGCCACACTCTAACGTACGCCAGGGATGTAGACCGTCGTCTCGCTTTCAGAAGGGTCGCTATCACGGGCCCCGAATAACCCTTTGCTGTCAACCGAGCCCTTTCAATAGCCAGGCCGTAAGCAAGAATCGATCCACTTGGGGCATGCAAAGAGGACCCCGAGTTAACAGATCCCTTCGAAGCGGAAGCCGCCACGGCCCCTCCACCACGAGGCGTACCAGGTCTGCGTACCACGGCCTGCATGGCCAATCCGGGGCAATGAATATCACAGTCCCTCTGCGAAGCTCGATGCGCTGAAGCACTCGACTGATCAACACCCATGGAGGAAACACATACAGAAGCTGGTTCCGCGGCCAAGCTTGAACAAGAGCGTCCAGACCCTCTGACATTCTTTCCCGTCTCCTGCTGAAGAACCGACTGACCTGCGCCGACTGAAATGCTGCCATGAGATCCATCACTGGCACTCCCCAGCGATGAACCAACTCTCCGAACACCTCCGGATGGAGAACCCACTCCCCCGGGTCCACCTTCAGGCGACTCAAGAAATCGGCCTGCACATTGTCCACTCCCGCGACGTGTGCTGCCGAGATGGCCACCAGATGCCGCTCTGCCCATGCAAACAAGCTGTCTGCCTCGGCTTCGAGAGCCACACTGCTGGTGCCTCCTTGCTGGTTGATGTAGGCCACTGCCGTCGCATTGTCCAAGAACATCCAAACGGCCTGCCCTAGAAGAAATGGCCGAAACTCCTGCAACGCCAGCACCACTGCTCTCAACTCCAACCTGTTGATGGACCAAGCTATCTCCTGAGCGGACCACACTCCCTGCGCTATGCGACCTTGACAATGTCCTCCCCAGCCTTGAAGACTGGCATCTGTTGTAAGAGCTATCCAAGCCGGCGATTCCAACGACATACCCTTCTCTAGATTTCCTGGGTCTAACCACCACTGCAGAGCCTGGCGCGCCTGCGGAGGACAAACCAATCTCCGAGACAAGGAATCTCTCTGATGGGACCATTGTCTCAACAACGCTCTCTGTAATGGCCGCATGTGAGCCCGCACCCACGGAACCACATCCAGTGTCGCCGCCATAGTCCAACACTCGCAGGTACTCCCAGGCGATGGGACTCCACATGCCAAGGAAACAAACTATCAGCTGTCTGAGCGCTAACACCCGATGTCGAGGAAGAAACACTCGCCCGATCCCCGTATCGAAGTGAGCTCCCAGATATTCTAGGTTGAGAGACGGCTGCAACTGGCTCTTTGCTACGTTGACCACCCAGCCGAGGCTCTGTAACATCGCTACCACTTGGGCCGTGGCCGAGAGACTCTCCGCCCGAGACTTTGCCCTTATCAACCAATCGTCCAGATACGGGTGTATCAACACCCCTGCCTTTCGCAAGGCCACTGCTACCACCACCATCACCTTGGTAAAGGTCCGTGGCGCAGTTGCCAGACCAAAGGGGAGTGCCCGAAACTGAAAATGCCCCATCAGAACCACAAACCTGAGGAATTTCTGATGCTCCTGCTGTATTGGAATGTGAAGGTACGCTTCCGACAGGTCCAAGGACGTCAAAAACTCTCCTTTTTGTACCGCTACAATAACCGACCTGAGGGTTTCCATACGGAAGTGCGACACCCGGAGACAGCGATTCATCCCCTTTAGATCCAGAATGGGACGGCACATCCCTTTTTTCTTTGGCACGACAAAGTAAATGGAGTATCGACAGCCTCCTAATTGGTCTACTGGAACTGGTACAACCGCTTTGAGTGCTACCGTTTCCTGCACTGCCCTGCGCTTTGCTCTTGCCTTGCACGGGGACCGAACGAACGAATCGGTGACCGGGCACTGCAATTCTAAGGCATAACCTTCCCTGATCACCTCTAAGACCCACTGATCAGACGTTAGTTGGATCCAGGCAGGGTAAAAGTCCCGCAACCGACCCCCCACGGGAACCAACCCCACCTGGGCCCCCCTGACTTCATTGTGATTTCCTAAAGGAGGAGGAGGAAGAGGATGACGCCGGCGCAAAGCCTCTGCTCACCCCACGAAACCCCTGGTTTCGAGTAGGGAAACGACCTCGCTGCCCCTGTCCAAACCTGAGAGTACGAAAGCGGCGAAAATCCCACTGCAGACTCCAGAGGCTGAAGCCGGGACGACTCTGCTTCTGCTTGTCCTCCGGCAATCTACCTCCCTTGGACTCTCCTAAATCCTTCACTAACTTTTCTAGATCCTCTCCAAACAGTAACTTGCCATGGAAAGGAAACTTACTTAACCTAGCCTTAGAAGAACCAATCGGCCGCCCAGTTACGCAGCCAAAGACATCTCCTACCCGCTACTACCGAAGCCATACTCTTCGCTAAACCCCGGATCAGATCATAATGAATATCGGCGAGATACGCCGCACCGGACTCCAGTCTGGCCGCCTCCTCGCTCTCTTCCACCGAGCTCGCACCCTGAAGACGTTGCGCCCATCGCAGAAGGCTCTTGCTACCCAAGCACCACAAATAGATGCCTGCAAAGATAACGCATTTGTCTCAAAAACCTGCTTAAGCAACGTCTCTAACTTACGGTCCTGCGCATCCTTGAGCGCCGCTGACCCTTCCACCGGAATGGTGGTTCTCTTAGTGACAGCCGACACTGCCGCATCTACCTTTGGCGCTTTAAACAGCTCCCGATCCTGATCCATCAGCGGGTAAAGTCTTGACATCACTCTAGAACCCTTGAGCACGGCTTCTGGCATATCCCATTCCTCCTGAATCATCTCCTTAAATACCCTATGCACCAGGAAGGCCCTCTGCGTTTTGCGGACAGCCTGTAGCAACAGATCCTCCAGGCTCCTCCCGTTGGCATATTCAAAGACTTAAGGGACTCTGCAATGAGCGCCGGTAACTCCTCCCTACGGAAAACCCAGACCACTCTCGCCTGATCCTCTTGATCCTTAATCTCACCTTCCTCCAGGTCCTCATCCAGGCCCTCATCAAGGTCTGCTTCCTCTGCGCGAATGTCCTCTGAGAGGACGGACTGGTCAACCCTATCCCTGTCCAGTCTGGCCTTCTTTACCAGACCGCTAGATCCATCCCCCAGGATAGGAGAACCTGATCTCTTACCTCTAAGACTCTCACCGGAAGCCACAGGCGCCTCCGGAGAAGCCCCTAAACGCTTTTTGAATTAAATTTAGAAAATCTGAGGAAAAAAGAGCTGCCAAACTCCCTGAGACCGGCAGCTACGGCAGTGGAGGAACTTGAAACGCCAAAGTAGAGGGCCCCAACTCCGGAACAGGTAAAGGAGTCAGAACCGGCGCAAGTCCCTCTATGAACTCCTCCTTCTCTTCTGCCTCCACTCCAGGCACATCTGTAGCGCTGGACTCAAGACTACAGCCCTTACAGACTCCATCTGGAGTCATGGAACTCCTCCAGGCCCCACATAAAAGGCACAGCTGTTTGGCTGGCATGCTGTGCTCCCCTGATGCTCTTCGTTCTTTTGTTTGGGGTTTTTTTTGTAAAAGTGCGACAGGCCACTGCAGAGAAAAAAAAAAACTGAAGGAAACCAGCCCCAACTATGAAAAAAGAAAAAATGAACCTAAACGCTGAATTCTATGCTCTCGAAGAGCCGCAGCAGCCCCAACCGTCCGCAGCAAAGTTTCCCGCATAAAAACATGCGGCACGGCGCGGCGCAGCCCGTCTTCCCCCAATACTGCCACTCGCCACTGAGCAGGTCTCTACCTCTCTGGGCTCTGCCTTCGCAGTGAAAACTCGGGTAACAGCGATCTGAGTCGTCTCTCTTCCCTCGGAAGCTCAGAACGGCTGCTGATGCTGAAAACGTCCGCCGACACCGCTGACAACGGAGAGGGCGGCTCAAAGCGCTTGCAGGCAGGGCTTCTGCGCGCTGAGTCCAGCCCCCCCTCCACTGACTCCTGAGCCGGTCTGAAAAGGCCCAGATAACCAGGCGCAGGTCTCCTGCTCCAACGCCTGAACTCTGCAGGCTTCTGAGGCCACTCAAAACAGGTGCAAGAAATAAAAGGAAAATAAAAAGGAATACAACAGGCAAATACCCAAGAAAATAAAGGGAAAAACGAGGACCCCAGGGAAATGAACGGCCCAACCAAGCTCGTCCTGATTTAACCTTTAACTATCCATTCAGCTAACAGCCCTTAATCTTGCTGTTCCTGCTGTTATTTTAGTCTATTTCATTCTCTAACTAATCTGCTTAATTGTTCAAGTGAGCCCTGAAATCCTTGGGCTCACCACCTCTCAAGCTGCTTTGGAGACTGATAACTGTTGAGAAGAGGTGGTGCCAGCGCTTATATGCCAGTGACATCACAGCAATAAAGTTTCTCAGTCTCCAAAGCTGCTGGTCGAGGTTGACAACCCAAGGATTCCAGGACTAGACTAGAGGGACGATCAAGAACTGAAATGTTTTGGATGAGGGGCAACAGTTTTCATAGTGGCCAAGGTCCAGATTGTTAGTTTCCTTGTTAGGGTGCCTGTTGCCAGGTTTGGCTAATTGGAAAACTGGATTTTTATTGTTTATTCATATGCATTCAGCTTTTGACTCCTGTACTCAGAATTTTGATGTGATTAGGTTTGTCAGGAGCAGTTTTGGATTGGTTTGATTTCTACTTGCATGGAAAGGTGAAGCAAGTTTTTTTTTCAGGTGATGCAGCTTCTTGGTATTCGTTAGCTAAGGGGTACCTCAGAGTTCTGCACTTTCTGCTATCCTTTCATTTTTATTTAGTTCCTTTTTGTTGGTTTTTACGTTCTTTGCAGTTAGAGTTGAGTCTATGCTGATATTCGCATTTTTGAATGATTTCAGTTGTCTAATGGACTGTCGTCACCGAGGATGGTTCAGTCTTTTGATTCTATTCGTCAATGGCTGTTGTCTTATGGGCTTGCGATGGAGGCTATGTTCCGTTACCAAGATAATGCTCAGGTTCCTCCTGAATTGGTGACCTTAGCGACTTCAGCCATTCCAATTTGTGGTGTGGTTTGCCAATTGGGCATGTTATTGGATCACACTTTCATTTCAACTTCATGTTTCAGCTGTGACTCCAGCTGTTTATTTGAAGTTGTGTGTGGCGCATACATTGAAATTTTATTTGGATTTCATAGTTTTAGAATGGTTGTGAAGGCTCTGGTATTAAATCAAATTACAATAATCTAAACTGTATTTGGGTTTACCAAATTGTGTTATTCACCCTTTACAGTTTGAAAACTCCTCTGCTACACAGATCATTTATAGTTTGCAGAGATCTGATCACGTTCGACTGTTATTGGCAGAGCTTTATTGGTTGCCTGTACTTTTGCATATTCATTTTAAATCTCTCATTATGGTTTAAAGTTGTTGCATTTATTATGAGTTGCGGGGCTCTTTGGCAGAATATTGTCCTGCACGTTCTTTGCATTCAGCATCACAAATTCCTTTGGAGGTACCCTCTCTACATTTGGTACAGTCTGCTTCTGTGAGGTAGGG
Organism: Ichthyophis bannanicus; assembly: GCA_033557465.1. Classification (NCBI taxonomy): domain Eukaryota; kingdom Metazoa; phylum Chordata; class Amphibia; order Gymnophiona; family Ichthyophiidae; genus Ichthyophis; species Ichthyophis bannanicus. The sequence goes on along the minus strand of CM066033.1, from coordinate 1,113,629,545 downwards.
TGTTTTCAGTGGTTGCTCCTGTATTGTGGAACAGTCTTTCTGTATCTTTGCATACTATAACATATTTAGTGTTTTGCATTTTAAAGTACATCTTTTCCAGTTGGCTTATGTGTAAAATGATTGTTTTGAATTTAGTGTTACAGATTATGTATGTTAATTTATACCTGCGTAGAAATTTGTGATAGGCAATAAATATTCAAATATATACATGGTATCGGCCAGATAGGCCGCAGCCAACTCAGTCCGAGCCAAGGCACTGTCCTCCAAGAGTAAGTGCAGCCATTGCAGAATAGCTCACATATCGTTGCTGGAAGGATAAGAGATTAAGTTGAGAACTCAGTCTTGAGGAGTGTTTGCACTTTATGATCCAGCTGATCTTTAAGGGCAGCCTTACCATCTACCAGGATGTTGCTTGCCTGGTGGCAGCAGCAGCAACGTGCGTGTCAACCCTTGGAAAACACAGCCATTTATACAATTCCTGCTGAGGAAGGGCACACAGCTTGCCTAGGACTTGACATCTTTCATTGGAAAGTCTGGAGAATCACACACGCCTCAAGAGTCCATGTCCGGAAGGACCTTTGGAAATGAGAAGGTCTTGGCAGGTCTATGGAATATTTCTTTAGGGAAAGTGGTGGATACATGGAATAGTCTCCCAATGGAGGTGGTAAAGATGAGCACAGTATCTGAATTCAAAGAAGCATGGGACAAACAGATCTCTAAAGGAAAAAAGGGGACTGTTGTAGTGGTTGATATGGAAGGACAGACTAGATAGGTCATGTGGTCTTTTTCTATCGTCATGTTTCTATGGACCCCTCTGAAAGGGAGCGTGTCCCTATGATTCCACACCAGCCACAATAATGTCTAAATCTGTAAAGCAGAGGCCACCTGAGAAATCAGGGCTGCCAATTTCTCTCTCCTGAAGAGGCAGATGTGCTAATATGCCTGCTCTTCCTCCAGCGAAGAATCCTCGTCCAGTCTAGGCTCCTCTTCTGAGCTAACCTCAGACTTAGACGCCCAAGAGAGACACAAGTTATCCAAAGCCACTTCCTTGGTGTAACAGATACTTGGGCCCTGCTGTTCCTCGCTGAGGCACATGAACCCGGATGAGCAGGCAGTCAAAGTCTCCCTATTCTGACTTTCACTACTTTCCCAGAAGGACTGTTTGTAGTAGTAGTCAGGTGATAAAGGCTCTGAACCCAAGGGCAGAGCCTTAGCTGCTCCCTCAACCACTGACTGCTTCTTTCTCCAGGGCTGCACAAGAGCTCCATGCTAACCTTCCTCTGCTTTGAATCCAGACTTTGAAAATTACTTTTATCTATGGAGTTGACAGCTTGCCCCGATCCCTTGTGCAATGCTCACAAAAGGGATGCCCAAGTCCAGCTTGGCACTTATCACTAAGCAGGCAGTGCTTCTTTTGTACTGATATGGAGAAATTAGACCTTACCTGCTAATTGTCTTTCCTTGAGTTCTCTCCGGGCCAGTCCAGGAACATGAGGGTAGTCAATCCCTTCCAGCAGCTGAGGACTGAAAAACTCTTCGTTGACAGCCTACCTAGCTCCCTCTGCCGTCAGAGACTCAGTCTACTCCTGTCTAAGCAGCACCAATTTGAACTAGAACTTCAGACCGTAACTACACCCCGTAGCCTTTAGGAAGCATCCGTTATAATCGTAGTATGCCCCCCCAGAAAAAATCTCTATGTGTCTTTTCATTTTTTTTTCTTTTGTATAAATATAGCGGAAGCTCCCCTTCTCCTCTGGACCTCCGCCACACACCAAAACACTCTCCTTCTACACCAAGACCACGCTTTACGAACTTGAAGCTACTCGCAGACACACTGGGCGGGACCTGGACTGGCCCGGAGAAAACTCAAGGAAAGACAATTAGCAGGTAAGGTCTAATTTCTCCTTCCTAATCGTCTCTCCGGGCCAGTCCAGGAACATGAGGGTAGTACCAAAGCAGTACCTAAAAACAGGAGGGTTCTACGAGCCCTGCAACAATAGCCGAGGCCCCAACCTTTGCATCCCCCCTAGCCTGAACATCCAACCTATAGTGCTTTGCAAAAGTATGAAGCGATGACCACGTCGCTGCACGACAAAGATCCACCGGCAGAACTAACGCCAACTCAGCCCAGGACGTAGCTTGACCTCGCGTAGAATGTGCTCTGAGCCCTTGCGGAGGCAACCTGACCCCTGCTTCATAGGCCACTCCTATTGCCCGTTTCACCCAACGGGCAATAGAAGCCTTTGTAGCCGCTTGTCCTTTACGAGGACCCCCAAAAAGCACAAATAACCTATCGGACCTCCGAAACGACTTTGTCGCTCTCAGATATTTCCTCACTCGACCCAAATCCAATCGCTTCAACGAATGATCCAATCCATCCCCCTCCCGACTCCGAAAGGTAGGCAGCGAGATAGATTCAAGTGAAAAGCAGACAACTTTAGGAAGAAAGGATGGCACCGGCCACAACACCACTTTTTCCATCGTAAACTGACGGTACGGCTCTCGACACGAAAGCGCTTGCAGGTCCGAAATCCGTCTCATGGAGCACAACGCCACGAGGAACGTAGTCTTCCAAGAAAGCTCTCTCAGACTCATCGAAGACACTGAATCAAACGGCGGACGTGTCAAAGCCTGCAGCACCAAGTTTAAATCCCAAGGAGGCACTACCTGCTGGATCGGAGGTTGAATATGGTTAGCCGCTCTAAGGAAACGACGAACATCAGGATGGGACACGAGAGAGCCCCCTTGCACCTGTCCCCTATAACACGCCAGCACCGCCAACTGCACCTTGAGCGTGCTGACGGCCAGCCCCCTACCAAGACCATGTTGCAGAAAAGACAGGATGTCGGGAAGACCCGCCAATCTCGGCCTAATGGACCGGTCTTCACACCAAGCTTCAAAAAGGCGCCACACTCTGATATAAGCTACCGATGTAGACCTCTTCCTGGACTGTAACATCGTGTCTATCACGGACCCCGAGTAACCCCGACGCTTCAACCGCTCCCTTTCAAGAGCCAAGCCGTAAGCAAGAACCGATCCGCCTGAGGCATTAACACTGGCCCTTGGCTCAGCAGGTTGACCCGGCTGGGCAGCCGCCAAGGAGCATCCACTAGAAGTCGCACGAGATCTGCATACCACGGCCACCTCGGCCAATCCGGAGCAATCAGAATAACTCTTCTGTTGTGGGTCGCCGCTCTCTGAACCACTCACCCTATCATCGGCCATGGAGGGAAGACATAAAGAAGCCCTTCCTCCGGCCAAGGCTGCACCAGACCGTCAAGCCCTTCCGACATGTGCTCTCTGTGCCTGCTGAAAAACCTGGCCGCTTTGGTGTTGGCAAGTGTCGCCATGAGGTCCATGACCGGCTGACCCCACCATACTGTAATGTCGTGAAAGATTGCCAGGTTCAATTCCCACTCTCCGGGATCTAGAAAATGGCGACTGAGGTAGTCGGCTTGAATGTTGTCCTTTCCGGCTACATGTGCCGCCGATAGCGCTACGAGATGGATCTCCGCCCACTGAAACAGTAACTGACTCTCTTCAAGCAACCCTACACTGCCCGTACCCCCCTGCTTGTTGATGTAAGAAACGGTCACTGCATTGTCGGAGAACATCCGAACCGCCTGACCCTCGAGGAGACGGGCAAACTGTTGCAGAGCCAGACGAACCGCCCTCAGCTCCAAGCGATTTATCGACCAACTGCTCTCCTCTGTAGACCAAGTGCCCTGTGCAAACTGCGCCAGACAATGAGCCCCCCAGCCTGCCAGGCTGGCGTCCGTCGTAACTAACACCCACTGTGGCTCGACTAGCAGAACCCCCGACTGAAGATGCTGAGGAACCAACCACCACAGTAAACTGTTGCGCACCTCTTCCGGACAGACCAACCTCCGAGAAAGAGGATGATCCTGAGGAGACCACCGAGACAGCAAGGCCTGTTGAAGCGTACGCATATGCACCCTTGCCCATGGAACAAGGTCCAAGGCCACCGCCATGGAACCCAACAACTGTAAGTACCTCCAAGCCGTCGGAGCTCGCAGACCTAAGAAGGCCCTTACCTGTGAGAAAATCTTTTGCACCCTGTCCACAGGTAGGAACACCGATCCTATTATCGTGTCGAACACCGCTCCGAGATACGTTAGTCGCGTCACCGGCTGCAACTGACTTTTTGTCCTGTTTATAACCCAACCAAGTTGTTCCAGGACTTCCACTACTCTCGAGGTCGCTGCGATGGAATCCTGTCAAGAAGCCGCCCGGATTAGCCAATCGTCCAGATATGGATGCACTCGAATACCTTCCTGTCTAAGCGCCGCCGCCGCTGCCAACACCACCATTACTTTGGTGAAAGTTCGCGGCGCCGGCGCCAGCACCAGTCCGAACGGTAACGCCCGAAACTGAAAATGACCCATGGAAACAGCAAAACGTAAATATTTTTGATGATCCCTTCTGATCGGGATGTGCAAATAGGCTTTTGTTCGATCTATGGACGAAAGAACCTCTCCTGGCTTCAGCCTGAATAACCGACCTTAGGGTTTCCATTCGAAAATGTGGCACCCGCAAACAGCGGTTCACGTGCTTGAGATCTAGAATGGGTCGAAAAGAACCCTCTTTCTTCGGAACCACAAAATAAATCGAGTATCGACCTGAGCCGCACTGGTCTAGGGGCACCGGCACCACCGCCTGAAGTTGTAACAAGCGTCGCAACGTGTCGTTGACCGCCCGGTTTCGCCAGCGGTCCACAAGGGGATATCACTAAGGCCTCCGCCAACGGATGCGCAAACTCGAGCGCATAACCCTCGAGGATGATCTCCAGCACCCACCAATCCGTAGTTATAGCGGACCAGGCAGAGAGAAAGTCCTGCAAAACGACCTCCTACCAGAATCTCCGCCTGGACCCGCACACCTTCATTGCGGCTTCCTAGCAGCGGTCTGCTGGGAGCTAAAATAGCCCCTACTGACCCCTCTAGCTCCTCGAAAGGACTGCCCCCTAGCTACAAACAGACCTCTTTGATAAGGCACAAAGCGAGGGCCCCGGAATCTGCAGAATTCCCTACCTTGACCTCTCGGCATGGAACCTGACTTTGTCGCTCTCGGACGGTCCTCCGGAAGACGTCCTCCCTTGGAATCCCCCAAATCCTTTACAATCTTATTCAAGGCTTCACCAAAAAGCAGCTTGCCTTTATAGGGAAGTTTACTAAGACGAGACTTTGAACAAACATCCGCTGCCCAATTTCTTAACCAAAGAAACCACCGGGCAGCAATCACCAACGCCATGGATTTTGCTGAAATTCTCACCAAATCATAGAAGGCATCCGCTAGATAAGCCGCCACCGACTCTAGCTTCGCCCCTAGCGCCGCAGACTCCTGCTCTCCATCCGGACCCGGATCAGTTTGCAACCACCGAAAAGAAGCCCTGGAGACATATGCCCCGCAGACAGAAGCCTGCAAGGCTAAGGCACTAGAATCAAAGACCTGCTTCAACAGAGACTCCAACCTACGATCCTCAAGATCCTTAAGAGCTGCACCGCCTTCCACAGGAATTGTCTTCTTGGTAACCACAGTCATTAGAGCATCCACCTTAGGCATGCGCAACTCCTTTTCCTCCTGAGGAACTGGGTAAAGCCGACCCAAAGCGCGCCCCACCCTCAGGGAAGCCTCTGGACATTCCCACTCAGACTCAATCATCTGCTTAATTACTCTATGTGCCGGGAAACAGCACTGCTCAGCCTGAAATCCCTGCAAAAGAGGATCCTCTAGAGGCTCCTGCTGGACCGCTGGGAGTACTATATTCAAAGCCGCTAGGGACTGCGTAATTAAGGCTCCGAGTTCCTCCTTGCAAAACACTCAGCAGACATTCGGGTCCTCACCAGGCCCAATCTCCCCGAACCTCAGAGCCCTGTTGCCCGAAGTCATCAAAACCAGACTCTATTGGTTTGCACTTTAAAGAGCTCCCTTCTCCCAGATCACTCACTTTAGGCTCCACGCGCTGAGAATCCAACAGCGTAGCAGTAGCCTGAAATTCCCCAGTCTGAGCTTTCTTTAAAACATAAGCCTTGTGTAAGGCTAAAATAAATTCAGGAGAAAAATAGGATTCCAAGGTCTCCTGCCCTGCCGGCAGCTGCTGCTGAGCGACAAACTCCCCTAAAGACACATGTTTAGATTTAGACTTTACCGGACTTTGGGAGCAGCGCGGGAGAAACGGCAGCCTCTGGCAAAATGGCTGCCATTCCCACCTTTTCAGAGGTCTTCTGAGGCCTTTCCCGAACATCCCCTGATGTTGCTAAACTCTCCATTCTCCCAAATAAAACTCAACCGCAAACAGAAGAACCGATCCCCAAAAGCAGATTGCCACCGACCGCGGCCAGCACAAAAAAACACTAGCGATGCCGACCCTAACTGCCACTCAACAAAAGAGAACTACTGAGAGAATGGAAAAGTCCCGCGGCTGCGGCCCCCAATACCTCCCGCTTACCAAAGAAGAACCGGCTTTGCTGACTGCATCTCCTGCTCGCAGCTTGCTACCTTGCCGATCCCCGACCGCCTGCTGCTAGCGGGTCACGGTACCGGCAGATAGTGGAGGAGGGGCAGAGGAATCTGGGGCTCCCAGCATCTTACCCTCAGCTCCCCCGGAGCAACGGACTCTCAATCGGAGCAGGCTCTGCCCCTTGCTGCGTTCACTGCTGAATTTAGGCAGCCGAGAATCGTCCGTTCCGCTCTCCTAATGCTTAAAGTTTTTTTGCTTTTTTTTAATACAACTTTAACGGACACTTCCTTGTTTCAACTGCCCTGCTAGGGCAATCAAACCAACCAGACTGTTTCTTCCCTTCAGAAGTTTAAAAAAAAAAAACGAACCCTCTAAACTAAGTCTCTTCCTTTAAATAGCTAAAAGTCTCTTTCCTACTAATCTCTCCGGGAGCCTGTCAGCCATCCATCCTGATCAGCTGCTGAGCACTGAAAGACCGAGTCTCTGACGGCAGAGGGAGCTAGGTAAGCTGTCAGCGAAGAGTTTCAGTTTTCAGTCCTCAGCTGCTGGAAGAGATTGACTACCCTCATGTTCCTGGACTGGCCCGGAGAGACGATTAGGAAGCGGAGTTCTCTCACTCAGCATAGCAGTGTTCATGGGATTTCAAATGTAAATTTACATGCATGTGCAGCTGCACAATGGATACACATGCACCAGAAAAAGGCAATTACTCTAGAAAGCACATCAAAGAGTTGAGCCAGATGATAAACCGCATACACAGAAGGCCGGGCCTCCCTACAACTGTGGCTGACAAAAAGAAAGCAGTCAAAGACTGCACTTACCCTCATGGAGCCCAGTACCAAGTGTTCGGCTCCAGCCACTCCCCAAGTGCTCTGCTCTCTCCTTCTGAATACAGCTCTGGGAAGGTTCAATTCTGTGTGAAGACAGGGTCTTGATCCGGCCGAATCTCAGTCTCTCGTCTGGAGTACTGATAGGAAGGACGGCCCTTTTCACCCTCACATGGGAAGCTCCAGTAGGGAACCCTTAGATATGCTCTGGAGACGGCCGCTATCTAGCTCTACTGGGTCCCTGGTGCCTCTTAGTAGAAATAGAAGCATGTCAGCAGAAAAAGGCCATATGGCCTATCAACTCTGTCCTTCCATATCAAGTTCCTTTTTTTCTTTTAGAGACACAGTCTGTGCTTGTCCCATGCTTTCTTGAATTCAGATACTGTCCTCATCTCCACTGGGAGACTATTCCAGCAAAAACAAAAAAAAATAAAATGTGTGTCATTGAGTCAATCCTGACTCCTGATGACCCAGCAGCTCCTGGGCAGTGTGACCAGAAGTAGATTGCCAGGCCTTTATTGCAAAGCAATGGAAGGTTAAGTGACTTGTCCATTGCCACAAGGAGTGCCAGTGGGAAATGAACCCTAGTCTCTTAGCTACCAAGCCAGTACTCTAACCACTAGGTTATTCCACTAGGCTGCCCAGGAGTTAATTCATTTCCAAAACCAAGCTGCACCAGTCCTGCATCCATCATCTGCTGAGGCAGAGGAATACTGAAATATGCCCCTTAGCTGCACCAGCTGAAATAGCAGTAATATCGTAGCTAGAAGCATCTAGTTTTCTTTTTCTTTGTTTCCACTTGTTGGCAGGGGAGCATAACTCATTCATCTGGACTGGTCTAGCAGGAAAATAAGAGGATGATATTTACAGAAGTTGAGGAAGTGAATCGCTCCTTTCCCTTTAGGAAATGTAAGCTTCAAGTATTTTTATTTATTTATATTTCCTGTGGAAGAGTAAAGTTCTTTACCAGTAACAGGATTTGAGGATAGCAGAAAATCAGTTCTGATGGGCATCAGCAGAGCATGAATAAAGCACAGTTACTTACCTGTAACAGGTGATCTCTGGGAACAGCAGGAATAAGTCTTCACATATGGGTACGTCTGTACCGACGGAGTCCGCGCGGGAACGCTTCCCAGCATCCAATCAGAAAGCTTTTGGAAGCATCCCAACACGCCTGCGTGCTGCCTTCCCGCCTTCCCAACTGCCTCTCCTCAGTTAAGTTTTAAAGCTGAGACAAAGAGAGAGCAAGGAAGGGAAAGATAGCGATAGAGAAATGCAACTCCTAGGGGAGGTGGGTGGGTTGTGAAGACTTATTCCTGCTGTTCCCAGAGATCACCTGTTACAGGTAAGTAACTGCTATCTCCAGGAACAAGTAGGAATGAGTCTTCACATATGGGGACTCCCAGGCTCATATGCCCGGAGGGAGTCCTAGCATATTGCAAGTCTAGAACGAGCCATGCTATTCCTCAGGACCTCAGGCATCCTGGGGATGGAGGGTAGCAGTTGAATAAAGAAAGGAGCTGTGGAACAGCTGGCTAGAACAGGGCTTCAAAAGGGGAAGACCCTGTATCGAGGGCATTTAGTAGTAAAATATTGTAATCTGGGCCTCCCCTGTTGGCATTGCACAGGTGCACTGAGCTACATATGGATCTGAGAGAAGAGCCAGTGAATGTGCTCAAGGGGTACCTCACTGAGAAGTAGAGGTAATAAAATAGAACAAAAACAAGTGGAGGTCAGAACCCTTCAGGGTGAGAAATAGCCCCAGGGGAAAAACTGGGGTAGGATAAGGGGTAGAGCTTCAGCGGAGACGCAGAAGGTACTATTAAAGAAAGCTTAAGCTGTTTTGGTCCAAAAACAGTACAAATTTAGGACCAAGAGAAAAATTGAGTCTGACCCAACTGGACTGGGGTTGGAATCAGTCCATGTAGGGGAGAAAGGGTATGGAGACCCTTGTATCTGACAAGAAAGTAAGGACAGACTCAGGAGCGCTAAGCTTTAGAACGGAAGCTCCGCAATGTTTTTCCTAAATGGGGTCAATTAGGAAAGAAAGGTACATGGAGAGCTTCAGGAGTACCTAACCTGAAAAGGTTATGGTAAGGGAAAAAGGTGTTAATTACCACAGGAGTGGTTATAGGTGTAGTCCCCTAGGTATGCTGGTACAGCATTGATAGGGTTAGTATCCATTTGTCAGGATCATATAGGAATGTGAGGATATCTGCACCTAACAGACAGATAAGTAGATGGATACAGTATATCTAAAAATATTTCTTATTATATTATACATACAGGGTATATATGCATATATCTATAAAGAGATATGTATTTATTTATTTAAAGGGTATTTGTATCCCGCCTTATCCTTCAATCAAGGCGGTGAGCACAGCAAGCAATCAGTGTAAGTGTTGTGTGTCATGTGAGCCTTATGTACAGTGTGGGTGCATGTGTGCGAGTGTTTTGATTTGGGTGAGCTATTTACATGTGCGCTATGTACAGTATATACATGGGTTTCTGAGTCCAGGCTTGGTGGTTTCCGTGAGCTGTGATTAGTCCAGATTGGATCCGGTTTGTGGATTCAGGTTAAGCATTTGGGCCGTAGTGATCTGTGAAGAGTACAGTCTTCAGGTGTTTCCGGGGCAGAAGACACACAGACATCTATATCTATATCTATCTCTCTCTATATATATATCTAGATGAATAGGCAGGCATATAGAGACATGTCTCCAGGTATATGATGGAGAGATGTCCAGAGAACCCCATCCCCCCTTATAGGGAGAGAGGAAGATTCATCTGACAGCAAGAAGGTAAATACCTGCTTGAAAAGATAAATAGAAAAAATCCTCTTCTCCTGGTTATGACTGGCCTAGTCAGAGGAAGGTGTCCCTGACAAGGCGGCGGCTTAATTCTTTGCAGAATTTGAGCTCTTGAATAACCAGGATGGCCTGCGTGAAAATGGCAGAGGATAACGTCAGTCTGCAGACAGGAAGTCCAGATATCTCCAGAATTGTAGTATGGATATTGGATAGAGAAGGCCTCTTCTGGAGGAAGATACCCTAGTGATCCGCCTATGAGGGCAAGATGGGTATTAGGTGTCCTCTAGCTGCCAGTGAAGAATTTATCTCTGACGGGAAGACCCAAGGAGATATGGGCCAAGCTAGGGAAAGCGTAGTTACTCACCTGTAACAGGTGTTCTCCAGGAGCAGCAGGAATCAGTCCTCACTTATGGGTGACGTCGGCGCCGACGGAGCCCTCGCGGAGCAATTTTCCCCAGCTTTCAAAGAAAGCCTTTGGGAATTGCAGCGCGCATGCGCGGTCCCCTTCCCGCCCAAGGGTGCCATCTTAGCCAGTCAGATGACATAGCTAAAAAAGACAGCATAAAAATTTGCAAAAAAACTAAAGCAGATGATTGCAACTCCATGGGGAGGAGGGAGGGTTGTGAGGACTGATTCCTGCTGCTCCTGGAGAACACCTGTTACAGGTGAGTAACTACGCTTTCTCCAGGACCAAGCAGGAAGTCAGTCCTCACTTATGGGACTCCCAAGCTCAAGGCTACCGGAGACCCTAAGCACAAAAATGAGCTCCCTCTAGCTCAGCAGCACAGAAGGAAAGACTCTTCGCTGAATTATTACCCACCGGTAGCCCACATCCGGGATGGAGGGTAGGAGTTGCTCAGACCTCGAAGAGATTACGGAGGACTCCTGTCCGAAAGCACTGTCCCTGCGGGACTCCCTCTCGAGACAGTAATGGACCGCAAAAGTCTGGCTCGAAGACCAAGTAGCGGCCCGGCAGATGTCTGCCAGCGGAACAGAGCGGAGGTAAGCCACTGACGTAGCCTTTGCCCGAACGCAATGAGCCGTGACTCGACCTTCCAAGGAGAGTCCGGCTGCCCCATAAGCCCAAGAGATACAGTCCGCAACCCAGATGGACAGAGTACGCTTGGAGACCGGGAGCCCCAATTTATTGGGGTCAAAAGACACAAAAGCTGAGCAGCTTTACGGTGCTCCCGCGTACGGTCAAGGTAGAAGTTCAAAGCCCTTCTACAGTCCAGGGTATGGAGGACCGTTTCAGCTCGGCTGGAGTGTGGTCTGGGAAAGAAGGTTGGAAGTACCACCTCCTGATTGATGTGAAAGGGGGAGACCACTTTTGGAAGAAATTTTGGGTGAGTCCGTAGGACTACCCTATTTTTGTAGAACCGAGTGTAAGGGGGATCAGACACGAGGGCCTGCAATTCACTTACGCGTCTAGCGGAAGTGAGGGCTATCAAGAACAGTGTTTTCCAAGAAAGAAAACGGAGAGAACAGGTAGCCATAGGTTCAAAAGGCGGACAGGTGATCCGCTGTAAAACCACATTCAGGTCCCAGTCAGGCGCTGGCGGGCGCAGAGGTGGTTTAAGAAGAAGGAGACCTCGGAGAAACCTCGCTACGAGAGGGTCGTTGGAGAGAGGTCTGCCGTCCACCGGCACATGATGTGCTGAAAGAGCACTGAGGTGAACTTTGACGGAGTTGGACTTAAGTCCCAGATTAGAGAGGTAAAGCAAGTACTGCAAGACCACCGACACCGGGCAGGAGAAGGGATCCTGAGACTGTCGGGTACACCAAACGGAAAAGCGATGCCATTTAAGGGCGTAGCATTTTCGAGTAGAAGGTCGCCGAGAAGCTAGGACAACCTCTTCCACCTCTGCCGGCAGGAGGAGGGGAGCAAGGACTACCCTCTCAGCAGCCAGGCCATCAGATTGAGAGACCTGAGGTTGGGGTGTAGCAGAGACCCCTGATCCTGAGTGAGGAGATCCAGTTGAAACCCCAGAGGGAACGGATCCTCCACCGCTAATTGCAGCAGGAGTGGAAACCACGGCTGTCTGGGCCAGCGAGGAGCCACCAGGATCATGAAGGCTTTGTCTCGGAGAACCTTGAAGAGAGTCCGAGAGACTAGCGGGATGGGAGGGAAAGCATACAGAAGGCTCCCCGACCATGAGAGTAGAAAAGCGTCCGCCGCAACCCGGAGGGGGTGTGGCTGACGAGAGCAGAAGCGAGGAAGTTGCCGGTTGTGAGGACTGGCAAAGAGATCCACCGTGGGGAGGCCCCACTTTAGAAAGAGCTTCTGAACTACCAAGGGATCCAGACGCCACTCGTGCGGCTGGAGGATCCTGCTGAGTTTGTCCGCCAGGCAATTCTCTTGGCCTGGGAGATAAACTGCCTTGAGGAGAACGCCGTGACTGACGGCCCAAGAGCAGAGCTTCTGTGCCTCCCGACAGAGGAGGAAGGAGCCCGTGCCCCCCTGCTTGTTCACGTAGAACATGGCAACTTGATTGTCCGTCTGGACAAGGACGGACTGGTGAGAAGTCAGGTGGGAGAAGGCCTTGAGAGCCAGGCGGATCGCCCTGAGCTCCAGGAAGTTGATCTGCTGAGCAAACTCCCACGTGGTCCAGAGGCCCTGAGTACGTGCCCCTTGGCAATGCGCTCCCCAGCCCAGGAGGGATGCATCTGTTGTCAGCACCCGGGCCGGCTGAGGTGACTGGAAAGGCATGCCGAATATCAGGTTCGGCCGCTGAAGCCACCACCGGAGAGACAAGATCAGCGGCTCGGAGACGCGCACTAGGTCTGCTAGGCCGCCTGTGGCTTGTCGCCACTGCCGGCGGAGACACCATTGAGCAGGCCGCATATTCAGGCGGGCATTGGGGGTCACATGGACGGTGGAAGCCATATGGCCGAGTAGTCTCAGGAAGCGCCAGGCGGAGACCAGGGGCTGGCTGCGAAAACGGTCGGCTAGGTCCATGAGCCGTTGAGCCCTGTCGAGCGGTAGGTACGCTCGTGCCTGAGGAGTGTGCAGCCTTGCGCCGATGAACTCGAGATCCTGTGAGGGGAGCAAAGTGGACTTTGCGAAGTTTATAACAAAGCCCAAGTACTGCAGAAGAGTCACCGTGCGGCGCGTGGCGTTGGTGACCTCCAGAGCGGACGCTGCTCTGATGAGCCAGTCGTCGAGGTACGGAAAGACAGAGGCCGTGAAGCCGGAGATGGGCCGCCACCACCGCGAGACATTTTGTGAAGACTCGCGGTGCGGAGGACAGGCCAAAGGGCAGTACTCTGTACTGGTAATGATTTCCTGCCACCACAAACCTTAGGTATTGGCGGTGGCTGGGGTGGATGAGGATGTGCGTGTAGGCATCCTTTAGATCCAAGGAGCATAGCCAATCTCCCTGCTGGAGGTAGGGCAGAAGGATTCCAAGGGTAAGCATTTTGAACTTCTCCCGCACGAGGAACTTGTTGAGGTTGCGCAAGTCCAGGATGGGTCTGAGGCCTCCCGTTCTTTTTGGTATTAGAAAATACCGGGAATAAAAGCCTTGACCCTTCAGGTGGTGGGGCACCGGTTCCACCGCCTGATCCTGTAGAAGACCTGCTAACTCCTGAAGGAGTAATTCCCTGTGCAGAGGGGGTCGTGGAGGTTCTCCCGGAAAATAGGAGGGAGGGACCTGGTGGAAGTGGAGAAGATAGCCTTCTCGCACGACTTGAAGCACCCAGGCATCTGAGGTGATGCTGGACCACCTGTGGGCGAAGTGAACCAGCCGGCCTCCAGTGCTGGGAGGAGCCAGCGGGGGGGGAGAGGCTATGCTTAAGGAGTCAAAAACCCCCACCCTGCGGAGCAGGGGCTGGTGGTGCAGGCTTGGGGGCTTGCTGCCTACGGGACCCGTTACCCCGTCCCTTGGCCTGCTGGCCCTGTTGGGGAGCTGCAGGGGCCTGATAGTGGGGGTATTGTTTGTAGGCAGTCGCCTTCCTCGGGTAAAAGGACTTCTTTCCCGAGCCCTTCTTTTTCTGGGAAGGGGCGGAGGTCTTCCTAGAAAGCCTAGTCCTGGTGAGAGTCTCTGTCTCAATTTGTGCAGCCTTATCAGCCATGGGCTTGCCAAAGAGGTTTTCGCCTCGGCAAGGGACATCGACCAACTTGTCCTGCACCCAGGGCTCAAGGTCAGACGACTGAAGCCAAGCCTGTCGGCGGGCACCGATGCCGGCTGCGGCCACTCGAGCCGATGCTTCAAAGCCATCATAGGCTGCTCGGGACATGAATTTTGAGCATTCCCGAATGCCAGTGGACAAGGCCAGGAACCTCCGCAAGGGTTCCTCGGACAAACCAGCGGAGAAGCCGGCTAGCTCTTTAGCCAGGTCTAGGAGATACATGCCCATGTATAGCTGGTAGGTCTGGACACGACAGGCGAGCATAGAGCCCTGGAAACACTTCTTACCAAGGCCATCCAGGTTACGGGCCTCCCTGCCAGGAGGCACCGAGGAGTGCATCTTCTGGCTCTTAAGACGATGCATGGCCGATTCCACTACCATGGAATGGTGTGGTAGCTGTGTTTTCTGGAAGCCAGGGCTCTTGCGGACTCGATAGATAGAATCGACCCGCTTGCTCAGGACCGGCGAGGTGGCCGGACTCTCCCACATGCGGAAGAGTAGTCGTTCCAGCATGGGAGGAACCGGTACAGTAAAGTGTTCCCTGGCGGGAGAGTCATACTGGAGGGCGTCGAGCTCTTCGGCTCGAGGCTCCTCCTCGGGATCCGCAGGGAAGGCCAAAGCCTTGGCCATATCCCTGACGAAGTCCGAGAACCGGGCATCCTCCGGGGGGGACTGCTTCCGAGGTTCGGACTCAGGTGAGTCCGAGGGGACACACCGAGTCCGAAAAGAATCAGGCGACTCTTCCTCTTCAGACTCCCAGACCGACTCCGACGAGGACTCGGTGGGGTCGGCCCGGGCAGGGCGCGGCGCCTGCCGCCCCGACGCCGAGGGAGTCGGCGTCGGCGACCTCGGTCCCGAACGGGAGGCCGAGGGCGACCTCGACCGAGGATCGACTCGAGTTCGCATCGACTCGAGGATCGGCTCGGTCTCCGGGGTCGACTTCGACGTCGACGTCCTGGCGGTCGGGGCAGCGGCGCCAGCGAAGCCAGCGAGCAGTGCCCGCTGCTGGTCCCTGAAGGCAGACAGTCTGCTCTCCAAGGCCGTCAACCTGAGTCCGAGCTCAGGTGACCCAGCAGCCCCCGACTCGGGCCCCGACGGCGTCGGGCCTGACGTCGGCTGTCGTGGAGGCGAGTCCAGAAGGACCACAGGACTTACCCGAGCAGGCAGCTCCACTCCAGGCGAGGTCGCTTCATGAGGTGCTCCTTCTCCAAGGACCCGGGGCGGCTATCGGGGCTATGCGACCTGGCCCTCGCAGAGCCAGGAGCGTCCACCGACGCCGCCCTCGCGGGTTTCACCTTCCGTCGATGGTCCCCGGAGGGAGAACCCCTGTCGGAGGAACTCCGGCGACGGTCCGAGCTGGAACCCCTGGACGCGGAGGCCTCCGACGAGGTCCGGGTACGGCTGGGGTCAGCGAAGATTCTATCCCGCTGATGCCGCAGACTTCTCAACGCTTTGGAGGATAGTTTGCCACAAGGCCCACAGATCATTTCTTCATGATCCGGGCCCAGGCAGCGGAGGCAATTGTCGTGTGTGTCAGTTAGTGACATATTTCGGTCACACTGACCACACCGCTTGAAACCACTGGCAGCCATCGGGGGAAAAAGGGCCCCGGCGAGGTCAAAGGACCGGGCTGCCAGGGAAAAACCGAAACGAAAACTGACTAAGTCAGAAAAACCGAAAAATAAGAAGAGGACTCGTGACCGGCGTCGCGAGTCCGGCGGGAAAAAGACCGGCGTCGAACCGAATGGAAAAACAGAGTAATTCTAAAGAAAATCAACTTTTTCGCGGGGACACGACGGGTACGTCTGTAGGGCTCCGCGGAAAAAAGACGACTGGCTAAGATGGCACCCTTGGGCGGGAAGGGGACCGCGCATGCGCGCTGCAATTCCCAAAGGCTTTCTTTGAAAGCTGGGGAAAATTGCTCCGCGAGGGCTCCGTCGGCGCCGACGTCACCCATAAGTGAGGACTGACTTCCTGCTTGGTCCTGGAGAATTGGCTCTTCTTTTAGGCTTTCACGTAATGAAAGGCTTGAGGCTTATGCCTCAAAAGAGATTTAAGATAAAATGGAAAGGGTAGAGAATACCTGCCAGGCAGGAACATGACTGGGGGAACCCCTTTTAACCATCTGGTGTTATCTGCTAGGCAAGATACTAATGCTCTCTAGCAAGGGCCCATAGTGCAAAGCTACTCTGTAGAGTTGCAGAGAGCATGCTGCAGGTTGGTTAGAAGAAAAAACTGGCTGTGGACAATCCTTGGTGTGGAATGTGGAAAGCCAGCAGGTAACCAACTATTCTGCCAAGGATAGGGGGGCAAAGAATAGAAGTTAACCAACCAAACTGTGATAATAGGGTTTCCCAAACGAGGTTGATAACCTGTTTGGGACTTAGCACTGAGGCTAGGAGGATTGCTAGTGGAGGGGAAGCCCTGGTTGTGTAGTGAAAGCACAGTTACTTACCTGTAACAGGTGATCTCTGGGAACAGCAGGAATTAGTCCTCACATATGGGTACGTCGGAACCGACGGAGCCTGCGCGGGAAAGCTCCCCAGCTTCCCAGAAAGGAAGCTTTTAGGGCCTCCCACTGCACATGCGCGCTGCCTTCCTGCCTTCCTGACCAGCTCTCCTCAGTTCGAGTTTATAGCTGAGACAATAGAGAGAGGAAAGGAAGATAGATAGAAGATACAACTCCTAGGGGAGGTGGGTGGGTTGTGAGGACTAATTCCTGCTGTTCCCAGAGATCAGCTTGTTCCTGGAGATAGCACAGTTACTTACCTGTAACAAGTCCTCACATATGGAATAAGTCCTCACATATGGGGACTCCCTAGCTAAGATGCCTGGGAGATCCCCTTCCAAGGGTTCGCCATCTTCGTATGGATCTCAGGCATCCATCCTGGGAAGGTGGGCAGGAGTTGTTCAAGTATGGAACAGGTGTTTGAGGACAGCCTGACCAAACAAGGCATCCCGGCGGGAGTCCTTGTCCAAACAGTAATGGGCTGTGAAGGTATGAACCGAGGCCCAGGTGGCGGCTCGACAGATCTGATCTATGGATACAGAGTGAAGATGAGCCATAGAAGTGGCCATGGCTCTCACATTGTGAGCTGTGACATGGCCTTCCAGAGAAATGTTTTTACTCTGGTAAGCAAAGGAAATACACTGAGCAATCCAATTGGAAAGTGTACGTTTGGAGACTGGAAGTCCCAAATGAGAAGGATCAAAAGCCACAAAAAGTTGGGAAGACTTTTGATGTGGCCGAGTCCTGTTGAGGTAAAAGGCAAGAGCTCTTTTACAATCTAGAGTATGAAGGTTCCTCTCTGCACTGGATGCATGAGGAGCCGGAAAAAAGACAGGTAGATATACCTCTTGATTAAGATAAAAAGGCGAAACCACTTTGGGCATAAAGTGGGGATTCGTCCTGAGGACCACCTTATCATGATGAAACCTAGTATAAGGTGGATGAGCCACTAAGGCCTGTAGTTCACTGATGCGGCGAGCCGAAGTGACTGCAATAAGGAAAAGGACCTTCCAGGAAAGAAATTTCAAGGAGGTAGAAACCAAGGGTTCAAAAGGTGGCTTCATAAGCTGACCTAGAAATAGGTTCAAATCCCATGCTACCGGAGGAGGTCGGATGGGAGGCTTAGTTAGAGTCAGGCCTCTCATGAACCTTGCAATAAGAGGATGAGAGGAGACAGGTTGTCCATTTATAGGTTTTAAGGATGCTGCAATAGCACTTAAATGGACTCTGACTGAATTCGTCTTAAGGCCTGCATTAGAAAGATGCAGGAGATAGTCTAGTAGAGAATTCAAGGGAAGTGCTAGAGGGTCAAGACCCTGTTGAGCACACCAAATGGAAAAGAGTTTCCATTTGAAAGCACAGGAACGCCTCGTGGAGGGTTTCCTAGAGGCATGAAGGATATCTTGCACTGGTTGAGAAAGATTGAAGTCATGAAGGCTTAGGCCTTCAGTAACCAAGCTCTGAGGTGTAGGGACTTGGGGTTTGGGTGCCACAAAGTCCCCTCCTCCTGAGACAGAAGGGCTGGCGCAGGTCCCTGGGAAAGATGCAGAAGTAGAGGGAACCACACTTGGCGTGGCCAGCGTGGAGCTATGAGGATCATCGATCCGTGATCCCTCTGGAGTTTGAACAGAGTCTTGGGAATCAAAGGAATGGGTGGAAAGGCATATAGGAAGCCCTGACCCCAATGCAAGAGAAAGGCGTCGTAGGCCTGAGCTCCCTGACACGGAATCCTGGAACAGAACCGGGGAAGTTTGGCATTGCACGGACTTGCAAAGAGGTCTATGTCTGGGGTTCCCCATTCCTGAAAGATTCTGCGTATCTGGTCCATATGTAGGGACCATTCGTGTGGAAGCAGAACTCGATTGAGTCTGTCTGCCCGAGAGTTTTGAACCCCTGGAAGATACACTGCCAGAAGATGAATTTGATGCTCTCTGGCGAAGGCCCATAATCTGAGAGCTTCGTTGCAAAGCGACAGAGAGCCTTGTCCCTCCTTGTTTGTTTACGTAGAACATGGCCACCTGATTGTCTGTTTGAACTAGGACGGTCAGGTTGACAAGGAGGGTATGGAAGACTTTGAGGGCAAAGAAGATTGCTCGCAGTTCTAGGAGGTTGATGTGAAGGGTGGTCTCCTGTGGAGACCAAGTACCCTGAGTGGAGAGGTGTTGTAGATGGGCTCCCCACCCTGTTTGGGAGGCATCTGTTGTGAGGGTTGCTTGGGGCAACAAAGGTTGGAAGGGGGCCCCCAACAACAGATTCTTGGTGGATATCCACCATTGGAGGGACCAAAACAGACGCTTTGGAGGTGAGTATTTGGTCGGAGAGCACTCCTGATGCTTGAGTCCACTGGGTGGCCAAGGTCCATTGAGCTGCTCTCATATGAAGACGAGCATAGGGCACCACGTGTACCGTGGAAGCCATGTGGCCCAGAAGTCGCAGCATTTCTCTGGCTGTCAAGTGACTGCTGGACTGAGCTTGGGAGGCCAAGCACACCAGACGTTGGCCCCGGACTTGAGGTAGGTAGGCCCTTGCAGTGGTGGTGTCCAACTGGGCCCCTATGAATTCCAGAGACTGAGTAGGGATGAGTTGAGACTTGGGAAGGTTTACCACCAGTCCCAGATACTGCAGAATGTGTCTTGTGCGGTCCAGGGAAATCTGGGCCTCTGACTGAGATGGAGCTCGGATGAGCCAGTCGTCCAGATATGGGAATACAAAAATTCCCAGACCTCTTAGAAATGCAGCTACAACTGCCATGCATTTGGTGAATACTCTTGGAGCAGAGGCTAGACCGAAGGGAAGTACTCTGTACTGGAAATGTTTTTCCCTGGAACAGAAATCGTAGATATTTTCTGTGGGATGGGTGGATGAGTATATGTGTGTACGTATCCTTGAGATCTAGAGAACAAAGCCAATCCTGACTCTGAAGGTATGGAAGGAGAATGCCCAGAGAAAGCATTTTGAATTTCTCCTTGTATAGAAATTTGTTCAATTCTCTCAGATCTAGGATAGGTCTGAATCCCCCTGTCTTCTTTGGTATGAGAAAATAAGGGGAGTAGAAACCTGTCCCTTGTTGGAGAAGAGGAACCTCTTCTATTGCCCTTTGGGCAAGGAGGGAAGAGACTTCCTGACCCAACAGGGCCAGGAGAGATGGGGGAGAATTGAAGTGCCTCACCATGGTATGTGGAGGAAGGTTGGAAAAATGAAGTTTGTAGCCCTCTCTGATGATAGAGAGGGTCCAGTGCTCTGATGTAATTTGCCCCCATCTGGGAGCAAAGTGAGCTAACCTTCCGGGAATGGTGAGGGGCTCTGGTTGTTCTAGAGCCAGAAATGTTAAGTTCTCTAGGGGCAAGTCAAAACCCCTGAGGGGGTTGAGCCTGCTGAGGAGTGGCAGACGCTGCAGGCTTTGACCTTGCCTGTTTAGGTTGCTGACGTTTAGCAGCAAAGCGAGGCTGAGAAGATTGTTGGCCAGTATTTGTGGAAAATCTGGTCTTCTTGTAGTAAGGCCTCTTGAAAGACTTTTTCTTGGCAGGAGTAGAGGTAGACTTAGAAAGTCTATCTAATGTAGCATTTTCTGCGTCCATTTGAGTGGCTTTAATTTGCCAGTCTTTACCAAATAAGTTCTCACCTGTACAGGGCAGATTCCGTAAGCCATCCAGGACCCAGGGTTCTAGGTCAGAGGCCTGGAGCCAAGCAAGTCGTCGGGCTGCAATGGCAATGCCCGAAGCTCTACCGGCACCTTCAAAGGAATCAAAGGCTGCTCTGTTGGAGAACTTAGGAACATCTAGAAGCTGTTTCACCAGAGAAATGAACTCCTCCTTTCTATCCTCAGGGATAAAGGGGGCAAAATGCCGCACCTTTAGGGCACGTTCCCTTAGAAACATGCCCATATACAGACTATATGAATTAATCCTGGCTATAAGCATACTAGCCTGGAAGATTTTCCTACCAAAAGAGTCTAGGGTCTTACATTCCCGCCCTGGAGGGGTAGAAGAGTGCCTTTTGGTACTCTTAATCTTTTTCAGCGCAGTCTTCACCACAATGGAATGGTGAGGCAGCTGAGTTTTTTGAAAACCAGGAGAAGGAGGGACCCGGTACATGGTGTCCAACCTACGAGAATGAGGAGACAACGTTAGAGGAGCCTCCCATAAGTCCATCAAGTGTTCCTGAAGGATTTCATGGATAGGCAGGGTGACTGCCTCTTTAGGAACCTTAGGGTAACCTAAAATATCCAATTTCTTTGATCTAGGTTCTTTTTCGGTTCTTTTTCAGAGGATGTGGTAATAGAAAGTCCTTTAGCTACTTCTATAATGAAGTCTTGAAAGGACAAATCCTCTGGTGGAGACATTCTCCTCTTTGGGGAAGAAGGCTCTTCAGGAAGAACTAGAGACAGCTCATCAGAGTCATCAGAGGAGTCAAAATCCTCAGAAGAATCAGAGAGTCCTCTATTTGCTTCCAACGCACGATACGCATACCGATCGGTATCGACATCGGGCGTACCTGGTATGGGATCGGTATCGGGTGAAAACCCGGATCCGGCATGCGGAACCGATCTGCGTTTGGAAGACGATGGTCTCGGTTCCGGTATGGAAGACAGTACCGGAACCGGAACCGGAACCGGAACCGCTAGATGTGGTACCGAGGGCGTCGCAGCTTTAGTGAAAGCCAGAACGGCCTGCTGCATGGTCTGGACAGTATTGCCCATAGACGCCACTGCTGCCTGGATATCGGTACCGGCATGGGCCGGTACCCCAGAGCAGTCTAACAGGTGATCAGTCGAGGCCGTGCCATCGATGTCAACCTGTAACCCCATAGATGGTGCTTTGGAAGCCAGAGCTTCCCGCCGGGGTTGTTTGGCTGGGGCAGGGTCCTCTGACTCAAGATTGAGGGCCTCTCGATACTTTGAAGGAGATTTGCCTTTTGAGGACCTGCACGAAGAAGGTTTGGTTACCTGAGATCCATCCGGAGAGGAAGACCTGGATGACTGATGCTGGATTATCTGAAGCAAACAGCACATGGAATTTGTTGGCCCGGTTCTGCAAACCACGTTTAGACATCTGGGAGCAGGATGGGCAGTCCGGAATGGAGTGGTCAGGCCCCAAACATTTAAGACACCAGTCATGGGTGTCTGTAACAGAAATAACAGCACTACACTTGGTACACTTCTTGAAACCAGGGGCTGGTTTCTCCATGAGGAGAATTTGTGTAGGCCTGAGGCCTAACCGAAGTCACCAAGTTGTGCTAAATAAAAGGGTTTTTTTGGGGTTTTTTTGAAAGAAAAGAAAAGAGACCGGCGGTACCGGTTTCGGTATGGGGAAGGCAGGTACGCGGTCTAAAGAAACAAACTAAAATAAGAATTTCGTCAGCGGTGACAGGAACACGACCTGCTGGCTCCGCGGAAAAAGAGAAACTGAGGAGAGCTGGTCAGGAAGGCGGGAAGGCAGCGCGCATGTGCAGTGGGAGGCCCCAAAAGCTTCCTTTCTGGGAAGCTGGGGAGCTTTCCCGCACAGGCTCTGTCGGTTCCGACGTACCCATATGTGAGGACTTATTCTTGCTTGTTCCTGAAGATCAAAACCAGTGGCTTAACCACTAGGAATTTTTGCATCTGCAGCAACTATCAGGGCAGCATGGAGAATTTCTTTTCCCTCCTCTCTTTTTATATTGGGAAAAAGAAACAGACATGGTAGGAGTTCCTATTGTCTGAGGAGCTGCCCTAAGGTAACAAGGGGGAGACAACTCCAGGAGGGAGAATCCCCCGGTAGAACAGGTAGAGGACCATAGGGGCTTAACCGTGTAAAAAGTCACTCTTACAACCAAATGTTGTAGTAAGAGGGAGGTAAGAGTTGCAAGAGACCAACTATGGAGGAAGTCTCTGACAGGTGAGAGAATACATGCCAGTACAGGGAAACAACTGTCTATTGATAGTTGTTACCTCTCTTTCCTCCAAGAGGAAGAGGAAAATCTGTTAAGTATGGGCATGATCATCATAAAGACTCTTAGAGAAAAGATGTCTCATGAAGAGATATCTAGGTAGGTTAGGATAAATTTAGTGCAGATACTGCAAGTGAAAAGAAGCAGACTGCCACCCAAACCACCAACCAAGAGGGACAATGATCTACTTGAAACCCTGCGACTGCTGGGTTTGTTGACCCTGTTGAGTTTGTGGATTCTTCAGACCAGGGCGATGTTTCCCCTGTTTGAGAACATCTGAATGATTGGCAGATGGACAAAACCTTCTCCCCCTAGGGGAAGAAAGTTTGGTAGGTTATTTCCTACCTACTGGGAAAGGCGGCAGTGTAGAACAGCCTCTGGAAACAGAAAAGTCAGTGGATAACTGAGTAACCTGGAGTAAAGACTCCTTGTTGAAGAGATTTTCTCCAGTGCAAGGAGTATTTCCCAGTCTTTCTTGTGCCCATTTGTCCAAGTCTGCAGCTTGGAACCAGGCTCTACGTCGTGCCCCTATAGCTATAGCAGAAGTCCTGCTAACAGACTCAAAGGAGTCTAGGGAAGCACGAGTAAGAAACCTAGAGATATTATGAGCATGACTAACCAGTAAGGAATAGTCTGCTTGTTTGGGCTCTTGAAGAAAAGGAGTCAAAAAATGTAATTTCCTTGTGACCTCCTCAAGAGATAGACCCATATAAAAAATATATGAGAGAATTCTTGCTGAAAGCATGGATGTCTGGAAGGCTTGACGTCCAAAGGCATCTAGTTTCTTAGACTCACGACCTGGCGGACAAGAAGAGTGCTTTTTATTACTCTTCACTCGCCTCATTGCTGATTCTACCACAATGGAATGATGAGGAAGTTGAGTCCTTTGAAACCCTGGAGAGGGGGCACCTGATAGAGGAGATCAGTTGCTCTGGAAGGTGGGGGTACCCTTAAAAGGAGCTTCCCACATTCGTAGAAGGAGATCCTGCAAAGAATGATGCAAAGGAAGCATTATGTTATCCTTTGCTTTGTTAGGAACAGAGAGGTATGCTGTATTCCCCTGTGTAGGATCTTGTCCAGGAAAAGGAATGGCAAATGATTTTGCCATATCCAGGAGGAAAGTCTGGAAAGAAGGATCCCCAGAGGGAACTTCCCTTAGATAAGCTAGATCTGATGAAGAACTAGTGTTGGCACCGAGTGATCTATCTAAGTATATAGGAATAGAAGATCCTGAATGGTGCAGTATGGGATTCTTAAGTGGTGGTCGCTGGTACTGCAGGTCAGGACCAGCAACAGTCGGTAACAGGTCGTCCATGCTAGGGATCGATTCCAAACTCGGCATCGAGTAAAGCATGGAAGGTACCAACAACAAAGGTAAAGTGGATATCGGTACCGACTTCGGTACTGTATCTGATACCGGTGGATGAAGGCAAGCCAGTGGCAACTCTAACGGTGTCGAAGGAACCGAGAGTTGCGGATCCGAAGTATCGTAACCAAGCCTTCGGTACCGACAGGAGTCGGTACCAAGGCAAGTCGGTACCCAGTCCTCCAGACTAGAGATAGATTCCAGACTCGGCATCGAAGGAAGCGAGTCTATCGATGCACGTCTGGAAGGTACCGACATCGGTACTAGTATCGGAGTCGATACCGATACTGGAAAGTCGATCTGAAGCGTATCCACCGGCCCCACAGGTACCGAGGACGCCAGACGACGATCCTTGGTGAGGAATGCTTCATCCAACACCAGTGCCGATGCCGGGGTATCAGTACCGCTCAAAGCGAATGCCACCACCGGGCATGGCTCAGGTATGTTCTGTGAGGGGTGAACCTCAGGAACAACCTGAAACCCCACATAGGCTTTGGAGGCCGAAGACTCCCACCGGGCTTTTGAAACCAGTGGATTCTCGAGGACAAGGCCATAGGCATCTCTATGCTGTGCATGAGAAGTGCCGCTCGAGGACTGGCTAGTCTTAACAGACTGTTTTTGGGTTACCTGATCCTGTGTAGAAGAAGATATGGTTGGTGCCCTGAAGTTGGAAGGGGACCGCGTGTCGAGGGGAACTCGATGTTGAAAACTTCTTCTCACAATACTGGTGCCCGAGGGCTCCGGCGGAAAATGGTCAGGACCCAAGCAGGTTAGACACCAATTGTGAGTGTCTAAAAATAAAGTTGTACCGCCACAGTTTGTACATTTCTTGGAGAAAGTGGCTGGCGGTTCCATGAGGAAAAATGGAGAGGTCTAGAAGGCCTGAGAACCGTGAGACACTAAGAAAGAAAAAATATATTCCTTAAGGAAAAAATTTTACAAGAAAAGAAGAAACAAACACCGGCGGTACCAGTGGCGTCGGGTAAGGCAGCCACGACCACAAGAAAAATAAAAAATAAAAGAAGAATTTTCTGCGGTGACAGGACGACGTCCTGCTGGCTCCGCGGAAAAACGAAAACTGAGGAGAGGCAGTTGGGAAGGCGGGAAGGCAGCACGCAGGCGTGTTGGGATGCTTCCAAAAGCTTTCTGACTGGACGCTGGGAAGCGTTCCCGTGCGGACTCCGTCGGTACCGACGTACCCATATGTGAAGACTCATTCCTGCTTGTTCCTGGAGATATATCTTTACAAGGCTGTTTTCAAAAGAGATCTGCACTGAACCTGTTCAGAATGTACTGCATCACGGCCATGGCACTGGAGGAAACGTTCAGTTCTATATTTAACATTTCTTCTATACCGCTTTTCATGGTATCAAAAGCAGTTTACATCGAATTCAACATACTGTACACTGAACGGGCATAAAGTTAATATGAAACATATTTACATTGGGTTATATGTTAATAGGGAGTGATCAGATGAGATCATGGTGGAGGGAGGGGACATAACATTTACATGCAGAGGTATAGTATACGCAAGATATGGTGGAGGAATTGTGTTGGAGGATCTACGCAACAGATCTGAAGGATTCTTCGAAGAGGTGCAATTTTATTTTATTTTTTCAGAAGTCATTTAGGCTCTGGATGGACCTTAAAGTGGACAGGAGAGAGTTCCATAATGTAAGGCCATAGAATGAGAATACTCTTTAGCATTTTTGGGAAAATTTTGCCTTCCGGGCTGAAATAGTGAGAAGGTTTAGGTTATATCGTCATTGTCTTGTGTCAGAGTTCTTCTGAATGAGAGGTTGTAGGTAGGTTGCAGTAATTTGTGTATCGTTTTGAATGTGGTCATGATTGCTTTGTATTTTATTTTTCCTATTACTGGGAGCCAGTGTAGGCTTTTGAGAACTGGTGTAATGTGATCTTATTGTGAATTTTGGTGATAAGCCTGGCTGCCGTGTTCTGGGCGGTTTCCTGAAGCCCGAGTGCTAAGTCTGGGAGGCCTGAGAGGACTAAGTTACAATAATCCAGGTGTGGAGTGATTAAGGCCTGGCATACTGTACAAAAGGGATTTGGTTCTAGCAATGCGCAAAGGTTGTGTAAGATTTTCATCTTATGGTATGCAGATATAGTTCTTTTGATGTGTGTTTGATAAGTTAGGCTGTGGTCTAGAGCGATTCCTAGGTATTTAACCTCTGGTCTTATGGGGAGTAGTTCTTTGTTGAACTTCATCTGTTTGAGGGGCGTAGGATGGTTCTCTGGAAATGAGTACTTCTGACTCGTTATAGTTGATTGATAGGTTATGGTCTTCCGCCATTCTGCTACTGCTGTGAAGCATGATTGTATTGCAGCGTGTTTCGGTTTGTTAGTATTGAAGGAGACGTATAGCATCGGGACATCAACATATATGTGGTTGTGTATTTTATGTTTCCTAATGATTTGGCAAATTGGTTGGATGTATAGGTTAAAGGGTACGGCTGCGAGGGCAGGTCCTTGAGGTATACCTTCAAGCTGTCAAAATAGTTTGGATGCCATGTTCTCTATTTTTATTTGCTGCTGGTGATCAAACAGGTAGGACTGGAACCAGGCCAGGGGATGCCATTTACACCTATAGACTCCAGCCTATCTAGTAATCTTGCATGGGCTTATTGAGTCAAAGGCGGAGACTATTGTCCAAGAAGATAAGGATGAATCCTCTCTTGACCTGTTCAAGCCCATTTAGCAGAGTGTTAAATTAGTGATGCGAGCAAGGATTCCACACTGTGGTCAGATCTAAATCCGTGTTGTTGCCTGTCTAGAGGGGCAGAGGAATTTATGAAGTCCTGTAGTTGTAACTGGACAGCTTTTTCAATTACTGTTTGCAAGAAGGGAATGATGCTGGAAATGGGTCTGTAAGAGGTGGGTAAGCTGATGTCAGGAGAGGAGGGTTGTTTTTTTTTTAATTTATTATTTTTTTTAATAGGTCTGATGGATGCTGTCTTTAGGTTCGTGGGCATGAACCCTTGGGAAAGTGAGAGGTTTGGCTATATGTAGCTATAATGAGAGGCAACTACTTGGGGAGGCCCCAAATCCTGTAATCTTTGGAGAACTTTTACAACTAACCAATTTTACTTTGTCAGAAGACAAGCAGGAAATGCAGCCTCACAGATGGGGAAAGGGGGGGGGGGGACAACATCACGCACATAATGCCAAAGCACAAACTAAAATGTTTTTTGCTAGCAAATAACCATGTCCATATTTTTCCTTTTTGAGAAAGAGAGAAGCAATCTAGAAATAGAAAAAAAAAGATCCTTCAGAAGATACAGCTGGATTCTAAACCACAGAGACCTTGCAGGAAAGACTGACCTAACTTACCATTGTGTTCTGACTGGGAAGCAGACTATGGTTTTAGGGCCTTCTGCAGTCTAGCTCAGCTTCAGGGCTCATGGATGCTAATAAACCACCAATACATCAGACTTAGGGGAGCTGAAGAGCATCACCATATGGTACATAGACCCCTAGTTGTCATCGTTTTCAGGCATCATTAAGTACAAATATTGTGCCTATATACCCCGACATGGCAGACATAGGAAAATGGAAATTACACTTACCTGGTAATTGTTGTTCCTTTAGTGACTCCAGTTTTAGTCCTCCACCTCTGAGTTGTGCACCTCCTCTTGCAGCTTGGAGACTGGGCATGTCAAACTCGTGACATCACTGGATATAGTCGGCTGGTCTCTCCCATCAGCCCCAGTGAACTATTGACAAAGCAGACTCAAAACAGCAACAAATAAGTAGATATCATATTAACGTTAATCCTATACTTAAACCGAACGTAGACCCCAGAACTTATATGACAATTAACCTCCCCTCCAAACAGAAGGGTGTGGTTTTCCAACCTTCTCCTTTCCCCCCTGTCGAGCCAGAGACGAATAACAGAAAGCACTGAAAAAGCAGATATAGCAATAATCAAGACGATTGCCATCTTCTTAAATCTATACTCACCCGTAGTCTCTGCACTTCTTCCAACTGAACCTCCACTGCCATACAATCCCGTGTGGGAATGAGGACTAAACTGGAATCACTAAAGAAATAATTAACAGGTAAGTGTAATTTCCATTTCCTTATCGTTCCCTCCAGTTTAGTCCTCCACCTCTGGGATGTAACAGAGCAGTACTATCGGGAGGGACCTTACCAGCCGGAACACAACACCCCATCGAGGCGATAGTGTTTACTGAAGTAATGGAGAGAACCAAATGGCCGCTCTACACCTCCCTAGTGGCGGAACTAAGCTGTGTTCACTGCCCATGAAATCACTTTCTCTTCCAGCGGAGTGAACTCACAAGCTCACCAGCGCCGGACAACTCCGTAAGATACATGCGAACGCAATAACCTCCTTAATCCATCTGGAAAAGGATGCTTTCACTGCCGCCCCTCCTTTGCGGAGACCTCCGAACACCCCGAATAGACAGCCCGACGTGCGCAAAGATTCTGGAACCTTCAAATATCACTACAGCACCCCCTTTATGGCCAAGCAGCGTAAACTAGGGTCAGAAACGTTCCCATCCACCGATTCTAGAACTGGCCGAGACACCGTTTGATTTAAGTGAAACAGCAAAAATATCCTCAGTGAAAGGGATGAACCTAGATGCAGGACCACCTTTCCTCCGGAAAGGCACGAAAATGGCTCCGTACATGACCGCGCCTTTAACTCCGAAATTCTCCTCGCCGAACAGAACACCGTCTTTTTTTTTTTTTTTTTAAACATCAAAACCGTAACAGACACCTGGTGTAGGGCTCAAAAGGTTCCTGTACTAACATCCTTAAAACCAAGGAGAGATCCCACGTAAGGACTATGATTCTACGAGCAGTCCGCGTTCTGGTAACTGCTTGAAGAACAGGCACGACCTTGACATCAGAACTTAGCAACCCTCCTTGTACTTTGCCCCTATAACAAGATCGGGCTGCTAATTGAACTCTCAAGGAACTGGCTGCCAGCCCCTTATCAAGCTAGTCTCGTAGGAAACTTAACACTAAGGGTGCAGCAGCTGACGCCATACGGACTGGACGCCTGGAGTAGCAGTCCTCAAAAACCACGCCAGATGCGCACATAAGCCAATGACGTGGGCTTTTTTTTTTTTCTCTAAAAGCAATGTCAGAATGATTGACCTGGCGTAACCTGCGCTCCCTAACCATGCCCTTTCAATCACCAAACCGTACGTGAGAAGCGATCTACCTGCAACATTCGCAGCAGCCCCTGTATCAGACTCTCCAATGTTGGAAATCTCCAAGGACCTCCATCAAGTAACCGAATGAGGTTGGCGTACCAGACGCCTTGGCCAGTCCGGGACCCCCAACAGCACATGTTCCTGCTGCGGTTCGATACGCCGGACTCCTCGCCTGATGAAAGCCCATGGCAGGAATAGAGAGGAGACCCGTCGACGGCCAAAGATGCGTCAAGGCGTCGAATCCCCCTGATATCTTCTCCCGCCGCCTGCTGAAGAAACGACTCGTTTTACTGACTGGGAGGCGCTATGAGCTCCCTGCTCAGCGTCCCCCCTTGGTGAACTATCTGCGCAAATCCATCCGGATGCAACTCCCATTCCTCGGCCTCCAGACAGACACTGCTGAGCCTTCATTTCGGGGCCGAACAATAGAAGCACCAGCGCTACCACTTTCCGCTCCAAGTGGTGAAAAGACCAAGGGACTCCTGTTCACTCCAAACACCCTGTGCGCAAAACATTCTTGCAATGATCTCCCTAGCCAGCAAGGCTCGCATCTATCAACATCGGGAGACCGTGCGGATGCTCCAGCGGCACACATGCCGCAAGATCTCCTGGGAATAGTCCCCTATGAAGGGATCGCCTGACCTGCACTGAACATGGGAGCCGCTTGTTCATAGAATAGTTCTGTTGCGATCATCTTAACAAGGACCTTGGTGAGAAGCGCAAGCGTGCTGGCCTACGGAACTACCTCCAGAGCTGCCGCCACTGACCAGAGATAGCTCCAATGTGGAGGAAGCGAATCTACCAGAAAACCTGCATACTAACTTTTGAAGGGCTTGGTCTCTCCGCTCTGCCTAAAACACTGTTCCCCATTGGCAGTCGACCCATACCTTGAAGTACCCCAGGGCTTGGGGTAGACCCAACGCCATTTGACCGCATTGACTACTCAGCCGAGAGTTTAAGAAATTTTACTACTCTGCCCATAACCTGGACACTCGTGGCCCAGGACTGTGGCAGACTCAGCCAATCGTTGAAACAAGGGAAACAAAAATTCCTTCTTTCCGTGACGCCGACGCCACCACCACCACCACCATTATAACCTTAGTGAAGATACGCAGGTCCGCTGCCCAAAAGGGCAAGGCTTGAAACTGAAAATGCCTCCACGGTAAGGCAAGACTTAGAATCTTCTAATGTGCTGCCCGTATTGAAACGTGTAAGCATGCTTCAGTTAGGCCTAGGGATGTTAAACCAAAACTCCCCTTGCGGGACCGCTACCACTACCAATCGGAACTGCTCCATTCCAAAGTGGAACGCTCAGAACCGCAATTTGTTTCCTGGAAATCCAACACCAGGTGAGCAAAGTCTAGGATATACCCGACATGAACTACCGGTATCTACAACACCCAGTGGCCCACTGTAATCCAGATCCCGGCAGAAAAAACACACCCGAAGGCTTCTTCCTATCGACAGAACTGCCACCTGGCCTCGCCTTGCTTCATTGTGGTTTTCGGGCATTTGCGCAAGAGGTAGCCGAGGATCCCCTTTCCTGCACTTTGAAAACCGCGAAACCCTTGAGCTCTGGAAGCCTATGAACCCCGTGGAGGCACTCCCAAACGAGTGGCTACTTCCTGACCATAGACAGATGGGAAGAACTTATTGCTCTCTATCCCCTATCATTCTAATTAAATATCTTCCTTGTAGGTAGGCGCCTCCGGTTCTCCACTGAACTGAAGCTACTACAAACTTTTTTTTTTTTTTCGTAAACACATCTTTATTTCTGTCGGACTGTCCATCAGCCTGTCTCAGGAGAAAGCAACAAAGTACCATCCGTTTAGATCACCTGACCTGGTGTGCCTCACTCTGAAACCTACGCGCTAACCAACATGGCCTATCGAATCAGGCCTTTCCTCACTTGTCTGCATCAAGCAACTGCACCCTGAAACAGTTTTGAGCCACATAACACCCGAAATGCTGACGGATGAGGAGGGAGATACATCCCTTGATATCATCCCAATCCAGGCACTAAGGTCTGGCTGCCAAGGTGAGGAAGAGCTGTGCACCCTCTCCAACAAACTCCCCCTCTGGACTCGGGTATGCAATCAGATCCCCAGCACCGTGCCCCTCCACAGGCTGCGTCCCCTAGCCTTTGAAGTAATTAAAATAAAATCTAAGTAACGCAAATAAAGTAACTGAAACTAAAAAGAAAAATGGCAGATACCTGTCTAGGCAGAAACTGCTCCATCCCGCTCCACTCTCTGGTGGCCGCCTCCACCAGGCACCTAGCACACAACCTTCGTGAAACACACGCGGACCTGAGTAAGAAAAACAAAAATCAGACCTAAATGTAGCGGGAGAGTTTCACATTCAAATGCCGCCCTGTCGCCATCCGGCCAGAAACTTATGAACCCCGGGCCAAGGGAAGGACAGGAACCACCATAAGGTTTGAATCTATACCGGAAGCATCAGCTATGAGGCGGAGGCTCACCCAGAAAAAACAAAGGCCCCAAGCATCACAATGGATTTGTGGATCTCCCTGATCATGGGTGCGACTATATATAGATATAATTTTTTTTTTTTTTTATCTGGGCTTCTCTCAGAGAATGGATAAGCACCCTGCCGTAGCCAAAGAGCTCCGTGCCAAAAGCACTAGCCATCTCTCTAACAATGGAACTGTTTGAACTCAAATTCATAAGGCCTAAGGGGTCTGTTTGGGAGTAGGACCCTCCAGTAATCCCTACTGCGGCTGAGCTGAGGAGCCAATAGGTGAGAAAGAAAATTCAAACAACTATGCTAACAACTATTCCTTATGCATTCCCCTAGTGAGCCCAGCACCTAGGCTCACTATGTCCTCCTGCTACATGGAGACTGGACACACTGAGGCTGATGGGAGAAACCAGATGGCTATATCCAGTGATGTCACAAGTTTGACATGCCCAGTCTCCAAGCTGCAGGAGGTGCACAACCCAGAAGTGGAGGACTAAACTGGAGGAACGATAAGGAATAGATGTCTGTTGGAAACTGAGCTACTGACTGCATTTCCTGACACTACTAGCCTTAATCTATTTCTACGATCTCAGGTGAAAAATAACATATCAAAAACAGCCAAGTCATTTAAAACAAAAGGAAAAACCCACACCACACAAATTGTCCTACACCGTATAACCAAATACAATGCAAAGACCTGGAAGAGACCATGGCTAAAAAAAAAAAAATAAATAAAAAACATTACAGGTTTCTAAAGAGAAAATGGGGTTCAACGAAGATAGAAATTGCAAAAGCAGCTGCATCTCACAACTTTATCTTAGATGCTTTGAAAGAAGGACCACTCAGCTCCAAGAAGGATAGGGAAAATAGAAGGAACTCATGAGTCCCATGTGACTACTGTAATATGAACGGGTCTGAAAACTCTAAAGGCTTTGTGAGCATTGCTCCAGCCCGGGATCCATCAGATGTTATCCATCTATGGGCATTTCTTTCTTCCCAGTCCTCAGAGGACCTTATAAAAGCATATTATAAACCAAAGACTACTCACATTCACTCCACTTACCCTACTGGGTTAAAAATGGAAAACACCACCATACCAAAATGCTTTCTCCTCAAAGTGAACTTGAAGCATTATATCAAAATGTCAGTGTATTCCTAAGCATCACACTGATTAGATAAGAATTTTGCTACAATGACAACATTTTGGTATTCCTTGTATCCAGGGAATGAAAACAAAAAGTCAGTGCTAGTAAGTCACAAATGAAAGAAGATGATTGAAAATTGAAAGAGTTTTCTTGTTATACAATACTATGAATACCTACTGTAGATAAAGCCATATGGTCCATGGCTGTAATACCAAAACAAACAGCACAGACAATGAACACTGGACTACCCCAACCTAACAGAAAACTACATAAAGATTATAACATATGGACAAATATGAAATTTGCTCTTAAAAGTCAAACTGTGTTATAACTATTTTTTCCTTAAGCACCATGAGGGAGCAGTCTCCAGCATATTTGCAAATCCAGTTTCATGCTAGTATGCCTGCTCAATAAGTCTAAAACACACTTACCCTGGTGCCCTCCTCAGATATGCTTAAAATCTCCGCCACAGCCCATGCATTCTCCTCCGGTGACCTAATCACACACTTGCAGCCAACAGTAAATCCTGCCAGAGTAAAGGTGGTTCCAGTTTTATCTGCAGAAATTGAAATGTCATCATATGCAAATGCAATACCATTCAGCCTGAACTGTACTTTCACAGTACAAATAGGTAAAGCGTAGTTACTCACCTGTAATAGCTGATCTTCGGGAACAGCAGGAATTTAGTCTTCACATATGGGTACATCAGTACCGACGGAGCCTTCGCAGGAATGCTCCCCAGCGTCCAATAGGAACGCTTTTGGGAGCATCCCTCAGCACATGCGTGCTGCCTTCCCAACTGTCCCTCTTCAGTTAAGTTTGTAGCTGAGTGAAAGGATAGAGGGAGAGAGGAAAGAGACAAAGAGAGAGAGACAACTCCTAGGGGAGGTGGGTGGGTTGTGAAGACTAAATTCCTGCTGTTCCCGGAGATCACCTGTTACAGGTGAGTAACTGCGCTATCTCCAGGAACAAGCAGGAATGTAGTCTTCACATATGGGGACTCCCTAGCTGAAGATGCCAGGGAGATAGCTCCAGGAAGGTGCCACCCTAAAAAGGTAGGCATCCTTCCTCCCATGGATCTCTGGCATGCCACCAGGGTTGGTGGGTAGGAGTTGAATTAGGTCTGAAAGATTTTGAAGAACAGCTTGGCCAAAGAAGGCATCCCGACGGGAAGCTTTATCCAGACAGTAGTGGGCTGTGAAGGTGTGTACCGAAGCCCAGGTAGCTGCTCGACAAATGTCATTGATAGACACAGAGTGGAGATTAGCCATAGAAGCTGCCATGGCTCTCACATTATGAGCTGTGACATGGTCCTGAAGAGGAAGACCCATACTCTCATAAGCAAAGGATATGCATTGGGCAATCCATTTTGATAAAGTTCTTTTGGAGACTGGAAGTCCCAAATGACTAGGGTTAAAAGCTATAAAAAGTTGTGAGGACTTTCTATCTTGCTGTGGTTCTTTGTATGTAGAAGGCTAAGGCCCTTTTACAATCCAAAGTATGAAGGTTTCTTTCTGTATTAGAGGCGTGAGGCCTCGGGAAAAAAAAAACAGGAAGATAAATTGATTGGTTTAAATGAAAAGGCGAAACCACCTTTGGCATAAAGTGTGGGTGAGTTCGAACAACCACCTTATGATGAAACCTAGTATAAGGAGGATCAGCCACTAAAGCTTGCAATTCACTAATGCGACAGGCAGAGGTGATTGCAATTAGGTTTTTGACCTGGAAGGTCATCTTCCTAAGGGCTGTAGTGGCCAAAGGTTCAAAAGGCGGTTTTATGAGCTGCCTGAGAACTAGATTTAGATCCCATGCCACCGGTGGTGGCTTGATGGGAGGTTTAGTTAATAAAAGGCCTCTCATGAATCTTGATAGGAGTGGATGAGAGGAAATTGATTGTCCATTCAGAGGCTTATAAGAAGCTGCAATTGCACTAAGATGGACTCTTACCGAATTGGTCTTTAGATCAGAATTCGATAAGTGAAGGAGATACTCTAGTATCGATTCTAAGGGTATGACCAGGGGGTTTAATCCCTTCATGGAGCACCATAAACGTTTCCACTTGAAGGCATAAGATCTTCTTGTGGAAAGTTTCCTAGAAGCCTGAAGGATATCTTTTACCTGTTGGGACAGGTTGAAATCTTGGAGGTCTAAGCCTTCAACAACCAGGCCGTGAGGTGCAGGGACTGGGGATTCGGGTGCCATAGCATCCCGTTCTCCTCGGAAAGGAGATCTGGAGCATGCCCTAACTCCAGAGGTGCCGCTTGAGAGAGATGTAGAAGCAGGGAATACCACGTTTGGAGTGGCCATGGTGGTGCTATGAGAATCATGCGACCCCTGTCTCTCTGAAGCTTGAAGAGTGTTTTGGGGATGAGGGGAATGGGTGGGAAGGCATCAAGTCGGTCCTGACCCCAGTGAAGGAGGAAGGCATCCTTTGCCTGACAGTTGTGAGCCGGAATCCTGGAACAGAACCGGGGAAGTTTGGCATTCAGTGGACTTGCAAAGAGGTCTATGTCTGGAGTCCCCCAGAGATGAAATATCCTTGCCACCTGGTCTAGGTGGAGTGACCATTCGTGAGGTAGCAGCACTCGACTGAGTTTGTCTGCCCAAACGTTTTGAATGCCTGAAAGATATACCACTAGAAGGTGAATTTGATGCTCTCTGGCGAAGGCCCACAGTCGTAAAGCTTTGTTGCATAACGACAGAGAGCCTGTTCCGCCCTGCTTGTTCACATAGAACATGGCTACTTGATTGTCCGTCTGGACTAGGACTGTCTTGTAGCTGAGCTGGGCGTGGAATACTCTAAGAGCTAAATAGATTGCTCTTAATTCTAGGAGGTTTATGTGCAAACCAACCTCCTGTGGAGTCCAGGTGCCCTGGGTAGAGAGATGATTCAGATGTGCTTCCCAACCCACCTGTGATGCATCTGTTAGGGTGGCCTGAAAGAGGGGTTGATGGAAAGGAGACCCCACTGTCAGATTTTCTATTGATTGCCACCATTGGAGGGACAAAATTAGTTGTTGAGAGATTATTTTGTCCGACAAACGACCCGTGGCCTGTGTCCACTGTGTGGAGAGGTTCCACTGAGCTGCTGGCATGTGGAGGCGAGCATATGGGACTACATATGTCCCAGTAACTGCAGTAGCTCTCGAGCAGTGAGGGAGGATTTGCCTGCTGCTTGAGAAGCTAGTTGCATTATGCGAAGACACCGGGCTTGTGGAAGGAAAGCCCTTGCCTGTCTGGTATCTAGACAGGCTCCTATGAATTCTAGGCATTATGAAGGAACTAGTTGAGATTTTGTTAAGTTTCATTACCAATCCCAAGTATTGGAGGATTCGCATTGTATGGGACAGTGCAGTGTTGGCCTCTGCAACTGTAGGGGTTCGAATGAGCCAGTCGTCTAAGTAAGGGAAGACGAAAATCCCCAGGGTTTGTAGAAATGCAGCTACTACAGCCATGCATTTCGTGAATACTCTTGGTGCTGAAGCCAGACCAAAGAGAAGAACCCTGTACTGGAAATGTTTTCCCCTGAAAAGGAAATGTAAGAATTTCCTATGATCAGGATGGATGAGAACGTGAGTGTATGCATCCTTTAAGTCTAGAGAGCAAAGCCAATCCTGGCTTTGAAGGTATGGCAGAAGAGTTCCTAGAGAAATCATTTTGAACTTCTATTGAAACAGATATTTGTTCAATTCTCTGAGGTCTAGAATGGGTCTTGTGTCCTCCTGTTTTCTTTGTAATAAGAAAATAGGGGGAGTAGAACCCTGCACCCCGTTGAAGAATAGGTACTTCCTCTATTGCCCCTTGGGCAAGAAGTGTGGAGACCTCGTGATCTAGCAGATTGTCTGCAGAGGTTTGTGAACTGAATTGCTTTAGAATTGTGGGAGGGAGCATGCTGTGAAAATGAAGTTTGTACCCCTCTCCTACAATAGACAAAGTCCAATCTTCTGCTGTTATCTGATGCCATCTGCTGACAAAGTGGCATAACCTGCCCGGAATATTGGGGGGTTGGGGACCCCTCAGAGGTAGGGAGGCAAAGCTCTCTAGGAAGGTCAAAGCCCTTGAGGGGGCTGAACCTGGAGAGCTGGTTGGGCTCTCGGGCCTTTTGGCTTCTTTTGCTGTCTAGTCTGTCCCTTTTGGGCAACCTGACCTGGAGTTTGACTCTGCTGGGTATAGGAAGGATAAAACGTCCTCTTTTGGCTAAAAGGGTTTTTATAAGGTTTCCTTTTGGCTGGAGTGGCTGTAGACTTTAACAGTCTATCTAAGGTAGAATTGTCAGCATCTAACTCGCTAGCCTTTTCCTGCCGAAGAGATTCTCCCCCGTGCAAGGAATGTTGCCTAACTTGTCCTGTACCCAAGTCTCCAAGTCTGATGCCTGTAGCCAGGCAATCCGTTGTGCGCCAATGGCAATAGCAGAGGTTCTGCTGATGCATTCGAAGCAGTCAAAGGCTGCACGATTAACAAACTTGGAGACATCTTGAGCATGCTTAACTAGAGCAAGAAAAATCTTGTCTCTTGTCATCTGGGAGAAATGGGCTCATAAGTTCCAAGTCTCCTGTGATTTCCTTGAGGAACATTCCCATATATAGGATATATAAACTGATCCTAGCTGAAAGCTTGAAAGGTTCTGCACCCAAAAGCATCCAGAGTCCTGCATTCACGACCTGGAGGATTGGATGCATGCCTCTTTGCACTTTTCATCCTACGCATGGCTGATTCCACTACCATTGAATGGTGTGGCAGCTGAGTTTTCTGAAATCCAGGACATGGCGGAACTCGATACATAGTATCCAGTCTCCTAGCATGAGGAGAAGTAGTCAGAGGTGTCTCCCACATTCTGAGCATCAAACTATGCAGAATTTCATGGATAGGCAGAGTGGCTGCCTCCTTAGGAGCTTTAGGATATTGGAGAATTTCCAATTCCTTTGCTCTGGGTTCCTCTTCAGGAGCTACTGTGATTGAAAGACCTTTGGCCATATCACGGATGAAATCCTGAAATGACATGTCCTCTGGAGGTGACATTCTGCGTTGGGGAGAAAAGGGATCTTCTAGGAGAAAACCTCTAGTACCAGCAGAAGTGTCAGTCTTCGGAATCGGAGGAATTGAAGTATTCCTGACCCTGATGCTCCTGCAAAGCACTATCCCGGTACCGATCGAAGTCGGTACCGAGTTGACCCGGTACCGCTTTGACAATTTTAGCCAGAGATGGCATGGGAAGAGTTCCCACCAGGGCCGGTACTGTTGGTACTGGTATCGTCGGTGTCGGTACTGGCATCGGTGTTGATGTCGCTACTGGTGCCCATGGGACCACCGGTACTGCAGCTGAAAGAAGAGCTGCGATGCTGCGCTCGATAGCGAGGGACCTCTGGTCTATCGTCGCTGCCGATGCTTGGGTGTCAGTACTGGCAAGTATGGCTGGAACCCCTGAGCATGGCACAGGTAGTTCTTGCAAGGTTGAGGCCTCGAGAACATCCTGAAACTCCAGCGATGCTTTGGAAGCCGAAGCCTCCTGCCGGGGCTGTTTTGCCGGTATGGTTCCCTCAAGGGCAATGCCAATGGCCTCTCGATGCTTAGCAGGAGAGCTACCCTTTGAGGACCGGTTTTTATGTTTAGTTACCTGAAAACCATGGGAGAAAGAGGCCCTTGACGATGTCGATGCAATGGATCTGGCATCTGAAGAAAAGAAGATACTGAGCTTTGCAGCCCAGTTTTGTCTTCCTCTTTTAGTCATCCCCAAACAGGAGAGACATTCAGTTGGAGAATGTTCAGGTCCTAAACATTTCAGACACCAATCATGGGTGTCAGTGACGGAAATGGTACCACCACAGTACTTTTTTTTTTTTTTTTTTTTAAACCACTAGTTGGCTTTTCCATGTTTTAGGAATATGGGGCCTAGTGCCCAGAATGGCGCCTAGCACCAAAGAGAAAAGTTTCTGAAAAGAAACAGTCTAAAGCCTAAGGGGTTTTTTTGAAAAGAAAGAAAAGAAAAGAACTGGCAGTACAGGAAGGCGTCGTGCGGTAGGCAAACGCAACCACAAGAAAAGAAATTTAAAGACGGAATTTTCTGCGGTGACAGGGAATAGATCCTGTCGGCTCCGCGGAAAATGAAGAACTGAAGAGGGACAGTTGGAAAGGCGGGAAGGCAGCGCACATGTGCTGAGGGATGCTCCCAAGTGTTCCTACTGGACGCTGGGGAGCGTTCCCGCACAGGCTCCGTCGGTACCGACAATACCCATATGTGAAGACTACATTCCTGCTTGTTCCTGGAGATAAAGTTCACCACTCATTTCTTAATCACTATAGCACCCAGATGTAGCTAGTTCGCTACATCTGATGTATTCAGGGTCCTGTTGAAGTTTAGGAAAACTAGGCAAAACCAACCAACCAATCTGAACTGTTGTTCCTCCTACTGCTGTTTGTAGCTTCTTTGACATTTTTAAGGAATAAACAAGTTTATCTTGCTTGGAGACGGAGGCAAAAAGACATCATTGCTCAGTCAACACAGGGGTTGGTTATGGAACACAATAATATACAAAAGGAAAAAAAGGGGAGAGTGGGAGTAAACATGGACTGAAGATAAGGTCTAAGGTGTACCAAAAGGGAAATGACAACTAGGATGCAGAGCAAGTTAAAGATGTAAGAGGAAAGGACCAGAAATTGAGGAGGAGGGGGAGAAGAGGATAGAATCTGGAATAAAGATGAGACCAGCAGGCCACCACAGATTCTGTATATCATAGAAAGGCTTAGCTTAGGAATGAGGTTAGATTGTCATGGTATGCCCAAAACAAATTGTTATTATCAAAGAAAATGTTTAAACAACTCAACAACAATAAAAGGCAAATGTAACCTCAGGATGGCTTAAACCCTACATGTAGTGAAATTCATCACTATAGGGAATAGCTGACACATCACGGGTCACAAGCCTTCTTAAATTTTTTAACTTTTTAAATTTCAAATTATAATTCATTTACCTTATTATATCCACAAAAGTACTTTTTAGGATTCTCAATACTCTCAAAAATCTCTATAAACAAACTAATTTTTAGAAAGAAAAAGAGAAAGCGTCTATGTTATTAAACAAAGCGAGTAAACACAGATAAGCACCTTCTTTTCCTGTAAAAAATCAGAAAAAAGTATTTTTAAATAGACTGTAAACCTTTTATGGCATATAGTTTTCTGTCACTTATATTAACAAATCCGTGGATCCAACGCATAATCAAAGAGAAAGCAACCTCTCAGCCTCCATGTTCAATTCCATTACGTTGTCTACAACAACCGCTAGACCGCAAGACATCCACAGATGTCTGCCATCAAAGCAAAGTGCCCAACAAAAGCTCTTGTTTCGCCAGAAAAAATGGCTTCTTCAGGGGTTCTGAATTTTATCTTAGATACCGGGCACAAGAAATGCCTCAATCGTCATCACAAAGACGGCGTCTGACGTCACCCATTTTAAAGAAACCGTCAACCAATAAAAATGCTCGCTAAAGCTGACACTGAACAAAAGCATGGGGAGGGGTGACCCGCACGGAGCAGCGAGTGCACCTACTCTTGCTGCCTTGCTGGGCAGACTAGATGGACCATACTGGTCTTTATCTGCCGTCATATACTATATGTTACTATGTAGACCTCTCTTTTCCAATAGATCAGAAGGTTCTCTAGAGAACTTAAAAGATGCTCTCCCTAGAAAGTTTCTTTAAATATCCTCTTGGGTTTCCACAGCTAGTATGATGATTTTTGCAGTTTTCCAAGTCACTATCCCCTTATTCTTCTACTTGTCACCTATCTGTATCTTGCCATTCCCCTTGATTTACCCTAGTCCCCAGTTATTGTGCGGTCTGTCTTGATTAGACTGTAAGCTCTGATAAGAAGGGACAGTCTCTTACTT
Organism: Ichthyophis bannanicus; assembly: GCA_033557465.1. Lineage (NCBI taxonomy): Eukaryota > Metazoa > Chordata > Amphibia > Gymnophiona > Ichthyophiidae > Ichthyophis > Ichthyophis bannanicus. The sequence goes on along the minus strand of CM066033.1, from coordinate 1,113,588,787 downwards.
ATACATGAACAGCACTGCATACACCTTGTAGCACTATACAAAATGATAAGTAGTAGTAATAGTAGCAGTAGTAAAGTTGAGTTTTCGTAACTGGAACAAACATTTGAGCCATCATACCATCTATAGGAGAAAAGAGTCTCCAGCCTCTCTCTAAAGGACTTTCCCGTCAAAATTCAAATTTTTCCCACCTCAATCCAACCAATCCGGTTTGAGCACTACTATATAAAAAGACAACCACTGCTTAACCACTTCACTCAGAAAAAAGCCACAGTATGGTGGCTGAAATGCTTAATACACAGCATGACCCGAAAAACTGCATGCTTTGTTGAACTAGCGAGTCAATGCTCTCAGACCCTGCCCATCTGTGGCAGCTACCTAACCACTGTACCTTGACATTGGCCTGGGTCACCCTCAAATCTACCTTGGGACAGTTCTCCTGAAACATCATTTGGCTCAATTCCCTCCTGAATCCTCCTGAAACATCATTTGGCTCAATTCCCACTCTCTGGAATCGAGGGGATACAGACTGAGGTAGCCGCTTCCATACTGTCCACTCTTGAAATATGCTGTGCCAAGTGGGCCAGATGATTCTGTTCCACCCAAAAAAAAACAGGAGGAACATTCTCTGTGCAACTCAGAATTCCTTATGCCCCCTTGCCAGCTACTGCTGTGGCATACCCTGAGAAGATTCGAACTGCATTTCCTCAGCCTAAGATTCAGAGGCACAAGAAAGTCAAACTAATGGCTCTTACCTTCAACTGGTTGATTGGCCAAGCCACCACTTGCTTTTCTAGCAACCGTGGAACGTCTATACCTCATAATGGGATCCCCAGCTGAATAGGCTGGCATCTGTCATCATGAGAAGTCACTAGTGATCATCCAGGGGAAGACCCTCTAGCAGATGACCGGGCTGCTCTCACCAACAGAGCTTCACATCACCGATGGGAGAAGAGAGCATAGTTACTTACCTGTAACAGGTGATCTCTGGGAACAGCAGGAATAAGTCTTCACATATGGGTACGTTGGTACCGACGGAGCCTGCGCGGGAACGCTCCCCAGCGTCCAATCAGAAAGCTTTTGGGAACATCCCTCAGCGACTGCGTGCTGCCTTCCCGCCTTTCCAACTGTCTCTCCTCAGTTGAGTTTTATAGCTGAGACAAAAAGAGAGAAAGAGGAAAGGAAGATAGATAGAGAGATACAACTCCTAGGGGAGGTGGGTGGGTTGTGAAGACTTATTCCTGCTGTTCCCAGAGATCACCTGTTACAGGTAAGTAACTGTGCTATCTCCAGGAACAAGCAGGAATGAGTCTTCACATATGAGGACTCCCAAGCTAAGATGCCTGGAGCCCTAGCAAGGTGAGGATTGGAACATGCTACACCTCATATGGCCAGGCATCCTGAGGATGGAGGGTAGGAGTTGAAAAGAGAGGAGCTGTAGAAAAACAGCTAACCTAAGGACTACAGGAAAGGAGTCCTTGTATGTATGATAATTACCATGAAAAAATATTGACATGAACAATCACAATATGGACCTCACCTACTGGATTGAAGGAAGTAGAGAGGCTGATGGCGTCTACTGGAGTTCCAGTAGAGGAATCTTCAAGGTGATCTCACTGAAGTGAAGGCGAAGGTCCAAATCTGGAATTGACAGGTGACCCAGGTGTCAACTGGGGTAGTACAAAAACGTCAGGTCTTTAGTGGAAGCTTTATGGAAAAGCTGGGAACTCTTTTGGATACAGAGGTAGTAACATTTAGGAGCAAAAGAGGAAGACTGACTGATTTGGACAACTAGCCCAGTCCTGGAGGGAAGAAGGTATGGAAAAAGCCCATATTCCCAAGGAGGACAGATGTCTGAAGGGCTGAAACTTCAGATCTACTGAACATCCACCCTGTCTTTCCTATCTGTTGGGAGATAGGAAAGATAGTGAAGCATGGAGCTTCAGGGATACGTAGACCTAGGGTCAACGTAGGAGCTGTCAGTACCACAGTAGTGGTTGTGTGCATAATACCCCAGACATACTGAGGGACAGTATGAAGATATGCAAGCCCACTGTCTGGAACCTATAGGAAGGTAAAACCTTTTATAAGCATAGACTGTTAGAGAGATAAGTATGGAAATACATATCTACCTATAAGGACGTATCTCGACAGATACACATCTCTCTCTCTATACAGGGATATATATATATATCCATATATCCATATATCTATCCATATATCTATATATATATATCCATATATCTATATATATATCCATAGTGAGATCTGGAGGGGCATAGAATATGCACACGCAGCTTACAGACAGATATCTATAGAGAAGTATATAGAGATATATACATACATGTATATAGATGTCTAAAGATAAATGTCTGCAACTAAGCAGATAGCGATATGCCCATAAGAACATTCACATGGGAAATGTGAAGGAGAAAGATTCATCTAACAACAAGAAGGTGGAACCTACTTGAGAAGATATATAGAGAATCTATTCCCCCTGGCTAAGATGGTGCAGGAATGTTATCCAGTGAAATAACCAGGATGGTTGCATGAAAAACAGAAGATAATATCAGTCTGTAAACAGCAAGTTCTGAGTCTTATAGAACTCTTGCATGATAAATGGACAGAAAAACGCATAGGATGAGATACCAGGTTGACCCACTTGAGGAACAAGGGGGGGGAGGGGTATCATGCATTGTTTAAGTAAATATGTGCTGTCCATGAAGGATTAGGATACCATGAGGACAAGCTGCAAGGAAAAAGAGCATATTTCCTGTAGAAACTGGGTAACTCTTTAGACTGTCATATAGAGAAGGCTTATGTCCTTTATTAAAAGGAAATAGAAGGGTGTAAAGAACCCCTACAGTCATGAGGAATGATTGAGTAAGCCTTTTTCAACCATATAGGATAGTAATTAGAGAAAAAATCCCCATGCTCTCTAGCAAGGGCCCATAGTGGAAAGCTTCTCAGTAGGATTGCAGAGAGCACTATGCAGGAGAATTGGGAAATAAAAGTGGCTGTTGGAGGAAACCAGCTGCCACCTCAGTTATGCTGCCAACTCCAGAGATCTGGAGATGACAGAAAAGAAGCGATAAGGATTATCCAAGATAGATGAGCACTATCTTGGAAGCACTACTAAGGCCAGAGAAAAGTAGTGGAAGACAAGACTGGAACTCGTAGAAAAGTACCATTAGTCCAATCACTGGAACTCCTGCTTGGGCAGCTGCTGAATAGAACAGCAGAGAGAATCTTTCTGTTTGTAACAGAGAGAACAGACAGAACAAGAGGAGAAAATCCTGATCACATCTGATGAGCTGCCCAATGAAAGCAGGGAGGTTACTCCAGAGAAAAAAACTCTACACTGGAAAGGAAAGGAAGACTAAAAGGCTAAGAAAGCCTTCCAGTTGTATGGTACCACTCGTACAGGGGAAGCCCTGGAAACGAGGGTAAAGAAAAATAGGAGCTGAAGGAAGACTTGCTATATGGTAAGTCTGTAGAAGGAAAAAATTCATGGTGGTACAGGGAAACTATCATGAGATAGTTGGCAAACCTCTCTTCATGGTAGGAAGAGGAGGAAAACCCTGTGATCCACAGACATGAATCTCCTGACAGCTCAGCCTACCTAAGAGCAAGTGGATGTCCTGGAAACAGGAATCCATGGGTAGAGTTTTAAATGAAAAAACAAACAGTGAAACAACTTCTGCTGAGAAGAAGTGAACTGAATGTTATAAGAGATCAATTAGAACCCTATTGAGGGTTAATGATCCTGGCTTGAGTTTGGATTCTTCAGACCAGGGCGAGGTTTCCCTTGTTTGGGAACATCTGTATGAGAGGGAGGAAAAGAATAAAACCTTCTTTTAGGGAAAAAAAGGTTTGGTAGGGCATCTCTTACCCAGTGGGGAAGGAGAAGGCTTAGCCTCAGCGACAGGGAAGTCAGTGGAGCAGTGAGCAACCTGACTTAAAGACTCCTTATTGAAGAGATTTTCTCCAGTACAAGGAGTATTACCCAGTCTTTGTTGTGCCCATCTGTTTAAGTCTGAAGCTTGGAGCCAGGCTCTACGTCGTGCTCCTATGGCTATAGCAGAGGTCCTGCTAACAGACTCAAAAGAGTCTAGAGAAGCACGAGTAAGAAACCAAGAGATATTTTGACTATGACTAAGTAGTGAGGAATAGTCTGCAGTCAACTGCTTTGTAACCTCCTGAAGGGATAGACTCATAAAAAATATATGAGAGAATCCTTGTTGATAGCATAGATGTCTGGAAGGTTTGACGTCCAAAGGCATCTAGTGTTCTAGACTCACGACCTGGTGGGTAAGAAGAGTGCTTCTTCTTACTTTTCACCTTCCTCATTGCTGATTCTACCACAATAGAATGATGGGGAAGTTGAGTCTTTTGAAACCCTGGAAAAGGGGGCACCTGATACAAAAGATCAGTTGCTGTAGAAGGTGAGGAAACCCTCAAAGGTGTTTCCCATATTTTCAGAAGATCCTGCAAAGAATGATGTAAAGGAAGCATTATATTTTCCTTTTCCCCAGAAGAGCCTTGTGTAGGATCATAGGCAGGGATAGGAATAGCAAGGAATGTTGCCATGTCAAGGAGAAAATTCTGAAAAGAAGGATCTCCAATGGGAACCATCCCTGAACAGGCTAGTCTTGAAGGAGTAGCCCGGGCACCGGAGGATGTACTTATCCGGTGCAGAAAAGGATCCTTTATGGATGAATACTGGTACCAGCGGTTATGACCTGAATCTGTCGATACTGCATCGTCCATGCCAGGTATCAACTCCAAACTAGGTATAGAGAGGAGCGACCCTGGTGAAAAATGCATGGAAGGAGCTGGTCCCGATGTTGCTGCCAGTACCGGTACCGATACCGATACTGGAAGCTGAGCCGGAATCGAAGGCGATAGCGACATCGAAGCAGTCATCGGAGGCTGCGCAAGCGGTACCGAGGTAACCGAAAACTCTTGATGAGCATCCTCGGTACCGCGCAACCGGAATCGGTAAGCGTCGGTTCTGAGACGTGTCGGTACCCAGTCTTCCAGACTAGATATCGATTCCAGACTCGGCATCGAAGGAAGCGAGTCTATCGATGCATGTCTAGAGGATACCAACGTCGGTGGTCGTATCGGCGGTGCTGCCGATACTGGAAAGTCAATCTGGGACGTATCGATCGGTCCCGAAGGTACCGAGAACGCCAGATGACGATCCCTGGTGAGGAGTGAATCGCTCAACACCAGTGCCGATGCCGGGGTATCAGTACCGTTCGAAGCGGATGCCACCACCGAGCATGGCTCAGGTATGTTCTGTGAGAGGTGAGCCCCAGGAACAACCTGAAACCCCTGAAAGGCTTTGGAGACCGAAGACTCCTGCCGGGGTTTTAAAGCCAATAGGGTCTTGAGGGCAAGGCCGGAGCCGTCATCATGCTTGGCATGAGACCTACCACTCAAGGATTGGCTAGTCTTAACAGACTGTGGGTTACCTGATCCTGTAGAGAAGAAATGGTCGGTGCCCTGACACTGGAAGGGAACGCGGTATCGAGGGAAACTCGAAATGGAAAATCTCTTCTCATAAAATTGTAGCCTAATGGCTCCAGAAGAAAAGGATCAGGACCCAAACAGGTTAGACACCAGTTATTGGAATCTAAGAAGAAAACTGTATTTCCACAGTTAAGGCACTTCTTAGGAGAAGAAGGCTCCATGATGGAGAGGCCTTACAGGCCCAAAAATTTAAGACAGAAACTGAGGGAAAACTCTCCCTGAGTTTGAGAAAAAGAAAAGAAAAAACCCACCGGCGGTACCGGTGGAGGCGGGGAAACAGCCGCGACCACAAGAAAAAGAAAAATAAAGAATTTAAGAAAAAAGTTTCTGCGGTGACAGGAGGACGTCCTGCCGGCTCCGCGGAAAAACGAAAACTGAGGAGAGACAGTTGGAAAGGCGGGAAGGCAGCACCAGGCGCTGAGGGATGCTCCCAAAAGCTTTCTGATTGGACGCTGGGGAGCGTTCCCGCGCAGGCTCCGTCGGTACCGACGTACCCATATGTGAAGACTTATTCCTGCTTGTTCCTGGAGATGAAGCCTGATCGTGGAATCCTGAGAACAAGGAGACCAGTGGGATAGCAGGGACCCTTGCAGTGGTCTCATATGCACTCAAGCCCATGAAACTCAATCATTGACACCACTAACCCTAGAAGCTGAAGGTAGTCCCACACATTTGGGCACTGCTACTTTCAAAAAAGACATCAGCTGAGTCCGGGACAGTCCATCCATTAGGCAAACTAGGCAGTCACCTACAGCAGCTTCTGGGAAACAGAGCAGGGTATTCAAACCTAACCCGTCATTACGTCTGACAGGAGAACATAGTCCTTCCTCACTCAAGGCACCCTACTGAGGGCTATGATTAGAGTGCATACACCGGTGATGCAGAACTAACAGCATTGGAGGTCATACTCAAATACTGCACTGATGATATGAGTATTGAAAGCATGCAGATACTGTGCGTACCAAAGTAAGTGTGTACGTGTGTTCTTGTGTTAAGGCACAGCCCAGCATCAGCACCATGCACATGCAGCACAAGCACAAGGCAAGAACCAGCAATAAAGAGTAATCAATCAACAGTTCTACTCCCGGAACTGACAGACAATCAACCCACTAAGCCGATGAATTTGGGGCCCCCCCAAAGGCAACATTAAACAAGCACAGAAGCATAGGCCTGATACAGAAAGCAGGGACGTAAATCTGGTACTCGCCCCCAGAGAGCATACAGCAGCAACAGTGCTTGGCTCAAATGCTACTCCTCTGTAGTCGCATACCTCTTGAAACCTTCATCCAATTTTCGGGGAAGAGCCAGCAGGTGAGGGGAAGGGGGCACCGAGACTGTGCCGGGGTCAGGTTCCTGATATAACAATTCCTGCTGTTCAATCAACCCGTAACAGAATAAGAAAGGCAAACTAAACTGACACTACTCCTACTCTGGCAAAACAAGAGGGCACTGGTATTAAGAGTGACTCAGTGGGAGCTCTCACATCGAATTCAAGTGAGGAAGTCTTTCCTAAGAGCAGTTACTCTCAAGCTAAATCAAAATTTTCCTCCAAGTTTTCAAAGAGCTGCTCAGGTGTGCCCATACTCTGCTGCAACAGGTGTTCTCCAAGGACAGCAGGAATCAGTCCTCACATATGGGTTATGTCAGTACTGAAGAAAGCCTCTGGGAGATGTCACCAAACATATGTGGTCCCTTCCAGCACAAGGTGGCCATTTTACTCAGATGACAGAGCTGACAAAAGAATGCAGGCAAAAATTGAACAGAAACTCCAAGAGGGGACGGGAGAGTTGAGAGGACCGATTCCTATTGTCCCTGGAGAACACCTGCTATAGGTGAGTAACTATGCTTTCTCCAAGAACAAGCAGGCAGTCCGTCCTCACATATGAGACTCCCTAGCTACAGGCTACCGAGAACCTGTAGAAAAACACAGTCCAGCCGTGAGCAGCGCAAGCAAATCTGAGGAAAGACTGTAAGGACCCATATGTCAAGGGAGAACCATTGCTCTAGTAGCCTGAACAAGAAGGGTTGAAGTTGCCTAAACCTCGAACAGATTTCGGAGTACATCCTGGCCAAAGGAGCTGCCCCATCGGGACTCCCTCTCCAGGCAGTAGTGAGCTGCAAGGGTGTGAATCGAGGACCAGGTGGGCAGCTTGGCATTAGCACAGAGCAAAGGCTTGCAACTGAGGATGCCACAGCCCTAACATTGTGCACCGTGACTCGGCACTCCCGAGAGCCCAGCCTGATCGTGAGCAAAGGTGATGCAGTCTGCCACCCAGGCAGACAAGGTCCGCTTGGTAACAGCCTCCCCCAGTCAACTGGGGTTGTAGAAAAAGAAAAGCTGCGAGGTTTTGCAGTGGCCCTGGATACGTTGCTGGTAGAAGGACAGGGTCCTCTTACAATCCAGAGTATGGAGAACGGCCACTGCCTTGTCAGCATGGGGCCATGGAGAGGAAGGTTGTGATCACCATCTCCTGGTTGAGGGTGGATAACACCTTTGGAAGGAATGTAGGATGGGTGCAAAGCATGACCCTATTCTTGTAAAACCTGGTATAAAGTGGTTCGACCACCTAGGCCCAAAGCAGATGTAAGGGCCACCAGGAAGACAACCTTCCAGGAGAGAGAGAACGTAAATGGCAGGCAGTCAAAAGGTTCAAAAAGCTGCTTGGTGAGCTGCGTCAGAACCACGTTGAGGTCCCATTCTGCCACGGGCAGGCGGATGGAAGGCTTAGAGAGCAGAAGGCCCCACATAAATCAGGTAATGAGGGGCTGTGCAGAAAGGTTTGCCCTCTATGGAATGATGGTGCACCGAGAGCATGCTCAGGTGCACCCTGATGGAGTTGGATTTGAATCCAGTTTGCAAAAGGAGAAGCAAGTACTATAGCACCTAGCAAGAGAACGGGTCAACCAGCTGCTTTACATACCATACTGAGAATCTGCGCCACTTGAAGGCATAGGCCCATCTCGTGGAGTTCTTACGAGAGGCCAGGAGGACTTCCACCATCTCCCTTGTGAGGATGAAGGGTACTAAGGCTACCTGTTTGGCAACCATGCTGTTAACAAAAGGGATCCCAGGTTGGGGTGAACAACAGAGCCCACCTCCTGGGTCAGCAGCCCTGAAGGTTTCCCAAAGGTATGGGGAGTTTTGTCGAGAGTCGGAGCAACAGGGGAAACCAAGGCTGCCTGGGCCACCACGGAGGCACCAGAATCATGGAGACCTTGCCCTGCAGGACCCTGAGGAGGGTTCGGGCAATTTGTGGCATGGGAGGGAAGGCATACAGAAGACCTCCAACCACAAGATGAAGGCAGCGTCCACCGCTACACGGGATGGATATGGTTGGGGATAGCAGAAGTGGGGAAGCTGAGTATTCAACAGGCTGGCGAAGAGGTCGAGACTTGGGGTTCCCCAGAGTTGGAACAGCCACTGCACCACCCTGGAGTCTAGTCACCATTCGTGCGGCTTGAGGACCATGCTCAGCCTGCTAGGCCGCTGTCTTGGCCTGGAAGGTATACCGCCCTGAGGAGCATCCCTGACCAATCATGTATGAGCAGAGGGCTACTGCCTCCTGTCAGAGACACTGTGACCCTGTGCCCCCCTGCTTCTTCAGGTAGATCAGAAATTGGTTGACTGACAGACGACAGAAGGTGATGGTAAATGGAGATCACTCGGATGAAAGGAGGGTGATTAGCGGGGTGCCCCAGGGTTCGATCCTGGGCCTGGCACTGTTCAATGTACTTGTTGCCAGTAGCCATAATTACTATTGTAAGAAGCTCTCACAATACTGTTCACACATTGCATTGTTTCTATGAAAGTCAATATCCATCTGAATTGTCTTAATAGTCGACTACATCACTGTTACCAATAATTGCATTTACTATTACTGTTACTAATTATTATTACTATTACTGTTACCAATAATTGCACTTACTATTGCAAATTGTCTTAGACCCATTCATTTACCCATATCACAATCTTTTGCCTTAAAATGTTACCATCAAATACCTATTGCTTAAGAATGCTATATATATGTATTATCTTAATAACACTAGTCTCACTAACTAACAGTCTTCACAATAATAAAAATAAACCAATCCCTATAATACAAAGAATAATTCGCTCAGGACCTCCCCCTGGACATATATTCACAGAACTTAATTTAAAAACAAATCATCACAGACTGATAGAGATAAAACCCACCGCCACATCTCATTCTCTCAACCAACAAACAATAAAAAATCCCACCTCACTGTCATGTATTTTAATAAATGCAAGATCTATGAAAAATAAACTCACTATCTTCACTGATCTGTTAAACGACTATAACCCAGATATACTATTTGTCACTGAAACCTGGTTAACCGACACTGATATTGTATACCTAAACCAATTAAAAAATGATAACTATGACATATCATATACACATAGAAATAACAAAAAAGGAGGAGGTGTACTCACGATGACTAAAAAAGTCCTAAAAGCAAAACCATTACCCTCCGCTCCTCCCAATAATATTGATACAATCATCATAAAATTTGCTCACATCAGAATATGCCTTACATACAGACCACCAGATAATAAAGCAGAAAACCTAGATGCTCTATTAGAACTCCTTAGCACTTCAACAGAATGCAATCCAATAATACTGCTAGGTGATTTTAATCTCCCATCCCTACCAACCCAACAATCAACCCTATTCCTTGATGCAATCGCTGATATGGATTATCACCAAATAATAAACAAAAAAACCCACAATAAAGGTGGAACCCTCGATCTAGTTTTTCTCCCTGATGTACTCTATAAACTTTTTGACACATCTTTTCTGGAATGTACCCCAATCCCCTGGTCAGACCACCATCTAATTAAGTTCAACCTTACATACAACGAGCCAAATAACAATAACAAAAATCAAACAGTCCCTATAACAAGATTTAAAAGATTCAATGAGGAAGAATTTCTAGACTCAACAATTCCTTATCTCTCTCTATCACCTACTGACTTAGATGAAGCAGTCTCAGCTTGGCATAACACAATCAATAAAGCCGCCATCCACAAGCATATTTTAAAAAAGAACTACAAATCTAAAACAGGTAAGACTCCATGGTTCACCAATAGCTTGAAACTAATGAAAAGGGAACTAAGAAAACTGGAATCAAAATGGCGCAGCACCAAATCAACCCTTAGCTTTGAGAAATACCATAACCACCTTAAAAAATACAAGGAAGCAACTGTTAAAGCAAAGAGAGACTACCATACAAACATTCTAAAGAAATCATTAAACAGACCAAGAGAATTGTTTTCATTGGTCCAAAACCTCACCAACAACACACACAATGCAAGTCATGACATAACAGAAATATCTGCTCAAACATTAGCTAACCACTACAAAAACAAATCAAATCAACATGCCATGTTACCAATAATCACTACAAGCAATCTCTTCCAGCAAGCAAATGACTGGTCAAATTTCCACCCAATAACCAAACAGTCACTGAAAAACATCATCTTAAACTTAAATACTACGACATCTAATCTAGACCCCTGCCCAGTAACATGGATAAAGAACACTCTTCCCACATTATCAGCTTTTATCCTACCAATAATAAATCTGTCATTGCACCAAGGCTACCTCCCACCAATATTAAAACACGCACAAATATGCCCAATACTCAAAAATAATAAGCTTGACAAAACTTCACCCAACTCTTACAGACCTATATCAAGTATACCTTTTATGGCCAAACTTATTGAAAAGGTTGTCCAAATCCAAACACAAGAATATATAGACACATCAGCCCCCCTTGATGACCAACAACACGGTTTTCGCCCATGTTACGGAGTGGAAACACTCCTGACAGTTCTCCTAGACACACTACAAAGAGGAATTGATAATTCAAAGCAAGCTTTCATCCTCCTTTTTCTCGATATATCCGCTGCATTTGATAGCGTTAACCATACGATAATGTTAAACAGATTACAACAAATCGGAATTAACACAACAGTTCATAATTGGTTTAAATCATATCTAAATAACAGAACACAAACTGTAAGAATTGGAAACCAAACATCCAACACCTATGACCAAACTACTGGCCTTCCCCAGGGATCTGCCCTCTCAGCCCTTCTATTTAATATATACATTCAACCCGTCTGCAATATTTTCAAAAAATTCAAAATTCAATATCATATATATGCAGATGACATAATGATGTATATTCCATTTACAACACCTCACCTCCCAATACAAATACTAGTCGACAGTTTCAATGAAATAACTAAATGGCTAACAGAACAAAATCTACACATTAACCACTCTAAAACTGAAATATTAATTGTAACAAAAAACCAATCCTACACCCCTCCAACCTACATAACATTACAAGACCACGATATCTACATAAAAAAGGAAGTGAAATACTTAGGAGTTACTCTAGACTCTCAGCTCACTATGAACACACACATCAGTAACACAATAAAAAAAATTAACTACAAACTAAAAATACTAAAACAAATACGCCCACTTTTACATATACAGGACTTCACAAGCATAATACATGCGATCATCACACCCCATTTCGATTTTGCCAATCTAACACTCCTAGGCACAACAAAACAAAATATAAAAAGGCTTCAAATTACTCAAAATACAGCAGCAAGAATCTTAATGAAAGTACACCCATTTGAACATATAACTCCAATATTAGCCCACCTACACTGGCTACCAATTCAATGCAGAATAAACTATAAAGCAATAATAACAACCTTTAAAGCAATATATAATTTAGCTTCACCTACACTAACCAAGCTCATAGATATAGACTCAACAAACAATATTCACAGAAGAGGCCACGCCAACAAATTAAAGTGTCCAAAAGACTTCACCAAAGCTAAAAAGACAACTAATAAAAAGCTTTCTCCCACGCAGCCCCATCACTCTGGAATTCACTCCCGGAAGAAATAAGAAAACTTACTGACCTAAAAGAACTCAGGAAAAGGCTAAAAACCCACATGTTCAGATTGCACTTTGACTCAATTGAAAACACTCCTCCACTTATTGAAAATGGATAAATGATTCTCTAAATAAACAATAATAAACTAAAACAGAACTATAAATTACAATTCAATAAAATTATCCCGGTGCAATACCCTACCACAATCTACAATTTTCGCATATAATTAAATCCAAAACAAATTAAATTAGCTTTCAAATAAACCTATCTCTACCAATAAGACAATCAAAAGATCCACCCGCTCTTCAAACCTTACCATATAAATAATAGGTAAATAAACATGTAACACTAAAATAAATCAATGGAATTTCAAACCTTTCGCATATAGCTATTTTGACCTGTACATAGTTGATATATCACAAGTACAATTATTAATGTATAACTACAGTTTATGTTTACCCTTTAAAACGTTTTATTGTAATGTATAACCACAGTTTCCTATGTTCTATGTAAAAAGCAGAATGTTTACCCTGCTTAAATTGTTCAATTGTAAACCGCACCTGATCTTTCTGGAAGGTAGCGGTATATAAGCATTTGTTAAATAAAAAAAATAAAAAAATATTGCTGAAGGACTGCATGGAAAAGTCTGCCTTTTTGCAGATGACACGAAAATATGCAAGACTGGACGCCCCCGAGGGAGTGGATTAACATGAGGAAAGATCTACAAAAGCTGGAAGAATAGTCTAATGCTTGGCAGTTGAGATTTAATGCGAAGAAGTGCAGTGTCATGCACTTGGAAAGCAGAAATCCAGGGGAAATGTATGCGATAGGGGGCGAGAGGCTGGTGTGCACAGACCAGGAGAAGGACCTTGGTGTGATTATTTCTGAGGATCTCAAGGTGGCAAAATAGTGTGACAAGGCAGTGGCAAAAGCCAGGAGGATGTTGGGTTGCATACAAAGAGGAATTACCAGCAGAAAGGAAGAGTACTAATGCCACTGTGTAAGTCACTGGTGAGGCCTCACTTGGAATACTGTATTCAGTTTTGGAGACCATATCTTGCAAAGGATATAAAAAGACTGGAAACTGTTCAGAGGAAGGCGACCAAAATGATTTGGAGCCTGTGTCAGAAGCCTTATGAGAAGAGACTTGAAGACCTAAACATGTACACTCTGGAGGAGAGGAGGGACAGGGGAGATATGATTCAGACCTTTAAATACTTGAGAGAAATAATGAACAAACCAACCTCTTCCAAAGACAGGGAAGCTGTAAAACTAGAGGGCATAACATGAAGCTGCAAGGGGATAAAATGAAAGGCATGTCAGGAAATACTTTTTCACTGAAAGGGTGGTGGATGCTTTGGAATGCCCTCCCGATGGAAGTGGTGGGGCAAATACAGTGACAGAATTCAAAATGGCATGGGAGAGACACAGTGGATCCCTTTACAGCAACAGGATAAAATCAAAATAAACTGAACTATCTAATTTCTCAACATACAGGGGTGTCCTACACGGAGCAGTGGGTTCATCCCTAAAATAAAAACATGGGGAGGGGTGGCCTGCACGGAGCAGCAGGTGCACCTACTCTTGCCATCTTACTGGGCAGACTAGAGGGACCATACTGGTCTTTATCTGCCGTCATTTACTATGTTACAACCTGGTTGTCCATTTGGACTAGCACCAAAAGGTTCACAGGCGGTGAGAAGCCAGCAAAGTAGTCAAGAAGGCAAAGATTCAAAAGGAGGAGGAAATAGCCAATGCAATAAAATGGGGGGATAAGACATTTTTCAGATATATTAGTGAGAAGAGGAAGGGCAAGAGTGGTATTGTCAGACTCAAGGGTGCAGGGGAGGAATATGTAGAAGCTGATAAGGATAAAGAGGAATTGCTTAACAAATATTTTTGTTCTGTGTTCACAGATGAAGAACCAGGAGCAGGACCTCAGAAAACACCCACAAATAGGAACAGAAGCAATGGACATCTTGAACAATTTTCAAAAGACTGTGTTCGTGAGAAACGCTCTCAACTTAAAGTAGACAAAGCGATGGGACCGGATGAGATACACCCGAGAATACTGAGGGAACTTGGGGACGTTCTAGCAGCTCCACTAACTGACCTTTTCAATGCCTCGGAGTCAGGAGTGGTGCCAAAGGACTGGAGAGAGGCTCATGTGATGCCTTTACACAAAAGCGGAAGTAAGGATGTGGTTGAAAACTACAGGCCGGTTAGTTTAACTTCGGTGGTGAGTAAATTATTGGAAACGCTGCAGAAAGAGAAAATAGTGAAATTTCTGTAGTCCAGCGGATTACAGGATCCGAGGCAGCATGGATTCACCAGAGGCAGGTCTTGTCAGACAAATCTGATTGATTTCTTTGACTGGGTGACCAGGGAGTTGGACCGAGAGAGAGCTCTAGATGTGGTGTATTTAGATTTCAGTAAAGCCTTTGACACTGTTCCTCACAGGCGACTTATAAACAAACTGAGCACCCTAGGAATGGACCCTAAGGTTACTGCTTGGGTTAGAAATTGGTTGGGTGGGAGGCGACAAAGAGTACAAGTAAATGGAGCTCACTCTGAGGAGAAGGATGTTATCAGTGGTGTGCCCCAGGGATCTGTCCTTGGTCCGATTCTTTTTAACATCTTTGTTAGTGATATAGCGAAAGGGCTTTCAGGTAAGGTTTGCCTCTTTTCGGATGATACCAAAATCTGCAATAGAGTAGACACCCAGGAAGGGGTAGATAAACATGAGGAGGGATCTAGCTAAGCTTGAAGAATGGTCTAGAATTTGGCAGCTGGGATTTAATGTTAAAAAATGTAAGGTCATGCATTTGGGCTGCAGCAATCCAAGGGAGCAATATAGTATAGGGGGTGAAGTACTTTTGCCCACTAAAGAAGAGCGGGACCTAGGCGTGGATGTGTCTGATGATCTTAAAGTAGCTAAACAGGTAGAAAAGGCGACGGCAAAAGCTAAAAGGATGCTTGGGTGCATACGGAGAGGAATGGCTAGCAGAAAAGAGGTGGTGATAATGCCTCTGTATAAGTCTTTGGTGCAACCTCATTTGGAGAATAGTGTGCAATTTGAGACCGCACCTTCAAAAGGATGTGAACAGGATGGAGTCGGTGCAGAGGGTGGCTACTAAAATGATTAGTGGTCTTCATTATAAAGCATATGAGGACAGACTGAAGGATCTTAATATGTACACCTCAGAGGAAAGGCGGGATAGAGGTGATATGATTGAGATGTTTAAATACCTCCATGGCATAAATGTTAGGGACAGAGCCTCTATCAATTGAGAGCAAGTTCTGCTACGAGGGGACATGGGATGAGGGTGAAAGGAGATAGATTCAGGAGTGATATGCGGAAATATTTCTTTACGGAAAGAGTAGTGGATCCGTGGAATAGTCTCCCAGTGGAGGTGGTAGAGATGAGGACAGTAACTGAATTCAAAAAAGCATGGGACAAACAGAGGATCTCTAAAGGTAAAAAGGGGATTGTTGTAGTTGTTATGGAAGGACAGACTAGACAGGCCATGTGGTCTTTTTCTGTCATCATATTTCTATTTCTAGGTGGCGGTGGAAGGCTTTGATCACCAGGAAAATGGTCCTGAGCTCCAGCAGATTGATCTGTTGCTGGCTGTCCGCTAGGGACCAGATGCTCTGCATGCGCAGTTCTTCGCAGTGGACACCCCAGCCCAATAGGGAGGCATCCGTGGTGATGACCCTTTGGGGATTTGGCGGCTGGAAGGGCATGCCCTCCTGCAGATGCTGTGGGCCCTGCCACCAGTCAAGCGACTCTGCTAGCTAATGGGACATTAAGACCCTGTCCCGGAGCCTGCTCATGGCTTGTGTCCACTATGAACAGAGATACCACTGAGCCACCCACATGTGGAGGCGGGTGTTAGCATCCACAATCCATGTGGTTCCCATATGGCCAAGTAAGCGAAGCATAGATCATGCAGACACTGCATGATGGCATTGTACCTCGATGGCCAATGGCCAGGGCCCTGAGGGTGATCTGCCCTGTCTAGAGTCAGAAAGGTCCAGACAAGCTCCTATGAACTCCCGGTCCAGCGTTGGAGTGAGATGAGACTTGGGGTGGCTTATCACAAACCCCAAATGCTGCAGGACCTTGATGGTGCAAGCTATGGCCTGTTGCACCTCGGTGGCCGTGTCCCTCTTTACTACCCAGTTGACCAGGTATGGTAAGACACAGTCCCCTTGGAGATGGAGCTAGGTGGCCACCTCTGCCAGGCATTTGGAGAAGATTCTTGATGTGGAGGTTAGGCCAAAGGTTAGTACCCTGTACTGGTAGTAGTTGCCCCCGACCATGAACCTTAAGCACTGCCTATGACTGGGATGAATAAGGATATGGATGTAAGCATCCTTTAGGTCCAAGAAGCATAGCCAATCTCCCTACTGGAGGTAGGGCAGCAATGTTCCAAGGGAGAGCATCTTGAACTTCCCCGCATCAGAAACTTGTGCATTTTGGACTTTCAAAACCTGCACCTTAGGCCCCCTGTTCTTTTTGGGACCAGAAATTAACGGGAGCAGAACCCCTTGCCCGAGCTGCCCCTGAGGTGGAGGGTACTGGTTCCACAGCTCCACCACTGATGAGGCCTGCAACTTCCTGCAGTAGAAGGACCTGGTGCAGGGGAGTCCAAGGGGGCTCTCCTGGAAAGAAAGGGGGGAGGCGTCCTGCCCAAGTGAAGGAGGTAGCCTTCTCTGACCACCTGGAGGGCCCAGGCATTCGTGTTTATGGCCGCCTGTGTTAGTCTTGGCACACTCCTCTGCCTTGTGACCCTTTAAAGGGCCTTGGTAAGGCTGGTCTCTTCTGGGAACAGAGGGCCTCTTTCCCCATGGTTTCTTCTTGGGAAGGGTGGAAGTCTTCCTGGAGAGCAGAGTCCTCGTGACAAACTCTGATTTCGATCGCCACCACCTTCTCCTCCATCGGTTTGCCAAAGAGGTTTTCACGGAGACAGAGGACATCAAGGAGTTTCTCCTGGACCCACTACTCGAGGTCCGATGCCTGGAACCAGGCCTGGCGTTGGGCACCAATGCCTGCGGCATCTACCCTCACATTAGACTCCAACGCACTTTGTGAGGGTTTGGAACTGCTGGAGATGATCTCCACTGAGACCTGCCGAGAACGCTGTAAGTTCTTTTGCTAGGTCTCGGAGATACTTACCTATATACAGCTGGTAGGCTTTGATTCAGCAACCCAGCATCAAGCCCTGACCAACTCTCCTCAGTTCAAGTTTAAAGCTGAGACAATAGAGAGAGGAAAGGAAAGAGAGAGAGAGATACAACTCCCAGGGGAGGTGGGTGGGTTGTGAGGACTAATTCCTGCTGTTCCCAGAGATCACCTATTACAGGTAAGTAACTGTGCTATCTCCAGGAACAAGCAGGAATGAGTCCTCACATATGGGGACTCCCTAGCTAAGATGCCAGGGAGATCCCCCTCCAAGGGTTCCTCATCTTCCTATGGATCTCAGGCATCAATTCAGGGAAGGTGGGCAGGAGTTGTTTAAGAATGGAACAGGTGTCTGAGGACAGCCTGACCAAACAAGGCATCCCGGCGGGAGTCCTTGTCCAAGCAGTAATGGGCTGTGAAGGTATGAACCGAGGCCCAGGTGGCTGCTCGACAGATCTGATCGATAGATACAGAATGAAGATGAGCCATAGATGTGGCCATGGCTCTCACATTGTGAGCTGTGACATGGCCTTCCAGAGAAAGGTTCTTACTCTGGTAAGCAAAAGAAATACACTGAGCAATCCAATTGGACAGTGTTCTTTTTGAGACTGGAAGTCCTAAATGAGAAGGATCAAAAGCAACAAAAAGTTGAGAAGACTTTCGATGTTGCTGTGTCCTGTGGATGTAAAAGGCAAGAGCTCTTTTACAATCTAACGTATGTAGGTTCCTCTCTGCACTGGATGCATGAGGAGCTGGAAAAAAGACAGGTAGATATAACTCTTGATTAAGATGAAAAGGTGAGACCACTTTAGGCATAAAGTGAGGATTTGTCCTAAGGACTACCTTATCATGATGGAACCTTGTATAAGGTGGATTAGCCACTAAAGCCTGCAGTTCATTGATGCGGCGAGCAGAAGTGATTGCAATAAGGAAAATGACTTTCCAGGAAAGAAATTTCAAGGAGGTAGTGGCTAAGGGTTCAAAGGGTGGCTTCATAAGCTGACCAAGAACCACGTTTAAGTCCCATGCCACCGGAGGAGGCCGAATGGGAGGTTTAGTTAAAGTTAGACCTCTCATAAATCTTGCAATAAGAGGATGAGAGGAAACAGGTTGTCCATTGATAGGCTGAAGAGATGCTGCAATAGCACTCAAATGGACCCTTACAGAATTTGTTTTAAGTCCTGCATTGGAAAGATGCAGGAGATATTCGAGTAAAGAATTCAAAGGTAGTGCTAGAGGGTTAAGACCCTTTTCAGCACACCAAATGGAAAATCTTTTCCATTTAAAAGCATAAGAACGCCTGTTGGAACGCCTAGAGGCATGGAGGATATCCTTCACTTGTTGAGAAAGATTGAAGTCTTGAAGGTCTAGGCCTTCAGTAACCAAGCTCTGAGGTGAAGGGACTTGGGGTTTGGGTGCCACAAAGTACCCTCCTCTTGAGACAGAAGGTCTGGAGCAGCTCCCAGATCCAGGGAGGGTGCCTGGGAGAGATGCAGAAGTAGAGGATACCACACTTGGCGTGGCCAGCGTGGAGCTATGAGGATCATAGATCCTTGATCCCTCTGAAGTTTGAACAGAGTCTTGGGAATCAAGGGAATGGGTGGAAAGGCATACAGGAAGGCCTGACCCCAATGAAGGAGGAAGGCATCCTTGGCCTGAGCTCCCTGACACGGAATTCTGGAACAGAACTGGGGAAGTTTGGCATTGCACGGACTTGCAAACAGGTCTATGTCCGGGGTTCCCCATTTCTGAAAGATTCTGAGTACCTGATCCATGTGCAGGGACCATTCGTGTGGAAGCAGAACTCGACTGAGTCTGTCTGCCCAAGAGTTTTGGATTCCTGGGAGGTATACTGCCAGGAGATGGATTTGATGCTCTCTGGCGAAGGCCCACAATTTTAGAGCTTCGTTGCAAAGCGACAGAGAGCCAGTCCCTCCTTGTTTGTTTATGTAGAACATGGCTATTGATTGTCGGTATGAACAAGGACTATCATGTTGATGAGGAGGGTATGAAAGACCTTGAGAGCAAGGAAAATTGCTCGCAGCTCCAAAAGGTTGATATGAAGGGTGGTCTCCTGTGGAGACCAAGTGCCCTGAGTGGAGAGGTCTTGGAGATGAGCTCCCCAACCTGTTTGGGAGGCATCTATAGTGAGAGTTGCTTGGGGTAACAAAGGTTGGAAGGGGGCCCCCCAACAACAGATTTTGAGTGGATATCCACCATTGGAGAGAACAAAAAAAAGACGTTTTGAGGTTGCTATTTGGTCTGAGAGAGCTCCTGATGCTTGGGTCCACTGGGTGGACAAAGTCCATTGAGCTGCTCTCATATGTAGGCGAGCATAAGGCACCACATGAACTGTGGATGCCATGTGGCCTAGCAGTTGTAGCATCTCCCTGGCAGTCAAGTGGCTTCTGGACTGAATTTGAGAGGCCAAGTGCACTAGACGATGGCAACGGGCTTGAGGAAGATAGGCCCTTGCAGTGGTGGTATCTAGCCAGGCCCCTATGAATTCTAGGGACTGAGTAGGGGTGAGTTGCGACTTTGGCAGATTGATGACGAGTCCCAGATACTGCAGTATGCGTCTGGTGTGGTCCAGGGAAATCTGAGCCTCGGACTGAGATGGAGCTCGGATGAGCCAGTCGTCCAGGTATGGGAAGACAAATATTCCCAGAGTGCGTAGAAATGCAGCCACTATTGACATGCATTTGGTGAACACTCTTGGAGCAGAGGCTAGACCGAAGGGGAGTACTCTGTATTGGAAATGGTTTCCCTGGAACAGAAATCGTAGAAATTTTCTATGGGATTGATGGATGAGTATATGTGTGTACGCATCCTTGAGATCTAGAGAACAAAGCCAATCCTGACTCTGTAGATATGGAAGGAGAGTACCTAAAGAGAGCATCTTGAATTTCTCCTTGTATAGAAATTTGTTCAATTCTCTCAGATCTAGAATGGGTCTGTGCCCTCCTGTTTTCTTGGGGATGAGAAAATAAGGGGAGTAAAACCATGACCCCTGTTGAAGAAGAGGAACCTCTTCTATTGCCCTTTGGGCAAGAAGGGTGGTCACCTCCTGACCCAACAGGTACAGGAGAGATGGGGGAGAATTGAATTGTCTCACCATGGTATGGGGAGGAAGGCTGGAGAAATGTAGTTTGTAGCCCTCTCTGATGATAGAGAGGGTCCACTGTTCTGATGTGATTTGTTCCCATCTGGGAGCAAAATGAGTTAACCTTCCTGGAATGGTGAGAGGCTCTGGTTGTTGCAGAGCCAGAAAGGTTAAGTTCTCTAGAATCAAGTCAAAAACTCTGAGGGGGTTGGGACTGCTAGACTGTAGCAGCCCCTGTAGACTTTGTTCTGGCCTGTTTAGATTGCTGACGCTTAGGAGCAAAGCGAACTTGGGAAGATTGCTGGCCAGTATTTGTGGAAAATCTGGTCTTTTTATAGAAAGGCTTCTTAAAAGATTTTTTCTTGGCAGAGGTAGAGGTAGACTTAGAAAGTCTATCTAAAGCAGCATTCTCTGCATCCATTTGAGTGGCTTTGATTTGCCACTCCTTGCCAAACAGATTTTCACCTGTACAGGGCAGATTGCCCAAGCCATCTTGTACCCAGGGTTCCAAATCAGAGGCCTGGAGCCAAGCAAGTCTGCGAGCAGCTATGGCAATGCCCGAGGCTCTGCTAGCTCCATCAAAGGAGTCAAAGGCTGCTCTATTGGAGAACTTTGAAACATCTTGAGTATGCTTTAGCAAAAGAAGGAACTCCTCCTTTCTATCCTCTGGGATAAAAGGGGAGAAAATGACGTATCTTCAGTGCAATCTCTTTCAAAAACATGCCCATATAGAGGCTGTATGAATTGATTCTGGCAATAAGCATGCTAGCTTGGAAGATTTTTCTACCAAAAGCATCCAGAGTCCTACATTCTCTTCCTGGAGGGGTAGAAGAGTGCCTTTTGGTACTCTATCTTTTTCATAGCAGACTTCACCACAATAGAGTGGTGAGGGAGCTGAGTTTTTTGAAAACCAGGAGAAGGAGGAACCCGATACATGGTGTCCAAACGTCGAGAATGTGGAGATGTGGGAGGCTCCTCTCACCCTAAGTCCATCATGTGTTCTCAAAGAATTTCATGTATGGGTAAGGTGGCTGCCTCTTTGGGAACCTTAGAGTATCCTAAAATATCCAATGTTTTGCTCTAGGTTCCTTTTCAGAGGTTACAGAAATGGAG
Organism: Ichthyophis bannanicus; assembly: GCA_033557465.1. NCBI lineage: Eukaryota > Metazoa > Chordata > Amphibia > Gymnophiona > Ichthyophiidae > Ichthyophis > Ichthyophis bannanicus. The sequence goes on along the minus strand of CM066033.1, from coordinate 1,113,566,903 downwards.
AGTCCTTTAGCTACTTCAATAATGAAGTCTTGAAAGGACAAATCCTCTGGAGGAGACATTCTCCTTTTGGAGAAGAGGGCTCCTCAGGAAGAGTAAAAGAGACATCAGCAGAATCATCTGAGGTATCAGAATCCTCAGAAGACTCAAAGTACCGCCTATTAGCTTCCAGAGATCGATACGCGTACCGACCGGTATCGACATCGGGCGTACCGGGAACCAGATGAGTATCGAGAAAACCTCCGGAACCGGAGACCGGAACCGGCATGCTACTGGAAGTAGATGCTCTGGGTATTGGTATCGGTTGTGGTACTGGAACCGGAGTCGGAACCGATTGTTGCGGTACCGATGGCGTTGCAGCGTTAATGAAAGCCAGTATGGCCTGCTGCATGGATTGTACAGTAGTACCCATAGACGCCACAACTGCCTGGATGTCGGTACCGGCGTTGGCCTGTACCCCAGAGCAGTCTAACAGGTGATCGGTCGAGGCCGTGCCATCGATGTCAACCTGTAACCCCATAGGAGGAGCTTTGGAAGCCGGAGCTTCCCGCCGGGGTTGTTTGGCTGGGGCAGGGTCCTCAGGATCAAACCCAAGGGCCTCTCGCTGCTTAGAGGGAGATTTGCCCTTTGAGGACCTGCCTGAAGAATGTTTGGTTACCTGAGATCCATCAGGAGAGGAAGACCTTGATGTTGATGCTGGAGTATCCGTAGAAAACAGCATATGAAACTTGGCTGCTCTGTTCTGTAAGCCACGTTTGGACATCAGAGAGCAGGATGGACAATCCGGAATGGAATGGTCAGGCCCCAAACATTTAAGACACCATTCATGGGTATCTGTGACTGATATAGTACCGGTACACTTGGTGCATTTTTTAAAACCAGAGGCTGGTTTCTCCATGAGGGAGAATCTGAGAAGGCCTAGAGGCCTCACAGAATAAACACATCAAGTGGGGAAAAAGTAATTTTTTAAAAATTTTTTTTTAAAGAAATAAAGGAAAAAAGACCGGCGGTACCGGTCCGGAATCGGGGAAGGCAGACACGCGGTCAAAGAAACAAATTAAAATAACAATTTCTTCAGCGGTGACAGGAACACGACCTGCTGGCTCCGCGGAAAAAGAAGAACTGAGGAGAGTTGGTCAGGAAGGCGGGAAGGCAGCACACATGCGCTGTGGGAGGCCCCAAAAGCTTTCCTTTCTGGGAAGCTTTCCCGCGCAGGCTCCGTCGGTTCCGACGTACCCATATGTGAGGACTCATTCCTGCTTGTTCCTGGAGATTGATATGTCCTCAGGTGGGGCCCGATGCTGCGACACTGGAGGAGACTGGTCAGAGGTGAGATTGCAGTGTTTACGTGTCTCCGAGGAAGCCTCGTCCTCGGACTCCCAGTCTGAGTAGGCGCTTGAGGTGTCAGGTTCTGGTTGGGTCTTCAGTGACCAACGGTGACTGCTTGGCCGGAGTCACAAGCGCATGCCAGGGAGAATCTTGCTCCCAAGGAACAGGAGTGGAATCGAGACCCTCGCCAAGGATCAGCTTAAGGCTCTCGAAGATTTCTTGGTGGCCCAAGGAGTCCTCAATATCAAGGTCCCTGCAGTCTCTGTGCGAACACTGGTGGGGCCTGGCATCGACGCTTGCTGTGAGGCATGGAAGGCAGTGACACTGCATTCCAATGCTATCATCCTGGTTTCCTTCCTACTCAGGAGCTGCAGCCCTCAAGGCAGACACACGGGTGACCGGGTCCAGCATCGGTGAGGAGAGGGATTCTTCAACAGGACAGGCCTCAGGGGTCTGTGACCCATCACCAGAGGCCTTGGTGTCTGTTCTGGGCATCTTCACCGTCCGTTCCTGCTCTGACCCCTCAGATACCCTCCGGGACTGTGGGACCAGGCACGGGACTTGCCGCATATGTTCCATTCCCAGGATGAGATCCTCGAGGATTTCTTCGTGTGCTCATGCTCCAAAGAACCCTTGTTGGAGTGTCTGTGAGCCCGAATGGATGCCGTGGGGGCCTTATGCGATTCCGAGAATCCGTGTGGGTCCTTAGAGTGTGAGGATACCGGGACATAATCTGACCTGTGGAAGATGTCGTCCTGCTTCTGCCAACGACTTTGGATGGTCTTCAAAGATATCTTTTTGCACAAAGTGCAAATCTCTGGGTAATGGTCAGCACCTACACACCAGAGGCAGCATTCGTGTGTATTAATTAGTTAGGGAAATGTTCTTTGTGCACAAATCCAACTTTTTGAACCCACTGGCCATTGGGGCAAAAAGGACCCCTGCGAGATCAAAGACCCTCGAAGTGGCCAGCGGTTAGAAAAGGGTACAACACCATGCTGGAAGAAACACTAAAAATGATTCCGAGACTCAATATCGGAGAAACGGGACTCGGAGGCGGGAAAGGGACCAGTGCTAACTGGAGAAAGGGGAAAGGTTGTTTTATGCACAAAATTAACAACTTTCTTCCGGGGAAAGATGGACATCTGTTGGGCTCCATGGAAATAGGGAGACTGTGTAAGATGGCACCCTTGGATGGGAAGGGGACCACGCATGCGTGGTGTCATCTCACAAAGGCTTTGAAAGCTGGGAGATGCTGCCATCGGTGGAGACATTACCCATATGTTCCTGGAGAACCATAGTAACATAGTAAATGACAGCAGATAAAGACCAGCATGGTCCATCCAGTCTGCCCAGCAATACGGCAAGAGTAGGTGCACCTGTCACTCTTCAGGCCACCCCTTCTCATGTCTGTCTAGGGGTGGACCCACCACTCCATAGAAACATAGAAATATGACAGAAAAAGACCACATGGCCTATCTAGTCTGTCATCCCACAACAACTACAACAGTCCCCTTTTTACCTTTAGAGATCCTTTGAGTTTGTCCCATGCTTTTTTGAATTCAGTTACTGTCCTCATCTCTACCACCTCCACTGGGAGACTATTCCACGGATCCACTCCTCTTTCCGTGTAGGACACTCCTATTTGTTGAGAAGTTAGATGGTTCAGTTTATTTTGTTTTTATCCTGTTTCTGTAAAGGGATCCTCTGTGCTTGCCCCATGCTGTTTTGAATTCAGTCACCGTGTTTGCCCTCACCACTTCCATCAGGAAAGCATTCCAAGCATCCACCACCCTTTCAGTGAAAAAAATATTTCCTGACATTGCCTTTCAATTTTCCACCTTGCAGCTTCATGTTATGCCCTCTAGTTTTGCAGCTTCCCCGTCTTTGGAAGAGGTTTGTTCGTTCATCGTCCCTCTAAGTATTTAAAGGTCTGACTCATATTTCCCCTAACCCTCCTCTCCTCCAAAGTGTACATGTTTAGGTCTTCAAGTCTCTTCTCATAAGGTTTCTTATGCAGGCTCCAAATCATTTTGGTCGCCTTCCTCTGAACTCTTTCCAGTCTTTTTACATCTTTTGCAAGATATGGTCTCCAAAACTGAACACAGTATTCCAAGTGAGGCCTCACCAGTGACCTGTACAGTGGCATAAGTACCTCCTCCTTTCTGCTGGTGATCCCTCTTTGTATGCAGCCCAACATCCTCCTGGCTTTTGCCACCGCCTTGTCGCACTGTTTTGTCAGAGATAATCACACCAAGGTCTTTCTCCTGAACCATGCACACCAACCTCTCGCCCCCTATCGCATACATTTCCCTTGGATTTCTGCTACCTAAGTGCATGACACTGCACATTTTTGCATTAAATTGTAATTGCCAAGCATTAGACCATTCTTCCAGCTTTTGTATATCTTTCCTCATGTTATCCATTCCCTAGGGGGAGTCCACTCTGTTGCAAATTTTTGTCTCATCTGCAAAAAGACAGACTTTTCTTTTCAGTCCTTCAGCAATATCACTCACAAATACATTGAACAGTGCCGGGCCACAGTGCCGGGCCCAGGACCGAACTCTGAGGCACCCCACTAAATCACCTTCATCTGAGTGAGCTCCATATACCATCACCTTCTGTCGTCTGTCAGTCAACCAATTTCTAATCCAGTTTACCATCTTGGGACCCAACCCCAAGCTACTGAGTTTATTGACAAGCCTATGAGGAACAGTATCAAAAGGCTTTGCTGAAATCCCGGTAGATGACATCCATCGCATGCCCCTGATCTAGTTCCTTGGTCACCCAGTCAAAGAACTCAGATTTGTTTGGCAAGACAGTCCTTCAGTAAAACCATGATGCCTCGGATCCTGCAACCTGTTGGTTTTGAGAAAGTTCACTATTCGCTCTTTCAGGAACGTCTCCATTACTTTTCACGCCACCAAGGTAAGGCTCACGGGTCTGTAGTTTGACACTTCTTCCCTGTCACCACTTTTGTGTATACGTATGACATCAGCCATTCTCCAGTCCTGAGGAACCTCTCCTGTTTCCAAGGATCTGTTGAAAACATCCTTTAACGGTCCTGCAAGAACCTCTGAGCTCTTTCAGTATCCTGGCATGTATCCCATCCGGTCCCATGGCTTTGTCCACTTTCAATTTAGCAATTTGTTCCAACACCTCATCTGTGAATGATGAGGTATCTACTTCATTCCCATTTTTATATTTGGGAGTTACAGCTGGTCCATCTCCAGGATTTTCTTTAGTAAAAACAGAGCAGAAGTATTTGTTTAGCAATTTAGCTTTTTCTATGTCGCTTTCCACGAGTCCTTTCCCAGCACTTCTGAGCCCTGCAATTCCAACTCTGATCTTCTTCCTTTCCCAAATATACCTGAAGAAAGTCGTGTCGCCACCCTTAACATCTTAAGCCATCTTTTCCTCTGCCTTTGATTTTGCTATCCTTATTTCTCTTTTTGACTCTGAGTTTGATCCTGTATTCATTTCTGTGTTCTTCTGTTTGCGAGCTTTTGAATTTTGCAAAAGCTGTGTTTTTTGCCTTTATTTGAGCAGCCACCTCTTTGGAAAACCAAATAGGTTTCCTTCTCCTCTTGTTTACCTTTTTTACATATTTGTCTGTTGCCCCTTTTAGTTTAGCCCATTGCAATTCCACTTTCCTTATCTCCTTCCACCCTATCATCTCCTCCTTAAGGTACTCGGCCATTTTATTGAAGTCAGTGTTTTTGAAGTTTAGGACTTTGAGCTTTCTATGTTTGGCCTGTACCTTGACTTTTATCTCAAACCACACCATGTGATGATCGCTGTTGCTCACAGAGGCACTCACGCAGACATTCGACACGCTATCACTGTTGGTGAGCACTAAATCCAGCGTTAAGCTTTCCCTGGTTGGCTCCATGACCATTTGTCTAAATGATGCATCTTGGAGAGTATCTACAATTGTTTTGCTTCTTTCCAGATGTGCAGGAGTAATCCAATCTGCATCAGGTAGATTAAAGTCACCCAAAATGATTGCTTCCCCTCCTTTATGGTTATCTTGGCAATATCTATAATCAAATCGTTATCTCTCTCTTCAATTTGAGTCAGAGGTCTGTAGACTACAGCAGTATGGATGACAGTGCCATCTCCTCTTTCCAACACAATCCAGAGCACTTCTTTTCCCCCATGTCTCCTGCATTTCAGTAGCTTTAATATTGCTTTTGACATACAAGGCTACTTCTCTCCTTTTCCATTTTCTCTGTCTCTTCTGAATAGATTATAGCCAGCTATGACTATATCCCAATCATATGATTCATTAAATCATGTTTCTGTAATGGCCACAATGTCCAAATCCATTTCCACCATTAGGGCTTCCAGGTCCAGAACTTTGTTGGCTAAGCTTCTAGCATTTGTGCTCATTGCTTTCCAGCATTTACCTGGCTTGTGTGTATTTTGCATTAATTTTGTTCTGCCCACATCTTCCCACTTGTTTTTGATGTGTGGTTTAAAAGTGTGGCTGTTTCTGATGTTATTCTGCTTTTGCAGGGGGTGGCGTGCAGGTCTTGATCTTCCACATCCTAGTTTAAATGCATATCCACATACTGCCTGAACTTTTCACTTAAGATTCTTTTCCCTGCACAGAGAGATGCAGTCCATCAGCACAGTATAGTCTCTTGTTGGTTCATCTGTTTCCCCAGTCGCCAATAAATCTGAATCCTTCTTGTTTGCACCAGGTCTGGAGCCATGTATTAAAGCTGTTAATGCAATGCAGCCTTTTTGCCCCCTTACCAAGAACAGGCAGAACCTCTGAGAATGCAACAGTGCTAACAATGGGCTCGAGTTTCTCTCCCAGAGATTGGAAGTCCTTTTGGACTGTAGAGGTACTGTTTCTAGCCAGTACTGGGGTTGTATGCCCCTAGCTGCCTCAGATATGGTTGCAGGATGAGGTCATAAGAAACATCTACATTTTTCTCTGTCTTCACCTCTGCTGGAAGGCCTACACAACACACTTGATCGACTCACATAGCAAGTCAATATGGAAGGGTAGTTCTCCGGGAACAAGTAGGAAGTCAGTCCTCACATATGGGTGACATTGACGCTGACTGAGCCCACGCAGAGCAAATCCCCAGCTTTCAAAGAAAAAAAACTTATGGGAGTTGCTACCACGCATACATGGTCCCCATCCTGCCCAAAGGAGCCATCTTGCTCAGTATCCTTTTTTCCGGAGCCCAGACATTGTCTGTCTCTGTCCCAGAAAAAAAGTTTGAATTTCCTTCTTGCCTTTTGGCTGTTTCTCTTTTGTCTTTCTTTCTGGTTTAGCACCAGTACCTTCCCCACCTGTCCCCGGTACCTCCATAATCAGGTCAGCCCTCCTCTTTGATTTTTCTTTTGGGGTGTCTCCGCCCTTGTTTTTCCCCTCATTGGCAGCCCGAAGGGTCTTCGACCATGCTGGGGTCCTTTTTCCCCCCCCATGGCTACCAGTGGGTTCAAAAAGTACAATAGGTGCGGGAAGATTATGTCCCTCACTGATATGCACGACTGCTGCGTCCAGTGCCTCGGCCTGGACCATGACCTGGCGGTCTGTGGCCTCCGCAAAAAGATGTCCTCGAAGGCCTTGACAAGCCGCCAGCAGCAGCAGGGAAAAATTTCTCCCGATTCCCCCATGCCTCAGAGAGCCAGGATCTTGTCCGAGGCCTCCACGCCTCGGGAGGAGCACTCCAAACACGTGCATCGAGGGACCTCAGAGAAAACTGAAAAGGAGGAAAAAAATCCCGACGGCCACGTCTCCGGATGGTTCAGAACGGCCAGGTCCCTCAAGGGGCTAGTCGCAGAGCCCCGAGCGCTGGCCCAAGGCGGTGAAGAAGCGCGCAGCCAAGCTTCCCCGGAAGGACCCGGCCACGGACCGGCCCTGGTAAGTGCATCCTATCCTAGTCGAGGACTCCCCTCCGGGAGAACCATCTTCGGACCCAAGTACATTGGTGCCCGAGCCAAATGCTGCGGAGCCTCAGGAACTGATGTCCAGGATGGCATCCTTGGAATGCAGGATCACTGCTTTCCTGAAGCAGCAGCGGGTGCTAGTATCCGGCACATCCGGTTCCTCTGCCCCGACCACCGGGTGCTCGATGTCTAAGTCGACCCTGGAGGCCGAGCTGATCTTCGAAGCCCTGTGGGACTGAGTAGATCCTTGGCCGCGGTCCCGCTCGGTCTCCTGTTCCTCGGGACCGAGGTAGTCACCACAAGCCAACAAGCGCCAGGACGGATGGCGCCAAAACACTTGGGGCCGGAGGAATGCCACCCATCTTCCTCAGAGGCCTCCGCTTGGGAGTCAGAAGACGAGGAGTCACCAGACATTCGCCTTCACTGAGATGTCCCGTCCGATTCCCCAATATCGGAGCCTCGGAGGTCTCCTCCGGAGAACATGGCTTTTCGGGACTTCGGAGACATTGTATTTGTATTGTATTTAGTTTCCCTATTTCGCCAAGTTATTCTTCCTGTTAAATGTAATGACCAGACATATGTAAACTGTCGGATGTTTTCTGTTAAATGTAAACGGCGCTGATGGCTAATAGTGCGGTATATAAGAATTGTTAATAAATAAATAAATAAAAATAAATAAATAATAAATATCTAAGGCATTGGCTTCCCCAACGGAGTCCGAGGAGGATCCTCGAGCAGATAAACTCGAGATCCTCCAATACGAGGCCTCCCATCAGGAAACCCTCACGGTGCCCATCCATCCTATCTTGGAGCGCCTCATGCTCCACATGTGAAACACCAGCATTGACGCAGGTGATCAGCAAGCGGATGGATTATGTACCAGGTCTGCCGGAGGCCCGGTTTTTCAAAAGTCACAACTGCCGCACAATTCCATTGTGGTGGACTCAGCCATGCGTCGACTGAAAAGTCAGAAGACGCACTCCTCGGTGCCACCTGGCAGGGAGGCCCGCATCTTGGATGCCCTCGGCAGGAAATGTTACAAGGGCGCAATGCTGAATTGTCAGATCTAGGCCTACCAGCTGTACATAAGCATGTACCTGAGGGACCTGGCAAGGGAGATCACTGGAATCTCGGCTGGTCTCTCTGAGGAGCCTTTGCAGCACTTCAAGGAATATCCAGAACCATTGGTAAATGCTCCAAGTTCATGTCTCGGGTGGCCTACGACGGGTTCGCGTCGTCAGCCAGGGTAGTCATGGCAGGCATCGGTGCACGCCGCTAAGCCTGGCTACAGTTGTCAGATCTTGAGCAATGGGTACAAGACAAGTTAGTCGATGTCCCATACCAAGGGGAAAACTTCTTCGGCAAACCCATGACCAACAAAGCCACCAAACTGGAGACCGAGTTCATAACAAGGACTAGGCTCTCTAAGAAGACCTCCGCCCCATCCTGAAAGAAGGGCTCGGGTAAAAAGCCCTTCTACCCGAGGAAGTCCACTGTTTACCAAACCTACTCCCCCTCCCCTTATCAGGTCTCCCCGGCTCCCCCAGCAGGCCAAGGGACAAGGGCATAGCCCGCGTAAGCAGAAGGCTCCCAAGTCCCAGGCTCTGGCTCCTGCCCAACCTGGGGGGAGCTTTTGACTGCTGCAGCATGGCCCCTCTCCCCCAGTCGAGGCTTGGCAGCCCACAGGTCGTCTCACCCTGTACGCCCACAGGTGGGGAGCTATCACCACCGATGCATGGGCATTACAGATGATCAAGGAAGGTTACCTCCTCCGCCTAGCCTAAGTGCCTCTGCATTATTTCCCTGGAGAGCCCTTCCGGCCTCTCCTTCACCGGGACCGTCTTTTGAAGGAGTTAGCAGGCCTCTTCAAGGACAGAGCGGTGGAACCAGTGCCCCACCATCTCAAGGGCAAGGAGTTCTACTCCAGGTACTTCCTCGTGCCAAAGAGGACAGGGGGCATAATGCCCATCCTCGACCTGAGCAATCTCAACAGATTCCTGGTGAGGGAGAAGTTCAAGATGCTCTCCCTTGGAACATTTCTGCCTTACCTCCACCAGGGAGAATGACTATGCTCCTTAGACCTAAAGGATGCTTATAAACACATCCTAATCCACCCGAACCACAGGCAATACCCACGCTTTGAGGTGGGGAGGGCCATCATTTTTAATACAGAGTGCTTCCCTTCAGCCTCTCCTCGACCCCCAGAGTATTCACAAAGTACCTAGCGATAGTCACTGCCTTCCTCAGGCTTCAGGGGATCTTTGTCTTCCCCTATCTATCTCGAAGACTGGCTCATCAGGGGCACCACGGCCCCTGAGGCACAGCAGGCCACGGCACGCACTATCCAGGTCCTTCAGCACTTGGTTTTCATTATCAACTATCCCAAAGTCCAGCCTTCACCCGACTCAAGAACTGGACATTATTGGGGCAAGGATCAATATCCTTCATTCCAAGGCCTTCCTACCTGCAGACAGGGTAGGCAGGCTTCTGGCGCTGGCCAAAGATATACAGCACTGTCCCTCAGTGCCAGCAAGACACCTGTTGCACCTCCTCTGGCACATGGGTTCCACAGTCCATGTCACACCAGATGCCAGCCTCCACATGCAAATTGCACAGTGGTGCCTCAGGGACTAGTGGACCCAGGCCACAGGGCATCTCCAGGACAGAGTCAAAGTGACCAGGCACCTGGCACAGTGCCTGACCTGGTGGCTCTTGCCCCATCACTTGGAAGCAGGGATGCCTTTTCAGGCTCCTCACTCGAGGGTCCTCACTACCTCCCTGCTGGGATGGAGAGCCTACTGCCAGGGGTACTGCACCCAGGGTGTTTGGTCCCCAGACGAGAGTGAACAACAGATCAACCTGTTGTAACTGCGTGCAATCCATCTCCCCCTAAAGGCGTTCCAGCAGTCCCCGAGTCACAGGTCCGTCCTGGTCCAGACAGACAACCAGGTCGCCATGTTCTATATGAACAAACAAGGGGGCACAGGGTCTCGCGCCCTCTGTCGGGAAGCCCTGGACTTGTGCTTGTTCGCAGTCCGACAGGGCATTCTCCTCAGAGCAGTGTATCTGCTGGGCCAGGAGAAATGGCTGGCCGACAGACTCAGCAGGCTGTTCCAGGGCTTTTTCAGATCTGTGGGGGGAACTGGTGATGGACCTGTTTGCCAACCCGGACAACCACCAGTTACCCTGCTTCTGTTCCAGTCAACCACACCCTGCCAGGGTGGCCCCCAATGCTTTTCTAATTTCATGGTCGGTGGGTCTTCTGTATGCATTTCCCCCGACACCTCTGATCGCCAAGACCCTGTTCAAGATTCTTCACGACAGAGCTTCAGTCATTCTGATAGCCCCAAGGTGGCCTCAGCCACCATGGTTCCCACTCCTCCTGCAGCTAGCGGTGGAGACCCTCATCCCCCTGGGGACAGCTCCGCAGCTTCTTTCCCAGGAGTGGGGCTCTCTCCTACCACCCCAACCCCAGCTCCCTTTCGCTAATGGCATGGCTGCTGAGAGGGTGTCGCTAGCTCCGCTCCTACTTCTGAAGGACGTGGAGGATGTTCTGCTGGCCTCACGCAGAACATCTACCAAACGGACTTACGCCTTTAAGTGGTGCAGGTTTGCACTTTGGTGTGCAGCACGGGTGGGTCGACCCCTTTTCTTGCCCGGTGGTTATGGTGTTGCAATACCTTCTCCACTTCTCCAGCTCAAGTCCAACTCCATCAGGTTGCATCTCAGTGCCCTAGCAGCGAACCATCATCAGGTGGATGGGAAGCCCATCTCGGCTCACCCAACGGTGTCCCGGTTCCTTAAGGGCCTACTCCTGTCTAAGCTCCTGGTACGCCCACCCCCCCCGGCGACCGAATGGGATCTCAATGTAGTGTTGGGGCGGCTCATCCTGCTGCCTTTCGAACCCGTTGGCTACGTGTCATCTCCGCTATCTCTCCTGGAAGGTGGTTTTCCTTGTTACACTCACTTCCGCCCAAAGGGTGAGCGAGCTTCAGGCCCTCATGGTGAAGAGGCCTTAAACCAGGTTCTACAAGAATAAGGTGGTGCTTCGCACACACCTCAAGTTCCTTCCGAAGGTGGTGTCCTCGTTCCACCTCAACCAGGAGGTGGTCCTCCCTACCTTCTTTCCCAGACCACACTCCGGTCGGGCTGAGGCTGTCCTCCATACCCTGGACTGTAAGAGGGCCTTATCCTTCTACATTCAACATACTCAAGGCCACCAGAAAGCCTTTCAGTTTTTCATCTCCTACGACCCCAGTAAGCTGAGGCAGGTGGTGACCAAGCGTACGCTGTCCACGTGGGTGGCAGACTGTATTGCCCGGGCCTATGAGGACGCAAAGCTTCCACTGGAGGGCCATGTCATGGCTCACAAGGTCAGGGCCATGGCGTCATCAGTGGCTCATCTGTGTGCCATTCCTCTGGCAGACATCTGCTGGGCTGCCACCTAGTCTTCAGTTCACAACTTCGCAGCCCATTACTGCCAGGATAGGGAGTCCTGACGGGACAGTGCCTTCGGCTAGCCTGTACTCCATAACCTTTTTGAGGTCTAGGCAACTCCTGCCCTCTGACTCTTCTGTGTTCAGGCTACCGGAGTGCTAATTCCTTAGAGACAGAGGTTTTCAATGCGGCTCTTGATGAGGGAGCCTTTTTTGGGCTATAGGTTAATGGTAACCTGTAACTGGGGAGTCCCATATGTGAGGACTGACTTCCTGCTTGTTCCCGGAGAAAGCATAGTTAGTCACCTATAACAGGTGTTCTCCAGGGACAGCAGGAATCAGTCCTCACAACCCTCCCTCCTCCCCTTGGAGTTGCAGTCCTATCTTTAGTGTTTTGTTTTGCCGTCTTTAGCTATGTTGTTATTTGACCGAGCAAGATGGCTCCTTTGGGTGGGAAGGGGACCACGCATGCGTGGTAGCAACTCCCAAAAGCCTTCTTTGAAAGCTGGCAATTTGCTCCACGCGGGCTCCGTCAGCATCACCCATATGTGAGAACCAATCCCTGCTGTCCCCGGAGAACACCTGTTACAAGTGAGTAACTACGCTTTTTTTCTGTATTCCATAACAACTCAAACAGACCATCTTGATCAAAGTCTTGTACTAGCAAGATTTCCTACTTAGTACAGGGCTTGGCAAAATCCAGGCATGAGGTCACCATGGCAATAGAAAAATTGAACCTAGCGCCTGGGGTTCACAGCACATGTGGGCAAAGGGACAGAAGGGTAGAAAAAGGCTGCAATCGTAGCAAAGAAAGGCACCATTTGCCTACAGGGATCCCATCTCCTGCAGACAGTGCCAGTCTCTAGCACAATCATGGTCTTTTGCAGCACTTCTACTCACACAAGATGGTATCCTCGTTAGCAGAAGTGCTTCAATGCCTGGGCCTTAAAAAGAACAGGAGCTACAGAAATTTAAAGGAGCAGCAGATCTGATTTAATAAAGAAGGGGGCAGGGATTGAGGGCAGGGAGTGAATGAAAGAGGTGGAGAGAGCCTTGGAATGTTAGTAGTGGGAGGGTGGAGGAGGGACAAAGGAGAGGGGCTGGAAGTGACAAACACAAACAATTGGAGGATGAAGAAACACCCCACCTGCACACCACGCACACACGTGTAGCTTAAAGGGCCAGTGGTGGTGGTAGGAGATGGAGGAGGAGCGAGGCCATTGCTTTCTGTTGGCACTGTGTAGCAGCCCATTAAGAGCCTGATTTATTAAGCTTTTTTCTACAGAAAATAGGAAAGAAAACACATCACCACACAACAGTCTTAGTAGATCAGGCCTTAAAACCTAAAAATGAAACTGCAACACCCCTTTCTGTGGGGTGAGAGCATGCATTGTGATCCAGGTTTCAGTGACCAGCTCCTAGATACCAAGAAAATTTGTCAAAGCTTGACTCAGTAACATAGTAAATGATGGCAGATCAAGGACCAGCATTGATCCATCTAGTCTGCCAAGTAAGATGGCTAGAGTTGTATAGTTGCATCTGTCACTCTATGTAGGTTATTCCCACTTTATGCTTTTAGGACTATCTGCCGGTCTATGCAAGTTACCCCCTCTGTTTATGAAGCTTTTTAATTCTGCTTTGATAACATCCTCTTGCCATATAAAGGACCCTCTGTTTGTCCCGTGCCTTTTTGAATTCCACCACTCTTTGCCGTCCCAATACCTCCATCGAGCATCCATCAACCTTCCCATGAAAAAGCATTTCTCGACCTTGCTTTTAAGTTTACCTCCTTTCAGCTTCATGTCATGTCCTCTCATTCTACCATGCCCCCACATTTGAAAAGTGTTAAATTTGTTCATTAAATACCTTCAAGTATTTAAACGTCTATCATATCTTCCCTATCCCGCCTTTCCTCTAGGACAGTGGTTCCCAAACTTGGGAGTCAAAACCCCAAATGGGGTCACATCAGTGGATGAGGTCACAGAAACATGGCCATTTCCCCTTCTCTCTGTGCTTTCTCTGTGACCTATGCTATGCAGCAGCTGTCACCAATCAGCATCTGGCCTGTGAGCCAGTGGAGGCCCTTACTCCTCTCTGAGTAGGCTTCCTGTTAGACTGGAAAGACATGCCGAGTAATGGGGGTCTATAAACACACACTGGATACCGGACACAAGGGACCCTGTGCTGACTGCTGCTTCTTCTTTCTGCTTTAGATGAATTGGGGGAGGGGGGGTAGGAAGGAGGCTTGAGACCAGCTATTTTGATTTCATCATCTGTGGTCACATGAATTTTCAGTTGTTAAAATGGAGACATACAGGATAAAAAAAAGTTTGAAAAGCATTGCTCTAGGGCAGCGTTTTTCAACCACTGTGCCGCAGCACACTAGTGTGCCGTGAGATATTGTCTGGTGTGCCGTGGGAAAAATTCCAATTTCATCCGTAACATGTGGCCTCGGCTCACAAATTAGGGTTGCCAACCGGCCGGTTTTCAGCCGGCCTGGCCGGTTTTTCCATGGCCAGGCCGGCTGCCAGCACAGTTGTAAAACCGGCCATTGAAAAGCCGGTTTTTTGCTCTGGCCGCAAGATCGGGAGCGGCCAGAGCAAAAAAACGGCTTTTGTGCCGAAGTCCGCGGCGCGAACGCAATCGCGATTCCCTATAGCAGTGCAGCTGCTGGTTCTGCTTTGTACAGAGCAGCGGCTGCACTACACTTACATTGAAAAGTAAAGAGAAACTGTGTCAGGAGCCCTCCGATCATGCAGAGCCCGAGGAAGTGATGTCATGGGGGCGGGCTCCTCACAGGCTGTCTTTCCTTTTCAAATTAACTTTAGCTGCAATAAAGTTAATTTGAAAAGGAAAGACAGCCTGTGAGGAGCCCGCCCCCATGACATCACTTCCTCAGGCTCTGCGATGACCGGAGGGCTCCTGACACAGTTTCTCTTTACTTTTCAATGTAAGTGTAGTGCAGCCGCTGCTCTGTACAAAGCAGAAGCAGCGGCTTGGGCAGAGGGGGGGGGGGGGGTGTGTGTGAGTGAACCAGCAAAGGGGGGGGGGGAGTGTGAGTGAACCAGCAAGGGGGGGGGGGGAGTGTGAGACAACCCGCAGGGGAGGGGGGGGTGTTGGTATTGAACCACCTAGATGGGGGGGGGGGGGCGATTGTGAGAGTGAACCCACAGGGGAGGGGGGGTAAGTGAGTAAGTGACAGGGGGGTGGGTGAGTGAACCAGCAGTGGAGGGGGGGGTGGTGTGAGTGAACCAGCAGGGGAGGGGGGTTGGTGTGAACCAGCAGGGGAGGGGGGTTGGTGTGAGTGTTTGATTCCTATTCAAGAGAATTACTTTATATATAGTCAATATAGGCACAGAGGTACATTTTTTTTTAACATTTTCTAATGGTGGTGTGCCTCGTGATTTTTTTCATGAAAAAAGTGTGCCTTTGCACAAAAAAGGTTGAAAAACACTGCTCTAGGGTATACATCTTTAGGTCTTCTATTCTCGTCTCATATGCCTTCTGGTGCAGGCCTATATCATTTTGGTCATCTTACTCCAAAAACTGTTTCAACTCTTTTTACATCCTTTACAAGGTACGGTCTCCAAACTTGAACACAATGCTGCAAGTGAGGCCTCTCCAACCACCTGTATAGGATACTAATACTGCCTTCTTGCTGACTATTCCTCTCTGCATGCCAGCCTCACATCTGTCTGGCTTTGGCCACCACCTTGTCACACTGCTTCACCATCTTGAGATCAGACTATCACCCCAATGTCCCTTCTCCTGATTTGTACACAATACTGTTTCCTTTGGGTTTCTGCATTCCAAGTGCATCATTCTACATTCCTTTACATTAAGATCTCCACTGCCAAGCATCAGACTATTCTAATTTTTTTAAGATCTTCTCTCATGTTGAAACAAGATTTGCGATAAAGTGGACACCTCAGGGGGCATAGACATCTGCAAAAAAGGCAATTTCACTCCAAGACAGTGAACAGTACTTGCCCCAGCACCAATCCCTGAGGCACTCCACTACTTACCCTCCTTTCTTCAGAGAATTCCATTCACCACTACTTTCTGTTGCCTGTCAGTTAACCACTAATAGTCTACAGAGAGTAGTCCATTACTTACTCTTGCTGGAATTCTGTAAACAAAATTCAAACTTGTGTCCAAAGTCTGAATTACACAATATTCTGCATGCTTTATTTTAAAATATAATACAGAAAAAAGTGCAAAATTTTGAGTCGTGTGCAAAATTCCAGCAGGAGTAACTACTACATTTTTTACCACATTTGGGGGGAGTCACCAAGCCATGCATTTAGTGATTATTCACAGAGGAAAAGACAGAATGGGATGGGATACATGCTTCAGCAGAAATAGAATCCACAATCCACCAACAATTTTGTTCCATTAATGGTAACACTTAAAATAGAGGATAGTGAGGTCTCTCAAATCCAAGGGATTGCAGGATCCAAGGCATCCTTGTTACACTAGAAACAAGTCATATCAGACAAATCTGATTAATTTCTATGACTGGGTGACCAGAGTGTTGAACCAAGGGAGAGCACTTCAGTAAACACTGACACTATTCTGCATAGGTGACAAATTGAGCACCCTTGGTATGTTCCCTAAAGCGATCAACTGTGTTAGAAACTGGTTGAGTAGGAGGCAAAAAAAAAAAGACATAGGTAAACGGAGCTCACTCTAAGGTGGTCATTACCAGTGGTGTGCCACTGGGATCTGTTCTTGGTCCGATTCCTGAACATTTTTGTGATATTGTGGAAGGACTGTCAGGTAAGGTTTGCCACTTTGCAAATAAATTCTGCAATAGGGTAGACACCCAGGAAGGTGTAGATAACATGAGGAGAGATCTAGCAAAGCTTGAGGAAGGATCAAGAACTTGGAAGCGAAGATTTAATGCTAAAAAAAAATGCAAATTTGGACTGCAAAATTTCAAGGGAACAGTGTAATATGGAGGTGAAGTACTTGTGTCCACTAAAGAATAATGGGACCTAAGGGTGATTTGTTTCTGATGAACCTGAGGTGATTAAATAGGCAGAAAAAGTAACTGCTAAAGTCAGAAGGATGCTTGGGTGTACAGGGCCAGCAGAAATGAGGTAAAAGTGCCTCTGTATAAATCTTTGATAAAACTTCATTTGGAGTACTGTGTGCAGTTCTGGAGACCACACCTTCCAAAGGATATAAACAAGATAGAGTCTGTGTAGAATGGTAACTAAAATGGTCTGTGGTCTTTGTCATAAAGAATATGGGGACAGACTTAAATATCTCAATATGTATACCCTGGAAGAAAGGCAGGAGGAAATGTAGAGATGTTTAAATACATCCATAGCATAAATGTATAGGAAGACAGCCTCTTTCAATTGAAAGAAAGCTCTGCAAACGAGGGGTCATGATGAAGATGAAATGAGGATAGATTGAGTAATTTGAGGGCAGATATGTGGAATAGCCTTCCTGGTTGAGGCAGTAAAGGCAAGGGCTCAATTCAAGGAAGGAGGGAAAAAAAAGTAGGATCTAAGGGACTGTAAAAGCATTAGTTACTCACCTGTAACAGGTAATCTCCGGGAACAGCAGGAATTTAGTCCTCACATATGGGTATCGTCGGTACCGACGGAGCCTGCGCGGGAACGCTCCCCAGTGTCCAATTGGGAGCATCCCACAGCACCTGCGTGCTACCTTCCTGCCTTTCCCAACTGCCTCTCTTCAGTTGAGTTTAAAGCTGAGACAAAGAGAGAGACAGGGAAAGGGAAAGGTAAAGAGAAAGAGAGAGAGAGATACAACTCCTAGGGGAGGTGGGTGGGTTGTGAAGACTAAATTCCTGCTGTTTCCAGAGATCACTTGTTACAGGTGAGTAACTATGCTATCTCCAGGAACAAGCAGGAATGTAGTCCTCACATATGGAGACTCCCTAGCTTTAGATAACAGGGAGACACCCCAGAAGTTGTGTGCCAATGTGAAAGGGCTCCACTTCCCCCCATGGATCTCTGGCATCCAACCAGGGATGGTGGGTAGGAGTTGATTAGGTATGGAACAGGTGGTGGAGAACAGCCTGACCAAACAAGGCATCCCGGCGGGAGTCCTTGTCCAAGCAGTAATGGGCTGTGAAGGTATGAACCGAGGCCCAGGTGGCTGCTCGACAAATATCGTCGATAGACACAGAGTACAGATGAGCCGATGCAGCTGCCATGGCTCTCACATTGTGAGCTGTGACATGGCCCTCCAGAGGAAGATTCTTACTCTGATAGGCAAAGAAAATACACTGAGCAATCCAGCTAGACAGTGTTCTCTTGGAGACTGGAAGTTCCAAATGAGAAGGATCAAAAGCAACAAAGAGCTGAGAGAACTTTCTACGTTGCTGTGTTCTTTGCAAGTCCAAAGTATGAAGATTCCTTTCTGCATTTGATGCATGAGGCCATGGAAAGAACACAGGCAGGTAGACCGCTTGGTTAAGATGAAAAGGTGAGACCACCTTTGGCATAAAGTGTGAATGAGTCCTAAGGACTACCTTGTCATGATGGAACCTTGTATAAGGTGGATCAGCCACTAGTGCCTGCAACTCACTGATGCGACGTGCTGATGTGATTGCAATGATAAAGATAACCTTCCAAGAAAGGAATTTCAATGAGGTAGTAGCTAGAGGTTCGAAAGGTGGCTTCATGAGCTGACCAAGAACCAGGTTTAAGTCCCATGCCACTGGTGGTGGCCTAATGGGAGGCTTAGTAAGAAGGCGGCCTCTCATAAATCTTGCTATAAAAGGATGGGAGGAAATAGGTTGTCCATTTAGAGGCTTTAAAGAAGCTGCAATAGCACTCAAATGGACTCTTACTGAGTTAGTCTTAAGACCTGCATTGGATAAATGAAGGAGATACTCCAGTAATGATTCCAGAGGTATTGCAAGGGGGTTAAGACCCTTCTGCGAGCACCATATGGTAAACCTCTTCCACTTAAAAGCATAAGAGCGTCTTGTGGAAAACTTCCTGGAAGCATGAAGGACATCCTTTACTTGCTGAGAGAGGTTAAGATCATGAAGATCTAGGCCTTCAGCAACCAAGCCCTGAGATGCAGAGACTGGGGATTGGGATGCCATAACATTCCATCCTCCTGTGACAGGAGATCTGGAGCAGATCCTAACTCCAGGGAGGGAGCCTGAGAGAGATGCAGAAGCAGAGGGTACCACACTTGCCGTGGCCAATGTGGAGCTATGAGAATCATACACCCCCTGTCTCTCTGAAGCTTGAACAGGGTTTTGGGAATTAGGGGAATGGGTGGAAAGGCATATAGGAAGTCCTGACCCCAATGGAGGAGGAAAGCATCCCTGGCCTGAGAGCCCTGAGCAGGAATTCTGGAACAGAACCGGAGAAGTTTGGCATTCAACGGACTTGCAAAGAGGTCTATGTCCAGGGTTCCCCAAATTTGAAAGATCTTGGCCACCTGGTCTGCATGTAGAGACCATTCGTGTGGAAGCAGAACTCGACTGAGTCTGTCTGCCCAAGAGATCTGTATGCCTGGAAGATACACTGCCAAAAGATGAATCTGATGCTCTCTGGCGAGGGCCCATAGTCGGAAAGCTTTGTTGCAAAGCGACAGAGAGCCTGTTCCCCCCCTGTTTGTTCACGAAGAACATGGCTACTTGATTGTCCGTATGAATGAGGACTGTCTTGTAGCTGAGCAGGGTGTGAAACACTCTAAGAGCAAGGAAGATTGCTCTGAGCTCCAAAAGATTGATATGTAGATGAGTCTCCTGTGGAGTCCAGGTGCCTTGGGTGGAGAGGTCCTGCAGATGAGCTCCCCAACCCATCGGAGAAGCATCTGTTGTGAGAGTTGCCTGGGGTAAGGGTTGTTGAAATGGGGACCCCAGCAACAGGTTTTGAGTGGACTGCCACCATTGGAGGGACAAAATAAGGCGATTTGTGTCTGCTATTTTGTCTGACAGGCACCCTGATGCCTGGGTCCACTGAGTGGATAAAGTCCACTGGGCCGCTCTCATATGGAGGCGAGCATAAGGAACCACATGCACGGTAGATGCCATGTGGCCTAGTAGTTGTAGCATTTCTTGGGCAGTGAGATGAGGTTTTAGCACTGCTTGAGAGGCTAACTTCACCATGCGAAGGCAATGGGCCTGGGGAAGATAGGCCCTTGCCTTTCTGGTATCCAGCAAAGCTCCTATGAACTCTAGAGACTTTGTGGGAGTTAGACTGGATTTTGGGATGTTTATGACCAGACCCAAATACTGAAGGATATGCACTGTGCAAGATAGTGAAGTCCTGGCCTCTAACTCTGATGGGGCTCAAATGAGCCAATCATCTAAGTAGGGGAAGACGAATATCCCTAGAGTGCGGAGAAGTGCTGCTAACACAGCCATGCATTTCGTGAACACCCTTGGTGCTGAGGCCAGGCCAAAAGGAAGCACCCTGTACTGGTATTGCTTTCCTTCAAAAAGGAACCGAAGGTACTTTCTGTGAGTTGGATGGATGAGAACATGGGTGTACGCATCCTTGAGATCTAGAGAACAAAGCCAATCCTGACCCTCAAGGTATGGCAGCAGAGTTCCTAGAGAAATCTTGAATTTCTCTTTGAACAAGAATTTGTTCAATTCTCTGAAGTCCAAGATAGGTCTGTATCCCCCTGTTTTCTTTGGGATAAGGAAATAGGGTGAGTAAAACCCTGTACCCTGTTGGTGGATGGGTACTTCTTCTATTGCCCCTTGGGCAAGAAGAATAGTGACCTCTTGATCTAACAGGTTGATAAGAGAGGTCTGAGAATTGAACTGTCTTACCATTGTGGGAGGGGGCATGCATAGAAAGTGCAGCTTGTACCCCTCTCTTATAATGGAGAGTGTCCAATGCTCTGCTGTTATCTGCTCCCACCTGGGGGCAAAGTGACATAACCTTCCTGGAATGGTGGAAGGCTCTGGTCCATTGAGGGCCAGGAAGGCTAAGTTCTCTAGATGAAAGTCAAAGGCCTTGTGGAGGCTGAGACGGTTGAGGCTTAGCAGTCTTTGCTTTCCTTTGTTTAGGTGGTTGCTGACTTTTCCGGGCAGGCTGACCTGCAGAACGTCCCTGCTGGGAATAAGAGGGATAAAACCTCTTCTTTTTTGAGAAGAAAGGCTTCTTGAAAGATTTCTCGCAGGATCAGCTGTGCCTTTGGATAGTCTATCCAAAGTGGAATTGTCAGCATCTAATTCATTGGCTTTTTCTTGCCAATTTTTGCCAAATAGATTCTCACCTGTACAAGGGATATTACCCAGTTTGTCCCGCACCCATAGCTCCAAATCGGATGCCTGAAGCCAGGCAATTCTAAGTGCACCTATGGCAATGGCAAAGGTTCTGCTTATGCACTCAAAACAGTCAAAAGCTGCACGGTTGACAGACACATCCTGGGCATGTTTGACCAATGTGAGAAAATCCTGCCTTCTATCCTCAGGAAGAAGAGGGCTCAAAACCTCTAAATCACCTGTGACGTCAAGGAACATTCCCATATATAAAATATAGGAACTGATCCAGGCAGAAAGCATGGAAGCCTGGAAAGTACGACATCCAAAGTTCTACACTCGCGTCCTAGAGGATTAGAGGCATGCCTCTTTGCACTCCTGATCCTTCTCATAGCTGATTCCACTACAATAGAGTGGTGAGGAAGCCGAGTTTTCTGGAAGCCAGGACAAGGAGGGACTCGATACATGGTATCCATCTGCGAGAGTGAGGAGAGGTGGTGAGAAGTGTCTCCCACATTCTTAACAAGAGATCATGTAAAATCTCATGGATAGGCAAGGTAACTGCCTCCTTAGGAGCTTTGGGATATTGTAAAATCTCCAACTCCTTAGCTCGGGGCTCTGTCTCAGGCGTCACAGTAATGGACAACCCACGAGCCACCTCCCTGATGAAATCTTGAAAGGAGATATCTTCTGGAGGAGACATCCTACGTTTTGGAGAGGAAGGCTCCTCCGGGAGAAGTATTCCGGTACCGACAGAGCTATCAGAATCCTCAGAGTCCTCCGAGGATTCGAAGTATCATCTTGAAGAGCCCGATACCCGTACCGACCGAAGTCGCTACCGGGGGTAATCGGTACCGGTGTATTGGCACCAGAAGCCATCGCATGACTGGGTGCCAGCAAAGCCGATACCGATGTTGATGTCTATCCTATCGGTACCGGTACAGACACCGGTACCGGCATCGGTGCCAGTTGAATCGTCTGACGCCGTTCCCAGGGCGTCGATGCCGCAAGTAGAGCGACCAGACTGCGTTCAATAGCCAGGAACCTCTGGTTTATCGACGCTGCCGATGCCTGGGTGTCGGTACCGGAAACAGCCGGTACCCCAGAGCATGGCACCAGTAGTTCTGCCAAGGTCGAGGCCTCGAGAACATCCTGGATCCCCAATAATGCTTTAGAAGCCGAAGCCTCCCGCCGGGGAAATTTCACCGGTATGGAACCCTCAAGGGCAACGCCAGAGGCATCTCGATGCTTGGAAGGAGATCTACCCTTTGAGGACCGGCTGGACTTATGTTTAGTTACCTGAGATCCATGGGAGGAAGACGAAGCCCTGGAAGACGTCGTCGATGCCACCGAAGCTGCATCGGAGGGAAAAAAGGGCACTGAGCTTGGCAGCTCGGTTCCGTCGACCCCTTTTGGACATCATGGCACAAGCCATGCACTCGGAGATGGAGTGGTCAGGACCTAAACATTTAAGACACCACTCGTGGGTGTCGGTGACGGAGATGGAGATGGTACCGCCACACTTGGTGCATTTTTTAAAACCCGAGGCGGATTTCTCCATGGTGGAGGAAATTTTGGGCCTAAGGCCTAAAATGGCGCGTGCACCTGGAAAGAAGAGAATACTATTTTTTTTTGTTTGTTTTTTAAAAAGAAAGAAAGAACCACCGGCGGTACCGGTATAGCGTCAAGGAAGGCAGACGCGACCACAAAAAAGAAGAATAGGGAAAATAATTTTCTGCAGTGACAGGAACACGACCTGCTGGCTCCGTGGAAAAACGAAGAACTGGAGAGAGGCAGTTGGGAAAGGCGGGAAGGGTGCTGTGGGATGCTCCCAAAAGCTTCCTAATTGGACGCTGGGGAGCGTTCCCGCGCAGGCTCCGTCGGTACCGACGATACCCATTATGCGAGGACTACATTCCTGCTTGTTCCTGGAGATAGCTTAATAGACTGGATAGGTCAAATAGTCTATCTGCCATCATTTGTCTGTTTCTACCCTTTTATAACATCTAGCTATAGCTTACATCTTAAAATGGGCCTGCATCTTAACATTAAGACAAAGATCCTGACAACTAGCAAAAATCAGTAAGTTCATCATTGATGAGAAGAAATTGAAATTGTTGATCCAAGTAGATTAAAGTTGTCAGCTATCAAAGAAAAGACAAGCAGTCAAGAAATCCAAGAGACACATTGCTTTTGGTAGAATGGCTATGAAGGACCTAGACAAAATTCTCAAGAGCAGAAATGTCTCTCCATACAAAGATTTGACTTGTCCAAGCCATGGTATTTTCAATATGAATGCAAAAGTTGGACAGTGAAAGAGAGACAGGAAGAAAATTGATGTCTGAATTATGGTGCTGGCGACGAATACTGTGTATATCATGAACTGCCCGAAGAACAAACCAGTCAGTACTAGAGGAGATCAAACCTAAGCTTTCCTTAGAAATTCAGATGACAAGACTTCAACTTTCATACTTTGGACACATCATGTGTAGAGAAAGACATCATGCTTGGCAAGATAGAAGGTAAATGCAAAAGCCGGCAATAAAATGGATTGATACAGCAGCAGCAGCTATGGGTGCCACTCTATCAACAATGAACTGCCCAACTGATGACCCAACAGAGTTTAGGTCAACTATCCAGAGGGTCGCCATGAGTCGACACAGACTCAAAACAGCACTTATACTAATTTAATGAAATGTAAGCTATGATGTTAAGTATACACAGCAATATAATGTACAGTTCTGTCAAAACTTGGATCTTATTCACCTTTCCAAATCTGCGCTCAAGATGAGTTACCATCAGGTATAGCAGATAGATACAAACTTAATTTTCTGCCCTAGAGAAACATGACGAGAAACAACAACAAAAAAAAAAAAACCACACACAGATAGGATAGAACCGAGAATGCCTACACAGTACAGAAACTACTCAAGCAACTTAAAATGTATGAGACATTGTATCTTCCAAAATAGACAAGAATTGCTGATAATGTATGTCCATAATCCTCTTTAAACTGGAGCAACTTTAGTCAGAAAAATGTCATAGCTCCAAGTTGGGTTATAAATCAAGACTGGTCAATGCAAAAGAGATGGAAGACAAGGTGGTTTTATCTACTTCTGAAGGCTAAACTTACACCACATTGTTAAGATTTAGTAACACAATGCAGGTGTGGTCTTGCATGTAGACAGTGTCTTAGGTAACAGCCTTAATAATAGTTATTTTCTGAACTACTGTAGACAAAGTAAAATTGTCTTTCCTTGAGTTCCCGGAAGGCCAGTCTAGGTACACATGGGTTGTCTCCATCCTCCCAGGAGCTGAGAACTGACCATGTCAGATTTCTGGCAGCCCAGCATTAGAGCTCCCCCTTCAGCTCTAGATTCCAGTTTCCTACTGACAAAGCAGCCTCCGAAACCAACACTAACTCCTAGGACAAAAACCTTGCCTTACTCGCGTACGGCAAGGTCCTTGAACCCAGGGGCCAAGAAAAGACTTGGTACACAAACAAAAACCCATGAAAATACAGTGAACTATTTACACCTGCCCGGTTCAAACCAAGCATGGAAGCAGATTATTTTCAGGGAAAACCCCCTGCCGATATGAACACTCCAGTGTCCGAATGTTGTACTTCTCCGCCACAGAGCTCCACTCCCTGACTAACTACTATTTTTCAGGGCTCACCTTGGCTCCCTAGCCATTCTACCACAAGATCCCAGGGGAGAGCCCTGGACTAGCCTGGAGGGAACTCAAGACAATTAGTAGGTAAGATCTAATTTCTCCTTCCAGACCAGTCCAGGTATGCATGGAATGTATCAAAGCAGTACTCAAATGGGAGGGTCCTACAAGACAGTGGCTCTGAAGGCTGCATCCCCTAATGCTTGTACATTGAGCCGATAATGCAAAGTGAAATATGGAGCGAAGCCCAAGATGCCACTCTGCAAATCTCCACCGGCGGCACCAAGCTACTTTCTGCCAAAGATGTCACCTGAGCCCATTATCCTTCTGGAACCACCTTTCCCCAGAGTATATAGGCTGAACCAATAGCCTGTTTAACCCAATGGGCAATCAAGGCCTTAGACACTGCCTGTCCTTTATGGGGTCCACCAAACAATACGAACAACCAATCCTAACGACAAAGGGACTGCATCACCTTCAGGTATCTCCTAAGCACCCTTCGCATATCAAACAGATGCAAATTGTCTGTCCTCCTCAGAGTCCCCCCAATGCCAGAAAGGCCGGCAAGAGAAACGTTTGCTTCAAATAAAAATGAGAGACCACCTTAAGGAAAAAAAAAGAAGGGGACCGATTTCACCACCACATTCTCCTTGGACATGAGCAAAAAAGACTCCCAGCAAGATAAAGCCTTAAGCGCCAAGCATAAAGCCACAAACATACCATCTTCATGGTCAGATCCTTCAAGGACACCCTAGCAAGAAGCTCAAATGGCGCCCCCGTCAACCCTGAAAGCACCAGATTGAGGTCCCAGAGAGGTACCATAGCTCTGAGGCGGCCGAACAAGTCGTACCACCCTCAGGAAATAAGACATAAGATATGCCATACTGGGTCAGACCAAGGTCCATCAAGTTCAGAATCCTGTTCCAACAGTGGCCAATCTAGGTCATAAGTAGTGTCAGACGGCTGCCTGGGTGAGAATCTTCACAGTCTTGTCAAGTGCATATATCTATATGATTTGCAAGGTATTGTGGGCAATGTAGTTCATTCACACCAGACACAGCTGCTGACAATAATTTAGTTGTGCTCTTGGGTAAAGCCAATAAGATATTTATTTATGGGGTTATTTCTCCCAACACAGATATGCTTGGTAGCACATAAATTAGGTTACTTGCTTTCAGTGTTAACTTGGAAAAACAAAGTCAAAATCAGGAAAACAATAAATGAAAAGCCACAAAGCAAGAAACAAACTGTTCTTTCAGGTTAACTTCTGATTACTTCCCACATAGATACAGAAGTGATTCTCTCCTAGCTCACAAGCAATTAGGTAAGGCTTAATTGCTAGCAGTCACCAGCTGAAACCCCTTAGCTGGCTTGCCTTCCACTGTGTGGGTCAAATCCTGCTTCAGGAGCTTTTCTGAGTAGATTAAAGAACAAATTTGTATTTCTTTGTGATGGTTGCTGTACTTTATAACAGAAAGTTACCAACGGAGTTTAGATAGAGAGCAGTCCATATAAACAGGATCCTCATCTGCTATTATTCCCCCTTGTTCAACAAGCATGGGTTCAATATCATGGATTGGCACAGATGAATCTCTCAATGGAGCATTTTCAGGAGAATACTTGTTTCCCTGCTGTCTTTCAAGGTTATAGCTAGGGCATAGATCAGTGTTCATACCTGAGCTTCCATTGCTGCTAGAGTTCCTCTCTATATAGCCTGGCCAGTATGTAGTCCAGTTCTTATGTCCAGCCTTCCAATCCAGATCCCTGGACACTGGATCTCTCTTCACATACCTTCTGGCACGGGTCTTAGGGTCCCTTCCACGTGCAGCCGTCTCCCTCACAGGTAGCGTCTGGAGATTCCTAGCTCTGCAGCACCATTCCTCTGGCTTTCCCCAGTCCAATGGTGTATGCTGGCCCTTGGAATACCTCCCAGTATACGTACTGCTTTGGACTCTTCTAGACCTCTCAAAGGCTTTTCTCCTCTTTCTTCCAGAGGGTCTCTTTCTTCCAGAGAGTCTCTTTCCCTCTCTGTCCGTCCGGTTTGCCTTCTGCTTCTGATGATCCTTCAGATGAAACTGATGATCCTTCTCTGGATATCCAAGGTGATCATGAAGATGGTCATCTGTAGAATAAACTCTACTCTTATTCTGCTTGGATGAATGCTCCTCCCTAATACAGTGCAGCTGTGCTGAATCAGGCCCTGCCCTTTGAGATGAGTGCTAGGGATTACCTCATAGCCCTCCTGATTGAACACACGTTTTCTCACTTCAGCTCCTCTCATGGCTGTTGGAAACCTGGTGCATTCTGGGACTGGTAGTTTTTTATGGCAAAATTCTGTTTTCTCATTTCTACCAGCACTGACAGGTTGCTTGTTCAGAGACACTTCACCTTTTCTATAGCCCCTTCCTGAGCTATGATAAGTTTCCTTATCACAATAGCTAGCAGTCTCCCCAAAAGACACAGGTTCCTCAATGTTTGTATTGGGTCATGCAGTGATATCCTGGGTCCCTTTTAATAATGGTTTATAGACCTTTCCTCCAGGAACTTTTCCAAACCTTTTTTAAACCCAGCTACATTAATAGCTTTTACTACATCCTCCGGTAACAAATTCCAGAGTCTGATTACACGTCGACTGAAAAAATATTCTCTTATTAGTCTTAAATAGGTTACCCTGTAGCTTCATTGCATGTCCTAGTCTTTTTATATTCTGATGATGTAAACAAATAGATTTGTGTTTACCCACTCAATTCCATTGATTAAATTTATAGACTTCTATCCTATCTCTCCTCAGCCGTCTCTTTTCCAGGTTGAAGAGCCCTAACCTTTTTAGCCTCTCTTCATAGGAGTATCCTTCCATCCCCTTTACCATTTTGGTGGCTCCACTCTGTAACTTTCTAATAACGCTATATCCTTTTTAAGATATGGCGACCAGAATTGCACACAATGTTCAAGGTGCAGTCGCACCATGGAACGACACAGAGGCATTATATCCTTTGTTTTACTTTCCATTCCTTTCCTTATAACTAGCATTCTATTTGCTCTCTTGCACGCTGGGCGGAGGGTTTTAACATGTTATCCACAATGACGCCTAAATCTTTTTCCTGGGTGGTGATTCCCAATGTGGAACCTTGCATCATGTAACATAAGAACATAAGATATGTCATACTGGGTCAGACCAAGGTCCATCAAGCCCAATATTCTGTTTCCAACAGTGGCCAATCTAGGTCATACGTACCTAGCAATTTCCCCAAGGGACACAGGTTCCACAATGCTTGTATTGGTTCAAGCATTGATATCCTGGGTCCCTTCTTAATAATGGTTTATGGACCTTTCCTCCAGGAACCTGTCCAAACCTTTTTTAAACCCAGCTACACTAACAGCCTTTACTACATTCTCCGGTAACAAATTCCAGAGTTTGATTACACGTTGAGTGAAAAAATATTTTCTCTTATTAGTCTTAAATAGTTTACCCTATAGCTTCATTGCATGTCCCCCAGTCTTTCTATATTCTGATAAGGTAAACAATCGATCTACGTTTACCCGTTCCACTCCGCTCATTAATTTATAGACTTCTATCATATCTCCCCTCAGCCGTCTCTTTTCCAGGTTAAAGAGCCCTAACCTTTTTAGCCTTTCTTCATAGGAGTATCCTTCCATCCCCTTTACCATTTTGGTGGCTCTTCTCTGAACCTTTTCTAATAACTCTATATCCTTTTTAAGATACGGCGACCAGAATTGCACACAATATTCAAGGTGCGGTCTCACCATGGAACGATAGAGAGGCATTATAATATCCTTTGTTTTATTTTTCATTCCTTTCCTTATCATACCTAGCATTCTATTTGCTCTCTTGGCCGCCACTGCACACTGGGCCGAGGGTTTTAACACGTTATCCACAATGACGCCTAAATCTTTTTCCTGGGTGGTGGTTCCTAATGTGGAACCTTGCATCGTGTAACCATAGTTTGGGTTGTTCTTCACTAGGTGCATAACCTTGCACTTCTCCACATTAAATTTCATCTGCCATTTTGATGCCCAGTCTTCCAATTTATCAAGATCCTCTTGCAATTTTCCACAATCCTCCTGGGTTTTAACAACTTTAAATAGTTTTGTGTCATCTGCAAATATGATAACCTCACTCGTTATTCCACTTTCCAGGTCATTTATGAATATGTCAAAAAGCAGCGGACCCAGCACAGATCCTTGGGGTACACCACTATTCACCTTTCTCCATTGGGAAAATTGGCCATTTAGCCCTACCCTCTGCTTTCTATCTTTTAACCAGTTCCTGATCCACAATAGTACACTGCCTCCTATCCCATGACTCTTTAGTTTTGCCAAAAGTCTCTGATGAGGGACCTTGTCAAAGGCTTTCTGAAAGTCCAGATACACAATATCAACCGACTCACCTTTGTCCACCTGTTTTATTCACTCCTTCAAAAAAACATAACAGATTAGTAAGACAAGATCTTCCTTGTCTAAAGCCATGTTGGCTGTCTCCCATTAGGTCGTGACTATCTACATGCTGAGTAATTTTATTCTTTATGATGGTTTCTACCATTTTTCCCGGTACTGATGTCAGGCTCACCGGTCTGTAGTTTCCCGGATCACCCCTCGAACCCTTTTTAAAAATTGGTGTTACATTGGCGATCCTCCAATCCTCAGGTATTAGAGATGACTTTAATGATAGTTCACAGATTACTGATAGCAGGTCTGCAATCTCAAATTTCAGTTTTCGACATCCTTGGATGTATACCATCCGGCTCAGGTGATTTGCTACTGTTCAGTTTATCTAATAGTTGTAAGACATCTTCCCGATGTATCGATATTTCCTTCAATTCTTCCACACCTTTAAATACCACTTCAGTCATGGGTAACATCCCTACATCTTCCTCAGTAAAGACCGAAGCAAAGAATTCATTCAGTCTCTCCGCTATCGCCTTGTCGCCTCTTAGTGCTCCTTTAACCCCTTTATCATCTAATGGACCAACTGACTCTCTCACAGGTTTTTTGCTATGAATGTACTTGAAAAGGTCTTTATTTCGCGTATTTGCTTCCGCAGCAAGCTTCTTCTCAAATTCTCTTTGCCTGCCTTATCAATGCCTTGCATTTGACTTGCCAGTGCTTGTGCTGTTTCCAGGTTTCATCGTTTGGCTCTTTTTTCCATTTCCTGAAAGATGCTTTTTTGGCAACAGCAGCCTCTCTGACCTCACCTTTAAACCATGCTGGCAGTTTTTTGGACTTCCTTCCACTTTTCTTAAAGCGTGGAATACAGCTGGTCTGGGCTTCCAAGATAGTATTTTTCAACAACACCCAAGCTTGATGTACGTCTTTAACCTTTGCAACAGCTCCTTTTAGTTTTTTCTTAACTGTTTTCCTCATTTTATCATAGTCTCCCTTTTGAAAGTTAAAGGGTAGTACTGTGGATTTCCTTACTATCCCTCTTCCACTAATTAAATCAAAGGTGATCATGCTATGATCACTATTGCCAAGTGGCCCCAACACCCTTATCTCTTGCACTACATCTGGTGTTCCACTAAGGACTAGGTCTAATATTGCTTCCCCTCTGGTTGGTTCATGAACCAGCTGCTCCAAGAAGCAGTCATTTATTTCATCTAGGAACTTTATCTCCCTAGCATGTCCTGTTGTGACACTGACCCAGTCGATGCCGGGGTAATTGAAATCACCCATTATTATTACTGCACTGTAACTTTTGCTAGCTTCCTTGATTTCTTTGAGCATTTCATCATCCATTTCTTCATTCTGGCCAGGCGGACGATAGTACACCCCCACTGCCATCGCCTTCCCCTTTTTACATGGAATTTCAATCCATAGAGATTCTACAGCAAATTTTGTTTCTTGCAAAACTTTAATCCTTTCTGACTCAATGCCCTCTCTAACAGAGCGCAACCCCTCCAATTTGATCAGCTTTATCATTACGATATAGTTTGTACCCAGGTATCACAGTGTCCCACTGGTTGTCCTCCTTCCACCATGTCTCTGATATTCCAATCATATCTAACCTCTCGTTTAGTGCTATATATTCTAACTCTCCCATCTTGTTTTGTAGACTTCTAGCATTTGCATACAAGCATTTTAGAGACTATTTTATTCATATTAATTTGGCTATTGGTAGACATGGG
Source organism: Ichthyophis bannanicus (assembly GCA_033557465.1). Taxonomy (NCBI): domain Eukaryota; kingdom Metazoa; phylum Chordata; class Amphibia; order Gymnophiona; family Ichthyophiidae; genus Ichthyophis; species Ichthyophis bannanicus. The sequence goes on along the minus strand of CM066033.1, from coordinate 1,113,536,202 downwards.
TTAATTTGGGATCTTTAAGCTCTATCTGCTCCATACTCAAGGGCATTTGGGCTACTTTACTCTTTTTTGGAACCTCTCTGCTTTTGTAGTATCCTTCAAGGATAGTTTGGGTTGTTCTTTCCTAGGTGCATAACTTTGCACTTGTCTACATTAAATTTCAATCTGCAATTTTGATGCCCAGTCTTCCAATTTATCAAGATCCTCTTGCAATTTTCCACAATCCTCTTGAGTTTTAAGAACTTAAAATAGTTTGTCATCTGCAAATTTGATAACCTCACTCGTTATTCCCTTTTCCAGGTCATTTATGAATATGTCAAAAAGCAGTAGACCCAGCACCAATCCCTGGGGTACTCCACTATTCACCTTTTTCCATTGGAAAAAAATTGCCATTTAGCCCTACCCTCTGCTTTCTATCTTTTAACCAGTTCCTAATCCACAATGGTAAACTGCCTCCTATCCCATGACTTTTTAGTTTTGCCAAAAGTCTGATGAGGGATCTTGTCAAAGGCTTTCTGAAAGTCCAAATACACTATAAATCAACCGACTCACCTTTGTCTACCTGTTTATTCACACCTTGAAAAAAAAATACATCATAACAGATTACTAAGACAAGATCTTCCTTGTCTAAAGCCATGTTGGCTGTCTCCCATTAAGCCATGACTATCTACATGTTGAGTAATTTTGTTCTTTATGATGGTTTCTACCATTTTTCCCCCAGTACTGACGTCAGGCTCACCGGACTGTAGTTTCCCAGATCACCCCTGGAACCCTTTTTAAAAATTGGCATTACATTGGCTTCCTCCAATCTTCAGATATTACAGATGATTTTAATGATAGTTAACAGATTACTAATAGCAGGTCTGCAATCTCATTTCAATTCTTCAAAACCCTTGGATGTATACTATCCGGTCCAGGTGATTTGCTACTCTTCAGGTTATCAAATGGTTGTAATACATCTTCCCGGTGTATTGATATTTCTTTCAATTATTCCGCAGTATCACCTTTAAAATACCACTTAAGCCATGGGTAACATCCCTACATTTTCCTCAGTAAAGACCGAATTCATTCAGTCTCTCCACTACAGCCTTGTCCCCTCTTACTGCTCCTTTTACCCCGCTATCTAATGGTCCAACTGACTGTCTCACAAGTTTTTTGCTACAAAATGTACTTGAAAGTCTTTATTACACGTTTTTGCTTCCACAGCAAGTTTTTTCTCAAATTCTCTTTGCCTGCCTTATCAGTGCCTTGCATTTAACTTGCCAGTGCTTGTGCTGTTTACCGTTTGTCATTTGTCTCTTTTTTCCATTTCCTGAAAGATGCTTTTTTGGCAACAGCCGCCTCTGAGCTCACCTTAAAACCAAGCTAGCAGTTGTTTGGACTTCCTTCCACTGGTCTGGGCTTCCAAGATAGTATTTTTAAGCAATACCCAAGCTTGATGTAAGTCTTTAACCTTTGCAACTGCTTCTTTTAGTTTTTTATTAACTATTTTCATCATTTTATCATAGTCTCCCCTTTTGAAAGTTAAAAAGCACTACTGTGGATTTCCTTACCATCCCTCCTCCTTTAATTATATCAATAGTGATCATGCTATGATCACTATTGCCAAGTGGCCCCAATACCCTTATATCTTGCACCAGATCTGGTGTTCCACTAAAGACTAGGTCCAAAATGGCTTCCCCTCTAGTCAGTTCATGAACCAGCTACTGCAAGAAGCAGTCATTTATGTCATCTAGAAACTTTATCTCCCTAGCATGTCCTGCCGTGACACTGACCCCATCAATACCGGGGCAATTGAAACGACCCATTATTATTACTGTGCTGTAACTTGTTAGTTTCCTTGATTTCTTTGAGCATTTCATCATCCATTTGTTCATTCTGGCCAGGCGGTCGATAGTACACCCCCACTGCCATCGCCTTTCCCTTTTTACATGGGATTTCAATCCATAGAGATTCTACAGCAATTTTTGTTTCCTGCAAAAAACTTTAATCCTTTCTGACTCAATGAACTCTCTAACAGAGCGCAACCCCTCCACCAATTTGATCAGCTCTATCATTACGATATAGTTTGTACCCAGGTATCAGTGTCCCACTGGTTGTCCTCCTTCCACCAGGTCTCTGAGATCACCTGAAGGACAGGTCCTAGCTACAGGATCACTTCCTGCCACACCAGGGTGATGCTCTGTCACGTGACCTCTCTCCTCCATGGCAACAGGGATGCTGCCAGACTGGAGGTGGGACTTCAGGACTATATCCCTGTAGGTCTTGCCTATGTACCTCTGTCTTCCTTATGTCCTCCAAGTCTGCTATTCTTGTCTCCAGAGATCAGACTCGTTCCCTGAGAGCAAAGAGCTCCTTGCACCTTGTGCACACGTAAAGACCCCTCACCAACTGGGAGAAAATCATACATGTGACACTCAATGCAAAAGACTGGAAAGCCCCCATCTCGCTGCTAGACTGCTGTCTGCATCTTCGTTTTAAGGTTGTTTTTAGATATTTAAGTTCTTTACTTACTAAGGGTTGCTAGGGATACTTATACTAATAAAACTATACCTAATACATTTAATGTACTTTGTTAACCTGAAGTTTTATTAATCTCAGGTCCTTAATGTATGCTGATGAGAATAAAATAGAAATGAAAAAGAAAAAAAAAAACAAAAAAAAAAAAAAACACACCCTTACCTGCTAATTGTTGTTCCTTGAGGAACTCCAGTTCAGTCCTCCACCTCTGGGTAGTGTACCTCCTCCTGCAGCATGGAAACAGGGCATGTCAAAATCATGACATCACTGGATGTATCTTGACATCACTGGATTCTTCCATCAGCCCCAGTGAACTATTGACAAAGCAGACTCAAAGGGGCAACAAATAAGTAGCTATAGTATTAATTTCAACCTTAAACCCAACTTATAACTTCTAAACTAAAATCCCCCGAAGTAAGGGGAAAACCTGCTTCTTGCTCTTTCTCCTTCCCCCATGGACAGAGTAAGAAAAAGTAGAGAAAGATCAGAGAAAAAGAATCACAGCGATCACAAAACTATTAAGGCTTTTACCAACTTAGAGACAGGTACTGCCCCCCCCCCAAACTGAAAATCAACACCTGAATTGATCATCCCCGGGCAGGAATGAGGACTGAACTGGAGTTCAAGGAACAATTAGCAGGTAAATCTAATTTCTATTTCCTTATCGTTCCTCCAGTTCGGTCCTCCACCTCTGGGATGTAACAGAGCAGTAATCACTGGGAGGGACCTTTCCAACCAGATCACAACACCGCCGACCCAAAACAGGCATCGTTCACTACCTTAACATCCAGGCGATAGTGTTTAAAGTATGGAGAGACGACCAAGTGGCCGCTCTGCAAATCTCCACTGGCGGAACCAAACTGTGCTCCGCCCAAGACATCGCTTGCGCTCTAGTAGAGTGAGCCCCTAACCCCACTGGTACAAGATGCCCTTGAAAAATATATGCCGACGCTATTGCTTCTAGGACCCATCTGGAAATTGAAGCTTCAGCTGCTGCTTCCCCTTTCCGAGGGCCTCCAAAGAGAACGAATAGGTGTTCAGACTTTACGAAAAGTCTCTGAAACCTTTAAATACTCACGCAGAACTCTATGTCCAAGTGACACAGGCTACAGTCTGAGGCGCTCTCCTCCGAGGCTCCTAATACTCGCAATGAAACCGATTGATTCATGTGAAAAGGAGAAACTACCTTCGGCAAAAATGACGGTATTGGTTGCAACACTATCTTTTCCCTAGAAAAGGACAAAAACGGCTCTCGACAGGACAACGCCTGCAGTTCCAACACTCGCAGTGCAGAACAGATAGCCACCAAAACCGCTGTCTTTAAAGTCAAATCTTTGACTGAAGCTTGGTGTAAGGGCTCAAGAGGTTCCCTAGTTAAAGCCCCTAAAACCAAATTAAGATCCCACAGGGGAACCATCATTCTGCGAGAAGGCCGTGGCCTAGAAACCACCTTTAGAAAACGTACCACATCGATGTGAGAGCTCAAGGCCTCTCCTTGAACTTTACTTCTAAATCACGACAGAGCTGCCAGCTGGACCCTTAAACTGGCCGCCAAGCCCTTATCAAAACCGTCCTGTAAGAAACTTAATACCATAGGAATGGAGACCGTGGAAGAATGGACCTGTTGCCGAGAAAACCAGTCCTCGAATATACGCCATACTCGCAAATATGCTAGAGATGTGGGCCTCTTTCTGGCTCGACAGAACGTCACACTGACTGCTCCAGAATAACCTTTTTACCTTAACCTCGCCCTTTCAATGGCCAAGCCGTAAGCAAGAACCGATTCACCTGAGGCATTCGAAGCGGACCCCGAAGCAACAGATTCTCTGTTGCTGGCAACCTCCAAAGATCCCCATCAAGAAGCCGGACTAAATCGGCATACCATGGACATCTCAGCCAATCTGGTGCCACTAACAGCACTCTTCCCCGATGAGCTTCGATGCGCTGCACCACTCGTCTTATGAGTACCCACAGAGGGAAGACATAGAGAAGACCGGACGATGGCCAATGTTGCATCAGGGCGTCAATCCCTTCCGACATCCTCTCGCGCCTTCGGCTGTAAAAGCGATTTGCCTTGGCAGAACGAAAGGTCACCATGAGATCCATGACTGGAGGACCCCATCTGTGGACTATCTGGAGCTCCCATTCCCCGGCATCCACCTGAACTCTGCTGAGAAAACCTGCCATCACATTGTCCATTCCCGCAATGTGCACCTCCGAGATCGCCTGTATCCGAGGCTCCATCCAGGCGAATAGCTCCCCTGCTTCCTCTTCCATGGCAGCGCTTCTCGTTCCGCCTTGTCGACTGATGTAAGCCACCGTCGCGGAATTGTCCGAAAGCATTCGCACCGCCCAACCTGTCACCGCAGCTTTGAACGCTTGACGTGCTAGAACCACTGCTCGCAGTTTGAGGCGGTTGATCGATCACTGGGTCTCCAGGCCGCTCCAAGATCCTTGAGCGAAGAGATCCCCACAATGTGCTCCCCAACCTGTGAGGCTCACATCTGTCAACACCGGGCGCCATTGTAGCTGCTCCAGGGGCAAGCCCGCCTCCAGATTGCCTGGGCAAATCCATCACTGGAGTGACCGCCTGACTCGAAGAGGACAGGGGAGACGTTTGTTCAGAGAATCGTTCTGTTGAGACCAGCGCTGGAGTAACGACTTCTGCAACAGCTGCATGTGAGCTCTGGCCCATGGTACTACTTCCAGAGTTGCCGCCATGGTTCCTAGCACACGAAGATAGCTCCACGCTGATGGAGCCGGGGTCGCGATGAACTTGTGCACTAGCTGCCGAAGGTCTTGAGCCCGCCAATCCGGCAACACAGCTCCCCTCCATGTGTCCAAGCGCACTCCCAAATACTCTAGAACCTGGGCCGGAACTAACTGGCTCTTGGCAAAACTGACTACCCAGTTGAGACTCTGCAGTAACTTTACAACGTTGTCTGTGACCTGCACGCTCTCGACTCTGGATTTTGCCCGAATCAACCAGTCATTGAGATAAGGGTGAACTAAAATACCTTCCTTCCGCAGTGCAGCCGCCGCCACCACCACCACCATAACCTTGGTGAAAGTGTGCGGAGCCGTCGCCAGGCCGAAGGGCAGAGCTTGAAACTGGTAATGTCCCCAAGGCAGAGCGAACCTTAGAAACTTTTGATGAGCTGCTCGGATCAGAAATGTGTAAATACGCCTTGGTAAGGTCTAGGGATATCAAGAACTCTCCTTGCCGGACCGCGACTATTACCGAACACGTTTCCATCTGAAAATGAGGGACTTGAAGACAGCGATTCACTCCTTTTAGATCCAGGATAGGCCGGAGAGCCCCATCTTTCTCTGGAACTACAAAATAAATGGAGTAACGACCGACGCCGCACACCGCTAGCGGGACCGGCACTACTGCTCCCAGCTGTAAGAGGCGATCTAACGTTTGTCGTTCTGCCAGTGTTTTCTGCCGGCCTTTGCAAGGCAAGAGTACGAACGAATCTCGAACTGGACGAGCCAATTCGGGTGCATAACCTTTGTGTATTATCTACCAACACCCATTAGTCAGATGTTATTTGGACCCAGGTAGGAAAGAATTCCCAAAGCCGGCCTCCAATCAGTTGACTTCCTGCCTGGGCCAGCCTTGCTTCATTGCGGCTTTCGAGACGACGTTGCAGCGGGAGCTGCGAAACCTCTACCTGCTCCTCGAAACCCAGGAAACCCCTGGGCTCTAGAAGCAAACCTTCCTCTTTGGAAACCTCCTAACCGAGAAGTACAAAACCTCCTGAGGTCTCTAAACTGGCCCCGCGCGGTCGGTAGAGCCTTCCCCTGCTTAGGTTTGTCTTCCGGGAGTCTACCGCCTTTGAATTCTCCCAAATCCTTAACCAGTTTGTCTAGATCTTCAAACAACAACTTCCCTTGAAAAGGAAGCTTGATGAGACGCAACTTAGAAAAACCATCGGCTGACCAATTTCATAGCCACAGGTAACGGCGCGCAGCTACCAGAGAAGACATACTATTCGCTAATGCTCTACTCAAATCGTAGTGGGCATCTACTAAATATGCTGACCCGATTCCAACCATGTCACATACATTAATCGTTCCTGCTCTGGTTGAGCGGACTGCCACAAGCGTTGTGACCACCCAAGACACGCTCTCGCCACCCAAGCTCCACAAATCGAAGCTTGCAAGAACAGAGCGTTAGCCTCGAAGGCTCGTTTCAACAAACCATCCACCTTCCTGTCCTGCGCATCCTTCAAGGCCGCGCTGCCTTCCACAGGAATGGTGGTCTTCTTTATGACTGCTGACATCGCCGCATCTATCAACAGGAACGAAACTTTTCCTTTTCCTTGTCTGCCAAGGGATAGAGTCTGTTCAAAGTTCTAACACCCCTTAGTCCCGCTTCTGGCAGATCTCATTCATCTTGGATCATCTGGTCAACCACACAGTGAACAGGAACCACCACCTGAGATTGCCACACTGCTTGAATGAGAGGATCCTCCAAACCCTCTTCCTCCATCGGTTGTACCGAAGCAAGATTGAGCGTCTGAAGGGACTCCGTAATGAGCGCTGTAAGATCATCCTTCCGAAACACCCAAATGATTCTCACCTGATCCTCAGGCTCTGGAATCTCACCTTCTTCCAGTCTGTTTATTCCAGATTCAAGATCCAACTCGGCCTTCTCCGGCTCGGGCCACTCCATATCCAAGAGCAGATGGTCAAGAGGCCATGCCCTCTTAAGGGGCCTCACAAGATCGCCACTAGTCCTTTCCAGCCCGGACTGCTGCAACGGAGGTGCTTACCTTACCCTGCTGGCGCAAGCAATAAGCTTGATGCATTATTAGGACAAAGCCGAGAGAAAAGTCGCCCAGAGGCGGCCACAAAGGCGTCGCAGGGTCCGCACTAGATGGTCTTGCGTGGATTTCCCAAGGAGACATCGACGTGCCCTCCAGCGGCGACACCCCTTCGGCCCTTGCCGGACTGTGAGTCTCCTGAACAACTTTATCTTCTAACTGCTGTTCCATGCTGGTAGAAGCTGTAGTGCAGCCCCGACAGATTCCGGCGTCCGACACCATGCCTCTGCGTGTGCCACACACCAAACACTGGGGACGTGAAGGCATTAGCTAAGGACTCTAAAACAACTCAGATAGTAGAACTAAAAAGTTAAAGAAAATCATTTTTTTTTCTTTAGGACCAATAAATAAGAGACAAAAATGAGTTGAGCCCAAAACGAAAGTGAACCAAACCAAACGGGGTCTTATTCGCTAAATCAAACTGGATCAGAGTCCCCTTAAGCGCCTCAACCGCATCTCTGCCCTGCTTCTCCCATCAGCGCAAAGAGCGGTGCTCGAGCTGTCATGCAGCTGCTAAATGCGGAAAGCAGGCTGCATGACTGGAAAACGGACCCAGCTTGGCACCAAAAATCCGACGCAGGCCCAAAAGCCATACCGGCCCGGATGCGCGGTAATGGAGCACTCACCTGCACCTGTGAAGAATAACTGCCGCAAGAACAGCCCCTCTGCCGTACCGGATCGACACAGGACCCTGCTAACCACTATGCTGCTCACCCACGCTAAGAGCAGCGTTCACGGTGAGGGCTACATTCCCTACTTCAACGGCTCGCCTCGACACCCTGTGGCGATCTGGGCAGACGTAAGCAGGATAACCTCTCTGCTGCAGGGCTTCCCTCCGTACAGCCCAGGAGGGGAGAGCCACTAAAATGAACGTAGTCGGACTGAAGAGGGATACAGAAAGGAAGGCTGAAACAGAAATAAGATCTGAACCCTTTTTTTTTCCTTAAAGAGATAGCTCCAAGAAATCAAGCAATTTAAAAGGGAGTAAAGAAAGTTTAAAATCTGCTATCCAAAGTGTGCTCCTTATCTGTTAAGTAAGCCCGGCACCTAGGCTCACTACATCGTCCTACTGCATGGAGAGTGGACACACTGGGGCTGATGGGAGAGACCAGCAGGATACATCCAGTGATGTCACGATTTTGACTTGCCCAGTGTCTCCATGCTGCAGGAGAAGGACTGAACTGGAGGAACGATAAGGAACAGCTGCACCTGAGAGTGAATATGGCACCTTCTTTCCTTTAAGAGGCTTAAGCACCTATAAAGCTACGATTATCCCAGGGATGGGTGGGTGTCAGGGAGGGAAAGACTTATTAAAAGCTGGCTGCTACACGGTACCCTGTCCTGTGCCTCCAAGATAATCTGTGACCAATCTCCAGCAGGAATCCCACAGCCCTTGCTTGGCTAGAGGGGTTCTAAATTTAACCAGAAAGCTCTCTTCTGTGTTTTAAATTTAAACTGAAAGCGCCCTGCTGCTACTAGGGCTTTGATTGAGTATTAAATTTAAACTGGAAGCTCCCTGCTGGGTTCTAATTTAATCAGAAAGCTCTCTGATGTGTTTTAAATTTAAACTGAAAACTCTTTGCTGCTTCTAGGTCTTGACTGATTTAACAAATCCACTGGGTTCACAGATTAATCAGCTTTAATCTAAAAGAATTCCTTTTCCTCCCCCCCAAGCTTCAGAAAAATTCCCAGAAGTAAATACTTACAATTGCAGAACTCTCTCCAGAAGCAGCAGTCCCCTTTTGTAGTCCTTCATCCGGTTGTCCCCCCACTGAATGACCTTGCAACTGTCCTTTAACAGAAGAGAGCTATGACCTGCACCTTCAACAATCCCAGCACCAAGCCCTTCTCTAGGCCAAGCTGCAGAAAAAACAAAATATTGGGAAGAGAGCACCCCAAAGGGCTGACATTCTTCCCCACACACCATTGCTGAAACACTCACCAGACCCTGACACAGGCCAAAGTGGTGGAATGCTTTTGTGACAATAGCATCATAGCAATTACAGACGAGGCATATACCTGTTGTCTTAGGCGTGCCCTTTCAAGAGCCAAGCCATAAGCAAGAACTAATCCATCTGAGGCATGAGAATCAGCCCTTAAAAGAGAAGACTGATCCTGTATGGAAGCTTCAAGGTAGGCACCACCAGCAGCCTCTTGAGATCCGCATACCACAGCCTGCAAGGCCAATCCGGTGCTATGAGTACTACCGGACCACTGTGCATTTCTATCCACCACAGCAGCCGACCAATCAGAGAACAGAGGAACACGTACAGTAGCCCCTCTGACAGCCACTCTTTTAGAAGCACATCGAGTCCCTCCAACGTGCACTCCCTGTGCCAGCTGTAAAAAAAAAAAAAAAAAAAATTTGCCGGCGTTATCCTGCGTGGCCATGAGGTCTATAATGCCCCCCCCCCCAAACCCTGTGAGGTTGTGAAACACTACTGCGTTCAGTTCCCACTCGCTAGGATCCAATCTGAGAAAATCCACCTATACATTCCCATGGCCAGCTACATGGGGTACTGACAGGTCTGCTTGATTTTGCTCCACACAAACAGTAACATCTGACTTTCTTCCAACACGAGGCTCTGCCAATGCCTCCTTGCTTGTTGATGTACGCCAGTGTCGTTGCAATGTCGGAGCAGATCCGTACTGCCTTCTGTGTTATCAAATGGAGGAAAGACTGCAAAGTTAAAAATACCGCTCTCATTTCCAGACGGTTGATGCACTACAAGACCTGCTCCTATGTCCAAGTACCCTGTGCCACCCTTGACTGGCAATGCACCCCCCAGCCGGTCAGGCTGGCATCCATCACCAATATCCAGCACGGCAGCTCCAATGGCATTTCTGCTGTGAGATGATACAACTAGAGTCACCACTCCAAGCTGACACACACGGTCTCTGTACATTCCAATTTCCAAGATAACGGGTGAAACTGAGGAGACCACCAGGAAAGCAGCGCATGCTGCAAGGGTCTCATGTGGAAGTGCACCCATGGCACCAAGTCTAGCGCCGCCGCCATCGAACTGAGTAGCTGCAGATAATACCAAGTCACTGGTGCTTTCTTCTGTAAGAAATGGCGCAGCTACTCCTGCAGCTTCTGCACCCTTTTCCCTGGGCAAAGACAGCATACCTGTCTGCATGTTGAACTGGGCACCCAGTTCAACATGCAGACAGATATGCTGTCTTTGCTCAGGACTGTGGAAAACTGCAGGAGGATCTGGATAAATTGGAAGACTGGGCATCCAAATGGCAGATGAAATTTAATGTGGACAAGTGCAAAGTTTTGCACCTAGGAAAGAACAACCCACACTATGGTTACACGATGCAAGGTTCCACATTGGAAACCACCACACTGGAAAAAGATTTAGCAGTCATCGTGGATAACATGTTAAAACTGCAGGAGAAGGTTAAAACCCTCCGCCCAGTGTGCAGCGGCGGCCAAGAAAGCAAATAGAATGCTAGGTATCATAAGGAATGTAAAATAAGACAAAGGATATTATAATGCCTCTGTATCGTTCCATGGTACAACCGCACCTTGAATATTGTGTGCAATTCTGGTCGCCGTATCTTAAAAAGGATATAGCGTTATTAGAAAAGGTACAGAGAAGAGCCACCAAAATGGTAAAGGGGATGGAAGGCTACTCCTATGAAGAGAGGCTACAAAGGTTAGGGCTCTTCAACCTGGAAAAGAGACAGCTGAGGGGAGATATGATAGAGGTCTATAAATTAATGAATGGAGTGGAACGGGTAAACGTAGATCAATTGTTTACGCTATCAGAATATAGAAAGACTAGGAGACATGTAATGAAGCTACAGGGTAAACTATTTAAGACAAATAAGAGAAAATATTTTTTCACTCAATGTGTAATCAAACTCTGGAATTTGTTACCGAAGGATGTAGTAAGAGCTGTTAGTGTAGCTGGGTTTAAAAAAGGTTTGGACAAGTTCCTGGAGGAAAGGTCCATAAACCATTATTAAAAAGGGACCCAGGATATCAATGCTTTACCCAATACAAGCACTGTGGAACCTGTGTCTCTTGGGGATACTGCTAGGTACGTATGACCTAGACTGGCCACTGTTGGAAACAGGATACTGGGCTTGATGGACCTTGGTCTGACCCAGTATGGCATCTCTTATGTTCTTAGACCAGACAAGGGACTGGCTGGAGTTGGCTCTTAACCCGATTGGCCACAGCCGAACTCTTCGAGGAACTGCATGACTCGCCGTACAGCCAAGACCACCTCGTCCTCTGACTTTGCCCGAATGAGACAGAGACAGTCATCGAAAAGGATGCACCAGAACAGCTTTGCTCTGCAATCCTGCTGCCACCAAAACCATGATCTTGGTGAAGAAATGTGGTGCAATGGAGAGGTCAACCAGTAGGGCTTTGAACTGAAAATGCCCCATGGGCAGGGCAAACTGCAGGAACCGTTTGCTGGTCTGGTCAAATGGGGATGTGCCAATAGGTCTCCTTGAGATACAGATCGGCCAAGAACTCACCCGTTTTCACCGCCAAAATAACTGACCGCAAGGTTTCCATGCAGAAGTGCAGAATGTGCAAGGCACAGTTCATGTGCTGGAGATCTAAAATGGGCTGTAACATGCCCTCCTCTCGCACCATGCAATACAGAGTACCGGCCAGTCCCCTACTGGTCTGGAGCTACTGGCACTACTGCCTGAAGATGCAAAAAGTACTGCAGGGTATTTCAAACCGCTTTTTCCTTCCCTGCTGCTCTGCAGGGGAAGAGAACGAAGGCCTCAGAGAGGATGGTCAAACTCCAGCACGCACCCCTCTCAAATAATCTCTATCACCCAACTGGACAGTCGTAAAGCGCACCCAGGCAGTGTAAAAAACTGTTGAAGCTGACCAATTGCCACTTTTTGGGCACACCGGCTTCATTGGAGCTTTCTACTTGGAGCTGGGGGGGGAGAGAAATAGCTCCTACTGACCCCCCCCAGGGAGCCTCAAAAGGGCTGTCATCTCACCCCAAAATGCCCTCGCTGATATGGAGCAAAACAATGGCCCTGGAATTTGCAGAGGTCCTTGGGGGTGTCCTCACTGGGCCACGCCTTGCTTAACACCCCTAGGCCTATCCTCTGGCAAGCAGCCTACCTTAGAATATCCCAAATCCTTCACAATCATTTCCAAAGCTTCCCAAAATAGGAGCTTCCCCCTTGTAGGGAAGCTTACTGAGCCTTGATTTGGAGGATGAATCCAATTTCACAACTAGAGAAACCACCGGGCTGCCACTATAGAGGCCCCATGGTCTTTGATGCTACCCAGACCAGATCGTAAAAAGTGTCTACCATATAAGCTGTGGCAGACTTGGGCCGACAGCATTCCGAAGTCTGCTGGCCCCCGGGGTCCAAAGGACTCCCAACTCTGCAGCCATCAAAATCTATACCCGTGACACACAAGCCCCACAAAATAAGGCCAGAGCACTCGAGTCAAAAGCATGCTTGAGCAGGGACTCCAGCTTGCGATCTTGAAGGTCCTTCAGTGCCACCCTGCCTTCCACAGGGATGGTGGTCTGCTTAGTCACTGCTGATACCAAGGCAACCACTTTCAGCATTCGTAACAGTTCCCGTTCTTCATGAGGGCGTGAATATAGGTGACCCATCACCCTACTGCCCCGCAATGTAGCCTCCGGGAACTCCCATTCCGAATCAATCATCTTTTGGATGACTCTGTGCACCAGAAAACAAGCCTGCTCTCTCCTTTGAGCCCCTGCAACAGGGGGTCTTCAAGGGGCTCTTCCACCAGCAACAGAGGCGGCACCATGTTCAACACTGCCAGTGAATGGGAGATTAGAGCCATTAGCCCTATGAAAAAACCAGAACACACTGATGTCTTCCCCAGCTGGAATCTCTCCCTCCTCCAGCTCCGGGGCCAACGGCTCCCCCCAGAGGTCTGACGGCCCTTCCACCAGATCATCCGAGGTCCATGACTGTGGGAGTCCTGACCCAGCTAGGTGTGTGATTCCCCTCTACTTCTTTTCTCCGGAGGACCCCCCTCAAAGGCCTCCTCCTGCAAGGAATCCCCTTCCCCAAGAAGACCCTTTATTCTCAAGAGGCATTCTCCACAGCCTGCTGTTGCTTGAGGCAGAAAGCCTTTTGGAGGGAAAGCACAGTTACTTACCTGTAACAGGTGATTTCTGGGAACAGCAGGAATTAGTCCTCACATATGGGTACGTCGGTACCGACCGAGCCTGCGCGGGAATGCTCCCCAGCTTCCCAGGATGAAAGCTTTTGGGGCATCCCACAGCGCATGCGTGCTGCCTTCCAGCCTTTCCTAGCCAACTCTCCTCAGTTCAAGTTTAAAGCTGAGACAATAGAAAGAGAGAGGAAAGGAAAGACAGAGAGAGAGAGATACAACTCCTAGGGGAGGTGGGAGAACATAAGAACATAAGATATGCCATACTGGGTCAGACCAAGGTCCATCAAGCCCAGTATTCTGTTTCCAACAGTGGCCAATCTAGGTCATATGTACCTAGCAGTTTCCCCAAGGGACACAGGTTCCACAATGCTTGTATTGGTTCAAGCATTGATATCCTGGGTCCCTTCTTAATAATGGCTTATGGACCTTTCCTCCAGGAACTTGTCCAAACCTTTTTTAAACCCAGCTACACTAACAGCCTTTACTACATCCTCCGGTAACAAATTCCAGAGTTTGATTACACGTTGAGTGAAAAAATATTTTCTCTTATTAGTCTTAAATAGTTTACCCTGTAGCTTCATTGCATGTCCCCTAGTCTTTCTATATTCTGATAAGGTAAACAATCGATCTACGTTTACCCGTTCCACTCCGCTCATTAATTTATAGACTTCTATCATATCTCCCCTCAGCCGTCTCTTTTCCAGGTTAAAGAGCCCTAACCTTTTTAGCCTTTCTTCATAGGAGTATCCTTCCATCCCCTTTACCATTTTGGTGGCTCTTCTCTGAACCTTTTCTAATAACTCTATATCCTTTTTAAGATGCGGCGACCAGAATTGCACACAATATTCAAGGTGCGGTCTCACCATGGAACGATAGAGAGGCATTATAATATCCTTTGTTTTATTTTCCATTCCTTTCCTTATCATACCTAGCATTCTATTTGCTCTCTTGGCCGCAGCTGCACACTGGGCCGAGGGCTTCAACATGGTATCCACAATGACGCCCAAACTAGAAAACAGGGGAAAGCAGACAGTCGCCCAAGAGTGCATGGTTCGGAAGAAGGTATCCTTGAAGGATACTACCAAAAGCAGTGATTTTCCAAAAAAAGAGTAAAGCAGCCCAAATGCCCTTGAGTATGGTGCAGACAGAGCGTAAAGATTCCAAATTACCCATGCCTACCAATAGCCAAAGTAATATGAATAAAATACAGTCTCTAAAATGCTTGTATGCAAATGCTAGAAGTCTAAACAATAAGATGGGAGAATTAGAATATAAAAGCACTAAATGAGAGGTTAGATATGATTTCAAATCTCAGAGACATGGTGGAAGGAGGATAACCAGTGGGACACTGATACCTGGATACAAACTATATCGTAATGATAGAAATAATCAAATTGGTGGAGGGGTTGCGCTCTATGTTAGAGGGGGCATTGAGTCAGAAAGGATTAACGTTCTGCAGGAAACAAAATTTACTGTACAATCTCTATGGATTGAAATTCCATGTATGAAGGGGAAGGTGATGGCAGTGGGGGCGTACTATCGACCACCTGGCCAGAATGAACAAATGGATGATGAAATGCTCAAAAATCAAGGAAGCTAACAAAAGTCACAGCACAGTAATAATAATGGGTGATTTCAATTACCCTGGTATCGACTGGGTCAGTGTCACGGCAGGACATGCTAGGGAGATAAAGTTCCTAGATGAAATAAATGACTGCTTCTTCGAGCAGCTGGTTCATGAACCGACCAGAGGGGAAGCCATACTGGACCTAGTCCTTAGTGGAACACCAGGTCTGGTGCAACAAATAAGGGTGTTGGGGCCACTTGGCAATAGTGATCATAGAATGATCGTGTTTGATTTAATTAGTGGAGGAGGGATAGTAAAGAAATCCACAGTATTACCTTTTAACTTTCGAAAGGGAGACTATGATAAAATGAGGAATATAGTTAAGAAAAAACTAAAAGGAGCGGTTGCAAAGGTTAAAAGACTTACATCAAGCTTGGGTGTTTAAAAATACTATCCTGGAAGCCCAGGCCAGCTGTATTCCACGCATTAAGAAAAGTGGAAGAAAGTCCAAAAAACTGCCAGCATTGTTTAAAGGTGAGGTCAGAGAGGCTGTTGCTGCCAAAAAAGCATCTTTCAGGAAATGGAAAAACGAGCCAAACGACGAAAACTGGAAACAGCACAAAGCACTGGCAAGTTAAATGCAAAGCATTGATAAGGCAGGCAAAGCGAGAATTTGAGAAGGAACTTGCTACGGAAGCAAAAACATGAAATAAAGACTTTTTCAAGTACATTCGTAGCAAAAGGCCTGTGAGAGAGTCATTTGGACCGTTAGATGATAGAGGGGTAAAAGGGGCAGTAAGAGGAGACAAGGCTATAGCGGAGAGACTGAATGAATTCTTTGCTTCGGTCTTTACTGAGGAAGATGTAGGGATGTTACCCAAGACTGAAGTGGCATTTAGAAGATGATACTGCAGAGGAATTGAGAGAAATATCGCTACACCAAGAAGATGTATTACAACTATTTGATAAACTGAATAGTAGCAAATCACCTGGACCGATTGGTATACATCCAAGAGTGTTGAAAGAACTGAAATATGAGATTGCAGACCTGCTATTAGTAATCTCTGAACTATCATTAAAATCATCTAATACCTGAAGATTGGAGGAGGGCCAAAGTAACGCCAATTTTTAAAAAGGGTTCCAGGGGTGATCCGGGAAACTACAGACCGGTGAGCCTGACGTCAGTACCGGGGAAAATGGTAGAAACCATCATAAAGAACAAACTTACACAGCATGTAGATAGTCATGGCCTAATGGGAGACAGCCAACATGGCTTTAAACAAGGAAGATCTTGTCTTACTAAACTGATATGTTTTTTTGAAGATGTGAACAAACAGGTAGACAAAGATGAGTCGGTTGATATAGTGTATCTCAGGGGCGGCCCAAGGGGGGTGCGGGGCCATGTGCGGAGACTCGGTGCGGGGCCTCATTTGCATAAGTGGCCTTATTTGCATAAATATTTGCATAATGTTACCATACACTAACTTTTAGTAAACATGTCTCTTAATGAGTGTATGGATAAAGAAAGACTAAAAGATTTCTACATTACTATAATCCAGTGCCAACCGCCAGGCACATTAGGAACTACTACAAACGCTGCCCATTTAGAACCCATAGCAAACCCGCCATATCCTGACAGCATTACCAGGACTCACAAAGCACCATACCCTACCTATCAAAAGGCAACACTGCAAATATTAAACCAATACATTTCAGAGAATACTGGGGAAAGAGAACAAGTGGCAATGTCAAATAGGAATTACATAAACAGAATACCTCAGCTCAGTTACACATGCAGAACAGACCATCACCAAACAAGGAATCACAATTTAGAAACAGGAAGGCAATAATTAAACTGGGAACCCCAAAAGCCAATCTTGGAATGTACACCACCACTGTATAAATAAAACTATAATTTCCTCTTGTACCAAACAAAGCGCAGACGTTAATGATGCACATTTCCCAGAGCTTTCATATTCCAGTTAATAAATTCAAAATAAAGAGATATCTTTCTACCTTTTGTGCATTTTTTTTCAGTTGCAATTGCTCCAGCCACTTTTTTCTGGTTTCTTCATGTTTTCTGCTAACTCTCCATCGTCTGCTGTCCATTTGTCCTTTCTTCTCTCTTCTAGTTTTTTTCCATTCTCTCTCTACATCTGCTTTAACATACTAATCTTTCTCCTTTTGCTCTTTCCTCATTCCTATTTCATCCACACAAAATTTTACCCCTCCATCCTCAATCCCCACTTACTCTCCCAATACCCGGCCAATTGTAGATTTTTCATCCCTCCCACACAAAATATTTTTCCCCTCTCCATTTTACTCTCCCAGCCCCATCACATTCTAATCCTCCAACATCAGCTCCCTGCTAGTTCCAGTCTCACCCAGCATCCATTCCCTTCTAGTCCCTGCATCAGCCCATGTCCAGTCCTAGCCCCCATTCAGCCGATTTCCAATCCTAGCCCCCCCCCCATCAGCCCATTTCTAGTCATTTCCTAGCCCCACCATCAGCCCATGTCAAATCCTAGCTCCCCTCCACTCAGCCCAATTCCAGCCCAATTCCAGTCCTAGCCCCCCATGAGCCTACTTCCAGTTCTAGCCCCTCCATGAGTCCATTTCAATTCAAGCCCCCACCACAGCCCATTTCCAATCTTAGCTCGCCCCAACAGCCCATTTCCAGTCCTATCCTAGCTGCTCTATCGGCACATTTTCAGTCCTAGCTCCCTTCCCTCACAGCCCATTTCCATTCCAAGCCCCCTCCCCATCAGCTATTCGCAGTTCAAGCCTCCCCTTCCACTCAGCCCATTTCCAGTCCTAGCAATCCCCCAACCCAATACCAGTCCTAGCCCCCCATCAACCCACTTCCAGTCCTAACCCATCACCCCATTTTCAGTTTAAGCCCCCCCTATAACCCATTACCAGTCCTATCCCCCCCATCAACCCACTTCCAGTCCTAACCCCATCAGCCCATTGCCAGTGCTAACCCCACCCATCAGCCCATTTCCTGTCCTAGCCCCCCATAGCCCATCACCCCATCACCCCATTTCCAGATAGCCCCCATCAGTCCACAGCCCATTACCAGTCTTAACCCCCCATAGCCCATTACCAGTCCTAACCCCTCCCAACAGCCCACAGCCCACCTCAAGTCAAGTCCTAACCCCCTCCATAGCCCATTATCAGTCCTAATCCCCCCCCATCGGCTCATGGAAATTTAAAAAAAAAAAAAAAAAAGCTGGCTGCTGCCGCTGCCGCAGAATGGAGTGTCCCGCAGGGCCCCCTCTGCCCGGCTGAGCTCTCCCGGCCGAGCCCCTCTGCACCGGCTTTCAGATACGTGAAGGAAGAGTGTCTCCCTCGTGTCTCTTAAGCCCGCAGGGGCAGATGGGAAATGGCAGATGGGCCGCAGCCAGCTTTTTTTTTTTTTTATTTAAATTTTTAAAAAATCAGAATGTTCTTTGCGCGGGGCCCCCTGAAACGCGGGGCCCTGTGCAAAAAACATTCTTGCTCAATGGACGGGCCGGTCCTGGTGTATCTGGACTTTCAGAAAGCCTTTGACAAGTTCCCTCATCAGAGGCTTTTGGCAAAACTAAAAAGTCATGGGATAGGAGGCAGTGTACTATTGTGGATCGGGAACTGGTTAAAAGATAGAAAGCAGAGGGTAGGGCTAAATGGCCAATTTTCCCAATGGAAAAAGGTGAATAGTGGAGTACCCCAGGGATCTGTACTGGGTCTGCTACTTTTTGACACATATTCATAAATGACCTGGAAAAGGGAATAACGAGCGAGGTTATCAAATTTGCAGACAAAACTATTTAAAGTTGTTAAAACCCAAAAGGATTGTGGAAAACCGCAGGAGGATCTGAATAAATTGGAAGACTGGGCATCCAAATGGCAGATGAAATTTAATGTGGACAAGTGCAAAGTTATGCACCTAGGAAAGAACCACCCAAACTATGGTTCCTTATCGTTCCTCCAGTTCAGTCCTCTACCTCTGGGTTGTCAATCTCCTCCTGCAGCGTGGAGACTGGTATGTCAAAATTATGACATCACTGGATATAGCCTGCTGTAGTCTCTCTCTCCTCCCAGTGTGAATTAATAACAAAGCAGACTCAAAAGGAGCAAAAATAAGCAGCCAGCAAAAACAATCCGGAAACATTTAACCAAAACTAGAGACTCACCCCCCTCTTCCGCAAGGCTTTCTTACACCCTGCCCTGACAGAGGGAAGGTTAAACACACACCAAATAGTCAAAAAAAAAAAAAAGCGCTATTCCAGACCTACCTGTAATACGTTAGTCCTCCAGATCCCTCTTCAATAACCTGGGTGGGAAGGAGGACTGAACTGTCGTCACTCAAGGAACTACAATTACCAGGTAAGTGTAATTATTTCCTTATTCCTCCAGTTCAGTCCTCTACCTCTGGGAAGTACCAGAGCAGTAATTATTGGTGGAGGCCCCTTCAAGCCGGCAGACAAAACCGCCGACCCGAAACGGGCATCAGCAGAAGCCACGTCGTCTAACCGGTAATGCTTACTGAACGTACGGAGAGACGACCAAGTCGCAACCCTACAGATTTCCCCCGGCGGAAACAAACTGTGCTCCGCCCATGAGCACGCCTGCGCTCTAGTGGAATGCGCCCGCAAACCCCTGGGCATCACTCGTCCATAAATCAAATAGGCAGAAGCAATTGCCTCTCGAATCCACCGGGCAATGGACGCTTTAGCTGCTGCCTCACCTTTGCGTACTCCGTCAAACACAAACAACCGCTCTGACTTGTGAAGAGACTCCGTCACCTTCAAATACTGACGCAACGCCCTTTTCACGTCCAGGCAATGGAGCTCCCGATCCGACTCTCTACCCTCCTGAGATCCCAGAACAGGCAGGCAGACCGTCTGATTCAAATGAAAGGGAGATACCACCTTAGGCAAAAAGGATGGAACTGGACTTAAGAAGGACTTCCTACACAACAGCGCCTGTAACTCCAAAATGCGCCTCGCCGAACAAAATCGCCACCAAGAACACCGTTTTCAACGTTAAGTCTTTCACAGACGCCTGACGCAACGGTTCAAACAGCTGCCGGGCCAACACCACCAAGACGAGATTGAGATCCCAAGGCGGAACGCACACCCTACGCACCGGCCGCAACCTAGAGACCGCCTTAAGAAAAACGACACACATCCGGGTGAGCCCCTAAGGGCACTCCATTGACCCTTCCGCGGCAACAGGAAAGGGCTGCCAACCGAACGCGCGAGGAACTTGCTGCAAGCCCCTTATCAAAACCATCGTGCAGGAACTCCAAGACGAGAGGCACCAAGACAGTAGCCGCGCGAACCTGGCATCGAGAACACCAATCCTCAAAGATACGCCAGACCCGCACATATGCCAAAGATGTTGACTGTTTCCGTGCCCTGAGTAACGTTGACACCACCGCGGAGGAATAGCCTTTCTTTCTCAACTTAGCCCTCTCAATGGTCATACCGTAAGTGAGAACCGATCCACCTGGGGCATGAACAGCGGTCCTTGAAGCAACGGGTCCGGCCTCGCTGGTAGCCACCATGGCTTGCCGTCCAGGAGACACACTAGGTCTGCGTACCATGGACGTCTCGGCCAGTCGGGTGCCACCAGGAGCACACACTTCCCGGATGAGCCCCGATCTTTTGGATCACCTGGCCTATCAACGCCCACGGAGGGAAGACAGAGAGGGCCTTCCGTCAGCCACTGATGTAATAGTGCGTCTATGCCCTCCGACATCCTTTCTTGCCTTCTGCTGAAGAACCGGCTCAACTTCGCCAACCGGAACGTCCCCATTAGATCCATTATCGGAGTTCCCCATCGAACTACAATCTGCGCGAACACCTCGGGATGCAACTCCCACGCATCCACCTGCACTCTGCTGAGGAAGTCCGCTGTGACACTGTCCTTTCCTGCAATGTGCGCCGCCGAAATTGCCGGCAATCTCTCTTCTACCCAAGCGAACTGGTCCGCTTCTGCTTCCAACGTGGCGCTTCCCGTGCCGCCCTGTCGATTGATGTAGGCGACTGTCGCAGAGTTGTCGGAGAGCACCCACACTGGGCGGCCCATCACTAAACCCTCGAATGCTTGAAGTGCCCGGACCACCGCTCGAAGTTCCAGCCGGTTGATCGACCAAGAGATCTCTAAGGGAGAGCACAGTCCCTGCGCAAACCAACGCCCACAGTGTGCTCCCCAGCCCACCATCCGTCAACAACGGGAGCCACTACAGCTGCTCCAGCGGCATCCCCGCTGCCAACGACGACCTGCGCAGCCACCAACGAAGTGATCGCCTGACCTCGGTTGGACACGGTAGACGCTCGCTCAGCGGATCGGCCTGATGCGACCAATGGCACAGAAGAGCTCTCTGCAGCGGCCGCATATGAACCTTGGCCCACGGCACCGCTTCCAATGTCGCCACCATTGTTCCCAGCACCCGGAGATAGTCCCACGCCGTCGGTGCTGACACTGACAAAAACTGGCGAATCAGTTTTCTCAACGCTTCTGCCCTCCTGCGTGGCAGAAACACTTGCCCCTTTGTGTCGAAGTGCACCCCCAGGTACGCAAGGTCCTGGGAAGGTACCAACTGACTCTTTGTTGGGTTGACTATCCAACCCAGATCTTGCAAGAACTTCACTACTTTGTCCGTCACTCGGATACTCTCCTCCTTGGACTTGGCCCGAATCAACCAATCGTCGAGATAAGGGTGAACCAGAATTCCTTCTCTGCGCAATGCCGCTGCCGCCACCACCACCACCATGATTTTGGTGAAGGTTCGCGGCGCCGTCGCTAAGCCAAAGGGCAACGCTTGGAATTGATAGTGACCCCACGGCAGGGCAAACCTTAGGAACTTTTGGTGATCTTCTCGGATAGGAATGTGCAAGTACGCCTCCGTAAGATCCAGAGACATTAAGACCTCTACCTGCCCCACCGCCACGATGACAGACCGCAGAGTCTCCATCCGAAAACGTGGCACCCGTAGGCAGCGATTTATGGCCTTCAGGTTTAAAATGGGTCGCAGCGTTCCGCCCTTTTTGGGCACCACGAAATAAATGGAGTACCGACCCCAGCCGCATTTGGCTTCCAGAAATTCGACCACTGCCCCCAGCTGAAGCAGCTGCTCCAAGGTACCGCGAACCGCTGCGGCTTTCTTGGGCCCCCTGCACGGCGACCGAACGAAGGAATCCCGGACAGGTCTAGCCAAAAGCATAGCCTTGTTGAATGATCTCTAACACCCACTGATCGGATGTAATGCGGGTCCAAGCGGAAAGGAACTCCCGAAGCCGCCCGCCTATGGGAGGCCCCTCCACCGGGATCCGCCTTGCTTCATTGCGACTTACGGGTTGCAGAGCCGGTAGCTGAGGAGAACCCTCTATTCGCTCCGCGAAATCCTGGTGCTCGAGCTGGAAACCGGCCCCTTTGATAACTGCCGAACCTTGCCGAGCGAAACCTACGAACATCCCGAAACTTCAGTTTAAGTTTAAATTTAAAACACAGAAGAGAGCTTTCTGGTTAAATTTAAAACCCAGCAGAGTGCTTGTAGTTTAAATTTCACAATAAGTTAGAGCCTAGCAGCAGCAAAGAGCTATAATTTAAAATCTAAAATCAAATAAGAGTATAGCTTACCTCAGCAGCAGAGGACAGGGTACTGTGTAGCAGCCCTCTTTTAGTAAGTGTTATTCCCCTCCCTCCCTCCCTACACCCTCCCACCCACCCCTGGGATAATCGTAGCTTTATAGGTACTTACACATCTTAAAAGACAGGGGCTGCTCTCAGGTGCAGCTCGTTACCCAAATCAGTCATACACTAAGGACCTGAGATTAATATACCTTGTTCACCTGAAGCTTAAACAAATGTATTAGGTTGTGATAAGGAAGCTTATCATAGCTCAGGTAGGAGCTATAGAAAAGATGATGTGACTCTGAACAAGCAACCTGTCAGTTCTGGTAGAAGCAAGAAAACAGAGTTTTCACATAAAAGACTACCAGTCCCAGAATGCACCAGGTTTCCAGCAGCCATGAGAGGGGCTGAAGTGAGAAAACGTGTGTGCAATCAAGAGAGCTATGAGATAATCCCTAAGCACTCATCTCAAAGGGCAGGGCATGATTCAACACAGCTGCGCTGTGTTAGGGAGGAGCACACATTAGGACAGAATAAGAATAGAGCTTATTCTACAGATAATAGCTACAGAAGGAGCTTCAGGAAAGGAGACAGCAACAGCTTCAAGCTCAAGCACCAGTATCACCTGGAGAAACAGAAACCAAGCCAAGCGGATAGAGAAAGAAGAAAACTCTCTGGAAGGAAGAGAAGAAAGCCCATTGGATGGTCTGGGAGAGTCCAAGGCAGTACCTATACTGGGAGGTATTCCAAATGCCAGCAGAGTCCATTGGACTGGAGTCAGCCAGAGGAATGGATTGGCAGAGATAGGAATCACCAGTGGCTACCTGGAAGAGAGAAGACTGCACGTGGAAAGGACTTTCAGACCTATGCCAGAAGGTATGTGAGGAAAGATCCAGTGTCCAGGGATCAAGATTGGAAGGCTGGACATCAGAATTGGATTACATACTGGCCAGGCTATACAGAGAGGAATTATGATAGCAGGAGAGGCTCAGGTATGAACACTGATCCAGACCCTATCTATAATAGAGAATGGCAGCAAGGGAATAAGCATTCTCATGATAGTGCCTTAATGAAAGACTCGTCTGTGCCAATGTATGATAGTGACCCTATGCTGATTGATGAAGGGGGAGATACAGCAGATGAAACTATTTACATGGACTGTTCTCTATCTAAATGCTATTGCTAGCTTTCTGTGAGCAAACACATCAGCCATCACAAAGAAACCTAACTTTGTTCTTTATTTCCACTGCAAACAGCTCTTAAAGCAGGATTTGGGTTCACACAGTAGCAGCCAGCCAGCTAAAGGGTTTCAGCTGGTCAACTGATAGTAATTAAAGCTGCACCTGATGTGTGTGTGAGCAAGGGAGAATCACTGCTGGGATCTGCGTGGAAAATAAGCAGAAGTTAACCTAACAAGCAAAGTTTATTCATTTCTTTGTGCCTTTTTATTTGGTAATTATTTGCTAAGAAAACATTAGCTAATTGCCTGACAAGCTGAAGGTTGTTTTCTGATTTGCTTTGTGACTTTATGTTATCCATTTAAACACTGCAAGCAAGTAACCTCATTTATATTGCTACCAAGCATATTTGTGCTGGGTGAATTAAACCCCATCAATAAAAGAAGTATTTTATTGGCCTTACCACTGGTATCACAACTCAATTATTGTCTTCAGCTGTGTTTGGGAGTGAAAGAACTACATTACCCACAATACCTTGCAAGAATCATATGAATATATGCATCGTCAAGATTGTGTAAGTTCTCACCCTAGGCAGCCGTCTGACAAGGTACAGTTTTATTAGTATAAATATATATAGCAACCCTTAGGAAGTAAAGAACTTAAAGATCTAAACAAAAACTTAAAACTAAGATGCAGACAGAAGTCCAGGATCACCTGGTAACATGCCTGTCTGGTGCGAAGGTAGCAGACATCACGCGCCACCTAGATAAGGTCTTAGATAGTGCTGGGGAGTCGTCTGCTGTCTTGGTACATGTCGGTACCAATGACATAGGAAAATGTGGTAGGGAGGTTCTGGAGGCTAAATTTAGGCTTTTAGGTAGGAAGTTGAAATCCAGAACTTCCAGGGTAGCGTTCTCCGAAATGCTTCCCATGCCACGTGCAGGACCCAAAAGGCAGGCAGAGCTCCAGAGTCTCAATGCGTGGATGAGACAATGGTACAGAGATAAGGGTTTTGGATTTGTTAGGAACTGGGGAACATTCTGGGAAAAGGAGAGGCTCTTCCGAAGGGATGGGCTTCACCTTAACCGGGATGAAACCAGGCTGCTGGCATTAAGCTTTAAAAAGGAGATAGAGCAGCTTTTAAACTAGATAATAGGGGAAAGCCGACAGTCGCCCAAGAGCGGATGGTTCGGAAGAATGTATCCTTGAAGGATACTACCAAAAGCAGACAGGTTCCAAAAAAGAGTAAAGTAGCCCAAATGCCCTAGAGTATGGAGCAGACAGAGCTTACAGATCCCAAATTATCTATGTCTACCAACAGCCAAACTAATATGAATAAAATACAGTCTCTAAAATGCTTGTATGCAAATGCTCAAAGTCTAAAAAGTAAGATGGGAGAGTTAGAATATATAGCACTAAATGAGAGATTAGATATGATTGGAATATCAGAGACATGGTGGAAGGAGGACAACCAGTGGGACACTGATACCTGGGTACATACTATATCGTAATGATAGAGCTGATCAAATGGGTGGAGGGGTTGCGCTCTATGTTAGAGAGGGCATTGAGTCAGAAAGGATTAAAGTTTTGCAGGAAACAAAATTTGCTGTAGAATCTCTATGGATTGAAATTCCATGTAAAAAGGGGAAGGCTATGGCAGTGGGGGTGTACTATTGACCGCCTGGCCAGAATGAACAAATGGATGATGAAATGCTCAAAGAAATCAAGGAAGCTAACAAAAGTTATAGCGCAGTAATAAATAAATAATGGGTGATTTCAATTACCCCGGTATCAACTGGGTCAGTGTCACGGCAGGACATGCTAGGGATTTAAAGTTCCTAGATGACATAAATGACTGCTTCTTGGAGCAGCTGGTTCACGAACCGACCAGAGAGGAAGCCATATTAGACCTAGTCCTTAGTGGAACACCAGATCTAGTGCAACAGATAAGGGGTGTTGGGGCCACTTGGCAATTGTGATCATAGCATGATCACCTTTGATTTAATTAGTGGAGGAGGGATAGTAAGGAAATCCACAGTACTACCTTTTAATTTTCGAAAGGGAGACTATGATAAAATGAGGAAAATAGTTAAGAAAAGACTAAAAGGAGCAGTTGCAAAGGTTAAAGACTTACATCAAGCTTGGGTGTTGTTGAAAAATACTATCTTGGAAGCCCAAACCAGCTGTATTCCACGCTTTAAGAAAAGTGGAAAGAAGTCCAAAAAACTGCCAGCATGGTTTAAAGGTGAGGTCAGAGAGGCTGTTGCCAAAAAAGCATCTTTCAGGAAATGGAAAAAAGAGCCAAACGACGAAACCTGGAAACAGCACAAGCACTGGCAAGTCAAATGCAAGGCATTGATAAAGAAGGCAACGGGAGAATTTGAGAAGCAGCTTGCTGCGGAAGCAAAAACGCGAAATAAAGATTTTTTCAAGTACATTCGTAGCAAAAAACCAATGAGAGAATCAGTTGGTCCATTAGATAATAGAGGAGTTAAAGGGGCACTAAGAGGCGACAAGGCAATAGCGGAGAGACTGAATGAATTCTTTGCTTCAGTCTTTACTGAGGAAGATGTAGGGATGTTACCCATGACTGAAGTGGTATTTGAAGGTACGGAAGAATTGAAGGAAATATCGATACACTGGGAAGATGTATTACAACTATTAGATAAACTGAAGAGTATCAAATCACCTGAGCCGGATGGTATACATCCAAGGGTGTTGAAAGAACTGAAATATGAGATTACTAATAGCAGGTCTGCAATCTGTGAACTACCATTAAAATCATCTCTAATACCTGAAGATTGGAGGATCGCCAATGTAACACCAATTTTTAAAAAGGGTTCCAGGGGTGATCCAGGAAACTACAGACCAGTGAGCCTCACGTCAGTACCGGGAAAAATGGTAGAAACCATCATAAAGAATAAAATTACTCAGCATGTAGATAGTCATGGCCTAATGGGAGACAGCCAACATGGCTTTAGACAAGGAAGATCTTGTCTTACTAATCTGTTATGTTTTTTTGAAAGTGTGAATAAACAGGTGGACAAAGGTGAGTCAGTTGATATAGTGTATCTGAACTTTCAGAAAGCCTTTGACAAGGTCCCTCATCAAAGACTTTTGGCAAAACTAAAGAGTCATGGGATAGGAAGCAGTGTACTACTGTGGATCAAGAACTGGTTAAAAGATAGAAAGCAGAGGGTTGGGCTAAATGGCCAATTTTCCCAATGGAGAAAAGTGAATAGTGGTGTACCCCAGGGATCTGTGCTGGGTCCGCTGCTTTGACATATTCATAAATGACCTGGAAAGTGGAACAACGAGTGAGGTTATCAAATTTGCAGATGATACAAAACTATTTAAAGTTGTTAAAACCCAAGAGGATTGTGGAAAACTGCAAGAGGATCTTGATAAACTGGAAGACTGGGCATCAAAATGGCAGATGAAATTTAATGTGGACAAGTGCAAAGTTATGCACCTAGGGAAGAACAACCCAAACTATGGTTACACGATGCAAGGTTCCACATTAGGAACCACCACCCAGGAAAAAGATGTAGGCATCATTGTGGATAGCAAGTTAAAACCCTTGGCCCAGTGTGCAGTGGCAGCCAAGAGAGTAAATACAATGCTAGGTATCATAAGTAAAGGAATGGAAAATAAAAGATATTATAATGCCTCTATATCGTTCCATGGTTAGACCGCACCTTGAATATTGTGTGCAATTCTGGTCACCGTATATTAAAAAGGATATAGCGTTAGAAAAGGTTCAGAGAAGAGCCACCAAAATGGTAAAGGGGATGGAAGGATACTCCTATGAAGAAAGGCTAAAAAGGTTAGGGCTCTTTAACCTGGAAAAGAGACGGCTGAGGGGAGATATGATAGAAGTCTATAAATTAATGAACGGAGTGGAACGGGTGAACGTAGATCGATTGTTTACCTTATCAGAATATAGAATGACTAGGGGACATGCAATGAAGCTACAGGGTAAACTATTTAAGACTAATAAAAGAAAATATTTTTTCACTCAACGTGTAATCAAACTCTGGAATTTGTTACCGGAGGATGTAGTAAAGGCTGTTAGTGTAGCTGGGTTTTAGAAAAGGTTTGGACAAGTTCCTGGAGGAAAGGTCCATAAACCATTAAGAAGGGACCCAGGATATCAATGCTTGACCCACTACAAGCATTGTGGAACCTGTGTCTTTTGGGGAAACTGCTAGGTACGTATGACCTAGATTGGCCACTGTTGGAAACAGAATACTGGGCTTGATGGACCTTGGTCTGACCCAGTATGGCATATCTTATGTTCTTAATTAGCCACGCATTAACTATTCATTAAACTGTGCTCAAATGGCAGTGTTAACCTGGGAGAACAAGCTAAACACATGCACACAGAAGTCAGTGCAAGCTTGGCATGCACTCCCAGAGAAAAAAAGAGGGGCACTGCATGGCTAATTTGCATATGAGCTCAACAGTATTTTGATGGCATCAGGGGCCGATACCTGGATCGTCTGAGGGGAAATGTCACTCCCCTCAGATGATCCAGGCATTAGGGAAAACCCCGGATGCCACCAAAATACTGCTGCGGGCTTATATCCCCATCAGCCCCAAATTCCCACCCCCCCTCCCAGTACCTTTACAAATGAGTGGGAGCGCTGCCCATGCACTCCTGCCCTTGCCCTGCCATCTTGAAAAATGGCAGCATCTGGTATGTACCAGGCAGGATCAGACTGCCATGTAAGTATGCTTTATATGACAGTCTGACCCTGCCCCGTGCATCCCCGGTGCTGCCATTTTTCAAGATGGTGGAGCAAGGGCAGGAGCACATGGGTAGCGCTCCCACTCATTTGTAAAAGGTACTGGGAGGGGGAGTTGGGGGTTTGGGACCGCTGGGCCACCAGCATTATTTGTAATGGGGGGGGAGGGAGAAATCAGGGCCGCTAGGCCACCAGGAATTTGCTTTCTTTAGGGGGCACCAGCCCCTGAGAGTATTTTGAAGGCATCGGGGAAAGCGCCCAATACTGTTGGGGCACATGCTAGATATTTAAGCCACCTCAGGCCCAGGTTTGGAGATATTGGCACTGAGGCTGATTGCAAAATAGTCTATGCGCGCAGACCATTTTATTATGTGCAGCTTGTTTGCCTAATAAATTTAAATACATTTAAATACTCTTGGCATTAATTGTGCACTAGTTTTTCCTTTGCTGTTTACACACTTGCGTCAGTCTCTTTTCTGTATTTAGCGGTAACAGTAATGCGCTTAAAAGTGGTTATCTGTGCTTAAAGGACACGCTAGTTTTCTGCATCGATCCGTATGTGCAGGAAAGCATAAACAGAAGGCTGTCCAAGAAGATGGATCTGCGGAGCCAAGTTTATAAATCATAGCGGACCTAAGGGTACCACTGCAGAAGAATAGCAGAACTCAAGGAAAAGACATTATCTAGTA
Organism: Ichthyophis bannanicus; assembly: GCA_033557465.1. NCBI lineage: Eukaryota > Metazoa > Chordata > Amphibia > Gymnophiona > Ichthyophiidae > Ichthyophis > Ichthyophis bannanicus. The sequence goes on along the minus strand of CM066033.1, from coordinate 1,113,506,891 downwards.
AGTAAAATGTCACTGTCCCTATTGTCCTCATAGACCTATCCAGACAAGTGGGACATACCAAAACTACCCTTAACTGGGCAGGAAGGCACATCAGCTTGTAGAACCTTAGAGCCAAAAGCAGGGTCCACCCGAGTATGGACATGCAAGCAGAAAACACTCGACAAAGAGGAAAAAGTGATGCCCAAGCTGCCGCCCGGCAAAGGTATGCAGGGGCTACCGAGTTCCACTGTGCCCACAAGGATGCTTGTGCTTGGATAGAATGGTTGCACAAATGCCCCCTCTCTTTCCCGAACTAACCAGCTCCGCAAAAGATCCACCAAGGCAATGGCCTCCTTAACCCAACACACCAATGCAGATTAAGCCGTCACGTCACCTTGCGCGGGCCAGCAAATAGCACAAATGGAGATTATGATCTTTTTCCGGAAGTCAGACCATCTAAGAACCGGAGAAGCACTCTCTGAACATCCACAAGGCGAATATCCTTACCATTCCCCTGACACTGCTGCTTAGAGAAGGAGGGCAGACAAACCGCCTGGTTTCACATGAAAGGGAGAAAATCACTTCAGGGAAGAAGGAAGACACAGGCTGAATGGAAACAGCCTCCTCAGAAAAAGACAGATAAGGATCTTGGCAAGACAGAGCCAGCAGCTCAGAATCCTCCTTTAAGCATCAAAGAAGGAAGTCTTGAGCATAAAATTCCTTCAGAATAGCGTGCTTCAACGGCTCAAAGGCTCCAGCATTAGGGCCCCGGATACCAGACAAAGATCCCAGGAAGGGGTCACACACACACCAGAGTAGTGGACACAGACGCCGAACCCCCTGAAGGTAGTGTGAAACATCAGCCTGTAAGGCTAGAGACTTTCCAGCCAAAGCTGCCTTCTGAACCTTCAGAGAGCTAAGAGAAAAGGCCCTTAGCAGAAAAAGCCAACAGAGATAGTCGCCATGTGCCACACCAGTACTCAAGGCACCAGACCCACACTTATACCAGATTGGTAGACCTCCTCCAGGTTCTGAGCAGAGTGGAAAACCACCGCCAGAGAGTAGCCCATACATGCTGTCTCCATTCAGGAGCCAAGGTGTAAGCAAAAAAAGGAGTTGGGTCATCGAGGACAAGCGGCCCCTGACAGAATAGGCCCCTAGACTGAGGCAAACCAAGGAGGTGACACTTGCATGAGCTACATCAGATATCTGAATCATGCTTTCCACAGCCATCCTGGCACTGCCAAAATAATCCTTCTCGGTTGGCACTCCATACACAGAATTACATGTCCCAACAGGAGCCACGAAAGAAATACATACAGCATGTGTTGACTTAGTCAAGGTTGAGCTAGGGAGCCAACGCTCTCAGATCCAGTCTCCATGCAGCGACTGAAGCAGCGGCATAGTTTGGCATTGGAAAAGGGCACCAACAGATGGTTTATGGCTTAATGTATCTTGATAGACCGCTCTTTGCAGAGCATCCAGGGCGGTTTACAATAAAACCCAAAAAGTAACCACAATTAACAATAAAAACAGAAGGAAATAAAAACAGAACGCCAATATAATATAGGAAAGAATAGAACAGGCAAGTCAAGGTAACAGAATTAAAACAGGGGTAAGTATATTTTCCCGATGCTTAATTCCCTGAGCTGCAGTCTTAAGTGGAGGGGGTTCACCCCAAAGGCTTGTGTAAAAAGATAGTTTTTTTTAAAGACGTTTAAATTGGAAGGAGGATGGTTCCAGTCTGACATTGGTGGGAAGACATGATGTGACCCCCAGTGACATAGAAACAATGGAAACACCTCCTGACTCAACTCTCACTCTCCAAGAACCAGAGTGCCAGCTGAGAAAATCACCCCAGCAATGTGCAGAGCCAACAACCTAGGAGGTTCTTCACCACACATGCAAACAGGAGAGCTATCTCCAGGGCTACCCCGGCACTCCTTGTGCCACCTTGTTGGCATACTGTAAGCCATCACCATTGTAATGTCAGAACATTCGAACCACCCAGCCCTTGATCTGGGACCGGAAAAGCAGAAGAGCCAACCTGATGGACCTCACCGCTTCTGTAAGGTTACAATGGCCAAGAGACTGGCCTCCATCATCAGAAAGACCCATGGGCAATCACCCAGCAGATACCCTTCCTCAGAAGGATGGGCTTCTGCCACTACCACACACTGGCCGTCACCATCATTGGGAGTGGGAGCCTGAGCTCTAACTGCTGAGAACTCTGGGACCACCAAGTCAGGAAGGACCACTGGAGTGGCCGCATAAGAGCATGCCCCCACCATCTCTATTGTCGCCACCATCAACCCCGTCTCTGGAAACCTGATGCAAACAGAACAGCACCAGGCAATCCAAATCTTCTATTTTCTCCTCTAGTAGGAAACCTCTGCACACTTGAGTATCGAAAGCTGCTCCTAGGAACTCCAGGGATGGGAATGCAACAACTGTCTCTTTCCCCAATTGATAACATGAACAAAAAACAAACTGAAATGCCTTTAACAGTCTTTCAACTGTCTGATTTTTACTTAATGGCACCTGGGTTACTTTTACCTTTATACGCCTTATAGCACTATATAAATGAGAAGTTAGTAGTAGTAGTAGTTGTTGGACCATCTCTATTGGGTTGCCCTAACTTCCTTGTTTTGCTAGTATCCTGCAAAAATACATTATTCCGTACCATACGCTCTTGGCCATCTATCAGCCTTCCCACATTATCTAGTTTAAAAACTACTCTTCCAGCATCCTGGACTTACCATGTAGATGACAGGTATTTTGCCTAGGTCCTTCAGTCAACACCCCCTCTAGGGGAAAAAGTTGAGCCCCAGGATTGATAGGGAATGGATCAAGTGAGGGCCATGACCTTTTAGTTGCCAATAAAGAAGCGCTCTGGGATCTCAGGTACCCAAAGGGGAAACCCAGACCACAGGCTCAAAAAGGGACTTATCCTGCAGCCAGACTATCTGAATACAGCCTGTAAGCTGTTTCAGGAGCTGCAGCACAAGCCAGCTGAGCATGAGGGTTCAAGGGCCCCTAGATATGCAGCTATGGCCACCCTGTCATACACTTCATCTCCACCAGGCAGAATCTGCCATTCAAAGTGGCTATAGTGCTCACCAGTGTGACCAGAAAAATAGAAAGGAACTGCAGGGACCACAAAAATAGCATCAGCCCCTGGCACTCCTCGACTCCCTGCTCAAGAATTGAAGGGTGTAGCCTCACTCCAAGCACTGGTGGACCCTCCAAGCTCAATCTTGAAACCTCTGCACCATAGTGTGGACCACACACCTTGCCACCTGGTTAGAGACATTACTGGCTTCTCTCAGTACTGCACCAGATGAGCAACTTCTAGTGATGCCATTACATGAGAAGTCTGCCTCACCTGCTAGCAAGGAATAGCTGAATGATTAGAGCACTGGCCTGTGAACCAAGAGACCAGGGTTCAATTCCCTGCACTCTTTTTGGCCTTGGACAAGTCCCTTAACCCTCCATCACCTCAGAAAAAAAAATCCAAGTTAGCAATGTCCCTGCTTATTATAGTCAAAGTGGTTTACATTGTAACTTAAAGCGATATAAAAAAGCCTTTTAAATAACCCACTTGCCTGGGCTGATCTAGCAAGATAAGGAACATATACCTTAATGTAAAGACGATACAGTCAAAAATCGATTTCATCCTCGGAGAAGTAGAAAAAATAGACAACTAACTTATTTGATCCATAGTCAACCTCAAAAAACAAGCAAGCAGCATTCAAGAAATTCAATGATGCACTGCTTTTAAAGAACAGCTATGAAGGACAAAGATATTGTCTAAGTACAGAGATGTATCTCTGTGTAAAAAGATACTGAAAATATGGCTTGGGCAAGTTGTAACATCATAAGGATAAGAACTTGGGATAGTGAAGAAGAAAGCTAGGAATAAAAATCAATGCCTTCGAATTATGGTCCAACAAAGATAATTATATATACCATGGCTTGCCCCAATATCAAATCATTCTAGAGATCAAACCCATGCTTTCCTTAGAAGCTGAAAGGACAAGACTGATTTACATACTTCAGCCACAATGCAAGAGACAGATCATTAGAGAAAGACACCATGGTAGCAAAGTTAAAGGTTAATGCAAAAGAACAAAATGATGATTAGTAGTAGTAGCAGTAGTAATAGGAAGACCAGCAATACCAACAGCTATGGATGTCAGTCTATCAACAATCAGCCACCTGACTGAAGACTCAAGTTTTAGGACAATTATCCACAGGGTCACCATGAGTTCACATCAACTTGAGGGCATTTAACAAACAAACTAACTATTTCAATTAGTTTTGCACTCAACACTTGCTAATATTCACAATTCAACATAGTGTCTTATTGTGTCTGCCTTTTATAAAGGCAAAGCATGTGCCCCAATGCCTTCCCTGGCTAGGCCCCCTTTTAAGGTTGCTCTCTTTAAAAGCAGCTATATTAAAATTTATTTCACAACATCTCTTACTACCAAGATAAAAATGTATAGTTTAAAATAGCACTTCTAGCCAGCACCCCCCCCCCCTCAGGTACTCATCTGTCTCCATTCATGGCCTAATTTTGATCACAAAATCAAATAATTAACGACCACCATAGTTATGTTCATGCCAAGTGTACATTCAGTAAAAGGAATATGCAATTTTTAGCTAAGCAAACTGGTATCGTGCTTCCTTGCTTTGTCAGCCTAACTTTAGCAACCATGAAAGGCCTCTTTTAGGTCACACTGCATTCAAGAATAGTTTCCACGTTCCCACCAATCTACCACACATATTAATATTTTTTTTTATCCGTTCAAATGTGTGGCTAGGAAGAACATCTAGAAAAGCTTCACCAAGCTTCTTTGCTTTTCATTTTTTAATCTGCTTGAGCTTTCAAAGCTCTAAACCTTCACCCAACCCAAATGATCAGCAATGGGCAAACACCACATCTATCGTCACTCCTCCTGCTGTTACAGAAATGGCCTGCCTCGCTCTTTTCTTTACGTAAAAGAGTTATTTATATAGGAAACAGAAAAACTAGTACACAAAACTAGAACCACTTAGTCTACAACTTACTCTTTCAAGGTGTATCATGCTATGTGCACCGACAGAAAAAGAATTTACTGTGTTCCATGGGGGGGGGGGGGGGGAAAACCTCGTCAGTAGTACCCTATTCTTCTGATGAACTTTTCAGGGACCATAACGTTCATCAGTAGCTTCCATAAAAACCTGGTATGTTGTCAGATACAAGAACCCCAGAACTTTTATAGTTATAGTACTTTAGCACTACATACTAAACCTGAATTGTTGAGCACTTTTAAAACAAAGTTTTCAGTAACTGCATATTCCCTCATTTTATGCATTTCTAACATATGCAACCCATACATATAATTTGTAAGCTATTAAAATTCACTAGGCTGTTTTGACATACCTGTCTCCGCATACGGTAAAGCGGCAATGTCTGTTTCTTCATCAATTTCTTCATCTAATACCAAAAGGTTGCTGAACAATTCATTATTAGTCTCAGTATTAGGGTTTTTGAAGACTTCTTCATACATGTCTTGCTCTGCTTGCATTTCTTCAGAACAGGTTACCTGCTGCATCCTCAATTCATCTTCACAGGGCTCAAAACGTACAGCACGTGTCCCTGCCACTACTTCACACGCAAGCAGTGCTATACTATTTTCGGTAGACAGAGGCTGAGCATCAGAAGCAAGAAGCTGAACATCAGATTCTCCAAACCACTTTTCTTTGTCAGCCTTCTCCACCTCTTTCTCATTGTTTTGAGCATATGTTTCTTTATCCTCAAGTTCTTTTTTATCAAACTGAATCACGGACAAATTCTCACTTACTGCAGTTTCAACTGCCTGAAAGGGGCTTTTATATGGCACAATATCAAAACACTGATTGAGCGCTAACTGATCAGTGTCTGTACATAGAGAAGCAGTTTGCTCCATACTATTTTTGAGGTTTTGAGTCAAATCAGTTATTTCAGTTGAAGGTTCACAGCTATCAGGAGCCATACTCTCTGCAAAATAAATATTTTTAGTAACTGTACTTTGGCTATCTACAATAGATTTGTCATTTAAATGAAATTGCCAAAACTGCTTCATTTCATTATTAATGTTCCTTCCTTTGCATTGCAGTATTACAAGCGACAGAGGTATTCTCCAAGCTTCCCGATAGCTTTCGGTGTCTATTACAGTGACTTGTACCATGTCTTCAGTAGACATCTCATAAAACATTTTGTTTCCATCAGGAGCCCATGAACCTTCTGAAGAATTAAACCCAAACAGGCAGCATGGAAAGGCCTGAACTTTTATCATTAGAAGTTCATCAGGTATTAGCCTCATCACATCTTTGCTGGTATCCTCTTCATTCCCATAGTCTACAAATCTTACGGTTGCAGTATCCCCTTCAGTCTTCTCAACCAGTGCCCTGTACCACTGTTCATCTTCACTATACCTCACCATACAAGCATCACCAACATGAATATTAAGAACAGATTCTACATTAGTCGTTTCAGGTGTTCTAGTTTCCTGCATTTTCTGTGTTAAATCATCAAGATCATTTGATTCAGCAAACTGACACCAAAAATGTTCAGGGCCATCTACTGCAGTGACATAAGATGATACAGTCTGGTCTTTCAATGGAATCATCCACTTAAATTGTTTAGAGTCAGTCAGCACATCATCTTTCTTTACAATTTCAGAATCTGTTTCACCTTGCATTTCTTCAGTAGCAACCTGATTGATTAAATCAGGCATTTCATTTATTTGAGAATCTAGTTTTAACCCCAAAAAGACATGCAACTCTTCTGTTATCAAACCCTGCTGGTCACTTAAAACAACTTCCCATTTATGTTCAAGCTGCTGTACAAATTCACAGTCAATTTGGATATCACTTGTTCTTTCCGAAAAAGTAAGTATTGCTTCCTGTGGAATTGATAAAGTTTGAAGACCACTAAGTGAGCAATGAATGCTTATTGCTGGTAAAGATAAAAGGTCCTGTGAGAGTCTGCAAATCTTACAGATATCAATCAATGCACTGTTACCATAATCTATATACTCTACATATAATCCCTGTGCTTGCTTTTCTTTCACTACAGCACGATACCATAGGTTATCTTCTGGAAACAAGGCACAAACCAGATCTCCAGGTTGCACATCTTTTACTTGAAGGCTTTCTGAGACTGTTTCCTTTAATCCTTCAGAAATTGTAGTAAGTTGAGTTTCGTCTTCTACTAGCTGCACAAAAAAATCTAACAGGTTATTTACATGAGCAACATAAACTTTGGTTTTAAACCCAGGAAGAATTATTTTTTTGGATAAATCAGCAAATTTCTTCAAAGATAAATGGTTATTTTCGTTGTGAACTGCTTTTTGGTTAAAGCCAACACCTTTAAAATCTTTCTGTACAGAAGAGCATAATGTACTCTCTACTTTTTTGCTTCCAAAATTCAAAACTTTATCACCCCCACCACCACCCACCTCCTCTACAAACCCCTGATATTTGGGTAAGTTCTTGCCCTCAGAATTCTGATAAACCTTTACTTTGTCCAACACACCAATTTTGGCATCACACACCTCTCCTTTATCATGGAAATGTATTTTGCTCTCCACATCTTTATTTACACAAGTTACTGTCCTTTTTTCATCATTAACTTTTATATTTCTAGATATTGCACAAGTATCCAATATTGTTTTGCTAGATTCTCTGTGACAGCGTAAGCCCATGCTCTCTTTCATTTTAGCATTAATTTGAATATTTCTATCATAAAGTTCAAGTACAAGTTTGCCATCTGATTCTTTAGCTACAACTATGGCCTTTAATGATCTATCCGTGACAGCTTTTTCAAACCATTTTATAACCTCTTCTGGGATATTAACAGGAATATCTGACAAACCACATTTAATAGCTTGCATAGGCAATCTGAGAATTTTGTATGCATCTTTGGGTATCCGAAGGAGGTCTTCATCTTTAACTTTTTGTGTATTTCCAAAATCTACAAAAAATATCTCCTTATTCAACTTTGCACATTTAATAATTCCTCTATACCACTGCTGGTCAGTGTACTTTGCAAGACACAACATGTTAGTGTTTGAATATTTTAAGCATTGGGGTGCAGCACATAACTCTGCTATTTCGTGTGTCAACTGTTCTAGAGTATCTGAATTTCTTGCAAGTTGGCAATAAAATGTGGATGGATCATCAACATGTGTTACATACACATCTTCTTCACTTCCAATTTTGATGTCATGCATGGAGTAATAATATGAGGAAAGCTGGAGAAATGCAACAAGAGGTTTTTCAAGCTGCACATATTGGGCTAATCTTTTTTCAGTCAAAACATGACAAATACTTTCAAAAGGTGTAAGTAGGTCCACCACATTTATCTGGATATTATTTACAGCTGTTATAGCAAACACAGTGCAGCTTAAGTCTACATGATTTGCTGAAGCACCATCTACAAAGTCCTGAAAGGCTAAGATTGCTGATTCATCCCAAACAAAGGGATCATTGCCAGTTGGTTCAATTAAGTTATAAAGACTACATCTAAAGGCCTGAGCATTTAAGTGAAGAAAATCTTTATGAATCAAACAGAGATCTTTTACAGATACAGTCTCTTTATTGCCATAATCAACATATCTTACTTCAACCTGTTCTATGGAGGATGCTCCAACAGACGGCATTCCACTTGTAATTAAAGCTCTGTACCACTGTCCATCTTCAGAATACTTAGCTAAACAAGCAAGTCTATTATATTTATAGGGGCACACCACATTCTTACAGTAATCCTGAATTTTCTGCATTAGCCATTTAAGCTCATTTGCACTTCTGACCAACTGACACCAAAACAACGCAGGAGTTTCCACATAAGATACTTGAACGGTTTCTGTACTTCCTACTTCAAAATTATATCCCACATATTCAACCACCTCATTCAAGTCTAGAGAACTGTGAATCAAATCAGAACAAACTTCCACGTGTCCGTTAGCATCCTTTCTTTCTATGCTTGAATTGCTCTGCAAATCGTTAGAACTACCATTTAAATCGTAACGCCTCAGCAACTTTAATAATTTATCTTTCTTCATTCTTTGATCACCTCCCAGCTGCTGCTCCTGCGAATTTACGTAATTGACCTCTTTAGTGGTATGAGCGGAAACTAGCAAAGAGACTGTCTTATCAGCCGCAGCCACCTCAAACTCTTGGTATTTGGCATGTCCAACTTGGGAAAGAATTTTGCTCACGTTTTTCTCGCCTGTTCTGGACTCATCGAGTACTTCAATGGCGTACTTATCGTCTTGCTTGCTTAACACATAAATGACCAGCTCTTTATCGACCACGATCTTTTTAAAATAATCGATTGTTTCCACACTCCAACAGTCTCGCAACGGGGAAACATCTACTAGGCAACACTTCACCGCCATGGCGGGCAGCTCTTTGAACTGGGGCAGCAGCTCCTTCACGTCGTACCAGTCCACCGTCTCTGTGTTGCCCGAATCCACGAAATACACGTCCACCAGCTTATCATGGACGGCCACCACTGTAGCCCGGTAAAAGCAGTTGTCTTTGAACTTGGCGCAGCAGAGCAGGCCGGGCTTGGGTTTCATGACTATACCCTCCAGCTTTGGGGAACGAGAGTAGAAGGCGGCGATGGCCTCCATCATGCTGCGGTAAGGAGCAGCGTACTCCTTGGTCCGCACCCAAAACTCTGATGGATCGGTGACGAATTCGACCACGGCGTCGTGGAAGCTATGGAGAGCGAGCGGGACACCGTCGAGGGGCAAAGCCGAAGCCGGGGCCTGCGGATATGGCTCCCCCCGCCCTTCGTTCTTTTGAGCGGCCACCACTCCGCCAGTCAGGCAGTGGGCCTGCAACCCGAAGAGGCAGTTGACGTTCCGGTCATTCTCCTGCCACAGGGTCACGAAGTAGACGTGCTCGTAGGTGCTGTAGTACTCTATCTTGGCGTTCAGGGTCTTGCCAAGAGTTAAGGAGCGGAGTTCGCTGACTTGCGCGGGGCTCCAGCCGCCACCCCAGTCCGCGATGCCGAAAAGAGCGCAGCAGTAAGTCACCACAGGCATGCGAAAGTACTCGGACTGCAGAGGGCGTAGGGTGTCACAGGCCACCAATTCTTTGCGCCCGTAGTCCACCAGCAGGACCAGGGCTAGCCGCTGCTCAGGGAGCAACTCTTGTAGCAACGCTCGATGCCAGCGGCCATCAGAGGCGCGGGCGGCGCAGGGCTGCCCTAGTGCTTCGGGTCTCTCCCTCCCCTCCGAGCGCCGAGCCTCGTAGATGTGGCACATGCTGTCTGAGAGGCGCTGGATCTCCTGGGACAAACTCCTTAGCTGGCAAAAGACCCGGTGCGGGTCTGCCACGTGCGTGACGGTGACGGGCTCCGTGACGCCTGGCTGCAGCTGCGGGTAGAAGTAATCCAGCTGACCGGTCATGGCTGGGAGGGCTCTGCGGTGCTCAGTTCTACCCGTTTTAGTCGCTGGCAGCGGAGAAGGTGGTGGTGGTGGTGCTGCTGTTGCTGTTGTGTGAGGAGGGTGGGAGGAGGTGAGTGGGGAGAGGCAACGGTGCAAGATAGCGCGGAAAGTGGAGTCCGGGATGCGCTGGGCGAGGCCCTGCTCCTGCATGTGCGCCGTGAGGGCGAGAGCGTCAAGTACCAGCAGCCGCTGAAGTGCGAACACCTCGCGCACCACGCCTTGCACGTCACAGCCCAGCAACGAGCCGAACACCTCCAGCGCTCGCGGAGACCAGTACGTCAACTCCCTGCTGTTCGGCGGTGGTATCAGGTTGGCCAACACGCACGCCACCACCTCGCTGGGCAGCTGGAAAAACTCCGGGCGCCCCGGCAACAGGCCCTCAGTCCTAGTTAGCACGTTTCGGCCTTCATCCAGGAGCAGGATGCGGAACTCGTTGCCTTGGCGGCTGATGACGCGGCCCCGCTGCCATTGTGCATCCACATGCACGAGGCAACAATCGCCTGGGGATGGCGTGCAGAAGCGGATATGTGCCGAGCTTGTAGCGAAGGCTTGGATGTCGTTGCGTAAGCGCTTGTAGGCCAGGAGCTTGTGCGGTGGTGCCCCCCACAGACGCACCAGGATCACATCCGGCCGCGCGTCAACATAGGAAACCCGCAAGGAAATTGAAGAGCCCGGCCGGGGCAGAGAAGATGCGTAACTCATTCTCCGACCACCTCACGCGCACTTTCAACAGCCAAAGGCAAAGAGACACCCGGAGACCTCCAAAAAGAGGGAAAAAAAACTCCAAAACGGACAAGCGTTCTTTCGTGACGTAATAAAAACAAACGTCCTAGGGTCGCTTTTCAGAGCACGCGTTGCAGATAGAACGAACTTGGGGGCGGGTCACGACTAATTAAAGTAGCTGCAGCTAGCTATACGGCTGCCGACAGACATGTGACATTCGCATAGTATTCTTTTCTCTGCTTCTCAATCCAACAGTTGAAGAGAGCTGTTGTAATTGATTTTCACAGGTGCGCGTTTTGGTTCCGCGCCGTATGCTGGTTAGAGTAAGAGTCGAGGAGCATTAGTTTACTGCCATCGTTTGTTCATAACAGTATTTTAGTTTGATGCTACTGCTGAGGTTCTTGGAGGTCCCCTGCAAGCTTCGAGACATTGGAATAGCACTGAGCTCATGCACTCCACCTACCTTATAACGAATTAACACTAGGTAACAGAAGAAAACGATGTTACTTAGTATGACATAATGTAACGTTTTATTCTCGTGTGAGCCTTATTCAAATTTTTAACCTTCCATGGGTACTTAGTTCAGGTGCTCCTAGCCACCTTAGTAGGTCTGCGGTAAGTTTCCAAAAAGGATTAAAGGGAAAAGTCTGCCTTTTTGCAGATGTCTTACTTTTTCATTCTGTTGTAAATTTTCATGTCAACATGAGGAAAGATTACAAAAGCTGTAAGAATGCACTAATGCTTGGCAGTGAACATTTTAATGTGAGGTGCAGAGTCATGCACTTGTAGTGTAGAAATCCAAGAAAATTGTATGCAATAGAGGGCAAGAAGTTGGTGTGCAAGGACCAGGAGAGGGTCCGGGTAGCAATAGTTACTGATGTCACATTGTTTCACCACCTTGAGATCAAGGCAGTAGCCAAAGCCAGAAGGATGCTGGGTTGCACACAAAGGGGAATAGCCAACAGAAAGGAGAAGGTATTAATGCCTCTGTACAAGTTATTGGTGAGGCCTCACTTAGAATACTGTGTCCAGTTTTGGAGACCATATCTCACAAAATATATTAAATGACTTGAAACAGTTTAGAGGAAGGCGACCAAAATGATTTAGAGCCTGTGCCAGAAGACATATGAAAAGAGATTTGAAGACCTAAATATGTGTACTCTAGAGGAGAGGAGAGACAGGGGAGATATGGTAGATCTGTTTAAATACTTAAAGGGTATTAATAAACAAACAAACACTTTTTAAAAACGGGTAAGCTGTACAACTAGAGGGCATAAAATGAAGTTGCAAGGAGGAGGTAAACTTAAAAGCAGTGTCAGGAAATATTTTTTCACTGAAAGGATGATGGTTGGTTGGAGGTAGTGGGGGTAAATACGGTGATGGAATTCAAAATGGCATGGGGCAGACACAGTGGCTCCTTTTCTAGCAAGAGGATAAAATCAAAATAAACATAACTATTTCTTATACCTCTACAAATAGAGAGGAGTGACCCACATGGAGCAACAGGTACAACCCTCAACAAAGGCATAGAGGGGGGGGGATAACCTGCAGGGAATGATGGGTACACCTACTCTATCCACCTTACTGGGTAAACTAGATGGACCATACTGGTCTTTATCTTTATCTGCCGTCTTTATCTTTATCTGCCGTCATATGCAGACATGCATGGTAGAGGCCATGTGGCCCAGGAGGTGTAGCATGGTCCGAGCTGTGACCCGGGGAGTGCTTTGGACCCGGGCCACCAGTGCTCAGAGGCGGTCAGCACGATCCGCTGGTAAGAATGCAGTCGCTGCTGAGTATCGAGGCGCGCCCCGATGAACTGAAGTGCCTGCACCGGCTCAAGGTGAGACTTTGGGTAGTTGACCAAGAACCCCAAGCCCTCAAACAGAAGGATTGTGCGCAATGTTGCTCACTGGGTTTCCTTGACTGAGGATCCCGTGACGAGCCAGTTGTTGAGGTAGGGAAAGACCGGCATGCCCTGATGCCTGAGATAGGCAGCAACCACGATGAGGCATTTCGTGAAGACTCGTAGGGCGGATGCGAGGCCAAAGGGGAGCACCCTGTACTGTAAGTGCTGTCCCTGTACCCTGAAGCGCAGGTACTGCCTGTGCTGGGGTTGAATTAAGATATGGGCGTAAGCGTCCTTTTGATCCAAGGAGCATAGCCAGTCGCCCTGCCAAAAGAAGGGCAGAAGAATGCCAAGGGATAACATTTTGAACTTCTCCCGCACCAAGAACTTGTTCAACTTTTGGATGTCGAGGATAGGCCGTAGACCCCCCCCCCCTCGTCTTTTTTGGGACAAGGAAGTACCAGGAATAGAAGCCCCGACCTTGAAGGTGCGGAGGGGCCTTCTCAACTGCCCATTGGGCAAGGAGAGAGTGTAGTTCCCACTGCAGTAAAACCTGATGAGCGGGGAGTCGAGGAGGCTCCACTGGGGAGAAGGGAGGTGGAAGCCTGTCGAAGCAAAGGCAATAGTTGTATGTATAGTTGGTATGCTTGAATGCGACAAGAGAGCATGGAGCCTTGGTAGGCTTTGCAGCTCAGGACATCAAGGGCTCTCGACTCTCGGCCGGGTGGTACCAACGAGTGCGATTTTGGGCTCTTCTGTTTCCTCATGGCCAACTCCACCACCATAGAGGTGTGGGGAAGTTGGGTCTTCCTGAACCCTGGTCCACGTCGTACCTTGTACATAGTATCAAGGCACTTGTTCACGATGGGGACAGAGGCGGGTGCCTCCCACATGTGGAGCAGCAGCCGAGACAGAATAGGAGGAACCGGCACAGAGAGTGATTGCCTAGGCGGGGACTCATACTGAAGAATATTGAGCTCTTCAGCACGAGGGTCCTCCTCAGCCTGGGTGGCCAGGTTAAGAGCCCATGCCATATCCCTGACGAACACCAGGAAGGAGGTGTCCTCGAGTGGCAAGCGCCGCTGAAACGCGGGCAAGGAGGGGTCTTATGGAAGATCCCGATGAGTACGGGTCTCCGGGAAGGTGTCCCCATCGGACTCCCACTCTGAGAATTCGGTCGGGGAGTCTGAGCTGGGCAGATCGCCCTGTCCAGTGGCTGGTGCCCATTTGGAGCCGGAGGCCCTGGAAGATCACACCTCCGAGGAACGGGAGGGCGAGCAAGAGAGACGTCGAGGACCCTCACAAGGCCCACGGCTCTCGGGGGTTTCCTGGATGGATTTCGGTGTCCCACGGTCTCTAGGCACGAGTCAGCGAAGCTGGCTGTGAGCACCTGCTAGGAAGCAATGAACACAGAAACGCTGCATTCTAGCGCCAGCTTGCGGGACTCCCACGCAAGCGTGGGGCCCTGCGATGCTGACCCCGGGGTCACCGGGTCAAGGAGGAGAGGGGGTCCTCACCGGGACGGCCCTCAGGAGACCAGGCACCTTGGCCGGAAGCCTCCGCATCCGTACGGGGGTACCTTGCGGAACCGCTCCTTATCTGACTCTTGGGAACGCCAAAGGGGGTTGAATGACATCTCAGGGGATCCCTGGTCGGAGTGCTGCCGAGAGCACGGGGTCGAAGAAGGGGACCCCACTGGGGGAGAGACAACCGAAGGCGCTACCGGGGATTCCGAGGTGGCCTTTGAAAAATGTCGTCGGACTTCTGCTTACGACTGAGCAGGGCCTTAGAGGACATTTTTCTTGCAGAGCGAGCAGAGCTCTGGATCATTGTCAGCTCCAAGGCACCGCAGACAGCAGTCATGAGTGTCCGTAAGCGACATGTTCCTAGAGCATCTATCGCATTTTTTTGAAGCCGGTGGCCATGGGGGCAAAAATGGCCTCCGCGAGGTCGAAGACCCATGCAGCCAGTGGTTAGGGAAAGAAAAAGGGCGTGAAGCCTGTTGACAAAAAATGAAGAAAAACTATCCCCAACAGCTCTAAGAAGGTAGAGCGGGGGAAGGACGGATAGAGGACCAGTGCAACCGGAAAATAGAAGGCCAGTAGGCCAAAACAAAGACTTTTTCCGAGGGACAAGGACGTGCGTCCGAAGGGCTCCGGAAAAAGGGAGACTGAGCAAGATGGCACCCTTGGGCGGGAAGAGGACCACACATGAGTGACAGCAATCCCCCAAAGGCTTTCTTTGAAAGCTGGGGAATTGCTCTACGCGGGCTCCATCAGTGCCAATGTCACCCATAAGTGAGGACTGACTTCCTGCTTGTTCCTGGAGAAACATGAATCATCACCCATATCCCCTCATTCTTATAACCCCCCCCCCCCATAGAAGGGGGGGTTACAGCACTTCCTAAATACATATGTTCTCCATCCCTTTCTATCAGCGTGTCTCTCCTGCTTTACTAAAGCTATTCCTTCTTTCCCA
Source organism: Ichthyophis bannanicus (assembly GCA_033557465.1). Classification (NCBI taxonomy): domain Eukaryota; kingdom Metazoa; phylum Chordata; class Amphibia; order Gymnophiona; family Ichthyophiidae; genus Ichthyophis; species Ichthyophis bannanicus. The sequence goes on along the minus strand of CM066033.1, from coordinate 1,113,491,375 downwards.
GCCTGTCCTCAACAGTCTATCCCTCCCACTCTAGCTAGTCCCCACCATTCCCAACCATTTCCTCTCACTGTGCCTAGCCTTTGTCCACCAGTCTTCTTGCCCTTTCCTCACCAATCTCTCTGTCCCTCTCCCACCAGCTTACCCTACTTGTTGCTTTCTCTCCCCTCAGTCTGTCTCTGCTAGTTTCTCTCATTCACCCTCAACTTAATCCACCAGTTTCTTTCTGCCCTACAGCCTGATCCATCAGCTTCTCCTTCTCATCACTTTCCCAGCCATCCCTCATTTCATCTGTCCTTGCCACTCTTGACTCTTCCCAGCTCTACTAGTTTTTCTCAATTGTAAACCCAACTCCAGCACTTCTGTCCCCCTCCCAACTGCTGATAACATTTTCTCATCATATTGCTACTACAACATATTGCTGGCTGTATTCTTTTGATGGTTTTATTTAATTGTTAACTACTTTTGATGTAATTTTTTATGAAAAGTAGTATATCACATGTTCTCCATGGACCAGCAGGATGAGTCAGCCACACACTGGTGACATCTGATGGCACCATGGACAGATAGGCCTTTTAGGCTTTTCTGAGTTTTAGGAGAGTTTTCTGAGCATGTACAGGCTACCCCTTACTACAGTACCGGCCCCTTCCTACCTCAGTCTAGTTTATCCGCCCAGCTAGACAGATGTATCCCTCTGCTCTCCTCATATTCTTTGTGTTTTTCTTTCAGTTCTTCTGCTTTGAGGTTCTTCCCTTCCCTAACATTCCTCCTTTGCTACTTAGACCTGAAGACCCAAGCCTGAATTCTGATGCTGCATAAAGCCCTTTGACAGTCCACACTGGTGAAAACAAGATCATCTTCTTTGAGGACTTGGCATGCCAGAAGGGGAAGACAGATATCCAACTCCTCCTTCTGTAGTGTTCTGAGAGACCCTGACCCTTTCCCAACTCTTAGGAAAATAGATACATGACCCTCACCACCAGGTATTTGACCTCCATGCATCCATGACTATGGCGGCTTGATCTTTTGACCTCCCACATGGCCTACTGGTCTTAGCCCACAACTCAGAACCCCTGCTTCCAATCTGGGCTCCAGGCCAAACTCAATTCAGGCTTCCTAATGCAGTGCCTACCCCCGCCAACCTAACACGGACAAGACCTGTCCAGCAGATGTGTGTGGGCGATCTGCATGGAGATTTGGTCCCCAATGACTCTGAAGCAGGACCTCTCTGTGGCAATGAACTCCCTTGCCCATGCCATGTATTGCAAATACCCTAGCTCTCTCGGGGGAGCCCAGCAAGACGTAAGTTGCAATAGTCTAGATAGGAGTGACTACAGAGTAGATAAAGAGCTTAACCATGCTCAGAAAGGAAGAAGTAAATTTTTCTGATGTTATAAAGAAAGAAATGATGGGTTTTAGCTATCTGTTGGATGTGTGCAGAGAAAGAGAGAGAAGAATCAAAGATGGCCCCAAGGTTGTGAGCTGAAGAAACAGGAAAGAGTATAGTGTTATCCACAGAAACCGAGAAAGGAAGAATGGGGGAAGTGGGTTTAGAGGGAAAGATAAAGAGCCCCTTTTTGGCCATATTCAGTTCCAGTGGGATATTCAGGCTGCTGTCTGAAACGGGTCTGGATTCCTGGAGAGATTTCAGATGCACAGAAGTAGATCTGAGAGTCATTAGCATAAAGATGGTACTGAAAACCATGGGAGGAGATAAGTGCACCAAGGAACTGTGTATACAGCGAGAAAAGGAGAGGGCCCAAGACAGAGATCTGGGGCACACTGAATGAAAGCAGGATGGCATAGAGGAGAATCCACCAGAATATACACTAAAGTGCGATGGGAAAGATACACAGCAAACAATAACAGGACAGAGCCCCTAAATTCAAGCAAAAACAGAGCATTGGTCTGGAGGAGGAAGCAAGATGGCGGAAGGGAGTAGTCCCAGGGCAGAGCGCTTCTGATTGTTGGTCTGGAGCCTGCAAAGATAGTTTGTTGGGAGCCATGGGGTGCCACAAATGGAAGCCAGCCAGCCTACCCTTGGGCTTGGCAGGAGATACCATTGCTGGGCAAAGGATACTTACACAGTCACATAGTCCACCACTTCTGACCCCACTCGGAAAGACACAACTTCCTGGCGGGGGAGGGGAACAGAATTGGCAGGCCATGTATGCCATGCCACTCAAAGAGGTCTGCTGCCCTAGGCAGCTGCCTAGTAGATGGGCTGGCCCTGGATATGACAGATGGAAGGGATGACAGCAAAAGAAAGCGCTTAGTAGACTGGTGAGAATGGGATTAGAGGAGCAAGTAATAAGTTTGGCTGAGAGAAGATGTGTGGTTTCCTTCTCAATGATTTTAGAAAAGGAAGAAGGGTAACATAGGTTGAGAGAAGGTATGGGGATGGAGGAGATCCTGTGGAGAACTCAAGACTAATCTTGTGGACTTTATCTTGGAAATAGCCAAAGTCTGGGGAGAAAGTAAAGGAAGGGTCGGGGTGGTGGTACTTTGAGGAGAGAATTGAGTGTTGCAGAGAGATGGGATGAGTCAGATGAATATAGTACTCTTGCTTGGTGAGTGCTATGGCAGACTGGAAGGAAGCTAGCATGAATTTGAAATTTAGGAAGATAGCAAGGGTACGGGATTTAAGCTAAATGCGCTCAGCTGAGCGGGCACGGGAACATAGGTAGTGAATTTTTTAAGACAGCCAAGGCTGAGGTACAGTACGCCTCACAGGGCATAGAATGGGAGGAGCAAGTGCATTCAGAGCAAAGGAGAGTGTATATTATAGACTCAGATGACATAGTGCAGGAAAGAGATGATGATACTGCAGTGGAGAGAGCTGGAACACTCAGTTGTGTGAAGATTCCCAAACATGGTGGAGATTGGATGAGATTGAGGAGGGGGGGTGGTTAAAAGTGAAGGTTAGGAGATGATGGTTGGAAAAGGGAAGAACGGATGTGGAGAAATTTGAGGGCAAGCAGTTGGAGAAAGGAAGAGGTCAAGGCAGTGGCCATGCTGATGAGTAGGGGCAGCTGAGTAGAGCAAGAGATTGAATGAAGATAAGTGAAATAGGCTTTAAGGCATAAGGGCCAGAGAGGTCTTCAACATAAAAGGTAGTTACTCACCTGTAGCAGGTGTTCTCCATGAACAGCAGGAATAAGTCCTCACATATGGGTGATGACCCCCAATGAAGCCCCGTGCAGGAGCGTTCCCCAGCTTCCACAAGAAGCTTTTTGGAGTCTCCACCATGCACGTGCACTTGTATTCCCACCTGCCACAGCATCATTTTCTCCTCGGTAAAATACAAAAGCTAGTAGCCAGAAACAATTCCATGGGGGTGGGGGGGGTTGTGAGGATTTATTCCTGCTATTCACAGAGAATACCTGCTTCAGATAATTAACTACACTTTCTCTGTAAATAAGCAGGAAGAAGCCCTCACATATGGGATTCCCAAGCTACAGGCTACTGAACACGAAAAACAGCCCAACCAGGGTAACAAGAACCAGAAAAAATAGCATGTGATCCCTCTTTGGGACTCAACCAATTCAATGTCCACAGCATACATCAACATCAGGATGATTCTTTCGGTAGCCTGGCTGGACAGAAGGACCAGTGGGAAGGAGTTGAATCTAAGTCCCAAACAGATGCTGGAGAACCGCTTGGCCTGCCAGGAATCCCCATCCAGGCAGTAGTGGGCTGTGAAGATGTGGACAGAGGACCACGTAGCAGCCCTGCAAATCTCCTCCGTGGAGACAGATTGGCCACAGATGCAGCCATGGCCCGGACATTGTGGGGCGTGACATGACCCTCAAGACTCGGTCCTGTCTGAGCATAGGCAAAAGATATGCAATACGCTACCCAAATGGTAGCAACGCCCAGCTTGTTGGGGTCATAGAAGATGAAAAGCTGCGTAGAACAATTGTGCGGACTGGCCTGCTCAAGGTAGAAAGGAACAAAAACAAAAGAGTGGCAGGTTCACACACTACACCTTTATTATAAAATCTACAGGTGGCCTAAACCCAACACAGGACCGTGTTTCGTGTTGTACTTCATCAGGGGTTGTCGGGGCACACTGATCGGTGTGTGGTGGTAAAGACTTCACAATGCACATAAATATGTGATTGAAGTCACTAATATCAATGGTAAAAACACTTCTGTTACTAAAATCGCCAAGAACACAGCTTCACTGGCGCGTTGCACTTCCAAGATACTGGGCCTCTGCTCTACTGATATAAGGCCAAGGAAAGAAGGTGGGCAGCATCCACCGACTGGTTGAGGTGGAAAGCTGAGACCACCTTGGGCAAGAAGCACAGGTGGGTGCACAGCACTACCTGGTTATGGTGGAACCTCGTATATGGTGGGTGAGCCACCAGAGCTGAAGTTCACTGACCCAGTGAGCTGAGGTGAGAGCCACAGGAAAGATGATCTTCCAGGTAAGGAATTTTAGAAGACAGGTAGCATGTGGCTCGAAAGGCACAGACAACCGCAGTCCCAACACTACATTCACATCCCACGCAACCAGTGGGGCCTTAATTGGAGGCTTTGACAGGAGCACACACACCGCATGAAGTGGGCCTCTGGTGGCTGAGTGGAGATGGGCTTCCCTTCCAAGCCCCTGTGATATGCCCTGATCACACTCAGGTGTACCCGTACAGAGATCCATGGCTGCTTGGGCCAGTACGAGGCGATGAGGATCATGGTCACCTTGTCTGACTGGAGCTTGAGAAGTGTCTTAGCTACCAGCAGAATCGGTTGGTAAGCATAGAGCAGCACACCCCAGCTTAGGAGGAAGGCACCTGAGGCCAGCCTGTCCCTAGAAACCATACAGGAGCGGAAGCAATCCACCTACACATTGTGTGGTGAGGCAAAGAGGTCCACTGTCAGAGTGCCCCACTCTTGGAAGATGCGCTCCACCACCCTCCTGTTGAGGGTCCATTCATGAGGCTAGAGGACCTGGCTAAGGTGGTCCGCCAGAGTGTTGAGCTCTCCAGGCAGGTATGTTGCCCGCAGCTCCATGCCATGGGCCAGTACGAACTTCCAGAGGCACATTGCTTCCCAATACAGGAGGTACGAGCCAGTGCCCCCATGTGTATTGATGTAAAACATCACCACCTGGTTGTCCATCTGATTGAGGACTATCTGGAAGGCTTTGAGGGCATTTACAATCACCCGCATTTCCAGATAGTTTATTTTTATGTTTGTTTATTGTCATTTGATATACCGCCTTTTGTGACATCAGGGCAGTGTACAATCCAAAAAAAAAAAAGAAAAGAAAATCCAAAGTAAGGCCAAAGGCCAGAAAAGGAAAAGAACTACAATTTGTGACAGAAAAGGAAAAGTCAAGCAAGCACTCAGACAAGACATGAAGACATATATAACCAGGTCAACAAACTGGGTCTGGGAGATTGTAGGCAGTGGAAAAGAGGTGTGTTTTGAGTAATGACTTGAATCTGGAGTAGTTCTGCTCTAGTCAGAGTGGGGTAGGCAGGGAGTTCCAGAGGGAGTGACCTAGGGAAAAAAAGGCTGACTGACGAGTGGACTGTAGATGTGCACAGGATGGCGAGGGAAGATGAAGACAATTTACATGGGCTGAACGAAGGCTGCGTGTAGGGACGTGAAAATGAAGGTCTGCTAGGTATTGTGGAGTATGAGTATTGATAACCCGATGGACTGAAATTAGAATCTTATAACGGATGCAAAAATCTATAGGAAGCCAGTGGAGTTGAATCAGAAGAGGGGTAATATGGTTTCTGTGTGAAGAATGTATAATCCGGGCTGCTGTATTCTGTATAAACTGGAGCCGATGGAGTTGGGTGTGAGTGATACCAGCAAATACCAAGGTACAAAAATCAAAACGAGACATGACCAGGGACAGTACAAGGGTGGTTAAAGCTGAAGGAGTAAGAAAAGGATGCATTTGATCAAATTTGACAAAGAAAGTAATAGGACTTCTTTGTAAGCTGAGAAACATGATCCTTGAATGTTAAATCTGAGTCCAAAAGAACTCCCAGATAATGAAAAGAGAATACTATAGGAATAGGAGAATTACCAAGAGTTGGAGCTATTGAAGGACAAGGGCTTCCACAAGTAAACCATATAGCTGATGTTTTTGCCAAATTCAAATGGAGACAATTTGTAATTAGCCAGTCAGCTACCAAGGAAAGACAGGAATTAAGAGTGAAAAGATCAGGCTGTAGGGGGCTGGTGTGATGGAGTATGACAATATCATCAGCGTAATAAAAAGCTGATAACCCGGACTCCTGAATAAGAAGAGCAAGTGGTGCCAAGAAAAGACTGAACTGTAACCCTGACAAAAAACAGATTGGCGGGGGTGAAGGAAATTTTGTGAAGTTAAGATGATGTGAGAGTTGGGTGAAAACAGCCTTTTCAAGAGTTTTGGTGAGAAAAGGAAGATTAGAAACCGGGCAATAGTGTGCTGGGACAAGAGGATCGATGGAAGATTTCCTCAAAAGAGGGCGGACCAAGGCATGTTTCCAAAGGGAAGGAAAAATTCCAGAAGAGAGACTAGCATTGATCATAGCAAGAGTGGGGGGCACCAGGGCAAGGAAGGGTTTGAGAAGCCAAGTTGATCTGGTGCAGGCTCTCCTGCTCCAAGCACAGGCCCTGCATCTGCAGGCCATCCAGGTGGGCTTCTCAGTCCAATTTGGACACGTCAGTAGTGAGCGTCCTGTGGGGCGGCCTCAACCAAAAGGGAAGACCTCGGAACAAGTGCCGTGGCTCCAGCCACCACTGAAGGGAGTCCATGAGGGGTGCAATGAACTGCACCCAGTCCCTGAGGCGGCCCGTGGCCTGTTGACACGGACTGCTCAGAGTCCATTTTGCCTGGCACATTCTGAGCCAGGCCATCGGGGTCACATGCACTGTGGAGGCCATGTGGCCCAACATGCGCAGCATTCCTCACACCATTCTGCGCCACTTTTGAGGGCGAAGACCACTTCCATGAGCCGAAGGAAGGTTCAAGCTCGCATGATGTCCAGGAGGGCCCCAATGAATTCTAGCTGCTGCGATGGTTGCAGATGTGACTTGGGGTAGTTGACCACACACCCAAGTCACTCAAGCACCTGTATCGTTAGGTGAGCTGGGTGCTTCACGCTGTACAGCATGGAGGCCCTTATCAGCCAGTTATCTAAGTAAGGGAAGACGAAGACCCCCTGTGTCCGAAGGTAGGCGGTGACAACCACTAGGCACTTTGTGAAGATGCTGGGGGCCGATGCCAGCCCAAAGGGCAGCACTCGGTAGTGCAAGTGCTGGCCGCCCAGCACAAACTGCAAGTATTTCCTGTGAAGAGGGTGGATCGAGATGTGCATGTATGCATCATTCAGATCCAAGGAACATAGCCAATCACCCTTGAGAAGATATGGGAACTTTTCTCTGACCAGAAATCAGCTCAGGTCCCCTGAGGTCCAGGATGGGCTGGAAACACCCCTCCCTCCCCCAAGACTTCTTGGGGTCAAGGAAGTATCAGGAGTAGAATCCCCGACCTATCTAAGCTGGGGGCACTAGCTGAATGGTCAGTTATGCCAGCAGGGCAGCAACCTCCGCCTAGAGAAGACCAGGATGATGCAGGTCTAGAGGGTACTTCCCTAGGAAAAATGGAGGCAGGAGCTGGGCAAAATGTAGCAGATACCTGTCCCTTACTATCTGCAGCATCCAGTTATCCATGGTTACAAGGGGCCGCCTGTGTGCGAAGTGGACAAGTCGACTATCCACCTAAGTGGGCACTCTCTCGGTGAGTGGGCGACTATGCTGTGGAGGAAAGCATCAAAAACTCACCCCCGACTGGGGTGTGGGCTGGGCCTTCTGCAGCTTGGCATGCCACTGTTGGCGTGGGTTAAGCTACTTGTGCCAGCGCTTCTGCCTATAGAAAGGCTTCTTTCCTTGGTGCTTCTTCTTAGCAGAATTCACCATCTTACGTGAGAGGCAAGAGATGGTGAATTCTGCTCTGTCTCTATCTTGGCTGACCTTTCCTGCATGGGCTTACCAAAGTGATTCTCACATGTGCACAGCACATCCACCAGCTTATCCTGAACCCACTGCTCCAAGTCAGAAGACAGGAGTTAGGCCAGCCGGCATGCCCCGATGCCCACTGCTGCCACCCTGGCCACTGAGTCAAAAATGTCATATGTGGCTCACACCATGTATTTAGACACGTTCTTTCCATGACTCACCAGAGTACAAAAGGCCTCCAAGCACTCCGCCAGGATGAGGGAGCAAAGCTCACTCGAGTCCCCCATGATGTCATTTGAGAACATCCCCATATAGAGCTGGTAGGATAGGACCCAGACGGCAAGCATGGAGCCCTGGAAGTAGTATCTTCCAAAGCCATTGAGAGTCCTCTGCTCACTGCTAGGGGGCACTGATGAGTGGGTTTTGGAGCTCTTAACTCTGCATGGTAGACTCCACCACCAGGGAGTGGCACGGCAATTGGGGCTTCTCGAACCTGGGGGCCTTCTGCACCCGGTACATTGAGTCACGTCAGCAGCTAATAGTCGGCATAGACATTGGGTTCTCCCACATGTGGAGCAGAAGCCTCTGTAGTATGTGATGCACTGCCACCATGACCGTTTCCTTCAGAGCTGGGGGGTACTGGAGAATCTCCATTTTAATTAAGCTTCAGGTGAACAAGGTATATTAAAGGTATTAGATACACTTTTACTGGTATAAGCATCCACACAAACCGTTAGTAAGGACAGAATTAAAAGACCTAAACACAAGCTTTAAACTAAGATGCAGACAACAGTCCAGCAGCAAAATGGGGGCTTTCCAGTCTTTGCATTGAGTGTCACATGTATGATTTTCTCCCAGTTGGTGAGAGGTCTTATGTATGCACTAAGTGCAAGGAGCTCTTTGCTCTCAGGGAACAAGTCCGTTCTCTAGAGGCTAGAGTAGCAGACCTGGAAGACATAAGACAGACAGAGAGGTACATGGACGAGACCTACAGGGATATAGTCCTGAAGTCCCACCTCCAGTCTGGCAGCATCCCTGTTGCCATGGAGGAGAGAGGTCACGTGACCGGAGAGCATCACCCTGGTGTGGCAGGACGTGATCCTGTAACTAGGACCTGTCCTCCAGGTGATGTAAGACCCTCTCGCACTGAGGATGTTTCTCCAGGGCCATGTGCCCATGAGGGAAGGGTTAGGACAGCTGTTATAGTTGGTGATTCAATCATTAGGCATGTACATAGCTGGGTGGCTGGTGGACGTGAGAATCGCCCAGTAACATGCCTGCCTGGTGCGAAGGTAGCGGACATCACGCACCGCCTAGATAAGATCTTAAGATAGTGCTGGGGAGGAGTCTGCTGTCTTGGTACATGTCGGTACCAATGACATAGGAAAATGTGGTAGGGAGGTTCTGGAGGCTAAATTTAAGCTTTTAGGTAGGAAGTTGAAACCCAAAACTTCCAGGGTAGCGTTCTCCGAAGTGTTTCCCTTTCCATGTGCAGGACCCAAAAGGCAGGCAGAGCTCCGGAGTCTCAATGTGTGGATGAGACGATGGTGCAAGGATGAGGGTTTTGGGTTTGTTAGGAACTGGGGAACATTCTGGGGAAAGGAGGGGCTCTTCTGAAGGGATGGGCTTCACCTTAACCAGGATGGAACCAGACTGCTGGCATTAACCTTTAAAAAGGAGATAGAGAAGCTTTTAAACTAGAAAATAAGGGAAAGCAGACAGTCGCACAAGAGTGCATGGTTCGGAAGAAGGTATCCTTGAAGGATACTACCAAAAGCAGTGATTTTCCAAAAAAAGAGTAGGGTTAGGACAGCTGTTATAGTTGGTGATTCAATCATTAGGCATGTAGATAGCTGGGTGACTGGTGGACGTGAGGATCGCCTGGTAACATGCCTGCCTGGTGCAAAGGTAGCAGACCTCACGCACTGACTAGATAAGGTCTTAGATAGTGCTGGGGAGGAGTCTGCTGTCTCGCTACATATCGGTAGCAATGACAGGAAAATGTGGTAGGGAGGTTCTGGAGGCTAAATTTAGGCTTTTAGGTAGGAAGTTGAAATCCAGGGTAGCTTTCTCCGAAATGCTTCCCGTTCCACGCGCAGGACCCAAAAGGCAGGCAGAGCTCTGGAGTCTCAATGCGTGGATGAGACGATGGTGCAGGGTTGAGGGTTTTGGGTTTGTTAGGAACTGGGAACATTCTGGGGAAAGGAGGGGCTTTTCCAAAGGGATGGGCTTCAACTTAACTGGGATGGAACCAGGCTGCTGGCATTAACCTTTAAAAAGGAGATAGAGCACCTTTTAAATTAGATAATAGGGGAAAGCCGACAGTCACCCAAGAGCGGATGGTTCGGAAGAATGTATCCTTGAAGGATACTACCAAAAGCAGAGAGGTTCCAAAAAAGAGTAAAGTAGCCCAAATGCCCTCGAGTATGGAGCAGACATAGTAACATAGTAAATGACGGCAGATAAAGACCAGTATGGTCCATCTAGTCTGCCCAGTATGATGGCAAGAGTAGGTAGCTTAAAGATCCCAAATTACCCATGTCTACCAATAGCCAAATTAATATGAATAAAATACAGTCTCTAAAATGCTTGTATGCAAATGCTAGAAGTCTAAAAAATAAGATGGGAGAGTTAGAATATATAGCACTAAATGAGAGGTTAGATATGATTGGAATATCAGAGACATGGTGGAAGGAGGACAACCAGTGGGACACTGTGATACCTGGGTACAAACTATATCGTAATGATAGAGCTGATCAAATTGGTGGAGGGGTTGCGCTCTATCTTAGAGAGGGAATTGAGTCAGAAAGGATTAAAGTTTTACAGGAAACAAAATTTGCTGTACAATCTCTATGGATTGAAATTCCATGTAAAAAGGGGAAGGCAATGGCAGTGGGGGTGTACTATCGACCGCCTGGCCAGAATGAACAAATGAATGATAAAATGCTCCAAGAAATCAAGGAAGCTAACAAAAGTTACAGCGCAGTAATAATAATGGTTGATTTCAATTACCCCGGTATCGACTGGGTCAGTGTCACGGCAGGACAGGCTAGGGAGATAAAGTTCCTAGATGAAATAAATGACTGCTTCTTGGAGCAGCTCGTTCATGAACCGACCAGAGGGGAAGCCATATTAGACCTAGTCCTTAGTGGAACACCAGATCTAGTGCAAGAGATAAGGGTGTTGGGGCCACTTGGCAGTAGTGATCATAGCATGAATTAGTGGAGGAGGGATAGTAAGGAAATCCACAGTACTACCTTTTAACTTTTGAAAGGGAGACTATGATAAAATGAGGAAAATAGTTAAGAAAAACCTAAAAGGAGCAGTAGCAAAGGTTAAAGACTTACATCAAGCTTGGGTGTTGTTGAAAAATACTATCTTGGAAGCCCAGACCAGCTGTATTCCATGCTTTAAGAAAAGTGGAAGGAAGTCCAAAAAACTGCCAGCATGGTTTAAAGGTGAGGTCAGAGAGGCTGTTCTTGCCAAAAAGCATCTTTCAGGAAATGGAAAAAAGAGCCAAATGACCAAACCTGAAAGCAGCACAAGCACTGGCAAGTCAAATGCAAGGCATTGATAAGGCAGGCAATGGGAGAATTTGAGAAGAAGCTTGCTGCGGAAGCAAAAACGCGAAATAAAGACTTTTTCAAGTACATTCCTAGCAAAAAAACCTGTGAGAGAGTCAGTTGGTCCATTAGATGATAGAGGGGTTAAAGGGGCACTAAGAGGCGACAAGGCAATAGCGGAGAGACTGAATGAATTCTTTGCTTCGGCCTTTACTGAGGAAAATGTAGGGATGTTACCCATGACTGAAGTGGTATTTAAAGGTGCGGAAGAATTGAAGGAAATATCGATACATCGGGAAGATTTATTACAACTACTAGATAAACTGAAAAGTAGCAAATCACTTGGGCCGGATGGTATATATCCAAGGGTGTTGAAAGAACTGAAATATGAGATTGCAGAGCTGCTACGAGTATTAGTAATCTGTGAGCTATCATTAAAATCATCTGTAATACCTGAAGATTGGAGGATCGCCAATGTAACACCAATTTTTAAAAAGGGTTCCAGGGGTGATCCCGGAAACTACAGACCGGTGAGCCTGACGTCAGTACCGGGAAAAATGGTAGAAACCATCATAAAGAATAAAATTACTCAGCATGTCTGATAAAATTACTCAGTCATGGCCTAATGGGAGACAGCCTACACGGCTTTAGACAAGGAAGATCTTGTCTTACTAATCTGTTGTTTTTTTGAAGGTGTGAATAAACAGATGGACAAAGGTGAGTCAGTTGAGATAGTGTATCTGGACTTTCAGAAAGCCTTTGTTGGGGCTTTTCTGGGCTTCCCCATAATTACTATGTTTTGTTTTGGCTGTTTGTGTTCAACCCCAACATACATATACAGGACTTTAAATAATTTGCTCATGCCACCATAAAAGCATAAAATTGTTTTAATTTAGATTTGCCAGGCCTGTAACAACAAGCTTTGCTGTTAATAAGATACAAATTTTAATTTCAATTTCATAGCATAACCTGCAAAGCGCCTAGCTCAAGTACAGACCGTCCTGGAGACACAAATTAGCCTCACTCCAATGAGATCAGCTAAAGTCTGTCTATTAAGATTCCTTCTCCATATTTATATCTAAAAATTGCTGATAGATTTCCTTTCTTATTCTTTATAAATCAAAAGAAAATCTGCTTTCTCATATGTCTCTCTGTAGCATCCTGTCTCCAGTCTCACTCGCCTTGTCTCTGTATGCTGGCTTTTGTTTCCTGTTTTTTCACTTGCCTTTTGCGAGTCGTGTTTCCTGTTCGATAAACTGTAGATTCCATGGCTCGTCCTCTCCGTTTACATTTTCCCCGGTGCATTCGAGAGGCCCATGTAGGCCCATGTGACAGTCCTTCATTAGCTGTATAGCGTTCAGAGATTCCCATTGTGTAAGCTCTCTGGGACAGGATATGAGTTCATTTCATTGTCCAATCTTGCTGGATTTGCAGTTTCAGTGTGAAGAAGCCAGAACAAGCTGTTTCTCCAGGACCAAGCAGGAAGTCAGTCCTCACTTATGGGTGACGTCGGCGCCGACGGAGCCCTCGCGGAGCAATTTTCCCCAGCTTTCAAAGAAAGCCTTTGGGAATTGCAGCGCGCATGCGCGGTCGTCTTCCCGCCCGAGGGTGCCATCTTAGCCAGTCTTCTTTTTTCCGCGGAGCCCTGCAGACGTCCCCGTCTTGTCCCCGCGAAAAAGTTGATTTTCCTCTTTATTTTATACTTTTTTCTTTCGGTTCGACGCCGATCGTTTTCCCGCCCGGACTCGCGACGCCGGTCTCGAGTCCTCTAGCGTTTTTTCGGTTTTTCTGACTTAGTCAGCTTTCATTTTCGTTTTCCCTGGCAGCCCGGTCCTTTGACCTCGCAGGGGCCCTTTTTCCCCCGATGGCTGCCAGTGGCTTTAAGCGGTGTGGTCGGTGTGACCGAAATATGTCACTAACCGACACACACGACTTTTGCCTCCGCTGCTTGGGCCCGGATCATGAGGAACTGATCTGTGGGCCCTGCAGCAAACTGTCCTCGAAGGCGTTGAGAAGTCGGCGGCATCAGCGCGAGAGAATCTTCGCTGACCCCAGCCGTACCCGGACCTCGTCGGAGGCCTCCGTGTCAAAGGGCTCCAGCTCGGACCGTCGCCGGAGCTCCTCCGACCGGGGTTCTCCCTCCGGGGACCATCGTCGGAAGGAAAAACCCGCGAGGGCGGCGTCGGTGGACGCTCCTGGCTCCGCGAGGGCCAGGTCGCATAGCCCCGACAGCCGCCCCGGGTCCTTGGAGAAGGAACATCTCCCGAAGCGACCTCGCCTGGAGTCGGAGATGCCTGCCCGGGTAAGTCCTGTAGTCCTTCTGGACTCGCCTCCGCGACAGCCGACGTCGGGCCCGACGCCGTCGGGGCCCGAGTCGGGGGCTGCTGGGTCACCTGAGCTCGGACTCAGGTTGACGGCCTTGGAGAGCAGACTGTCTGCCTTCATGGACCAGCAGCGGGCACTGCTCGCTGGCCTCGCTGGCGCCGCTGCCCCGACCGCCGGGACGTCGACGTCCAAGTCGACCCCGGAGACCGAGCCGATCCTCGAGTCAATGAGAACTCGAGTCGATCCTCGGTCGAGGTCACCCTCGGCCTCCCGTTCGGGACCGAGGTCGCCGACGCCGACTCCCTCGACGTCGGGGCGGCTGGCGCCGCACCCTGCCCGGGCCGACCCCACCGAGTCCTCGTCGGAGTCGGTCTGGGAGTCTGAGGAGGAAGAGTCACCTGATTCTTTCCGGACTCGGTGTGTCCCATCGGACTCACCGGGGTCCGAACCTCGGAAGCAGTCCCCACCGGAGGATGCCCGGTTCTCGGACTTCGTTAGGGATATGGCCAAGGCTTTGGCCTTCCCTGCGGATCCCGAGGAGGAGCCTCGAGCCGAAGAGCTCGACGCCCTCCAGTATGACTCTCCCGCGAGGGAGCACTTTACTGTGCCGGTTCCTCCTATGCTGGAACGACTACTCTTCCGCATGTGGGAGAGTCCGGCCTCCGCGCCGGTCCTGAGCAAGCGGGTCGATTCTATCTATCGGGTCCGCAAGAGCCCTGGCTTTCAGAAGGCACAGCTGCCACACCATTCCATGGTAGTGGAATCGGCCATGCATCGTCTTAAGAGCCAGAAGATGCACTCCTCGGTGCCTCCTGGAAGGGAGGCCCGTAACCTGGATGGCCTTGGCAAGAAGTGCTTCCAGGGCTCTATGCTCGCATGTCGTGTCCAGACTTACCAGCTCTACATGGGCATGTATCTCCGGGATCTGGCTAAAGAGCTAGCCGGATTCTCCGCTGGTCTCTCCGAGGAGCCCTTGCGGAGGTTCCTAGCCTTGTCCACGGGCATTCGGGAATGCTCAAAGTTCATGTCCCGAGCAGCCTATGATGGCTTTGAGGCCTCGGCTAGAGTGGCCGCAGCCGGCATCGGTGCCCGCCGACAGGCTTGGCTTCAGTCGTCGGACCTTGAGCCCTGGGTACAGGACAAGTTGGTCGATGTCCCCTGCCGAGGCGAAAACCTCTTTGGCAAGCCCATGGCGGAAAAGGCTGCACAAATTGAGACTGAGACTCTCACCAGGACCAGGCTTTCTAGGAAGACCTCCGCCCCTTCCCAGAAAAAGAAGGGCTCGGGAAAAAAGTCCTTTTACCCGAGGAAGGCGGCTGCCTACAAACAGTACCCCCATTATCAGGCCCCTGCAGCTCCCCAACAGGGCCAGCAGGCCAAGGGATGGGGTAACGGGTCCCGTAGGCAGCAAGCCCCCAAGCCTGCACCACCAGCCCCTGCTCAGCAGGGAGGGGGTTTTTGACTCGCTCAGCATAGCCTCTCCCCCCCCGCTGGTCCCTCCCAGCACCGGAGGCCGGCTGGTTCACTTCGCCCACAGGTGGTCCAGCATCACCGCAGATGCCTGGGTGCTTCAGGTCGTGCGAGAGGGCTACCTTCTCCACTTCCATCAGGTCCCTCCCTCCTATTTTCCGGGAGAACCTTCGCGCCCCCCTGCACAGGGAGTTGCTCCTTCAGGAGTTAGCAGGTCTTCTGCAGGAACAGGCGGTGGAACCGGTGCCCCCACCACCTGAGAGGTCAAGGCTTTTATTCAAGGTATTTTCTGATACCAAAGAGAACAGGGGGCCTCAGACCCATCCTGGACTTGCGCAACCTCAACAAGTTCCTTGTGCGGGAGAAGTTCAAAATGCTTACCCTTGGAATCCTTCTGCCCTACCTCCAGCAGGGAGATTGGCTATGCTCCTTGGATCTAAAGGATGCCTACACGCACATCCTCATCCACCCAAGCCACCGCCAATACCTAAGGTTTGTGGTGGCAGGAAATCATTACCAGTACAGAGTACTGCCCTTTGGCCTATCCTCCGCACCGCGAGTCTTCACAAAATGTCTCGCGGTCGTGGCGGCCCATCTCCGGCTTCACGGCCTCTATGTCTTTCCGTACCTCGACGACTGGCTCATCAGAGCAGCGTCCGCTCAGGAGGTCACCAACGCCACGTGCCGCACGGTGACTCTGCTGCAGCACTTGGGCTTTGTCATAAACTTCGCAAAGTCCACTTTGCTCCCCTCACAGGATCTCGAGTTCATCGGCGCAAGGCTGCACACTCCTCGGGCACGAGCGTACCTACCGCTCGACAGGGCTCAACGGCTCATGGACCTAGCCGACCGCTTTCGCAGCCAGCCCCTGGTCTCCGCCAGGCGCTTCCTGAGACTGCTCGGCCATATGGCTTCCACTGTCCATGTGACCCCCAATGCCCGCCTGAACATGCGGTCTGCTCAATGGTGTCTCCGCCAGCAGTGGCGACAAGCCACGGGCGGCCTGGCAGACCTAGTGCGCGTCTCCGAGCCCCTGCTCTCGTCTCTCCGGTGGTGGCTCCGGCAGCCGAACCTGATATTCGGAATGCCTTTCCAGTCACCTCAGCCGACCCGGGTGCTGACCACCGATGCATCCCTCCTGGGCTGGGGAGCACATTGCCAAGAGGCACGTACTCAGGGCCTCTGGACCACGTGGGAGTCTGCTCAGCAGATCAACTTCCTGGAGCTCAGGGCGATCCGCCTAGCTCTCAAGGCCTTCTCCCACCTGACTTCCCAACAGTCCGTCCTTGTCCAGACGGACAATCAGGTTGCCATGTTCTACGTGAACAAGCAGGGGGGCACGGGCTCCTTCCTCCTCTGCCGGGAGGCACAGAAGCTCTGCTCTTGGGCCGTCAGTCACGGCATTCTCCTCAAGGCAGTTTATCTCCCGGGCCAAGAAAATTGCCTTGCAGACAAACTCAGCAGGGTCCTCCAGCCGCACGAGTGGCGTCTGGATCCCTTGGTAGTTCAGAAGCTCTTCCTCAAGTGGGGTCTCCCCACGGTGGATCTCTTTGCCAGTCCTCACAACCGGCAACTTCCTCGCTTCTGCTCTCGTCAGCCACACCCCCTTCGGGTTGCGGCGGACGCCTTTCTGATCTCGTGGTCGGGGAGCCTTTTGTACGCTTTCCCTCCCATCCCGCTGGTCTCTCGGACTCTTTTCAAGGTTCTCCGAGACAAAGCCTTCATGATCCTGGTGGCCCCTCGCTGGCCCAGGCAGCCGTGGTTTCCACTCCTGCTGCAACTGGCGGTGGAGGGCCCAATCCCTCTGGGGATACAACCGGATCTCCTCACTCAGGATCAGGGGTCCCTTCTGCACCCCAACCTCAGGTCTCTCAACCTTATGGCCTGGCTGCTGAGAGGGTAGTCCTTGCTCCCCTTCTCCTGCCGGCGGAGGTGGAGGAGGTCGTCTTAGCTTCGCGACGGCCTTCTACCCGCAAATGCTACGCCCTTAAATGGCGTTGCTTTGCAGTCTGGTGTACCCAACAGTCTCAGGATCCCTTCTCCTGCCCGGTGTCAGTGATCTTGCAGTACTTGCTGCACCTCTCTAATCTGGGACTTAAGTCCAACTCCGTCAAAGTTCACCTCAGTGCTCTTTCAGCACATCATGTGCCAGTGGACGGCAGACCTCTCTCCAATGACCCTCTCGTAGCGAGGTTTCTCCGAGGTCTCCTTCTACTTAAACCACCTCTGCGCCCGCCAGCGCCTGACTGGGACCTGAATGTGGTTTTGCAGCGGATCACCTGTCCGCCTTTTGAACCTATGGCTACCTGTTTCTCTACGTTTTCTGTCTTGGAAAACACTGTTCTTGATAGCCCTCACTTCCGCTAGGCGCGTAAGTGAATTGCAGGCCCTCGTGTCTGATCCCCCTTACACTAGGTTCTACAAGAATAGGGTAGTCCTACGGACTCACCCAAAATTTCTGCCTAAAGTGGTCTCCCCTTTTCACATCAATCAGGAGGTGGTACTTCCAACCTTCTTTCCCAGACCACACTCCAGCCGAGCTGAAACGGTCCTCCATACCCTGGACTGTAGAAGGGCCATGAACTTCTACCTTGACCGTACGCGGGAGCACCGTAAAGCTGCTCAGCTTTTTGTGTCTTTTGACCCCAATAAATTGGGGCTCCCGGTCTCCAAGCGTACTCTGTCCATCTGGGTTGCGGACTGTATCTCTTGGGCTTATGGGGCAGCCGGACTCTCCTTAGAAAGTCGAGTCACGGCTCATTGCGTTCGGGCAAAGGCCACGTCAGTGGCTTACCTCCGCTCTGTTCCGCTGGCAGACATCTGCCGGGCCGCTACTTGGTCTTCGAGCCAGACTTTTGCGGTCCATTACTGTCTCGAGAGGGAGTCCCGTAGGGACAGTGCTTTCGGACAGGCAGTCCTCCGTAATCTCTTTGAGGTCTGAGCAACTCCTACCCTCCATCCCGGATGTGGGCTACCGGTGGGTGATAATTCAGCGAAGATTCTATCCTTCTGTGCTGCTGAGCTAGAGGGAGCTCATTTTTGTGCTTTGGGTCTCCGGTAGCCTTGAGCTTGGGAGTCCCATAAGTGAGGACTGACTTCCTGCTTGGTCCTGGAGAAAGCGTTGTTACTCACCTGTAACTGGTGTTCTCCTGGAGCAGCAGGAATCAGTCCTCACTACCCTCCCTCCTCCCCTTGGAGTTGCAATCGTCTGCTTATGTTCTTTTTGCAAATTTTTATGCTGTCTTTTTTAGCTATGTCATCTGACTGGCTAAGATGGCACCCTCGGGCGGGAAGACGACCGCGCATGCGCGCTGCAATTCCCAAAGGCTTTCTTTGAAAGCTGGGGAAAATTGCTCCGCGAGGGCTCCGTCGGCGCCGACGTCACCCATAAGTGAGGACTGATTCCTGCTGCTCCTGGAGAACACCTGTTACAGGTGAGTAACTACGCTTTCTTAGCAAGCTGCTTCTTAGGCCTAAGTTATAGACGTTAGCACAAGATGGATTCAACCTGTAATAAAGGTACCTGAAGGGGATTAATCTTTTCCCTACACCTTTGACAAGGTCCCTCATCAGAGACTTTTGGCAAAACTAAAGAGTCATGGGATAGGAGGCAGTGTACTATTGTGGATCAGGAACTGGTTAAAAGATAGAAAGCAGAGGGTAGGGCTAAATGGCCAATTTTCCCAATGGAGAAAGGTGAATAGTGGTGTACCCCAGGGATCTGTGCTGGGTCCGCTGCTTTTTGACATATTCATAAATGACCTGGAAAGTGGAATAACGAGTGAGGTTATCAAATTTGCAGATGACACAAAACTATTTAAAGTTGTTAAAGCCGAAGAGGATTGTGGAAAATTGCAAGAGGATCTTGATAAATTGGAAGACTGGGCATCAAAATAGCAGATTAAATTTAATGTGGACAAGTGCAATTATGCACCTAGGGAAGAACAACCCAAACTATGGTTACATGATGCAAGGTTCCGCATTAGGAACCACCACCACCCAGGAAAAAGATTTAGGCGTCATTGTGGATAACATGTTAAAACCCTCGGCCCAGTGTGCAGCGGCAGCCAAGAGAGCAAATAGAATGCTAGGTATCATAAGGAAAGGAATGGAAAATAAAACAAAAGATATTCTAATGCCTCTATATCGTTCCATGGTGAGACCGCACCTTGAATATTGTGTGCAATTCTGGTAGCCGTATCTTAAAAAGGATATAGCGTTATTAGAAAAGGTTCAGAGAAGAGCCACCAAAATGGTAAAAGGGATGGAAGGATACTCCTATGAAGAAAGGCTAAAATGGTTAGGGCTCTTTAACCTGGAAAAGAGACAGCTGAGGGGAGATATGATAGAAGTCTATAAATTAATGAACGGAGTGGAACGGGTAAACGTAGCTCAATTTTTTATGTTATCAGAATATAGAAAGACTAGGGGACATGCAATGAAGCTACAGGGTAAACTATTTAAGACTAATAAAAGAAAATATTTTTTCACTCAACGTATAATCAAACTCTGGAATTTGTTACCGGAGGATGTAGTAAAGGCTGTTAGTGTAGCTGGGTTTAAAAAAGGTTTGGACAAGTTCCTGGAGGAAAGGTCCATAAACCATTATTAAGAAGGGACCCAGGATATCAATGCTTGACCCAGTACAAGCATTGTGGAACCTGTGTCTTTTGCGGAAACTGCAAGGTACGTATGACCTAGATGTGGCCATTGCTGGAAACAGGATACTGGGCTTGATGGACCTTGGTCTGACCCAGTATGGCATATTTTATGCTCTTATTTCCTCTGCCATCAGCTCGTCCTACGCCTCCAGAGAAAAGGGGATCGCTTTCGCCATATCCTGGGTGAAGTCCTGGAAGGACATGTCTCCCAGGGGCAATGTCCACTGCTTGTACAGCAAGGATGGCTCCGAGGGGATATGTGGGGACTCCCTCTCGGTGACCAGAGACGACTCCTCAGTCTCCCAGCCATCAGAGAGGAAGTCAAAGTACCTCCTGGTCTCCTCTACTATTTATAGATTTTTATTTTTCTACTTGTATTTATTGGTATATGTATTATAATTATTAAGGTTTTTACTTTGGGTTTTGTATTTGTTTCAGAGGTCTATATCCCCTGAAGAAAGCACGAGCCGAAACACAAATAAATCTCCCTGTTTTCTCTCCACTGTGTGGTGTGACCTGCTTTTTTTTTGTGTCTGTAGTCTGTGGGGGGTGGGGTTCCCCTCTGTTCTGTGACTACGGCAGATAGGACAGCCTTACTTGGCTTGAACTGCAAATGTCAAATGCTGCCTTTCAGGAGCAACCTGAACTTTGCTAGGGGGATACACACACTCTAGCCACAAAGAGAAGAGAGGATGTTGAACAGCAGTTGGTGCACAAGTTGAGAAAAAAGGGAATTTTTTCTGAGTAGAAGGGAGTGTTCAGCAAGAGTTGTCAATAGAAACATAGAAACATGACGACAGAAAAAGACCACATGGCCTATCTAGTCTGTCCTTTCATATCAACAACTACAACATTCCCCTTTTTTCCTTTAGAGATCCTCTGTGTTTGTCCCATGCTTTTTTTTTAAATTCAGTTACTGTCTTCAACTCTACCACCTCCACTGGGAGACTATTCCACGGATCCACCACTCTTTCCGTAAAGAAATATTTCCGCATATCACTCCTGAATCTATCCCCCTTCACCCTCATCCCATGTCCCCTCGTAGCAGAACTTGCTTTCAATTGAAAGAGGCTCTGTCCCTGAACATTTATGCCACGGAGGTATTTAAACATCTCAGTCATATCACCTCTATCCCGCCTTTTCTCTGAGGTGTGCATATTAAGATCCTTAAGTCTGTTCTCATATGCTTTATAATGAAGACCACTAACCATCTTAGTAGTCAGCCTCTGCACCGACTCCATCCTGTTCACATCATTTTGAAGGTGCGGTCGCCAGAATTGCACACTATACTCAAAATGAGGTCGCACCAAAGACTTATGCAGAGGCACTATCACCTCCTTTTTTCTGCTAGCCATTCCTCTCTGTATGCACCCAAGCATCCTTCTAGCTTTGCCATTGCCTTTTCTACCTGTTTAGCTACTTTAAGATCATCAGACACAACCATGCCTTGGTCCTGCTCTTCTTTAGTGGACAAAAGTACTTCACCCCATATACTATATTGCTCCCTTGGATTGCTGCAGCCCAAATGCATGACCTTACATTTTTTAACATCAAATCCCAGCTGCCAAATTCTAGACGATTCTTCAAGCTTAGCTAGATCCCTCCTCATGTTATCTACACCTTCTTGGGTGCCTATTGCAGATTTTGCTATCATCCGCAAAGAGGCAAACCTTACCCGATAGCCCTTCCACTGTATCACTAACAAAGATGTTAAAGAATCGGACCAAGGACAGATCCCGGTGGCACACCACTGGTAACATCCTTGTCCTCTGAGTGAGCTCCATTTACCTGTACTCTTTGTCGCCTCCCACCCAACCAATTTCTAACCCAAACAGTAACGTTAGGGTCCATCCCTAGGGTGCTCAGTTTGTTTATAAGTTGCCTGTGAGGAACAGTGTCAAAGGCTTTACTGAAATCTAAATACACCACATCTAGGGTTCTCCCTCGGTCCAGCTCCCTGGTCACCCAGTCAAAGAAATCAATCAGATTTGTCTGACAAGACCTGCCTCTGGTGAATCCATGCTGCCTCGGGTCCTGTAATCCGCTGGACTCCAGAAACCTCACTATTTTCTCTTTCAGCAGCATTTCCAATAATTTACTCACCACCGAAGTTAAACTAACCGGCCTGTAGTTTTCAATCACAACCTTCCGCTTTTGTGTAAAGGCACTACATGAGCCTCTCTCCAGTCCTTTGGCACCACTCCCGACTCCAATGAGGCATTGAAAAGGTCAGTCAGTGGAGCTGCTAGAATGTCCCCAAGTTCCCTCAGTATTCTGGGGTGTATCCCATCCGGTCCCATCGCTTTTTCTACTTTAAGTTGAGCTAGTTTCTCACAAACACAGTCTTCTGAAAATTGTTCAAGATGTCCCTCGCTTCCGTTCCTGTTTGTGAGTGTTTTCTGAGGTCCTGCTCCTGGTTCTTCATCTGTGAACACAGAACAGAAATATTTGTTAAGCAATTCCACTGCATCAAGAAGCGGTGTTTTAATGGAGATGAGAGAGATCCTCAGAAAGACTGCTCTCATAAATCCATTGTAGAGGGGGCTGTCTGTCTGCCCACACAAGGGGAGGATTAGTAGAGGTAAGGGGAGGGAGTAGTCTTCTGATCCCCTTTAAACCTCCCCCACTTCCCTCTGTCACATGTGACCCAAGTGATGTGCTTTGGGAGAGAGGATGGGACAACCCTTTATGTAAAGTGTTGGTAATGTGACATGGGGCCAATTTGTGATCAGTTTTAAGCTGGTTTTCTTTTTTTGTTGGAGCTAGCCAGAGGTGCTTATGGGAACTCTGTAAGGGCATGAATGCATATTACAACTGGGGATGTGATCCTTAATAGGAAGTGGACTCACATCACAGAATAGTGTTTTAAGAGATTTAGGGAAAGATTACAGGCATTCAGAATATGAATAATGAACGACTGGAACCAGACAGAGAGGTATCAGGATTGATGAGAAAAGAAGTAAGAGGCTTTGAGCTAGATTCAGTGTGACCTATGACTGCCATATCTGTTTCAACAGGTGTGACACAGTAACTGCAAATATGACTACCTTTGATTTGTAATCATTTTTATTAGTTTTTAAGAATACTATGATACATCCACAATATCATAACATACTGTAGCATTATAAACAATTAGCACCTGCTCATATATATGGTTTAACCCAGGGGTCTCCCACTCCAGTCCTGGAGGGCACCAAACCAGTCAGGTTTTCGGGATATCCCTAATGAATATGCATAACGCTAACAACCCACAACTCACAGACCCTTAAAGCTCCTATCCAAAATACTTAATCAAATATTAATAGGCCAAAAATAGGTCCAACACCTTATAAGCAAGACAAACACAGAGAGGCAGCACCACATTATACTAAATAAATATTAGATTAGGGATAAAAAGCCTTAGGATAACATCTCATCCCTGGCATACAATAGGGGGTGCAATCTGCGGGATCACCTGTGCCTGGCAGTTCCTAAGGTTTTTTTAGACACAGGTCACTTCAAGTGTGGCTGTTGCATTTTTTTGTGCAATTTTGGAAGAAGGTTCTAGTTTTAGGATTAACTCTTTTTTTATCATCATTGGCTACCCACCTGTACATCTATATATATGGTATATACGTTCCGATGTCCCTGTAATAAATATTATGTTGGGAAGACAGTGGCAATTGTGGATGCAGTTATCACAACATAAAAATAACCTTTTTGAAGGTTCGGGAAGAAGCACCATGATGGTACAGCATTGTTTGCAGAATCATCATGAATTTCAAGATCTTCATTGCAGAGTTATAGATTTTGTCCCTGCTAACCATCGAGGAGGTGATTGAGGTGAAGTTTTAGTACAGCATGAGCAGCGCTGAATCTTTAACCTTAATACCCTTGAACCAATGGGATTAAATAATAAAATTGTTTGAGGAGTTTTCTCCTTATTAATCTTTTTTTCTGCTGTTACTCTTGTGTGTTCTGAATATACCCTCTGTTTAATTTTCGTGAGTGTTTTGACCGCTCCAATCAATTACTGCTTTGTTGCTGATTGATTGCAGTCTTTATTTTAAAGTCTGTGGCATTTGACGCCAGTTTCTGCACAGAATTTTCTGGATGATTGTTTTGCTTATAAAAAGCTTCAGGGGTTAAACTAAGATATTTGTAGGGTTATTCTTATTTGTTTTACATATTCAAGATTGGGGTAGTATGCTGGTTGTTCTCAGAATTCTGTGGAGACAACTGGCTGTGCGTTGAAGCAGCTGTTGGTAGCAGAAGTCTTATGACGAACAGCTTCGGCAGTTTCATGACAGTGGAGGGGACGTTGCAATAGAAGCTGACTCTTCAGATAAGTAGATTGTATAAGACAGTTATTGAATGTGTTTATAAGCTTCCATTGATTTTTCTCTATTTCCTCCACAGGTATTACAACTTTAATACCGTTGTTCAGAACTCATGTTGCTTATAATGCAGTTTCATTAAATTTAGTTTGGTTGGTGGTTCTTGAAGCGGCTACTGCCGAGGCACCTTGTAGTGTTCTATGCTTTGTTAAGATTCAGTTTTATTTTAGAAGTTGATTATAAAATGGTATGTATTCGTAGATATTTATACATTAATAAATGTTGGGAGTTTTTTAAGCTGGTGATGTCAAAGATATCATTGTATTCCCTATGGCTGTCAATAGCCACATAGAGGGGTGAGATGATCTCCAGGAACAAGCAGGAATGTAGTCTTCACATATGGGTATCGTCGGTACCGACGGAGCCTGCGCGGGAACGCTCCCCAGCGTCCAATTAGAAAGCTTTTTGGATCAACAATTTCAATTTCTTCTCATCAATGATGAACTTACTGATTTTTGCTAGTTGTCAGGATCTTTGTCTTAATGTTAAGATGCAGGCCCATTTTAAGATGTAAGCTATAGCTAGATGTTATAAAAGGGTAGAAACAGACAAATGATGGCAGATAGACTATTTGACCTATCCAGTCTATTAAGCTATCTCCAGGAACAAGCAGGAATGTAGTCCTCGCATAATGGGTATCGTCGGTACCGACGGAGCCTGCGCAGGAACGCTCCCCAGCGTCCAATTAGAAAGCTTTTGGGAGCATCCCACAGTGCCTGTGTGCTGCCTTCCCGCCTTTCCCAACTGTCTCTCTCCAGTTCTTCGTTTTCCGCGGAGCCGGCAGGTCACACTTCCTGTCACCGCAGAAAATATCCCATTTATTCTTCTTTTTTGTGGTCGCGTCTGCCTTCCTTCGACGCTACACCGGTACCGCCAGTTCTTTCTTTCTTTTCCTTGTAAAAGAAAAAAAAAATATTTTCCTGGAGTCTTCCAGCTTTTTTCTCCTCTGGTGCCACGTGCCATTTTTGGCACTAGGCCCAACTTTCCTCTACAATGGAAAAACCCGCTTCGGGTTTTAAAAAGTGTTCCAAGTGTGGCGGTACCATCTCCGTCACCGTCACCCATGAGTGGTGCCTCAAATGTTTAGGTCCTGACCACTCTATCTCCGAGTGTGTTGCCTGTGGGATGATGTCGAAGAGGGGTCGGCAAAACCGAGCTGCTAAACTTAGCACCCTTTTTCCCTCTGATGCAGCATCTGTGGCATCAACATCTTCCAGGGCTTCGTCTTCCTCCCATGGATCTCAAGTAACTAAACATAAGTCTAGCCGGTCCTCAAAGGGTAGATCTCCTTCTAAGTATCGAGATGCCTCTGGCGTTTGCCCTTGAGGGACTCACACCAGCAAAATTGCCTCGGCGGGAGGCTTCGGCTTCCAAAGCATCATCGGTGCTCCAGGATGTTCTTGAGGCCTCAACCTCGGCAGAACTACTGGTGCCATGCTCTGGGGTATCGGCCGCTTTGTCCGGTACCGATACCCAGGCATCGGCGGCGTCGATAGACCAGAGATTCTTGGCTATTGAATGCAGTCTGGCGGCTCTTCTCTCGGCATCAATGCCCCCGAAACCGCTTCAGACAATTCAACCGGTACCGACACCTACATCGGTACCGGGGCCAATTGCATCGATGTTGACAGGTGGATTACCGGTACCGACGCATGCTGTGCCCTCTGGTACTGACAAGTCGGTACCGGACCCTGTCGATACCGACTTCGATCAGTACCGGTATCGTGCGCTGCACGATTACCTGGACAGGAGATACTTTGAATCCTCCGATGAGTCTGAAGACTCTGACACCTCTGTTGATACCAGAGTACTTCTTCCTGAGGATTCTTCCTCTCCTAAACGTAGGATGTCTCCTCCAGAGGATATATCCTTCCAGGATTTTATTCGGGATGTGACTCGAGGTCTTTCCATGACAGTGGCTCCTGAAACAGAGCCTAGGGCAAAGGAATTGGAGATTTTACAGTATCCTAAAGCTCCCAAAGAGACAGCTACTTTGCCTATCCATGAGATCTTGCATGATCTCTTGCTAAGGATGTGGGAAACACCTCACCACTTCTCCTCATTCTCTTAGGCTCGATACCATGTATCGAGTTCCTCCCTGTCCTGGATTTCAAAAAACTCAGCTGCCCCACCATTCCATGGTGGTGGAATCAGCTATGAGAAGGATCAAGAGTGCAAAAAGACATGCATCTAATCCTCCAGGACGTGAATGTAGAACTCTTGATGCCTTTGGGCATCGAACCTTCTGGGCCTCTATGCTTTCTGCCAGGATTAGTTCCTACATTTTATATATGGGAATGTTTCTTAAGGAAGTTACAGAAGATCTAGAGCTTATGAGCCCTCTCCTTCCTGATGATAAGAGACAAGATTATCTTGCACTTATCAAACATGCTCAGGAGGTTTCCAAATTCATAAATTGTGCGGCTTTTGATTGTTTTGAGTGCATAAGCAGAACTTCTGCTATTGCCATAGGCGCACGTAGGATTGCCTGGCTCCAGGCATCTGACTTGGAACTTTGGGTACAGGACAAACTGGGGATATTCCTTGCACAGGAGAGAATCTCTTTGGCAAAAATTGGCAAGAGAAAGCCAATGAGCTAGTTGCTGATAATCTCACCTTGGATAGATTATCAAAATCTACAGCTGATCCTGCAAGAAAAAAGTCCTACAAAAAAACATTCTTCACTAGAAAGAAGAAGTTCTACCCCTCCTATACCCAACAAGGGCATCGTTCAGGTCAGTCTGCCCAAAAGGGTCAGCAGCAACCTAAACAAAGAAAAACAAAGGCTGCTAAGCCTCAACCGGCTCAGCAGACTCAGCCTCCACAGAGGCTTTGACTCCCATCTAGAGAACTTTGCCTTCCTGGCCCTGAACAGGCCAGAGCCTTCTACCATTCCAAGAAGGTTATGTTATTTTTCCCCCAAATGGGGCAGATAACAGCAGAAAGTTGGACTCTGTCCTTTGTAAGAGAGGGATACAAGCTTCACTTCCTCAGCATGCCCCCTCCTACAATGGTAAGACAGTTCTCAGACCTCTCTCAACTCCCAGTTAGATCACGAGGTCAGTCTGCTTCTTGCCCAAGGGGCAATAGAAGAAGTACCTATTCATCAACAGGGTGCAGGGTTCTATTCCCCCTTTTTCCTTATTCCAAAGAAAACAGGAGGGCACAGACCCATTTTGGACCTCAGAGAATTGAACAAATTCCTGTTCAAAGAGAAATTCCAAATGATTTCTCTGGGAACTCTACTGCCATACCTTCAGAGTCAGGACTGGCTTTGTTCTCTAGATCTCAAGGATGCGTACACTCATTTTCTCATCCATCCAACTCATCAAAGATTTCTTCGCTTTCTATTTCAAGGGAAGCACTACCAATACAGAGTTCTTCCTTTTGGCCTGGCCTTGGCACCAAGGGTGTTCACAAAATGCATGGCTGTGGTGGCAGCATTTCTCTGCACCCTAAAAATATTTGTCTTCCCTTACTTGGACGATTGGCTCATTTGAGCCCCATCAGAGCCAGAGGCCAGGATTTCTCTATCTCGCATAATGCGTATCCTTCAATATTTGGGACTTGTTATAAACTTTCCAAAATCCAACCTAGCTCCCACTCAGTCTCTAGAGTTCATAGGAGCCCTGCTGGATACCAGACAGACAAGGGCCTATCTTCCACAGACCCGCTGCCTTCGCATTGTGCAGTTAGCTTCCCAAGCAATGCTAAAGTCTCACCTCACTGCTCGGGAAATGTTACAATTGCTAGGCCACATGGCATCCACCATGCATGTGGTCCTTTATGCCCGCCTCCATATAAGGGCAGCCCAGTGGACTCTATCCACTCAGTGGACTCAGGCGTCAGGTTGCCTGTCAGACAAAATAGCAACCTCAGATCGTCTTATTTTGTCTCTCCAATGGTGGCAGTCACCCCAGAATCTGTTGGTGGGGTCCCCTTTTCAGCAACCCCCACCCCAAGTAACTCTAACAACAGATGCCTCACAGATGGGTTGGGGAGCCCATTTGCAAGGCCTCTCTACCCAGGGTACCTGGACTCCACAGGAGACCGATCTGCACATCAGTCTCCTAGAGCTCAGAGCAATCTTTCTTGCTCTTCGAGTGTTTCACACCCAGCTCAGCTACAAAACTGTCCTAATTCAAACGGACAACCAGGTAGCCATGTTCTATGTGAACAAGCAGGGCAGAACAGGCTCTCTGTCGCTCTGCAACAAAGCTTTGCAATTTTGGGCCCTTGCCAGAGAGCATCAGATTCATCTCCTTGCAATGTATTTTCCAGGCATTCAAAACTCTTGGGCAGACAGACTCAGTCGAGTTCTGCTTCCGCACGAATGGTCTCTCCATGCAGACCAGGTGGCCAAAACTTTCCAATTTTGGAGAATCCCAGACATAGACCTCTTTGCAAATCTGCTGAATGCCAAACTTCCCCGGTTCTGTTCCAGAATTCCGGCTCAGGGTTGTCAGGCCAGGGATGCCTTCCTCCTCCATTGGGGTCGGGACTTTCTGTATGCCTTTCCACCCATTCCCCTAATTCCCAGAACTTTATTCAAGCTTCAGAGAGACAGAGGCCATATGATTCTCATAGCCCCACATTGGCCACGACAAGTGTGGTACCCTCTGCTCTTACATCTCTCTTAAGCTCCATCTCTGGAGTTAGGATCTGCTCCAGTTCTCCTATCCCAGGAGGACGGGATGCTGTGGCATCCCAATCCCGTCTCTACATCTCAGGGCCTGGTTGCTGAAAGCCTAGAACTTCATGGTCTTAACCTTTCTCAGCAAGTAAAGAATATCCTTTATGCTTCCAGGAAACCATCCACAAGATGCTGTTATGCTTTCAAGTGGAAAAGGTTTACCATATGGTGCTCGCAGAAGAGTCTTACCCCTCTTGCAATACCTCTGGAATCATTACTGGAATATCTCCTACATTTGTCTAATGCAGGGCTTAAGACCAATTCAGTGAGTTTATTTGAGTGCTATTGCAGCTTCTCTCAAACCTTTAAATGGGCAACCTATTTCCTCTCATCCTATCATAGTGAGATTTATGAGAGGCCTTCTTCTAACTAAGCCTCCTGTTAAGCCACCACCGGTGGCATGGGATTTAAATGTGGTTCTTGGGCAGCTCATGAAGCCGCCTTTTGAACCATTAGCTACTACCTCTTTGAAATTCCTTTCCTGGAATGTTGTTTTTTCTTATTGCAATCACATCAGCACGTTGCATCAGTGAATTGCAAGCATTGGTGGCTGATCCTCCTTATACTAGGTTCCATCATGATAAGGTAGTCCTTAGGACTCCTCCTCACTTTATGCCAAAGGTGGCTTCACCTTTTCATTTAAACCAAGCAGTTTACCTTCCTGTTTTTTTTTTGCCAAGGCCTCATGCCTCTAATGTAGAAAAAAATCTTCATACTTTGGACTGTAAAAGAGCTTTGTCCTTTTACTTGCAAAGGACGCAGCAACATAGAAAGTCCCCTCAACTCTTTGTTGCTTTTGATTCTAGTTATTTAGGGCTCCCAGACTCCAAAAGGACACTGTCCAACTGGATTGCACAGTGTATATCTTTTGCCTATCGGAGTAAGAACCTTCCTCTTGAAGGCCATGTCACAGTGCACAATGTGAGAGCCATGGCAGCCTCTATGGCTCATCTTCACTCTGTGTCTATCGACGACATCTGTCGAGCAGCTACCTGGGCCTCGGTTCATACCTTCACAGCCCATTACTGCTTGGACAAGGACTCCTGCCGGGATGCCTTGTTTGGTAAGGCTGTTCTTCAACACCTATTCCATACTTAATCAACTCCTACCCACCATCCCTGGTAGGATGCCAGAGATCCATAGGGGGAAGTGGAGCCCTTTCAAAAGGGCACACAACCTCTGGGGTTTCTCCCTGGCATCTGTAGCTAGGGAGTCCCCATATGTGAAGACTACATTCCTGCTTGTTCCTGGAGATAGCATAGTTATTCACCTGTAACAGGTGGTCTCTGGGAACAGCAGGAATTTAGTCTTCACAACCCACCCACCTCCCCTAGGAGTTGTATCTCTCTCTATCTTTTTTTCTCTTTCCCTCTCTCTCTCTTTTTCTCAGCTTTAAACTCAACTGGAGAGAGACAGTTGGGAAAGGCGGGAAGGCAGCACGCAGGCGCTGTGTGATGCTTCCAAAAGCTTTCTAATTGGATGCTGGGGAGCGTTCCCGTGCAGGCTCCGTCGGTACCGACGATATCCATATGTGAAGACTAAATTCCTGCTGTTCCCGGAGATCACCTGTTACAGGTGAGTAACTATGCTTTATCCTAAGGCTTCTTACCCTAATCTAATATTTATTTAGTAGAATATGCTTCTGCCTCTGTGTTGGTCTTGCTTATGAGGTGTTGGACCTATTTTTGGCCTATTAATACTTGGTAAAGTGTTTTGGTTAAGAGTTTTAAGAGTCTGTTATTTGTGGGTTGTTAGTGTTTGGTAAAGTCTCAGGACCACTGTCTATTTGTAGTTATTTGTTTTGTTAATGAATATGCATGAGATAAATTTGAATACAATGGGGAGAGTGCATGCAGATATATCCCATGCATATTCATTAGGGATAACCCAGAAACCTGACTGGTTTGGTACCCTACAGAACTGGAGTTGGAGACCCCTGGTTTAACCCTTCCCCAGCCTGCCCCTTTCCCCTCCCATCCAAAAGCAAGTTCTACATGGGAAAGCGTTAAGTTTTGTACTATAACATTTTGGTGTTAATAGTTTTTATTTTTTTATTTAGACAGTTTTGTATACCACCTTATCCTTCAATCAAAGTGGTCACAATACAATTGGGGGATACATTTAACATGAGGGGATGTGAGACACATATGCTAATACTTACAGGGAACATGGGCAATGGAGGGTTAAGTGGCTTGCCCAAGACCACAAGGAGCACCTGTGGGACTAGAAACCCCAGTCCTTCCGGCCCAAGGTTGCTGTCCTCTAGTGGGATTTGAACCCCTGACCTTCTGGCCTGAGGTAACTTGCCCCAACTACTAGGCCACTCCTCCCTATAACATTATAATAAAGGACACAACTGGGCAGACTAGATGGACCATATTGGTCTTTATCTGCCATCATATAGTACATTACTATGATGGTCTGTCTAGGTGGCTGCATTATTCTCCATCATCCACCAATTATTTTTTTATCAGCAGGTTTCATCCTAGTTCACTCGCTTGAGCCCCTTGGAATCTAGAACCTGCATAAATACAATGCACCTTCTATGCCAAACTGAAAAAAAATTTCTCACCTTTTTGCTCAAAAATAAAAAGAAATACAATCTAAAAACTAAATAAATGAAAACTAACATCTTGACATTGGTCTGCCCTCTATGCCCCAATTTGCCTGGCCATGGTCATAGCAAGTCCCACACTCGCATGGCTCTGAAAATGCATGGAAGCAGAATAGACGAGGGCTGGCAAAGCATAACACATCTGGGCTATCCATTCAGAAGTGTGACAGCTGGACACAATAAAGAGGCTTTCCCGCTCACCTTGCACAGAAAACCTCTACAGTTGCCAGCCTCCTATAATCCAAATCACCATCACATCTTTTCCTTGCTCAAAAGCCTCTGGGTCACACACTATTTCAGTTTTCCTGTGGCAGCTCTGGAAGAGTCACATAAGCTTGTTTTTCCTGTGGCTGTTTTTTTGCCAGGCATACTGGCCTCTTCTGCTGAAGCTGTGGCAGATTTCTTTTCTCTCAAATTGTTTTCCTGATTAAGTTCTCCGGTTATTCAAACCTTATTCATGTTACCCAGTATCAGCTGCTGTGGGACCTGCTATACCAACCCCTCTATTTTTTCTATATGGCTTGCAGAGGTTCTTATCATTATCCTTACATTATGTGGAAAATCTCTTGATGCAGCTACATCCTACTACACTACACAGGGTGTGAAGGGTGAACACACTGTTCTAATATAATATCCCTTCAGAGCCCTTTGCTTAGGAGGCACTGGCGTGCGTAGCTGACTCATCCTGCTTGTCTATGGAGAAAGTGAAGGCACATGTGTGTTCGCCGTAGGATAAGTCAGCCACACAAACCTCCCCTCTAGGATGACAGCTTGAGAATGGACTGAGGTGGGAAGGTCCACCAAAGGAGCACTATACCACGTCACTATAAGATACCCAGTCCAGAACACGTGGTTCAAATAGGAAGGATTCTTTTATTGAATATTGTACCTACAATAGCCCAAATTGCCCGACACAGGCCGTGTTTCGACTTTACTTCATCAGGGGCTTTAGGCGTGCTACATCCATAAATACATAAACATAAATATCATCAGACACTACCATTATATATAAATTAACACTCAAAAAATCACTTAATAATTAAAAAATAATCATTAAAAATATTTAATAAACCATTATAAAACTACAGACTATAACCTCATATCTCATCATAATAAAATCTAAAAACACATGAATAATGATGAACATTATAAAAAATAATTAAATAAAAACTTATAAATAAATAATAACAAATAACTCATAAATAAATAAGATGAAACTGCAAATCATGAAAGGGTGTCTATCCATGTATATTTCTCATATATATACCTTAATTGTTTGATAAGTTCAATGCAAGAGCTGTGTATACTAAATGGAGGAAGAAAAGAAATGTATTATATTCTCACACAGTCTTTTTTTTTTTTTTTTTTTAAACGAGCAAAATTCTATATGAGCCCTCTATTATTATAGATGTATTATACTAATTCTCTTAATCCTAACATTAGAGCAGGAGTGAGCAAGAAAGCTACATCTATCAAATTCAAAAAGACATCACCTTTTCTCATCCATAAAACGTTCACATATAAAACTTAAATTTTAAGGGACATCGATTTTCTGTAGTCTTATTTCTACTATCACGGAGCACAACAGTACTATAATTCAAACATTACTTTACTCTCTATATTTAGACATTCATAGGATGAAATTATTCTTGTTCCTCAGTCATGCATCTAAAACTTTTCTAAGCATTTGCAAACCGCGGGGACTACACCCAAATCCTCAATATGCTTTTCTATAACAAAATATTTAAATAATTTCTTTAGATAAACCCTCCATCCGATGCAAATCATTATCCCTTCAAAACGTATACCTTATCATATAATAAAAAAGCGGAAATATTGAAGACAGAGATAGAAGAAAAGCTGACGGTCTTGAAAGGGTGTGATACCAATTTCAGTAAAACACATGCAGATTACGAAAGGAATATTCAACAATTTAAGAAAGAAGTTAAAAATAAAAAAGTTGATAAGTTCAAAAGAGATGAAGATGATTATAAAATAGGGTATGTATACCACTGGTGTAAGAAGATAGAGAATGATAGGATTTGGATAAAGAAAAGGCCATCAATGTTTGATCGTAAAGAAGATATTAGAGAAGATGGCAATAGGGATGATTCCTTGGAACAAAAAAAGAAGAGGAGCAGGAGTGAGTCGGTAGAGAAATTGGATGCCTCTGCATCCTTGTTCTCTACCCAGGAGAAATCTAGATCTCAAAGAATGAAAGAACAGGATAAGGGTAAAAATAATTTTTTCAATATGGATGCACTATGGAAAGGAGGGGGTCGAGATGGATCTCAGTCACGCCCATCAGTAAGAGAACAAGACAAATATTACGATCAGGCATGGGAACCGATATACAATCAACAGAGAGGACAGGGGAAAGGTCGAGGTCGCGGAGGGTGGACCTCAGACAGATCCCGAGAACGGAAGTATTAGATAGTCCCAATACAGGATAATGTTATCAATATCTCTGGATATAATTTAACAACAGATGAGCTTTCAGTTTTAAATAAAGGGTTATCATTTGTGCCCAAAATGAAACCTGACTCATTTGAACTTCAAGTTGATTTATATAAATTTTTTAGAAAAATACGTATCAAACATTTTTTTTATGAATCAACCAGCAAATGTTGGAGATGGCTCTATTATCAGCAAAATATCATCCTGGGTGCCTCCACCTCAGACAGATCCAATTATTGAGGCATTTGAAAAAGTTGTCACAAGGCAGGTAAATGATATTTGCAAAGGTAATAAGTCGGGTTATTATAATCTTACCAAAGGTGAAAACGAGGCCATAAAATCCTTACAAAAAAATAACCAAATTGTGGTGCTTGATAAATCTATGTATATACAGGAGATAAATAGACAATTAGGTGATAAATTGTTCTATCTATGTTTGGATGGAGATCCCACAGATAAATTGAAGAAAAGTATTGATAATTTAATTCTTACGACATTTGAGATTGGGTACATCACTAAGAAAGAAAGAGATTTTTTAATTGTACCAATGCCAGTGATTCCGACAATTTATGTGAACCCCAAAATACATAAATCAATGACTAATCCGCCTGGTCACCCCATAGTGTTGGCTATAGGGTCCCTAATGGAACCTATTTCACAATTCCTAGATGTATTGTTGCGGCCTTTTGTGACCCAGATGTGGTCCTATGTTAGGGACTCTGCTCATGTCATAGAAATTTTATCACAATTTCAAGAACTAGGTAGTAATATTGTGTTAGTCACATTAGATGTAGAGACCCTATACACCAATGTTCCGCAAGCCGAAGCATTAGAAATTATGGAAGAATGTTTACTCAAAAGAATGGGCCCTAAACGGATCCCCACAGCTTTCCTTATATCTATAGCAAGATTCGCATTATGTGAGAATTATTTTTGTTTTAGAGAAATTTTTTTCAAACAAATCAAGGGGGTGGCCATGGGGTCATCAGTGGCGCCAGATATAGCTAATTTATATATGTTTCAGTTCGAAGAGAAATTTTTGAAGGCACATAAATATATAAGACTTATATTAAGCTCTGGGTTCATTACATTGATGACGTTTTGATCATTTGGGATGGGAATATAGACACCCTTACTGAATTCAATTTATGGATTAACAGCTTGGACATGAATTTAAAGTTTCAATTAACTTATGATCCTCAGCAAATACCATTATTTGGATTTAATTATTAAAAAAGAAGGTAGGCAATTTGTAACATCACTTTATAGGAAACCCACAGATCGCAACCAGTTGTTGCATTTTGACAGTTTCCATAATCCTGCATTGAAGAAGAATTTGCCAATAGGGCAATTCCTCAGAGCTAGGAGGGCTTGTACTAACATGCAAGATTTTGAAGTCCAAGCCAATATTATGAAACAAAGACTTGTGGCAAAGAAATAGCCTATTTAATATATTGATACAGCATATTACAGAGCAAAACACACACCTCGAGAGACTCTTATTGAAGCCACATGGCAATACAAGAGATGTGGGAATGGTATGTCCATTGTTATATTCAGTATATTCCAAACAAATTGCAGAGATTTTGCAAAAAGAATGGCATCTCATTCAAACATTACCTGGATTTCAAGATACTACAATTACAGTGGTACACAAACGCAATATTAATTTGAAGAACCTGCTAGTACCATCTGCATTAACCGAACGGAGGTTTCTTCCAAAATATAAAGGTCAATTTCCATGTGGGAAATGTTCAATATGCCTTCTTGCAATACCAATACGAGATAAATTTATACATCCTATGACAAAAGAGGAGTTTAAAATAGAAGACTTCTCAAATTGTGACACTACTCATGTAATTTATGTTATACAGTGTCCATGTGAGAAGCTGTATGTGAGGAAGACAATTAGGAGTATAAAGGTACTAATAATTGAACATAAGAGTTGTATCAGAAGAGGAGTGGTGGAAAATCCTCTGGTGGCCCATTGGCAAGAGATGGCACACCTAATTAATGATATAAACGTTTTTGTAATAAAGAGAGTAAAGCTCAACTGGAGAGGAGGATGGATTCACCAGAGGCAGGTCTTGTCAGACAAATCTGATTGATTTCTTTGACTGGGTGACCAGGGAGTTGGACCGAGGGAGAGCTCTAGATGTGGTGTATTTAGATTTCAGTAAAGCCTTTGACACTGTTCCTCACAGGCGACTTATAAACAAACTGAGCACCCTAGGGATGGACCCTAAAGTTACTGCTTGGGTTAGAAATTGGTTGGGTGGGAGGCGACAAAGAGTACAAGTAAATGGAGCTCACTCTGAGGAGAAGGATGTTACCACTGGTGTGCCCTAGGGATCTGTCCTTGGTCCGATTCTTTTTAACATCTTTGTTAGTGATATAGCGGAAGGGCTGTCGGGTAAGGTTTGCCTCTTTGCAGATGTTACCAAAATCTGCAATAGAGTAGACACCCAGGAAGGTGTAGATAACATGAGGAGGGATCTAGCTAAGCTTGAAGAATGGTCTAGAATTTGGCAGCTGGAATTTAATGTTAAAAAATGTAAGGTCATGCATTTGGGCTGCAGCAATCCAAGGGAGCATTACAGTATAGGAGGTGAAGTACTTTTGTCCACTAAAGAAGAGCGGGACCTAGGCGTGGTTGTGTCTGATGATCTTAAAGTAGCTAGGCAGATAGAAAAGACGACGGCAAAAGCTAGAAGGATGCTTGGGTGCATACGGAGAGGAATGGCTAGCAGAAAAAAGGAGGTGATTATGCCTCTGTATAAGTCTTTGGTGCGACCTTATTTGGAGTATAGTGTGCAATTCTGGAGACCGCACCTTCAAAAGGATGTGAACAGGATGGAGTCGGTGCAGAGGGTGGCTACTAAAATGATTAGTGGGCTTCATTATAAAGCATATGTGGACAGACTTAAGGATCTTAATATGTACACCTTAGAAGAAAGGCGGGATAGAGGTGATATGATTGAGATGTTTAAATACCTCCGTGGCATAAATGTTCAGGGACAGAGCCTCTTTCAATTGAAAGCAAGTTCTGCTACGAGGGGACATGGGATGAGGGTGAAGGGAGATAGATTCAGGAGTGATATGCGGAAATATTTCTTTACGGAAAGAGTAGTGGATCCATGGAATAGTCTCTCAGTGGAGGTGGTAGAGATGAGGACAGTAACTGAATTAAAAAAAGCATGGGACCAACACAGAGGATCTCTAAAGGTAAAAAGTGGACTGTTGTAGTTGTTGATATGGAAGGACAGACTAGATAGGCCATGTGGTCTTTTTCTGTCATCATGTTTCTATGTTTCTATCAATAGAACAATAATGAGGCTAGAACAAAAATATATATTTAAGTTAAATTCTTTTATCTCCCAATGGATTGAATCTAGATACAGATTTATCAGTATTTCTTTAGCTTTAAAAATTAAGAATGTTTGCAAAAACAATTATAGTTAGTTGTATGGAGGTGAAGTGTAGTACAAACGGAAGGGGGATGATAATAATACAAGTAGGAGTTGTTCATAATAATGTCTAAATTGATACCATAATCCCTGAGAGAAATAATAGATAAGTAAAAGTGCCTCATTGAATGAGAATATATGATGGATACGTTTAAAACATACGAATAGATTGAGGATATCTAAAAATACTGAAAGCGATAGTTTTTGTCTATCTGGCTACAAGAGTGGAGATATAGAAGTTCCGTATTTCAAGTTGGAGAACTAAATCAGGAATGGTGGCCTTTATTTTATTAAAATTAAATTGAATGTTTTTGGTACAATTTGTTATCGGACTGTAAGGGAGTCTGAAATTTACCCAGCAACTAATGACTCTTGAAGTATGACGTCAGGTTTCCCGCCTTTAACTACAGCGCAGATGCGGGCGTTTTTAATGACAAAAGTGAAGGCTGAAGTATCAGACAACCGGCTGAGGCACAGCAACGTCTGAAGCTTACCTATATTATTCAATACGATAAGGTATACACTTTTTTGAAGGGGTGATGATTTGCAATGTGTAGAAAATTTATGTGAAGAAATTGTTATAGCAAAGTACATCGAGGGTACGAGTGCAGCGCGGGTTTAATGACAGAAGCGAAGGCTTAAGCATCAGAATCCGGCTGAGACATAACCGTTTCTTAAAAGTATTATTTAATATGATAAGGTATAAGTTTTGAAGGGATAATGATTTGCATCGGATGGAGGGTTTATCTAAAGAAATTATTTAAATATTTTGTTATAGTAAAGCATATTGAGGATTCGGGTGTAGTCCCCGTGGTTTGCAAACGCTTAGAAAAGTTTTAGATGCATGATTGAGGAACAAGAATAATTTAATCCTATGAATGTCTAAATATAGAGAGTAAAGTAATGTTTGAATTATAGTACTGTTGTGCTCCGTGATAGTTTTTTCGTGAAATAAGACTACAGAAAATCGATGTCCCTTAAAATTTAAGTTTTATATGTGAAAGTTTTATGGATGAGAAAAGGTGATGTCTTTTTGAAATTTATAGATGTAGCTTTCTTGCTCACTCCTGCTCCAACATTAGCATTAAGAGAATTAGTATAATACATCTATAATAATAGAGGGCTCATAAAGACCATGTGAGAATATAATACATTTCTCTTCTTCCTCCATTTAGTATACACAGCTCTTGCGTTAAACTTATCAAACAATTAAGGTATATATATGAGAAATATACATGGATAGACACCCTTTCATGATTTGCAGTTTTATCTTATTTATGGGTTATTTGTTATTATTTATTTATTTATACGTTTTTATTTAATTATTTTTTATAATGTTCATCATTATTCATGTGTTTTTAGATGTTATTATGATGAGATATGAGGTTATAGTCTGTAGTTTTATAATGGTTTATTAACTATTTTTTAATTATGAAGTGATTTTTTTGAGTGTTAATTTATATATAATGGTTGTGTCTGATGATATTTATGTTTATGTATTTATGGATGTAGCACGCCTAAAGCCCCTGATGAAGTAAGGTCGAAACACGGCCTGTGTCGGGCAATTTGGGCTATTGTAGGTACAATATTCAATAAAAGAATCCTTCCTATTTGAACCACGTGTTCTGGACTGGGTATCTGAGGTGGGAAGGGGCAGGCACATGCTCAGAAGTGATCTCTATGCTTATTTTAGCTTTGGGAGGGCTACCTATCCATGATGCTGCAGGATGATATCACCAGTGTGTGGCTGACTGATCCTGCTGTCCACAAAGAATCTTTTATAATAACATACTGCTAATTTGGTCACTCCTGCTTCCAGCTACATTGACAACTAGTAACTAACAGCCTCCACTCAAGTTCCTGACCATCAAAGAATGCTCAAATCCTGCTGCTACATTTAGGAAGGCATGATGGCTAAGGGATGGAGTCTGCATGTGCCTTTCGCCCAAGCTCTGCAGTTGTCACACACTTCCTCTCAGGATGTGGGGCCTGGGAGTGGAGCACATGCAGACTCCATCACTGACTGCATGCCTTGTTAAGCTGATTCTGCTTCAGTCAGGCTCAGTAGATTCTTCTAAAAATAAAAGGACTGTGGGACAGGGAATCCATTCTGGTCTGGAGGCCAGCAGTCTGCAGCAAACCAGCACTTCTATTGGCCAGTTTTCGGAGTCTGCTGGCCACAAGTAGAAAACAGAATGGTTGGCAACTCTATTGCTATCCCTTCCTCCGCTACCCAAAGTCCTAACGTGTATTGGACTGTCTTAAAATTTTGAGTTTTGTTTTCACAAGACTAATAACTGTGCTAAAAAGTTCTCTCTGGCAGATCTCCGTCCAACTCATTTTTTCATTCAAGCACCACAAGAATTTCAGAAATGTTTTTATAGGATTACAATTGAACTTATGTTTCAGTGAATTTACCCTGATATTTTGGGAGATATCATCCTGAGATCTATTCCAAAAGATAAGAAGTTGAATATGGCTGATGTTACCATAGCCAATATCTCCTTATTAAAGTTCAAGAAGCAATTGTGGTGAATCAGTTAGTTTCCTATTTGGATAAGTTTGATGGCTTATCAGTTTGGTTTTAGGAAAGCTCACAGCACAGAATTGCTATTAGGTGTTTTAGTTTCTGATGTAAATGACACATTAGCAAATGGTTATTTGGCTGTTCTCTTGCAATTTGATCAAAGTTCAGTCTTCAGTTTAATACAATGGTTCCCAACCCAGTCATCATATCCTCAGGCCAGTCGGGTTTTCAGAGTAACCACAATGAATATGCATGAGATACATCTGCATAAAATGAAAGCAGTGCGTGCAGATCTATCTCATGCATATTCATTGTGGATATCCTGAAGACCTGACTGGCCTGGTGATACCTGAGGACTGGATTTGGAACCACTGATTTAGTAGATCATGAAGTCTTAATTGTTTTATTAGATAATAAAGGGATTACTGGTATGGTGCTTAATTGGTTCTCTGATTTCTTAAAGAATAGAAGATATTGGGTGCAGATAGGTCAATACAGTTCCTCTAGGTGGGATGCCAGTTGTGGAGTCCCACAGGTTTTCAACCCAGTCCTTGGGGAACCCTAGGCCAGTCAGGTTTTCAGGATTCCCACAATGAATATGCATGAGAAAGATTTGCATGTTCTGCCTTCATTGTATGCAAATCTATCTTATGCATATTCGTTGTGGGAATCCTGAAAACCTGACTGGCCTAGGGTTCCCCGAGGACTGGGTTGAAAACCTATGCCACAGGGTTTGCCATTGCCACCAATTTTCTTTAATTTAGTTATGACTACATTAGGGACTGCTTTTGAATAAATGAATTTAAAAAAACTTTACATATGCAGATATCATCTTAGTGTTGTTGACCTTTTCTTCATTTCTAAGGATTTTTTTCAAACTATTAATACTGATACTGGAAGACTGGGCAAAATTGTTGCAACTGCAAGTTAATATTTCTAAAAGAAAGGTTTTAGGTTTTAATAACAATAAACCCTTACTAGAATCCTTATTACTTGCATTGTTGCAGCTACATTTGAAGACTGATCCTGTTTTAAAAGTTTGTAGGGGGACTTCCGGTGGCATGGTGAGCTGAGTGGGACGCTTCCCTCTTAGCTCCAGAGCCCGCTCCTTCCCCCCATCAATTTTATTAGCTTTGGCTGACAGCTTATTGTTCCGCAGTGGGGGAGCTGCTCTGCTGGTGACGGGGGTTCCTTTGTGTCGTATATCTACTCTGGGGAGAGAACCGCATGGCGACCAAAATCCCTCGACGAGAGCGCCCACGTGGAGGAGAGTCCAAAATGGCGGAAGGTGTTCAAGATGGCCCGGTGTCGGTGGCCGCAGCGACGATGGTGGCAGAGGTCTCTAAGGCGGTGGTGGAAGCGTTAAAAGACCACCTGGGGGGCTTGGCTACACAGATCAATGCGGTGGCCCAGGCGGTCTCGGACTTTACTTGCCGAGTGGAGCACGCGGAGCGCCGCATTGGATCTCTCGAGGATACGCAGGTGCAAGATGAGGCTCGGATTAAGAAGCTGGAAGAGGCCTTGGCGAAACAACAGGACAAGTTGGAGGATTTGGAGAACTGGAGTAGGCGTAATAACTTACGGTTCATTGGTATAGAAGAATCTGTGCACGAGAAGGATCTACGGCAATATCTGGAAAAGTGGCTGCCTGCTAATTTGCCCCTGGCTGATGGTACGGGGGGGATTGTCTTGGAAAGAGCACACTGGTTGGGGCCTTACCGGGCTGGAGATCGCAGGCCGAGGGCGGTGATTGCCCGCTTTATGAATGCAGCGCAGAAAGAAAGTGTTCTACGCGCATCGAGGCAGTTGAAACGCTCCGGTGCCAATCCTTGCAAGGTACTGATTTTTCAGGACTATTCGGCGGGTGTCTCGTTGCAGCGTAAGGCCTTCAAGGAGGTTTGCAGCCAGTTGGTTGAGCGCTGCCTCCGATTCACCTTGGCCTATCCCGCGATCCTGCGAGTGGACTGTGACGGTGGGAATCGGGTGTTCTCTTCCCCGGAGGAAGCGCTGGACTACTGCAACAGTCTTGGCTGAGTGTTGAGGCCTTGAGGGCGGTGAATGCCGCGTTTCTTTTGGTACTATGGCTCTCATGAACACGCGCTGGTGGACATTGTCTCATGGTGACCTGCAAGTTTCTGCATCTGGACTCCCAGCCTGAGCGGGGTATCTCTCCCTTCTGGGGTGCCGGCGCACCGCCTGCCCTCGTGCTGGTCGAGGGCTCCAGGAGGATCCTGCAACTGCTGGACTCAGCTTTATGTTTTATGCTCTATAATTTAATTTTTATTTTATGATTTGGGGGAATTTGTTAGTACTATTTTATGGATGTGTTGCATATAGTGCTGCGGTTTGGACGGCAGAGGTGTATGGTCCTTTTGGGGGGGGGGGATTACTTGATTTCACTCAATTCCACTCTATCACTTCCTACTTTCCCTGTCCTTTTTGTCTTCTAATTCATTTCCTCCCTTTCATTATTTAATGTTATCTCTCTCCTGTTCCTGTTCCGTTTACTTTTATCCTTAAATTACGTTCTACTAAGTTGAAATTGAACTGTTATCTTTTTGTAGTAATGTTAGTTATGCGTTTATAATATAATGCCGAATGTTTCCAGGCCATGGATACTGTGTATGGGGGACCCTGTCTTGGAGAACCGGGGGAGAGGTCCCCTCCCGGTCCCACCTGTTCCGCATGAGGTGCGGCGGCCTGGCCCCTGGCCCCATTTCTCATGTCCGGGCCATGGGCTCCCTGTTATCTCGCTGGGCCTAGTTCTTATCTTCTCCGCTATGCTGGAGTGAGTAAATTGGGCGTGGTATATCAGCATTTGCCGTATCGCTCTGGCCTGGGCGCGGGAGATGTAAATGGTAGTCTGGGTAATGAGACTGGGGAACACGAGGCTACGACTAGCAAGCCTCTGCTTACTGGGAATGCCCATATTCTCATTAGGGCAACTTTCTGGAGGGGCTAAGTGTGGAGGTTTTGCGATTATGATGGTTTGGGGATTCTTTGTTAGATGTTGCCTGACTTAAGGGGGGTGAGTTGGGTGTTTGGCGTGGGGTTTGGGCTTGCATTAAGAATACTTAGGTGTTTGGTAGAGTGGGGATAGATGGAGTGGATGCGTGGCTGGGGGGAGGGAGGGGGGGCTCTGCATGCCCAGGAAGTCAAGGTGGGGCCAGTGGTGGTAGACTGGCGATTGGTGGATGGTAGGGATGTTGGATCGCTTGGGGGGGGGGGAAGGGGAAGGTAGCGGGGGGGTTGGGGTAGTAGGGGTAATGGGTTGGTAGAGGGGGGGTAGGGGGGGTTAGGAGTGAATCTTGCTGGATGGGTTTGCTTGAGGCGATGGAAGGATGTCAGTGTATGTGTGTGTGGGCATGGCTGCTTTGGGGTGATTGGATGTTGATGATGTGGAGGGGGACCTTTGGCTGGGGGAGTCTCCGTCTAGTTGAGTGGTGGATTATTGTTCTATGGAGCTTATTCTGTGTTTTGTGTCCTGGGTAGTGGCATTCGGTTAGCATCTTGGAATGTTTGCGGTTTGGGCTCCCCGGTGAAGCGCTATAAAGTGTTTCAGCATTTGAAACGTCAGCAGCTTGGTGTTATAATGTTGCAGGAAACCCACCAGACGGCGGCGGAGCATGCAAAATTGGGTAAGGGTTACATAGCCCATGTATACGGGGCTCCAGCTGTTGCCAAATCCGTTAACTGGATTGAAGAGCGCCTGGTCTCTGATGCGGAGGGTAGATATGTTTGTGTGTGGGGGTTGCTGGATGGTAGGAAAGTTGCATTGTGTTCGGTGTACGGGCCCAACGTGTACGAAGCCCGCTTTTATCAGGATATCACCCGT
The DNA here is from genome assembly GCA_033557465.1 of Ichthyophis bannanicus. Classification (NCBI taxonomy): domain Eukaryota; kingdom Metazoa; phylum Chordata; class Amphibia; order Gymnophiona; family Ichthyophiidae; genus Ichthyophis; species Ichthyophis bannanicus. The sequence goes on along the minus strand of CM066033.1, from coordinate 1,113,447,422 downwards.
GTCTTGGCGGACACAAGTGGCTACCAGGTTATACTGGGAGGAGATTTTAATGAAGTATTGGATGTTGGTATGGATCGTTCGGGTTTGGTTGGGAGTGGGAGTCAGCGGACCCGCAGGCGATTGTGGGGGATCTGTGAAGCGCATAAGCTATTGGATATATGGAGAGTATTGCATCCAGGGGACCGGGACTATACACATATGTCCAGGGCCCACGGAACATGGTCCCGCATTGATTATTTTTTGATTTCGGATTCGTTATTCAGCTGGGCCTCGCAGGTAGAGATTGGGTCTTCTATTCTTTCGGACCACGAGATGGTAATCTTGGAATTGCGCAGTAGTAGTCCATCTCGGAGTCGGCTTTGGAGATATCCGTTGGATCTTTGCGGGGACGTGCACTTTGAGGCACATATTCAGGACCGTTGGGGGGAATATGCGACATTTAATGCTCAACCGGGGATTTCTCCCGCCCTTTTTTGGGAAGCGGGCAAGGCTATTCTGCGTGGGGAAATCATTAGCTTTCATACTCTGCGGCGCAAGCAGTTGAATCAGCGGATTCTTCTTTTAGAGCGGGATCTGGGTAAAGCGCGGAGGGTGGTGGCTGGGCTTAAAACGGCAGCAAATCAACGTAAGCTGCGGGAGATTCAGACTGAACTGGAGATGCTTCTTCATCGGAGGACTCAAAAATCCATGTTGTATTATCGGTATAAGTTGTACCAACACGGGAATAAGGCGGGAAAGCTGATGTCTTCTTTGGTGAGGCCAGCAGGGGGTTCTCGGCAAATTGGGGCTATTAGGCATGCTGATGGGACACTTAGACGGGATGCGGTGGATATTGAGAATGTTTTTGCTGATTTTTTCCGGCAACTTTATGCGAGCGATGGGGATAAGGAGCAAGAGGGCCATACCTTTCTTGAAGGCTGTGCCCTGCTGCGGCTCTGTGCGGAGCATTTGGAGGTCCTTAATCAGCCCATCACGGGGCGGGAGGTCCAGGTGGGGATTAAGAATCTGAAGAATGGGCGGGCGCCTGGGGTCGATGACTACCATAGCGAATTTTATAAGGTTTTGGGAGATGCCATAGTGGCTCCACTGGTGGGGTATTTCGAGGAATTGGTGCAGAGAGGACAGTTCCCGTTTGATGCTAACAAGGCCTTGGTCACTATTTTGCCTGAACCGGGGAGGGATCCACTTCTGCTGGGCTCGTATCGTCCTATTTCGCTCCTCAATGTCGATATTAAGCTCCTAGCCAAAATTATGGCCGATAGGCTAGCTATGTACCTGCCGACCCTGATCCATTGGGATCAGGTGGGCTTCGTGCGGGGGCGTCATGCGGCGTACAGTCTACAATGCATATTACTTTCTATCTGTGCGGGACAGGAGGCAGGGCATCGATCTCTACTTATCAGTTTTGACGCCGAAAAGGCGTTTGATCGGGTCAATTGGGGCTTCATGTATCAAGTGCTAGAGGCGATGGGGTTCACGGGTTTCTTTGTGGATGTGGTACGATTATTATATGCAGATCCGATAGGGGCCATTATGGTGAATGGGGTCATGTCCGCTGACTTTGGTATTCAGAAAGGGACTCGTCAGGGCTGCCCACTGTCCCCACTCTTTATTTGTTTTGACGCTGGAACCCCTCTTGATTCAGATTCGGAACACCCCACAATTTTGCGGCATTCGGGTGGGGCGGGAGGAGTTTCGTGTGGCAGCTTTCGCCGATGATTTGCTAGTGCATTTGGGGGACCCCGACACTGGGTTGCCCAGATTGTTACAGCTTATTCGGGACTATGGGGTGCCCTCAGGGTTTAGACTTAATCTTGATAAGTCGGAGGCAAAGTTAGTAGGGTCTGGAGGACAGCCGGGCTGGCAGGGAGAATTCCCTCTGAAGTGGGCCGCGGGGTATTTTAAGTATCTGAGAATCTGTTTGCCGGCGAGCCTAGGAGATCTCTATCACCTTAATGTTTCTAAAATCCTTAGTGCTGTGACGGTCAGTGTGGATAAATGGCGAGACCTGCCGATATCATTAGGGGGTCGCGTAGCTTTGTGCAAGATGGCAATCTTCCCTAAGATATTATATCCGCTTCAGATCCTCCCGCTGTTCTTAACGCATTCCGATCTTCGCCGGCTGGAGCACCTATTTAACCGGTTCCTTTGGCAAGGGCGTAGGCCCAGGGTGCGTATGGAGGTGCTCCGGCAACCTTGGTCGCTGGGCGGAATAGGATTCCCTGATATACGGAAATATAATATTGCTTGCTTACTGCGGAATGTTCGGGACTGGATGTGGGACTTGGCGGATTGTTCCCCATTGGGGATGTTTAAGGCGGCGGTGAAACCTTTCCATTTGCGATATCTTTTACATACTAAAAATGTTAGGGGGCTGCCTGGAGATACTCGGGGGATTATATTGGATCCTATGCGGAAAGCGTGGAGGTGTTTTTGCTCTGGGCACCGGATCTTGGCGTTCCATTCGTCTTATCTTCCCATTAGGGGCAATGCTGATTTTGCGCCGGGCATGGGAGGGTCCCACTTTGCACAGTGGGAACGGTTGGGGATAGTGAATTTGGAACATGTGTTAACCCTAGACGGGGGGATGGAAGACTTTTCCGTGCTTTGTCAACAATACCCGTTAGGGGACAAGGATGTTTTTCAGTACGCGCAAATTCGGAATTACATTCGTAGGGTTCCGGCGGAGGCTTTGTGGGGGGAGGTTAGCTTGGCAATCGAATTGGCGCTTTTGGGGGGAGAGCATGGGGCGCGTGTGTCCGGGCTGTACAAAATGTTATGGGATGGGGTTTCGCCTATTGCTGTGGATGCGCTGGCGGCTGCTTGGGCTATGGATCTTGGGGAGGGGGTCAGTGTTGAGGGGCTATTAGGTGGTTTGGCCGATATTCCGTCCCTAAGTGTGCTGGTGCTCCATAGAGACACCCAGTATAAGATACTGCGTCGACTATATTTTGCTCCTCTTCGGGCGTGGCGTGCGGGGGTAGGTGAAAGTCATTGTTGTCCTCGGTGTGGAGAACCCAGAGCTGCGTTGGGTCACATGTTTTGGTGTTGCTCGCGGGCTAAGGCTTTTTGGGGACAGGTATTGACCTATTTGACCAACTGTCTGCAGCGGAATGCTAAGAATATTGTGTTGGACCTTTGGGAGGACACGTGGGGGGAAGATCTGGGGCCTGTGAGATTGCGATGGCTACGGTTAGTGTTGGTGACTGCCCGTATGACTGTGTTACAACAATGGATGGATGTGAGGGGACCCACTTATGGAATTTGGAGAGTGCAGCTCCATAAAGTTTTGCTCATGGAAAAGTTGCATGCTAGTGGGAAGGTGCGGAGATGGCAGCGTTTCTTGGAGGCCTGGGGACCCCATTTACATTTGCTACCTTGGAGGGTTCGTAGCCGAATCCTGAGCGGGCCCTGAAGGATTAGGATTGGTCTCTAGGTGCTTGCATGCCGGTTCATGGATGGATGCAAACCCTATTGTGTGGATATGTGGGGGTTTGGGGGGTAGGAAGGGGGGGGGGGCTGGCTAAAAAAGGGGGGGGATAGAGCGGGAATTAGTCAGTAGGGAAGCCGGTAAGATGGTGGTGATGGGCTCAGGAGCAGAATCCACCCTGGGCCTGTTAATATTCCTACCATATTACCATGTTGGGTTTGCTGGGTTATGTGCGCTGGTTTGATTTGGACTGGGGGGGAAGGAAGGGAGGGGGGTTTTGTATTTGTATTTCTGTGTCTTATATTTTTGCATCTTTGCATCTTTGTTTCCTTGAGATATGTATCATGGCTTTCTGTGCTGTGACTCATAATGTATAGTTGTATTTGCTGTTTTCTTTTATTGGTTGGTTGAATAAAAAGATTTAAACATAAAAGTTTGTAGGGATTCTGATTGAGGCTTATGTTAGCGCGATGTTTCCAAAACCCTTTTATAAGCTATGACAATTACATAGAATAAGAGGGTATTTTTCTAAAGAACATTTTCAACTTGTGGTCCAAAGTTCTAGTTTATCATGGAAATTAGTTATTTTCAAACTGCTTCCAATACCAAATCAAACAATTACAATTGTGTCAAAATATGGCGATACATCTTATTTTCGGCGTTTCTTGGTATACTGCGACAAACCCTTTACTTCATAAATTACATTGGCTTAAAGTCCCCAGCTGGATCTGGGTTTTTTAATGATTTTGTCCTGGAATATTTTTCATCTTTATTGCTTCAATTTGTGACATGTAAATCTAAGCACTTACAATCTGCCAGTACGTTGTTGTATCCACCATGTAGAGGTATTTGTTCAAAATCATGCTTTATGCACACTGTTCCCTAAATGGCAGCCAGTACTCATCTGAACTACCTAAACAATTGAAAAGTATTTCCTCTTTTTCTCAATTTTGAAAAAATTTGAAAACATGCTTTTTTGAAAACATAATTTTTTACTTTTATCTTTCTTTTATGTTAATTCTTCTTGCTGTAAAACCGTACAGAACCACTGTTTTGACTAGGATCATTGCACTATACAAATTTGTGTTAAATTAATTAGAATATTTGGCATCATCTCCCTTGCAGGAGTCCTCAAAAATTCAAGATGTGGAATATTGTCACAGATTGCATTCTTATTAATAATGTTACAATAGAACATTGTAAGGGAAGCCACCCAGGATATTAGCAAGCACCTATGTTTAGGGACTTGCATGCACTTTAGACACAAACTCATAGTTGCAAAGACATCATAAAGAACTTCATCCCTGACCAAAGTGTAAAAATTTCAAACTAGAGAGGGAGAGAGAGACGCATATTGGAAGTCAATAAGTTCTCTGTGCCCAATTGTGGGTTCCACAAGATCTCCCTCAATGCTACAGGGGATACTCCTTTATCCTGACCTACCCTCTTCTCTTGCTGACTGCCTCAAACCTGAAAGCCAACTAGCCTTCTCTATGCCTCTCAGAAGATATTTTGCAGATAGAAGACTTCAGAAGGCCAGCTCCAAGGAGGTTCAACCAGAAAAAGTGGAAGTGGAGTGCCACACGGTACGCTCAGTGTTCACAGAACCCAGTCATCTGCTCCATCCTTCTCTTGCTGAACTTGTTGTTGTACCTATCTGACTCAAATTTGAAAATAAATTTGGTGTAGTTGCATTTATCAGTGAGTGCAGCTCATAGAGCAATGGTTTACGAGGTGTGACAAAAAAGAAACAAGACTGTCCTATAAATGTTTTATTACAAAATCTACAGAGAAATTATGCATTGTCCCCTTCAAAGTAACCCTCCCTCCCCCATTAATGCACTTCTGCCACATATGGAAGCATTTGGTAAAGTCCTCCTCCTTGAGGTCCCTCAGCTCCCTCATCACAGTGGCCTTGATCTCTTTTACAGAGGCGAAATGAGTTCCTTTAATCATGGTCTTCAGCCTGGTGAAGAGCCAGAAGTCACACGGTGCGAGATCTGGGGAATAAGGAGGGGTGGTCGAGAGCTGTGATCTGTTTGTTGGTTAAGAACTGCCTCACACTGAGCGCGGTGTGTGCAGGCTTGTTGTCGTCGTGGTGGAGCAACCATGATGTCTCTCCACAGAGCCTGCATGCTGTGCCAAACCCAGTCATGGAGGCAATTGAGGACCTGCTGGTAAATGTGTTTGTTGACTATCTGACCCTCAGGCACAAACTCATGATGGACCACTCCCTTCTGGTCAAAGAATGAGATCAGCATGACCTTGATCTGGACATGTGCGCCTTCTTGGGTCTGGCTGACAGTCGAGTCTTCCACTGCAGGCTCTGTCTCTTGCTTTCAGGGTCATACTGGAAGACCCGAGTCTCGTTTCCTGTGATGACTCGGCCAAAACTCTGGATCTTCTCCAGCAAGTCTTGACAAACATTGAACCTGTGCTCCTTCTGGTCATCCGATAAAAGCTTGGGCACCATCTTGGCGCACACCTTCCACATCCTCAGCTCCTGCACCAAGATGGTCCACACTGACTCTCTGTTCAGGCTGAGCTCCTCAGCTATCATCTACACCGTCAATCTGCATCACTCTGCACCAGCTGGTTCACTCTGTCAATTTTCTCAGCCGTTTTTGTCGTGGAAGGCCGTCCTGACTTGAGGTTATCCTCCACCTCCTCACGGCCAGTCTTGAAGCATTTGTGCTGTAGCAGCTGATAAGCATGCAATAAATAATACCAGGAGTCAGTTCAAAGATCCAAGCCAATTTATTGTGCACATGGCTCAGTTAGTCAAAGCTTCAAAAAGGACTGAGCAACGTTCTTACAGAAACATATTCATTTATACATTTTTCTTCAGCTTGATACATGCAGACTTTCAATTGGTTCCAATGCCCCCCTGCACTTGTCCAGTCAGAGATCCTTTCTGGGCCTAGCTCCCTGCTCCCCCTTCCCGGACTGTTCTAACAAAGGTGCAGTTTCTAGGCATTGATACTATCCTGCTCCGAGGTCGTTTCTAGCTCTAGGAATGCATGTATTGAAACATTTCTATCATCAGAACACAAAAGAATAATGGACGATTTATGCACTCATGAAAACTTCTTATTAAGCAATTTTAAAACAGCTTTCTCAAACTTTTACAGACGTTGGTTCTTTCTCTTAGATGGGGGTTGGGATCAGGGCCTAACTTACAGGCCTTCCATATTTGCAGACTATTATAGGCCATAGCCTGCCACATTCCCCCCTTTGATTATTCTCACCCGCAAGTGAGAAAGGGTGAGAATTCAATCACATATTATACTTGCGTAAAAGCATCATTTTGGAGTATAGGGTAATATTGCCACATAGCTAAAACTTTTCATAGCTGCCTTCCTTTCTACAATGCTATCAATGGCTGCTGACTTTACTCGACTGTGATGAATCCAGGGTTCAAGTTCTGCAACTTTAACTGCTGTTGGGGTTAATAAGATGACAACATAAGGTCCCTTCCAATGCGGTGCCAACGGTGCCTTTCTCCACTCTTTGATCCACACCGAGACTCCAGGCTTGAGAGGATGCAGGGGTTCTGTTAGATGGATGGGCAGCTGATCTTGTACCCACGTATGAAGACTCTGCAAAACAGAACTTAAAACCAATAGTTCTTGTCTAGTAATTTCAGATCCAAATCTGTTTCATATCTCCCTTTATTCCTTGTACAATAGGCAGGGGTCACCCATACAGAATCTCAAAAGGGGAAACTCCTAAAGACTTAGTAGGGGCTAAGTATATCCTAAGAAGGGCTATAGGAAGAACCTGGGGCCACTTAGGTGAACTTCTTGGCAAAGTTTAGACAACTGAGATTTCAGGGTTCTATTCATACATTCTACTTTTCCTAAATTCTGAGATCTGTAGGCAGTATGCATTTGATAATGTCAATATCTCGGGGCCATACTTAATGGACTTGCTTCCTGAGGTTATCCACCCTCATTCTTTGTACAGGGCCCCATGTGCATGCAAGGTTGTAAGGGCATACTTGGAATCTGTGTACACATTGAGACAGAGCCCTTTTCCTATTGTCAGTGCTCTAGTGAGAGCTATCAGTTCAGCTTTCTGTGCTGAAGTTCCTGGGGCCAGAGCTGTGGACTCAACCACCAGATCAAGGGTCACCACTGCATACCCGGCACAACAATGTCCATTAATGATGACAAGACTGCTTCCATCTACAAAGAAAGTCCGTTCAGGGTTCTCCAAAGGAACATCAGTCAAATCCAGGCAACTTGAGAATACAGTGTCCATAATTTCTAAACAGTCATGATCAGGGGGACCAGGACCAACTGGTAACAGCGTAGCAGGATTCAAAGCTTGACTGACCATCAATTGCAATTGAGGATTCTCACACAGCATACTCTGATACTTCAACATTCGTGAATTTGTGAGCCAGAAGCTTCCTTTGTGTTTCATAATGGTCAGAACAGAGTGTGGTACAGTAACTTGAAGATTCTGTCTCAAAGTGAGCTTGTCTGCTTTGCTCACTAGGAGGGCTGTAGCTGCAACAGCTCTCAAACAAGGGGGCCAGCCTTTTGCAACTACATCCAATTGTTTTGACAAATAGGCTACAGGCCGTTGCCAAGATCCAAGAGATTGAGTCAACACTCCTAGAACATTTCCTTGTGACTCATGGACATAGAGACTGAAAGGTTTTCTGGACATCTGGAAGACCCAGAGCTGGTGATAACATCAGAGCAGATTTCAAAGATCTAAAGGCTGCATCCTGTTCAAGTCCCCATTCCAATGGAGACTTTTCAATTCCTTTGGTAGCTTGATACAATGGTTTTGCTAGCAGCGCAAAATTGGGGATCCATATACGATAGTATCCTGCAGCACCCAAGAAGGCTCTCACTTGCCTCCTGGTGGTTGGAGTAGGAATACTGCATACAGCTTCTTTGCCTTCTGGTCCCAGGTGTCGTATTCTGCTGGTCAACTGGAATCCTAGATATTTAACTTGTTTGACATAATCGCGCCTTGGCTCTTGAGACTTTGTATCCAGCCTCATTTAAAAGGTGCAAGAGTTCACTGGTGGCATGTAGACATTCACTTTCTGAATTTGTGGCTATGAGCAAGTCGTCCACTTACTGGAGAAGAACCCTTTCTCCTGGGTTCACATAGTAGCTTGAAAGATCCTGATTTAAAACAGCACTGAAGAGAGTAGGTGAATTCTTAAATCCTTGGGGTAATCGAGTCCAGGTAAGCTGACCCTGCCTTCCTGTTGTGGGGTCTTGCCATTCAAAAGCAAACAAAAGTTGACTGGTGGGGGCTAAGCGTATACAGAAGAAGGCCTCTTTCAGGTCCAGGACAGTCGGGGAAGAGGATACTGCTTCACATGCACTGGTTCCGCTCCTGGCTTGAGGGTGACAATGACAGGGGCTACTAGCTGGCTTGGTTGGAGATACGCTGTAAAACCGCCATTCTTCTTCTCGGGGAACAGTCAGCACCATCAATCCAGCTGGCTTTGGGTTCACAGTCATTTGCATTTCTCCCCCTTCAGCAAAGGATATCTGTGCCTGGAACCTTTGCAAGCATATCTCGGCCCAAAAGTGGAATAGGGCATTCAGGCATATACAGGAACTGGTGCGTTATTTTCTGTCCCCCTAGTTCACACATGCGGTTCTGCAGGAAAGGCTTTGTGGCCTTAGCCCCAGTAGCTCTGACAATGGTGATGCATCGAGAAAGACAAAGGGGCTACTGGCTTTAGTATTCTGCTCCTGTATCCCCCATAAAGTCCATATATTGGTCCCCTATTTTCAGACTGACCATAGGCTCCTGGGGACCCAGGGAAAACTTGGAGCCCGGTCTGGCCTAGTCTTCATCCATGTCATAGCCTGTTGCAACTGCCACTCCCTCAATAGCTTCTTCCCTCTCTTGCTGGAACACTGTGCTCGGTTTATTCTTCCATGACTCTGAAATCAACCTCCTGTTCTCCAAGTACTTCCTCCTCCCCTCCTGGGGGTGGAGTCAAGATGCGGGCATTCACTTCTCTAATGTCCTTCTTCTCTGCAATGGGCGCACTGATTTGCACCCAGTGGGGGCCGATCATTTTCACGACCCCCTCCACTTCCTCTGCTCCTTCGATTAGGAAAACCTCCTTCACGTCATTCAACTAAAGCAGCAGCAAGATGATCTGCTTTCTTCTTCATCTTACATTCACTTTCTCTGTCACATTCATTTTCACGATGCACAAAAGCTTTCTGAGCAACTTCCATTAACTGTGCTGTATTCATACCCGCAAATCCATTCATTTTCTGTAATTTTCGTCTTATATCTCTTTGGGACTGACTGACAAAAACTGCATTTATCATGCGCAAATTTTCCTGGGCTGCTGAATCGCATCGGGTATATAGTGAGGGCTGCCTGCACTATTTGGATCCCACTTGGGGTTATCAAGGCTGATGGGTCTGCATAATACTGTTCATTAGATCAATCAAATCCTAAGGCTTCTCAGTGTAGGAGGCATAATGCATCTTTCAGTGGCAGAAACAAGGCTGGTCGGCTGGCTTTCGGTATTAAGTGTGGGTAGGCCCTGGACCTGGTGCAATGGTTTAACGTGACCATCCCTTTTACTGGTAGTTGTACTTCTGAAGGCATACGGCAATCGGGACTGTCTGGGTTCCACTTCATGTTCTTGGGCGCTGGCTGTGAGTGACCCTGAACTGGCAAATGAATCCCTGCTTGTAATGTCATCGGTGAACTGTGGCCCACTCGGAGTACTTTAAACTGAGCCGGGGCTTCCGGTCAAGAGGGGGTGCACGTCCTCCTCCTGCGGAGGTGGCTGGTGAACTACTTGGGGTACATCTGCAGGGAGGTGTCCCCCCCTGCCCCAGGCTCTGCCCGGGGTGGTGGCAGAGCTGAGGGGACTGGCCTGTAAAGATACTGGGACGAACAGAGTGGAATGGAGATTCTAGGGCAGAATAAACAGGCAGCTTTTTTTTCTCAGACTTCCGGGCCCCCCCCCCCCCTTGTGGCTGCTACTAATCTCCTACACTGTTTTTTTTCTCACAAACATTTAACCAGGAGTCTATGTAGGGGAACTGATCAGGGAACATTTTTTGCGCAATCTGATGAACACGGGAAACTACATTAACATCAAAGGTGCCCTCACGGGGTCATGAAGTAGCTAACACTGGCCACTCCCTTTCACAGAGCATTTCTAATAGGGACGGAGACATTCTAATTCCATAGTCTCCAGCAAATCCCTTGCTAAAATTCCTAGTCATACATTTCAACACAATCTGCGTGGACTCCGACCCCCCCCCCCCAATGATGACGTACTTGACAACAGACAGAGGGGGCGGGCAGTCAGGCTGCATTTTCCTGTGGACTAAACATAATGGATGTGTGTGCTCATTCTACATAGGAACAATTTAGATAAAGTCCTTAAAATATAAAACTATTATTTTGCAACATGTTATAACAACAATCCCAACAGAAAGAACTATGGCTCCTAACATGACGGCCACATATCTGTTACGTATGACTGGAATAAAAATACTTGGCATGGAAACTAACTGCCAGCCGTAATCAGCACTTAAGCTGAACAATGTCTCTGCAAAAGAAATTACTTTAAATCTTACAGTTTAGGAAGCAGATATTCAAAAGACATTCCGGATACTTTTTCATAAAGTGGGTGGATATCTGGAATACATATACACCCCTTTTTCTTCCTTTTTTATTTTTATTAACAATAAGTATGTCCTCTATGAGGTGCTTGCCGCAGTATATCAGGAATTAGAATTCAAGCACGATTAACTCCTCATTCACTCAGGATTTAAATCACTTTCAAATCGCGATCTGGTAACTACTGGCTCGGGATGCTTCATAGTCCTGTCAGGGTTCTTAACCTCTACTTCAAAGGTCAAAGGAAAAACAAAAGCAGTTTCCTTAATTTCTCTATCATTTCTATTTGAACCATTACAGTGCTTGCTGAAAATTTGAACATAAAAAGACACAAGACAAGGCTAAGCCCACAAATGCATTATACCTATAGATCTACAGAAATCCTCCTCACTTGGTCCGTACAAGAACAGTTGAGGAACTCAAACGGGGTTAATAAGAACTTAACCCTTTCCAGGCTGAGCCCAAAACTGTCGGGATCCAAAATTCTGACTAAACATTCTTATTAAATGATATAATACATGACCATAGCAGAAGGAACATCACTATTAGAACATATTGAATAAAACAGGTACAATTTTCCTGAAATAAGCACAAATTAACCCAGCTGCAGAATGTTAAAAATAAGTCTTCACAGGGTTAAAAGATACTAAACATTCCTTTGTACAGACACGCCCCTTCTCTCTCTGCTTGCCAGTGCTGTGCTGAAGAAAAATAAAATCACAGAGACAGCTTGTCTTCGCTGTGCTGTGCTTAGACTCGATTCCTTAAAGTGACTCCGGAGTGTTTTTTTTCCCTTTTCTCAGTACTGTTCCTTAATTAATAACCTTACATTATACCAGAAGTGAAACCTGCGGTTTCAACAGATAACAAAAATCAGATACAAACAACAAACAGTAAGGACGGACAAACACCAAACGCTTCCTCCTTTTCGTGACCTGGGTGCAGTCGCCTGGCCAGGAACTGCGCTACTCAGGAGTCTGCTGTCACTCGGTCTGTGTCTCAAGACCTCTCAATCACACAAAGAATCATACCAGCTCAAGAAATCATTTTTCAAAATGCCCAAGGTTTTCTGACTAACTGACTATTCCCAACCAAAGGGTCGGTGGCTTCTGCTTCCGTGCACTCATGCAGAGCATACTAGGACCGCCCTTATGAGAGGTGATCAATCTCTCTTGTCTCGCGCACTCATGCAAGACTTTCCCAGTTAGTCTATACCAATTCAGTCTCACGCACACATGCAAGACTCTTTCCCCAGGCTTCACTGACTTTTAAACAAGAACATGTCTACTCACCGGATCCGGATACCACACCAGTTCTTGGGTTGGATCCTGGACTCCCCTCGGGTTCGGAGGTGTTGTCCAGCTGGACCCAGTGGCCCACCGAGGCAAGGTGGAACCCTCTCCGATACAAAGGGATCGGCGGCGCCTGAGAATTCCCCTGCGGTCGGACAGACATGGTTCCAACCGGACCAAACCTTTGAGGTGAGAAGTCGTGGTATATTCACTTGCATACCATCCACTACTCACACATTCCGGCCCAACGCACCAAGAATATGTAGCAGCTGATAAGCATGCAATAAATAATACCAGGAGTCAGTTCAAAGATCCAAGCCAATTTATTGTGCACATGGCTCAGTTAGTCAAAGCTTCAAAAAGGACTGAGCAAAGTTCTTACAGAAACATATTAATTTATACATTTTTCTTCAGCTTGATACACGCAGACTTTCTATTGGTTCCAACGCCCCCTGCACTTGTCCAATCAGAGATCCTTTCTGGGCCTAGCTCTCTGCTCCCCCTTCCCGGACTGTTCTAACAAAGGTGCAGTTTCTAGGCATTGATACTATCCTGCTCCGAGGTCATTTCTAGCTCTAGGAATGCATGTATTGAAACATTTCTATCAGAACACAAAAGTATAATGGAAGATTTATGCACTCATGAAAACTTCTTATTAAGCAATTTTAAAACAGCTTTCTCAAACTTTTACAGACTTTGGTTCTTTCTCTTAGATGGGGGTTGGGATCAGGGCCTAACTTACAGGCCTTCCATATTTGCAGACTATTATAGGCCATAGCCTGCCACAGTGCCACTTGAAGATTCATGGCCTTGACATTGCATCTTCTCCATAAACCTTTTTGAGAAGTTGGAGACACTCAGTTGTGCCCTTCTCCAACTTAACCAGAAATTTCATGTTGATTCTTTTCTCCATATTTCTGCCACCTCCAGTTGCATGACAAAGCGATGGAGCAGTGTGCTACAAAAAAAACCAGCGTGAGAGAGATAAAAAATATTATAGCAGAATAGTGGCGAGATGTTGCACAACACAGTGACATAAGCGGTTAGCCTATTGGCATTGAGTCATGGGCATGGCTGACACAGTCTCATTTCTTTTTTGCCACACCTCGTATGTCAGTCCAGCATTCGTCTCTAGATTTATGAAGGGTCTATACAACACAAAACTGCCCATAAAGCCCCATGCCTCCCTGCTACCTATATACTCGTATAACTACTCTCTCAACTAACCAAAGTGCCCCTTGAGCCACTGGCCCAGGCAATGCTTTGACACATCTTTTAATCTTAATTGCAATCACTTCTGCCAGAACAGTGAGGGAATTAAGAGTTCTTGTGCATAATTTTCCCTACATACAGTTCTTCAAAGATAAGATCATTTTGAGGACTCATCCCAAAATGCTACTGAAACAAGTATAGGAATTCCACCTTAATCACAATATTGTGCATCCAGTGTTCTTTACAAATTCTCACTCCTATCACGGCTGGCGCTGTCTTGCACACTTTGAACTACAGACGAGACCTGCTTTAGTTATATGCAACCCAGTGCATAAGGAAGGATGCACAGCTGTTTGTTTCCTGTGATCCCAGTGTTCCAGGCCATGCAGTGACCATGCAAACCTTATCCAGATAAATTGCAGATTGTATACATTTTTATACCTCAATGCTAGTATGGTGATTAAGCAGCAAGGAGCATCACAGCACACTATTTGCAGGAAAAATTCCAGGCCACTTCCATTGTGGATATCTGTAAGGCAGCTATATGGTCCACGCCAGCTTCCATTCACACCTGAGCAAAACAGAGTTTAGACTCCATTTCTCATACTGACAGGATTTTTGGACAGTCTGTTACTCCATCCACACATACTTTTCTAGTCCAGGTCATGGTATGTTGTGACCCTCAGCTTTGTTGTAATCTACTCATATAGATCTATTTCCTTGCCTTGTCCACAGAGCAAGCATGATTTCTGATCTGTAAAAAGTGATCTCCAGGAACAAGCAGGAATGAGTCTTCACATATGGGTACGTCGGTACCGACAGAGCCTGCGCAGGAACGCTCCCCAGCGTCCAATCAGAAAGCTTTTGGGAGCATCCCTCAGCGCCTGCGTGCTGCCTTCCCGCCTTTCCAACTGTCTCTCCTCAGTTTTCGTTTTTCCGCGGAGCCGGCAGGACGTCCTCCTGTCACCGCAGAAAATTCTTCTTTTAATTCTTTTGTTTCTTGTGATCGCGGCTGTCTCCCCGACTACACCGGTACCGCCGGTGTTTCTGTTTTCTTTTTCTGTAAATTTTTCCCTTCAGGGTATATTTTTTCTTCTGTCTTAAATTTGTAGGCCTTCTAGGCCTGTCCATGTCCCTCATGGAACCGCCAGCCTCTTTCTCTAAGAAATGTTTAAGCTGTGGCGGTACAGCTTTATTCTTAGACTCCAAAAGCTGGTGTTTAACCTGTTTGGGTCCTGACCATTTTCCTCCGGAGCCCTCCGGCTACACTTTTGTGAGAAGAGATTTTCAACGTCAAGTTTCCCTCGATACTAGGTTCCTTTCCAGTGTCAGGGCACCGAACATTTCTTCTTCTACACGGGATCAGGTAACCCACAAACAGTCTGTTAAGACTAGCCAACCCTCGAGTGGTAGGTCTCATGCACAGCATGAAGACGGCTCCGGCCTTGCCCTCGAGGGTCCATTGGCTTCAAAACCCCGGCGGGAGTCTTCGGCCTCTAAAGCCTATGAGGGGTTTCAGGTTGTTCCTGGGGCTCACCCCTCACAGAACATACCTGAGCCATGCTCGGTGGTGGCATCCTCTTCGAGCGGTACCGATACCCCGGCATCGTCACTGGTGTTGGACGTAACACTCCTCACCAGGGATCGTCATCTGGCTTCCTCGGTACCTTCGGGACTGGTGGATACGCTCCAGATTGACTTTCCAGTATCAGCATCGACGCCGATACTACCACCGACGTCGATACCCTCTAGACATGCATCGATAGACTCGCTTCCCTCGATGCCGAGTCTGGAATCGATCTCTAGTCTGGAAGACTGGGTACCGACACCTATCAGTACCGGACGCTAGGTACCGAGGATGATTACCGAAGGCGTTCGGTTACCTCGGTACCGATTGAGCTGCCACCGATGACTGCTCCGGTGTCGGTGTCGCCTTCGATTCTGACAGCGCTACCGGTATCGGTTTCGGTACCGGTATCCGCAGTAGCATCGGGGCCGTCTCCTTCCAGGCTTCCTTCACCAGGGTCGCTCCTTTCTATTCCAAGTCTGGAGTCGATACCTGGCATAGATGATGTAGTACTGACTGTCACAGGTCCTGACCTCCAGTACCAACATCCATCCCTTTTTTGCACCGTGCAGGATCTTATCTTCCTATATACTCAGGTAGATCCTCCGGTGCCCAAGCTAGTTCTTCAGATCTAGCCTGTCCTGGGAAGGTTCTCTTTGGAGATCCTTCTTTTCAGGATTTCCTCTTGGATATGGCAAGATCCCTTACCATTCCTATCCCTGGCCATGATCCCACACAAGGCTCTGTTTCTACTGGAGCAAAGGAGAACATAATGCTTCCTTTGCATCATTCCTTGCGGGATCTTCTTCTAAGAATGTGGGAAGCACCTTTAAGGGTATCCCCACCTTCTAGAGCAACTGATCTTCTGTATCAGGTGCCCCCCTCTCCAGGGTTTCAAAAGACTCAACTTCCTCATCATTCCATTGTAGTGGAATCAGCAATGAGGAAGGTGAAAAGTAAGAAAAAGCACTCTTCTTACCCACCAGGTCGTGAGTCTAGGACACTAGATGCCTTTGGACGTCAAACCTTCCAGACATCCATGCTGTCAGCAAGAATTCTCTCATATATTTTTTATATGAGTCTATCTCTTCAGGAGCTCACAAAGAAATTATATCTTTTGGCTCCTTTTCTTTCAGAGCCCAAGACTGCAGACTATTCCTTACTACTTAGTCATCTTCAAAATATCTCTTGGTTTCTTACTCGTGCTTCCCTAGACTCATTTGAGTCTATTAGCTGAACCTCTGCTATAGCCATAGGGGCACGACGTAGAGCCTGGCTCCAAGCTTCAGACTTAGACAAATGGGCACAACAAAGACTGGGTAATACTCCTTGCACTGGAGAAAATCTCTTCAATAAGGAGTCTTTACATCAGGTTGCTCAGTGGTCCACTGACTTCCCTGTTTCTGAAGGCTTTCCTAAGCCTTCTCCTTCCCCAGTAGGTAGGAAATGCCCTACCAAACCTTCTTTCCCTAGGAGGAGGTTTTATTCTCCTCCTGCCCATCATACAGATGTTCCCAAGCAGGGGAGGCATCGTCCTGGTCTGAAGAATCCAAACTCTCACCAGGCTAAACAAACCCAGCAACCATAGGGTTTCTGATTAATCATTTTTCTGCCTCTTGGGGTTTACAACCTACAGTTGACTTCTTCTCAGCAGAAGTTTTTCACTGTTTTTTCATTCAAAACTCTACACATGGATTTCTTTTCTCAGGACATCCAGTTGCTCCTAGATATGCTGAGCTGTCAGGATATTCATGTCTATGGGTCACAGGTTTCTCCTCTTCTTCCTGCCAAGAAGAGAGGTTTGACAACTATCACATGATAGTTTTCTGTACCAACATGAATTTCTTTCCTTCCACAGACTTACCATATGGTAAGTCACCCTTCAGCTCTTCTTTCTCTACCCTCTTATCCAGGTTTCCCCTGTAAGAGTGGTACCATACCACTGGAAGGCTTCTTTAGCCTTTCTAGTCTTTCTTTCCATTCCAGTGTGGAGTTTTTTCTCTTGAGTAAACTCCCTCCTTTTTGCCTGGGCAGCTCATCAGACAGGGACAAGGATTTCTTACTCTTGTTCTGTCTGTTCTTTCTGTTTTATACAGAGAGATTCTCTCTGCTCTCTTATTCAGCAGCTGCCCATGCAGGAGTTCTAGTGATTGAACTACTGGTACTTTTCCACAAGTTCCAGTCTTGTCCTCCACTACTTTCTGAGTGGCCTTAGTAGTGATTCCAAGACAATGCATACAACTTTCTTGGATAATCCTTCTCACTACAGGCTTATCACACTATCTTCTATTCTTGCTATCTCCAATTCCTTTGGGGTTGGCAGCATAGTTGATGTGGCTGCTGGGTTTCCAACAGCCAGTTCTATCTCCCAATTCTCCTGCATAATGCTCTCTGCAATTCTACAGAGAAGCTTTCCACTATGGGCCCTTGCTAGAGAGCATGGGGTTTTTCTCTAATGACTATCCTACATGGTTGAAAAAGGCTTCCTCAGTCATGCCCCATGACTGTGAGGGTTCTTCACACCCTACCATCTCCTTTTAAAACAAAGGACATAAGCCTTCTCTACGTGAAAGTCTAAAGAGTTGTCCAATTCCTACAGGGAATATGCTTTTTTTTCCTTGCAGCTTGTCCTCATGGTATCCTAATCCTTCCTGGACAGCACATATTTAACAAAAAAACACATGATACCCCCTTTTGTCCCTCAAGTGGGTATCTCATTCTATGCGTTTTTCTGTCCATTTACCATGCTAGAGTTCTACAGGACTCAGGACTTGCTGTTTCCAGACTGATATTATCCTCTGTTTTTTCACGTAACCATCCTGGTTATTTCACTGGATAGCATTCCTGCACCATCATAACCAGGGGGAATAGATTCTCTATATCTCTTCTCAAGTAGGTTCCACCTTCTTGTTATTAGATGAATCTTTCCTCTTCACATCTCCCATATGAATGTTCTTATATGCATATCTCTGTCTGCTTAATTGCAGACATTTTTCTTAGACCTATATATTCATATATATATATATCTATAGAGATATACATCTCTATAGATATATGTCTGTCAGCTGCGTGTGCATATGTTATGCCCTTCTAGATCTCACTATAGATATACATATATACCCATATATATATATATATACATATGTGTATCTGTCGAACGACTTTGTTATAGGTAGATATGTATTACATACTTATCTCTCTGTCTATGCTCATAAAGGTTTTTACCTTCCTATATGTTCCAGACAGTGGGCTTTGCCCATGTTCATGCTGTTCCACAGTATGTTTGGGGTATTATGCACACAACCACTGCTGTGGTACTGACAGCTCCTACCATAACCCTAGGTTTAGGTATCCCTGAAGCTCCATGCTCCAATATCTTCCTACCTCTCACCAGTTAGGAAAGACATGGTGGATCTTCAGTAGATCTGAGGTTTCAACTCCTCAGACACCTGTCCTTTCTTGGGAATACAGGGTTTTTCCCATACCCCTTTTTCCCTCAAGGACTAGGCCAGTTTGTCCAAATCGGTCAGTCTTCCTCTTTTGCTCCTAACTGTGAATAACTCTGTAGCCAAAAGAGTTTTCAGCTTTTTCCATAAAGCTTCCCACTAAAGACCTACCGTTTTTGTACTACCCCAGTTGAATCCTGGGGTCACCTGTCACTTCCAGATTTTGACCTTCACCTTCACTTCAGTGAGGTCACCTTGAAGATTCCTCTACTGGATCTCCAGTAGACTCCATCAGCCTCTCTACTTCCTGCAATCCAGTAGGTGAGGTCCATATTGCAATTGTTCATCTCAATATATTTCATGATAATTATCATACATACAAGGACTCCTTGCCTGTAGTCCTATCCTAGGTTAGCTGTTTTCTACAGCTCCTCTCTTTTTCAACTCCTACCCTCCATCCTCAGGATGCCTGGCCATATGAGGTGTAGCATGTTTCCGTCTCCAACATGCTAGGGCTCCAGGCATCTTAGCTTGGGAGTCCCCATATGTGAAGACTCATTCCTGCTTGTTCCTGGAGATAGCACAGTTACTTACCTGTAACAGGTGATCTCTGGGAACAGCAGGAATAAGTCTTCACAACCCACCCACCTCTCCAGGAGTTGTATCTCTATCTATCTTTCCTTTCCTCTCTCTCTCTCTTTGTCTCAGCTATAAAAATCAACTGAGGAGAGACAGTTGGAAAGGCGGGAAGGCAGCACGCAGGCGCTGAGGGATGCTCCCAAAAGCTTTCTGATTGGACGCTGGGGAGCGTTCCCGCACAGGCTCCGTCAGTACCGACGTACCCATATGTGAAGACTTATTCCTGCTGTTCCCAGAGATCACCTTTACAGGTAAGTAACTGTGCTTTCTTTGTGGCTAGTAAGGAAGTCCCCACAATGTCCCAAGCCTCCCTTTTTAACCCTCCCCCCCATTGTACATAGGTTATCTTGTTCAGCAATTCCTGCATGTTTCCCCTCCCCTTTCACCTTGTTTGTTTCACTGCTTTGATTGTAGGATAAGGCGGTATAGAAAACATGTTAAATGAAATAAATATATGCCCTTCCACCATTCCCCCTGTGGATGCATTATCCAAGTTATGTTATAGACAGAGCATGATAGACAGGGAAGGGGTCTTTTCAATGGAGTAGGAGTTGCACATGCTTGAAGACAAGGAGAGGTTCTGCTGAGTGTTGGCAAGCAACAAGTCCAGACCTAGGCAAAGCTAGTGACATTACTCATGCATGTGGTTTCATTCAGCCGCTGTCTGCAGTGAACCTCTATTATAGGGAAGCAATCATCCTTCAATTGTGGTCAACCCCTTAATGTCCAATATCTCCTTAAAAAAAAGTGGCCAGCAAAATGGTTTTGAACTGTACATACACACAAATTTGACATATACTGTAAAAGAATCAAATAAAACAAGACCAATTAAAAAAAAATAGTAGGAAACAGTATAAAAACTGGGCCATTGCCAGAACATGATTATTACAACTACAAGAATATAATACCCCAAGAATTCACCACTTTATCCTCAAATTAAAGTGAAATCCAATAAGATCCTAACTTCCAAGCCTTTCTTAAAAAATTATACCAACTAATTTTCATCAGATCATCCACCATGAGAGTATACACCCTCCTGCAGTGGGTCCACCCTTTTAATCAAGATTTTCTAAAAAAAAAACTGGAATCCAGCTTTTCAACGCAGGATAACACTCACTGAATGTTCCCACAAAAATACTTCAACAAGCTCTTCGCTCCTCTAGTGCTGAAGCAGTTAAATATCAGATGAGATCAATGTCCCACAAACACTCATTCATTCCATGCGTTTTGTATCTGTGACAATTTAAACCATGTGAAAAAAATCACCGACTGGCTTCCAAAAAACAAAGACTCATACTCAAACTTCTTCTCCCCCCGTAATTGTACTTAGCTGAGGGCCATGTGAAGTATGGGTACTGCAACACATGCTGTGTTTCAAGCCTTGTCACTTCATAGCTCTTTCTCAAGCATTGTATCCCGATCGCCTTTCCAGTTCCGGTTTTAACTTTCACAACTGAATCAACAACATCTGAGTTGAATCTAATTAGGCATCTGGTAGATGTTACTACAGACAAAGTAAACATCCAAAATTGGTGTAATGACTACCACTCCACATCTGAATTTAAACCCCAAGGAGATATGGATCGCAGGTGGAAAATCCAACGTTGTAGCTCGATCTCCTCCCCGTGGGAAAGCCAGTACCTCGTCCAATATTAGCCACCGTAGTTCTACAAAAGAATACCGTGCTTGTAAACAGTGTGCCACTAAGGGGGCTGCCAACACCCTTGAACTAATGCGCGAGCAATGTTCCTGTAAACTTTTTTAAATAGGTCTCATAGTCATCTCCACATATTTTAATTGACAGGGACAGATGATCAAGTATACCACTGAAGAACTTAAACTATTAGTTGTGTGATAGAATCTATAGGTAAGCCCTGTTTACAAATCACTCCAACTATCCCCCTCCACGGTGTTAACACAGAAGTCACAAGATCCACAAGCATAGTGACCTCTGCTCTGGGGTTCAGCCGCCCTAACATGCCCTGCTGAAGTTCAAACAACCAGGTCCCCAACATTAGCCCCTCTATGATATGCCAACATTAGTGGCTTCTGAAAGCAATCATGAAGTGACAAAATGGACCAATGAGACTACAGAATACGGTTAAGTGCTGTGGTGTTAGGCATATAGGGGAGCACTCCTATAAACCTGTCCAATTGCATAGAGATATGATCCGAATGCCTTGAATCCTGCCACCACTCAGAATTATTGTTTAATGCCTTTTTATATGCCCGATTAACTAAAAATTCAGGGTAGCCCCTTTCCAGCAATCTCTGCTTAAGCTCCAACGCAAGATTGCGGAATTAACTTAGACTTGTGCATAATCGGTGTATTCTCAAAAACTGTCCCAAGGGTAACCCACGTCATAGGGAACCTGGATGATATAACTATTGTATTTCAATAAAGTGTTTCGTTGGACAGGTTTTCGATACAGCATAGTACAAAACTTATTCTTTCTTATAAATTAACAAGTCCAGGAATTCTATATAATCTGGGTGGTATTCTGATGCAAACTGCATGTTACACCTCAAAGTATTGAGCCAGCCCAAAAAAAAATTGTAGGTCTTCCAGAGATCCTGTCCATACAAAAAAAATATATATAATGAGGAAAATAGTTAAGAAAAAATTAAAAGGAGCAGTTGCAAAGGTTAAAGACATACATCAAGCTTGGGTATATCCCATGGCTTTAAGAAAAGTGGAAGGAAGCCCAAAATACTGCCAGCATGGTTTAAAGGGGAGGTCAGAGAGGATGTTGCCAAAAAAGCATCTTTCAGGAAATGGAAAAAAAGAGCCAAATGACAAAAACTGGAAACAGCACAAACACTGGTGAGTTAGATATAAGGCAGGCAAAGACAATTTGAGAAGAAGCTTGCTGTGGAAGCAAAAACATGTAATAAAGACTTTTTCAAGTACATTCATAGCAAAAAAACCTGTGAGAAAGTCAGTTGGACCATTAAATGATTGAGGGGCAAAAGGGGCAGTAAGAGGGGACAAGGCATAGCGGAGAGACTGAATGAATTCTTTGCTTTGGTCTTTACTGAGGAATATGAAGGGATGTTACCCATGACTGAAGTGATATTTAGAGGTGATACTGCGGAAGAATTGAAAGAAATATCGATACACTGGAAAGATGTATTACAACTATTTGATAAACTGAAGAGTAGCAAATCACCTGGACCAGATGGTATACATCCAAGGGTGTTGAAATATGAGATTGCAGACCTACTATTAGTAATCTGTGAACTATCATTAAAATCATCTGTAATGCCTGAAGATCAGAGGATGGCCAATGTAACGACAATTTTTAAAAACTGTTCCAGGGGTGATCTGGGAAACTACAGACTGTTGAGCCTGACGTCAGTACCGGTAAAATGGTAGAAACCATGATAAAGAACAAAATTACTGAACATGTAGATAGTCGTGGCTTAATGGGAGACAGCCAACATGGCTTTAGACAAGGAAGATCTTGTCTTACTAATCTGTTATGTT
Source organism: Ichthyophis bannanicus (assembly GCA_033557465.1). Lineage (NCBI taxonomy): Eukaryota > Metazoa > Chordata > Amphibia > Gymnophiona > Ichthyophiidae > Ichthyophis > Ichthyophis bannanicus. Next base: position 1,113,424,711 of record CM066033.1, on the reverse strand, counting down.
TTTTTTGAAGGTGTGAATAAACAGGTAGACAAAGGTGAGTCGGTTGATATAGTGTATCTGGACTTTCAGAAAGCCTTTGACAAGGTCCCTCATCAGAGACTTTTGGCAAAACTAAAAAGTCATGGTGTAGGAGGCAGTGTACTATTGTGAAACAGGAACTGGTTAAAAGATAGAAAGCAGAGAGTAGGGCTAAATGACCAATTTTCCCAATGGAGAAAGGTGAATAGTGGAGTACCCCAGGGATCGGTGCTGGGTCCGCTGCTTGTTGACATTCATAAATGACCTGGAAAAGGGAACGAGTGAGGTTATCAAATTTGCAGATGACACAAAACTTTTTAAAGTTGTTAAAACCCATGAGGATTGTGGAAAATTACAAGAGGATCTTGATAAATTGGAAGACTGGGCATCAAAATGGCAGATGAAATTTAATATGGACAAGTGCAAAATTATGCACCTAGGAAAGAACAAACCATGCTATGGTTACATGATACAAGGTTCCACATTAGGAACCACCACCCATGAAAAAGATTTAGGCGTCATCGTGGGTAACATGTTAAAACCCTCCGCCTAGTGTGCAGCGGCGGCCAAGAGAGCAAATAGAATGCTAGGTATCATAAGGAAAGGAATAGAAAATAAAACAAAGGATATTATAATGCCTCTGTATCGTTCCATGGTGCAACCGCACCTTGGCTATTGTGTGCAATTCTGGTCGCCGTATCTTAAAAAGGATATAGCGTTATTAGAAAAGGTTCAGAGAAGAGCCACCAAAATGGTAAAGGGATGGAAGGATACCCCTATGAAGAGAAGCTAAAAGGTTAGGGCTCTTTAACCTGGAAAAGAGACAGCTGAGGGGAGATATGATAGAGGTCTATAAATTAATGAATGGAGTGGAATGGGTAAACATAGACTGATTGTTTATATCATAAGAATATAGAAAGACTAGGGGACATGCAATGAAGTTACAGGGTAAACTATTTAAGACTAATAAGAGAAAATATTTTTTCACTCAACGTGTAATCAAACTCTGTGGAATTTGTTACCGGAGGATGTAGTAAAAGTTGTTAGTGTGGCTGTGTTTGAAAAAGGTTTGGACAAGGTCCTGGAGGCAAGGTCCATAAACCATTGTTAAAAGGACCCGGGATATCACTGCTTGACCCAATACAAGCATTGTGAAACCTGTGTCTTTTGGGGAAACTGCTAGGTACTTATGACCTAGATTGGCCACTGGTGGAAACAGGATACTGGGCTTGATGGACCTTGGTCTGATCGAGTATGGCATATCTTATGTTCCTATATCTTTTTGGGGTAGAAAGGCTTTTTTCCCCAAGAACCTTTTTCTTAATTGGGTCCCCCATCTTGCAGGAAAGCCAGTTCATTGTCAACTGCTCACGTTCGAGCTCCCCGGCCTTGATCTTCATTGGCTTACCAGAGATTTTTGCCCTGGCAGGGGACATCTGCCAGCTTGTCCTGCACCCACAGTTCTTAATCAGAAGACTACAGCCAAGCTAGATGGCAAGCCCTGATGCCCACAGTGGCTACCAGGGCCACCGACTCAAACCCATCATAGGCCACTCGGGTCATGTATTTGGAGCACTCATTGATCTTTGAGACAGGACCACTTTAGCGCTCAACCTGTTTGTCTGGAGGGACAGCCGAGAAATTGGCCAGGTCATCTATCAGATCCCTGAGGTACATGTCTATGTAAAGTTGATTGACCTGGATGCGGGCTACCAACATGAATCCCTGGTAGCACTTCCTTCCGATGCCATCCATGGTCCTAGCCTCCCTGCTTGGAGGTATGGAGGAATGGGTCTTACTGCTCTTGATCTTTCTCATGGCTGACTCCATGACCATGCAATTGTGTGGGAGCTGTGGCTTTTCAAATCCCGGGCTCTTGTGGACTTGGTACATGGAGTCCATTTGCCTACTCACCATGGGCACATTGAGGGGAGTCTCCCCACATGCGGAACAGAAGCTGCTCCAGGAACCAGTGGATGGGGACCATAATAGTCTCCTTGGAAGGGCAAGAATATTGGAGAATCTACAACTCCTCTGCTCTGGGATGCTCCACGGCCTCAGTGGTGAAGGGCAAGGCTTTGGCCATGTCCCTCAGAAACTCAAGGAAGGATATATCCTCTGGTGGAAACATCCGGCACTCATACGGCAGAGAGGGATCGGAGGGAATGTCCCAATATCACTCGGGCATCGGGGACTCTCCCCTCCTCGTTTTCCCAGTCATCAGAACCAATATTGGTAAGGCAATCAAAATACCGATGCGATTCCTCATTGCGTTTCCGGTGGTCAGAGGCTCCGGACGGTCGAACCCAGAGGTACTCGGGGGGGAGCCCGGGGCACCAATTGGGACTTTGTCTGCCCGAGCTGTCTCCCTGGCCGGGAGAGCATGGGCCTCCAGGATGGGTTGCACCTCCAAAGGAGAGGCCTCTGCCATTGACGAGGCCGCATTTGGTACCAAGAAACCTGAGGGTATCAAGTATCAGGCAGCCTGTGAACGCAGCCAGGCTATGCTCGAGGGCCTGCATGCACTCGGCCAGAAGCGCAGAGTCCGAAGTTATGGATACTGGGGCAGCAACTGAGGTCTCTGGTGCCGGTTCCCTTATCAGGAACTCCATGATGGGAACAGTATTGAGAGACACAGGGTGGCCCTCCTCGGGCCTTGGGAGGAAACTCCTCCTGCTGGGGCAGCCTCAGAGGCCACTCCCAGCCCTCACTTTTGGTGATACGCTGAGGGTGCTTCGATGACTGTGTCCATGGGACTTGTCAAGGCTCTCAACATCGCCCCTCAACTTTGATGGGGTGGAAGCCTGGTCCTTCTGGGGCCGACCTTCAACGAAGGATAGCCACTGATCTAAGGCACCGCAGCCTTTAGGTTCCAAGTGAGCATGACTGCCGCACGAAGCTGAAGTCTTGACGGAAGGCTTTGAGTGCATCGATGATATGGCGGTGCCAAAACCAAGGACTTGGAGAACAAAAACAGTGATTCCTGCTTTCTTGATTCCTGAGCCCCTTGTGCATCATCTGCAAACCGAGAGCACAGGTGGAGAGCTCATGGTCAGGCCCGAGGCACTGAAGGCCCCAGTTATGGCAGCCCATCATGGAGATGATCCGGCCACACTGGGAACACGTCTTGAAGCCACTAACTGGCTTTGACATATTGGGGTAGACTGCTTCCACCAAGTCAAAGGACTCCAATGTCCCAGGCAACCAGGGAGGCGTGAGAGAAAGAAACCTGCATACAAAAAAAATAGAACCCAAGAAAAAACACAGCGCCGAGGCACCGATGCTCCCGGGACAGGCAGGAAGATGATAACGAACACGTGACCAGAAAAACGACCAAAAATGACCCAAAGGGGTCAACCAATTTCTGGTGACGGATGTCTGAGAGGCTCTGCAGAAAAATGAAGACCGAGGTAATATGGCTCCTTTCAAGCGGGAAGATGGGCATGCATGCATGCATGCGTGATGGTCCTCCCAAAAGCTTCTTATGACAGCTGTGGAGCATTCCCATGTGGTCGCAGTTGGTGCAAGGACTTACTTCCTGCTTGGTCCCAGAGAACCCTTTCTATACTTTTGCTTTTGTTTCTTTGTTGCAGGGGCATTGCTGTGCAGGGACCACTGTTTCACAGTTCATTGAGTCTGGGGTTCCATCTGCCCCAGGTAGCTTTGAGACCTCTTTTTTATTTTTTATTTTTTTTTAATCTGGGATTGTCGTTTTTTGGTACAGAGGATTTAATTTATTGACATGAAGTTAATATTGTCAGAAAGGTGACTATTCTTTGTGGAGCCTAAATAGAGGATACATATTTTTTTGTCCATAAGAGTGCTCCATTTTACTATCACAGGTCCAACATTTCTTGAAGGCCAGCTTCTCAAAAGACATTGTGGAAAAAAAAAGCTAAATCAAATTCACATTTGTTAAAGAAATGGAAATGAGGGTATTTAAGTAAAAAGAAAAATGAAGTTGAAAGTAAAATGAGGAAAACACGTTGGTGAGAATGTATAGGGGCAAAAGCTGTATACATACATATCTGATTCCTAGAAAGAAACGGCAGTACTAGTGCAAGGGCGGCAGCAGGCACGAATAACCAAAAGCTTTATAAGCTAATTTTGAGCACAGAAAACTCCTCTGTCTCGGTGCCATCAGATATCATCACACATTTGCGCGGCTGATTAATCCTGCTTGAATAGAGAATCAAAAAGCAGCTTTTTTTTTTTTTTTTAAATTATTTCCAACAGATTCAAGGACCACCATGCAATGGTCAAAGACTGCAAGACATGTACCTAGAAAGCCATTCACACAGTCACTTAATGTTGCTGTATTGACAAATCACCACCTGCACATAGTGATCAATCCTCCCTAGTTGGGAACTGCTTACACAGGTCTTCCTGGGTATAGTCGGCAATGAGACAGCAGCTGAGTTATTTATTTGATAATACATTTTTAGTCTAGTTTCACCATAAGTGGGGACTCAGCCCACTCAAACTGTATCAAGAGAGCAAATAGAATGCTAGGTATGATAAGGAAAGGAATGGAAAATAAAACAAAAGATATTATAATGCCTCTATATCGTTCCATGGTGAGACTGCACCTTGAATATTGTGTGCAATTCTGGTCGCCGTATCTTAAAAAGGATATAGCGATTTTAGAAAAGGTTCAGAGAAGAGCCATCAAAATGGTAAAGGGGATGGAAAGATATTCCTATGAACGGGTAAATGTAGATCGATTGTTTACTTTATCAGAATATAGAAAGACTAGGGGACATGCAATGAAGCTACAGGGCAAACTATTTAAGACTAATAAAAGAAAATATTTTTTCACTCGTGTAATCAAACTCTGGAATTTGTTACCGGAGGATGTAGTAAAGGCTGTTAGTGTAGCTGGGTTTAAAAAAGGTTTGGACAAGTTCCTGGAGGAAAGGTCCATAAACCATTATTAAGAAGGGACCCAGGATATCAATGCTTGAACCAATACAAGCATTGTGGAACCTGTGTCCCTTGGGGAAACTGCTAGGTACATATGACTTAGATTGGCCACTGTTGGAAACAGAATACTGGGCTTGATGGACCTTGGTCTGACCCAGTATGGCATATCTTATGTTCTTATCCTTGATTGCTATTTGTGACTAGTAATTCTGAATCTGTAATTGACTGAAGTCAATTGCGCTGGTGCTGGGGAAGAAGTGGTTTAGAGAAGAGGTAACAAACAGAAGGAGCAAAAAAAAGCTCCTCTATTATATTGGTCTCATCTCGGCAGGTAGCACTATACTCATCTGGTATAGTCTTGGGTGAGATTAACAGAAATATGTTATCAAGCACTTCTAAATTCCCTTGCTGCTTCATCTACCATTGTGCATCAAGGGCTTATTACCTCTCATTGAGTTTTTAATATAAGCAACTGGACAGACTTGGATGGAATTAGATTCTCTGGGAACAAGCAGGAAGTCAGTCCTCACATATGTTGTCTGCACCGATGAAGCCCTCATGTGGAGCAAATCCCCAGCTTTCAGTGAAAGCCTTTGAGAATTGCATCACGCATCCGCGGTCCTCATCCTGCCCAAGGGTGCATCTTGCTCAATCTCCTTTTTTCTGCAGAGTCCTCCGGCCGTTGTCAAGTGTCCCTGTGAAAAAGTCCTAAAACTGTTAAGAATTCTTTCTTTTACCGGATCGACACCGGTTCTCTTCCCGCCTTCAGCTCGGTACACCGGTATCAAGTCCTGCTAGTATTTTTCGGTTTTTGTCCTTTGTGACTGGCGTTCGCACCCTTTTTCTTTTTCACTGGCAGCCTGGTTCTTCGACCTCGCAGGGGCCCTTTTTCCCCCAATGGCTGCCAGTGGGTTTAGAAAATGTGATTGGTGTGCAAAACTCATGTCCCTCACCGATAAGCATGACTGCTATCTCCAGTGCCTCGGGCCTGACCACAACCAGACGGTCTGCGGTCCGTGTAGGAAGATGTCCTCTAAGGCCTTGAAGAGCCGCCAGCAGCAGCATGATAGGATTTTTCCTGAGTCAGTACCTTCGCAAGCCTGGACCATGTCTCGACGTCTCAGGAGGAGCATTCCGAGCCCAAGCGTCGTCGGGGTTCCTCAGAGAAGGGTCTCCCTAGCGGGAACACTGAAGGAAGAAGTCATCCTCAAAGGCGGCGTTGGTTGGATGGCTCTGAATGGCCCGATCCCTCCTGGGACCTGTCATGGAGCCCCATGCGCTGTCCGGGATCCTCTGAGATGGAGCGCCTGGCAAAGGTTCCTCGCCAGGAGACGGATCAGCCGAGGCAGGTAACAACTGTCCTCATCGAGGACTCCCCTCCAGGGGAACCGGCGTCAGGCCCGACGGCATCAGGACCCGACCCGGTGGCTGCAGAGCCTTCTGGACTCGAGTTAAGAATGGTGGCCTTGGAGCACAGTTTTACTGCCTTCATGGAGCAGCAGCGGGAGCTGATTGCCGGTCTGTCTGGTTCTTCCGCCCCGTCCACCGGGCCATCGACGTTGACATCGACCCTGGAGGCCGAGCTGATCCACAAGGCCATTCGGGCTTGAGTCAATCCTCAGCTGAGGTCCCTCTCGACCTCCCGTTCGGGACTGACGTAGTCACTGGCGAGCCTCCTGGCATCGGGGCGGTCGGTGCCGGGGCCCTCGATGCTGGAGCCCATCGATTCCTCCTCGGAGACATCGGGGTGGGAAACTGAGGAGGAGTCCCCGGACACCTGTCAGCACAGGGACATTCCGTCCAATTCCCCGGTGTCCGAACCTCAGAGAAGGTCCCCTCTGGAGGACACAAGGTTCTTGGACTTTGTGAGGGATATGTCCAAGACTTTGACGTTCCCCACGGAGTCTGAGGAGGGATCCTCGAGCCGACGAGCTCGAGATCCTGCAGTATGAGGCCTCCCCTCGGAAGGCCCTTACTGTACCCGTGCCTCCAATCTTGGAATAACTGATGCTCCACATGTGGGAGACGTCGGCACCGGTTATCAACAAATGGAGTGACTTGATGCATCGAGTCCGCCGGAGCCCTGGCTTTCAAAAGTCGCAGCTGCCGCACAATTCCATGGTTGTGGAATCAGTCATGCGCAGACTGAAGAGCCAGAAGACGCACTCCTCGGTGCTTCCTGGCAGGGAGGCCCGCAACCTGGATGCCCTCTGCAGGAAGTGCTTCCAGGGTTCAATGCTGACTTGTTGGATCCAGGTCTACCAGCTGTACATGGGCATGTACTTGAGGGACCTGGCGAAGGAACTCGCCGGGTTCTCAGCTGGTCTCTCCAAGGGGCCTTTGCAGCGCTTCAGGAGCCTGTCCACTGCCGTCCGTGAGTGCTCAAAGTTTATGTCTCGAGCGGCCTATGACGGGTTCGAGTCGTCAGGCATCGGTGCACGCCACCAGGCATGGCTACAGTTGTCGGACCTCGAGCAATGGGTTCAAGACAAGTTGGTCGATGTCCCATGTCAAGGGGAGAACCTCTTTGGCAAACCCATGACCGACAAGGCCGCAGAATTGGAGACCGAGTACATGACAAGGACACAGCTCTCCAAGACCACCTCTGCCCCTTCTCGCAATAAGGGCTTGGGTAAGAAGCCCTTTTACCCGAGGAAGGGTGCTACTTACCGAAGCTACCCCCATTTTCAGGCCTCCCAGGCTCCCCAACAGGGGCAGCAGGCCAAGGGACAAGGGGCATGCCCTGTGTAAGCAGAAAGCCCCCAAACCCCAGACACTGGCTTCGGCCCAGCCTGGCAGTGGCTTTTGACTCTCACAGCATGGCCCCTCTCCCCACAGGGGACAGGCAGTGCACAGGAGGCAGGCTTGCCCTGTATGCCCACAGGTGAACAGCCATTACCACCGAGGCCTGGGTTTTGCAGATAGTCCAAGAGGGCTATCTCCTTCACCTGGCCCAGGTGCCCCCTCCTTACTTCCCGGGAGAGCCCCTCAGGTCTCCTCTTTACCGGGACCTTCTACTGGAGTTGGCGGGTCTTCTCGAGGATCAGGCGGTAGAACCGGTGCCCCACCTGCTGCAGGGCAAGGGCTTCTATTCCAGGTACTTTCTGTTGCCAAAGAGAACAGGAGGCCTCAAAGCCCATCCTCGACCTGCGCAACTTAAACAAGTTCCTGGTGAGAGAGAGGTTCAAGATGCTCTCCCTTCGAATATTGCTGCCTTAGCTCTGCCAGGGAGATTGGCTATGCTCCTTAGACCTAAAAGATGCGTATACACACATCCTAATACACCCAGACCACAGGCAGTATCAGCGCTTTGTGGTAGGGGGCAACCACTACCAGTACAGGGTACTCCCCTTTGGCCTGGCCTCAGCCCCCAGGGTATTCACAAAGTGCCTGGCCGTAGTGGCCACCCTTTCTCAGACTCCAAGGGGTCTTTGTCTTCCCCTACCTGGACGACTGGCTCATCAGAGGTTCCTCAGCCAGAGAGACCCTCCAGGCCACATCTCGCACCATCCAGGTGCTTTAGCATCTGGGGTTTGTAATCAATTACCCCAAGTCCAGCCTTGCTCCCACTCAACAACTAGAGTTCATTGGGGTCAGATTCAACACCCTTCAGGCAAGGGCCTATCTGCCAGCGGACAGGGCAAGCAGGCTTCTGGCCCTGGCATGTCAGGTGAGTCGCAGACCGGCAGTGTCAGCAAGACAGTTTCTGCGCCTCCTTGGGCACATGGCTTCCACGGTCCATGTAACACCAGACGCCCGCCTCCACATGTGAACTGCTCAGTGGTGCCTCAGAGACCAGTGGTCATAGGCCACAGGTCGTCTCAGGGACAAAGTTACAGTGTCCAGGCGGCTAGTACTGTCCCTGGACTGGTGGCTTCAGCCACTCCACTTGGAGGCAGGGATGCCTTTCCAGACTCCTCTGCACACAAGGATCCTAACCACGGATGTCTCCCTGCTGGGCTGGGGAGTCCATTGCCAGGGGTTCTGTACTCAGGGAGTCTGGTCCCCAAACGAGAGAATACAACAAATCAATTTCTTGGAGCTCCGTGCCATACGCCTGGCTCTGCAAGTATTCTGGCAGGTACTGGCCCATGAACCTGTCTTGATACAGACAGACAACTAGGTGGCCATGTTCTATGTGAACAAGCAGGGTGGCATGGGGTCCCATATCCTATGTCAGGAAACCCTGGATCTGTGCTCGTTTGCAGCCCGGTATGTCATGCATCTGCGAGCCGTCTATCTGCTGGGTCAGGACAACTGCTTGGCTGACAGACTAAGCAGGATTCTCCAGCCCCACGAGTGGCAGCTGGACCAGGGAGTAGCCCTTTGGCTTTTCCAGGCCTGGGGGCGGCCAGTGATGGATTTGTTTGCGAGTTCAGTCAATCACCAGTTGCCCCGCTTCTGCTCCAGGCAGCCCCACCCGGACAGGATGGCCACCGATGCTTTTCTGATATCATGGTCAGTGGGCCTCCTGTATGCTTACCCTCTGACACCTCTGGTGGCCAAGACTCTTTTCAAGATCCTCCAGGACAAGGCCTCGGTCATTCTGGTAGCCCCAAGGTGGCCGAGGCAATCCTGGTTTCCACTTCTACTTCAGCTAGCGGTGGAGGCTCCCATCCCTCTGGGGTCCTCTCCAACTCTCCTGTCGCAGGAGGGGGGCACTCTCCTGCATCCCAACCTCAGTTCCCTCAATCTAATGGCATGACTGCTGAGAGGGTAATCCTCGCCCCTCTCCTCCTTCCAGAGGACGTTGAGGAGGTCTTGCTAGCCTCAAGGAAGACCTATGCCTTGAAATGGCTTAGGTTTGTGTCGTGGTGCGAGGGGCAGGGCGTGGATCCCTTCTCCTGCCAGGTTGGGGTGGTTCTACAGTACCTTCTCCACCTTTCGGATTTGGGCCTCAAGTCCAACTCCGTCAAGATGCATCTTAGCGCTTTTGCAGCAAACCACTTCCCAGTGGAAGAGAAGCCTCTCTCTGCCCACCCCTTGGTTTCTCGATTCTTGAGAGGCCTGCTTCTTCTGAAGCCTCCGGTTCGCCCGCCAGCGACTGAGTGGGATCTCAATGTGGTTTTAGGGCAGCTTACTCGGCCACCATTTGAGCCAATGGCAACTTGCCATCTGCACTACCTTTCTTGGAAGGTGGTTTTCTTAGTGGCACTCACTTCGGCTCAGCGGGTGAGTGAGCTTCAGGCCCTCATGTCCAACAGGCCTTACACCAGGTTCTATAGGAACCGGGTGGTGCTTTGCACACACCCAAGTTCCTTCCGAAAGTGGTCTCCTTGTTCCACCTCAACCAGGAGGTGGTGCTGCCTACCTTCATTCCCAGGCTGCATGCCAGTCGGGCAGAGACAGTACTGCATACCCTGGACTGTAAGAGGGCGTTAGCCTTCTATATTCAGCGCACACAGGGCAATAGGATACGAAGAGCTGACAAGCCCTTCTATGATCCCAGTAAGCTGGGGATGGCTGTTTCCAAGCACACGCTGTCCACCTGGGTAGCAGACTGTATTGCTTGGGCATACAGGGCAGCCGAGCTTCCGTTGGAGGGTTGTGTCCTGGCGGCATCAGTGGCTAATTTCCGCTCTGTTCCACTGTCAGACTTCTGCCGGGACGCCACCTGATCTTCGGGGTCAGACTTTTGCAACCCATTACTACCTGGATAGGGAGTCCCGACAGGACAGTGCTTTCAGCCAGGCTATACGCCGCAACCTTTGAGGTCTAAGCAACTCCTGCCCTCCGACCCTTCTGTGTCAGGCTACCGGAGTGCTACTCTCTAAGTTAGATTCCTATTGTGGCTCTCGTAGAGGGAGCCTATTTTTCAGCTGTGGGTTCTCGGTAGCCTATAGCTGGGAATCCCATATGTGAGGACTGACTTCCTGCTTGTTCCTGAAGAAAGCGTAGTTACTAACCTGTAACAGGTGTTCACCGGGGACAGCAGGAATCAGTCCTCATGAACCTCCCTCCTCCCCTTGGAGTTGCAGTCCTATTATTACTATTTTTTATTCTTTTGCCGTCTTTTTACTGTAGCTATGTCATTTGACTGAGCAAGATGGCATCCTTGGGCGGGAAGAGGACCGTGCATGATGCAATTCCAAAAGGCTTTCTCTGAAAGCTGGGGATTTGCTCCACACGAGGGCTCCATCGGCGCAGACATCACCCATATGTGAGGATTGATTCCTGCTGTCCCCAGAGAAAGCATAGTTACTCACCTGTAACAGGTGATCTCCGGGAACAGGTGATCTCCGGGAACAGCAGGAATTTAGTCTTCACATATGGGTATTGTCGGTACCGACGGAGCCTGTGCAGGAACGCTCCCCAGCGTCCAATAGGAAAGCTTTTGGGAGCATCCCACAGCACCTGCGTGCTGCCTTCCCGCCTTTCCCAACTGTCCCTCTCCAGTTGAGTTTATAGCTGAGACAAAAGAGAGAGGGAAAGAGAGAAAGAGATAGAGAGATACAACTCCTAGGGGAGGTGGGTGGGTTGTGAAGACTAAATTCCTGCTGTTCCCGGAGATCACGTGTTACAGGTGAGTAACTATGCTATCTCCAGGAACAAGCAGGAATGTAGTCTTCACATATGGGGACTCCCTAGCTGCAGATGGCAGGGAGATGGCCCCAGAAAGTTGTGTGCCCTTGTGAATGGGCTCCACTTCCCCCCCATGGATCTCTGGCATCATACCAGGGATGTTGGGTAGGAGTTGATTAAGTTTGGAACAGGTGTTGAAGAACAGCCTGACCAAACAAAGCATTCCGGTGGGAGTGCTTGTCTAAGCAGTAATGGGCTGTGAAGGTATGAACCGAAGCCCAAGTAGCTGCTCGACAGATGTCGTCGATAGACAGAGTGAAGCTGAGCCATTGAGGCTGCAATGGCTCTCACATTGTGAGCTGTGACATGGCCATCAAGAGGAAGGTTCTTACTCTCATAGGCAAAAGATATACACTGTGCAATCCAGCTGGACAGTACTCTTTTGGAGACTGGAAGTCCCAAATGACTAGGATCAAAAGCAACAAAGACTTGAGAGGATTTTCTATGTTGCTGTGTCCTTTGCAAGTAAAAGGCCAAAGCTCTTTTACAGTCCAAAGTATGAAGGTTCCTTTCTGCATTTGAGGCATGAGGCCTTGGAAAGTATACAGGAAGGTAAACCACTTGGTTCAAATGAAAGGGCGAGACCACCTTTGGCATAAAGTGTGGATGAGTCCTAAGGACTACCTTATCATGATGGAACCTTGTCTAAGGAAGATCAGCCACCAAGGCTTGCAATTCACTGATGCGACGTGCTGATGTGATTGCAATGAGAAAGATAACTTTCCAGGAAAGGAATTTCAAAGAGGTAATGGCTAATGGTTCAAAGGGCGGTTTCATGAGCTGCCCAAGTACCAGATTCACGTCCCATGCCACCGGTGGTGGCTTAATGGGAGGTTTCGTTAAAAGAAAGCCTCTCATAAATCTCGCTATGAGAGGTTGAGGAAATATGTTGTTCATTTAGAGGCTTGAAAGAAGCTGCAATAGCACTCAAATGGACTCTCACTGAATTAGTCTTAAGCCCTGCATTTGATAAATGAAGGAGGTACTCCAGTAATGATTCCAGAGGTAACGCAAGAGAGTTAAGACCCTTCTGTGAGCACCATATGGTAAACCTTTTCCACTTGAATGCATAAAGAGCGTCTTGGTATGGTAAACCTTTTCCACTTGAATGCATAAAGAGCGTCTTGTGGAAGGTTTCCTAGAAGCATGAAGGGTATCCTTCACCTGCTGGGAAACGTTAAGACCGTGAAGTTCTAGGCTTTCAGCAACCAGGCCCTGAGATGCAGAGACTGGGTATTGGGATGCCACAGCATCCCGTCCTCTTGAGAAAGGAGATCTGGAGCAGATCCTAACTCCAGAGGCGGAGCTTGAGAGAGATGTAGGAGCAGAGGGTATCACATTTGCAGTGGCCAGCGTGGAGCTATGAGGATCATATGACCTCTGTCTCTCTGAAGCATGAACAGGGTTTTGGGAATTAGGGGAATGGGTGGAAAGGCATACAGGAAGTCCTGACCCCAATGGAGGAGGAAAGCATCCCTGGCCTGACAACCTCGAGCCGGAATTCTGGAACAGAACCGGGGAAGTTTGGCATTCAGCGGACTTGCAAAGAGGTCTATATCCGGGGTTCCCCAAATCTGAAAACTTTTGGACACCTGGTCTGCATGAAGAGACCATTCGTGTGGAAACAGAACTCGACTGAGTCTGTCTGCCCAAGAGTTTTGAATGCTTGGAAGATACACGCAAGGAGATGAATCTGATGCTCTCTGGCGAGAGCCCATAGTCGCAAAGCTTCGTTGCAGAGCGACAGAGAGCCTGTTCCGCCCTGCTTATTCACATAGAACATAGCTACTTGATTGTCTGTTTGAACTAGGACTGTCTTGTAGCTGAGCTGGGTGTGAAATACTCGAAGAGCAAGGAAGATTGCTCTGAGCTCCAGGAGATTGATATAGAGATAGGTCTCCTGTGGAGTCCAGGGTAGAGAGGCCTTGCAGGTGGGCTCCCCAACCCACCTGTGAAGCATCTGTTGTTAGAGTGGCTTGGGGTGGGGGTTGCTGAAAAGGAGACCCCCACCAAAAGGTTTTGGAGTGACTGCCACCATTGGAGGGACAAAATAAGGCGATCTGAATTTGCTATTTTGTCTGACAGGCAACCTGACGCCTGAGTCCACTGAGTGGATAAGGTCCACTGAGCTGCCCTCATGTGGAGGCGAGCATAAGGAACCACATGCACGGTGGATGCCATGTGGACTAGCAACTGTAGCATTTCCGAGCTGTGAGGTGAGGTTTTAGCACTGCTTGGGAAGCTAACTGCACAATGTGAAGGCAGCGGGGCTGTGGAAGATAGGCCCTTGTCTGTCTGGTATCCAGAGAAGCTCCTATAAACTCTAGGGCTTGAGTGGGAGCAAGGTTGGACTTTGGGAAGTTTATGACAAGTCCCAAATACTGAAGGATGTGCATTGTGCGAGACAGAGCAACCCTGGCCTCTGGCTCTGAAGGGGCTCGAATGAGCCAGTCGTCTAAGTAAGGGAAGACGAATATTCCCAGGGTGCGGAAAAATGCTGCTACCACAGCCATGCATTTTGTGAACACCCTTGGTGCAGAGGCCAGACCAAAAGGAAGAACCCTGTATTGGTAGTGCTTCCCTTGAAAAAGGAATCGAAGGAACCTTCGGTGAGTTGGTTGGATGAGAACATGAGTGTACGCATCCTTGAGATCTAAAGAACAAAGCCAATCCTGACTCTGAAGGTATGGCAGCAGAGTAACTAGAGAAATCATTTTGAACTTCTCTCTGAACAGGAATTTGTTCAATTCCCTGAGGTCTAGAATGGGTCTGTGTCCTCCTGTTTTCTTTGGAATAAGGAAATAGGGGTAGTAAAACCCTGTACCTCGTTGGGGAATAGGTACTTCTTCTATTGCCCCTTGAGCATAGTGACTTCTTGACCTAACCGGTCGTTGAGAGAGGTCTGAGAATTGAACTGTCTTACCATTGTAGGAGGGGGCATGCTGAGGAAATGAAGCTTGTACCCCTCTCTAATAGACAGAGTCCAATTTTCTGCTGTTATCTGACCCCATCTGCGGGCAAAATGACATAACCTTCCTGGGATGGTGGAGGGTTCTGGGCTAGATAGGAGTCAAAGCCCCTGTGGAGGCTGAGTCTGCTGAGCCGGTTGAGGCTTAGCTGCTTTTGGCTTCCTTTCTTGCCTAGGTTGTTGCTGCTGTCCCTTTTGGGCAGACTGACCTAAACGATGTCCCTGCTGGGTATAGGAGGGATAAAACCTTTTTTTTCCTGCTGAAGAATGGTTTCTTAGAGGATGTTTTCCTCGCAGGATCAGCTGTAGATTTAGACAATCTATCCAAAGTGATATTGTCACCATCTATTTCATTAGCTTTTTCCTGCCAATTCTCCCCAAAGAGATTCTCCCCTGTGCAAAGTATATTCCCCAGTTTGTCCTGTACTCAGATTTCCAAGTCAGATGCCTGGAGCCAGGCAATTCTATGTGCACCTATGGCAATGGCAGAGGTTCTGCTTATGCATTCAAAGCAGTCAAAGGCTGCACGATTCACAAAATTGGAAACATCCTGAGCATGTTTAACAAGAGCAAGATAATCTTGCCTTTTATCATCAGGAAGGAGAGGGCTCATAAGCTCTAAATCTCCTGTGACCTCTTAAAGGAACTTTCCCATATACAAGATATAGAAACTGATCCTAGCAGAAAGCATGGAAGCCTGGAAGAATCAACGTCCAAAGGCGCCAGGAGTCCTACACTCTTGTCCTGGAGGATTAGATGCATGCCTTTTTGCACTTTTTATCCGTCTCATGGCTGATTCCATCACCATGGAATGGTGTGGTAATTGAGTCTTCTGAAACCCAGGACAAGGAGGAACTCGATACATGGTGTCGAGTCTTCGAGAGTGAGGAGATGTGGTCAGAGGTGTTTCCCACATCCTTAACATAAGATCATGCAAGATCTCATGAATAGGTAAGGTAGCTGCCTCCTTGGGAGCTTTAGGGTATTGTAGGATTTCTAATTCCTTTGCCCTAGGCTCTTTTTCAGGAGACACTGTGATGGAAAGACCTCGGGCCACATCTCGGATAAAATCCTGAAAGGACATATCCTCTGGTGGAGACATCCTATGCTGAGGAGAAGAGGAATCCTCAGGAAGAAGTACTCTGGTATCAGCAGAGCTTTCAGTCTTCAGACTCATCCGAGTATTCGAAGTATCTCCGATCCGGGTGATCGTGCAAAGCACGGTACCGATCGAAGTCGGCATCAGAGTGGTCCGGTACCGACTTATCGATGCCGGATAGAGACGCATGACTTGGTCCCGGTAAAATACCTGACTATGTCGATGCAGTCAGTGCTGGTACTGGTTGAATTGTCTGAAGCGGTTTCAAGGGCATCGAGGCCGTGAGAAGAGCCGCCAGACTAAGTTCAATAGCCAAGAACCTATGGTCTATCGACACTGCCGATGCTTGGGTATCGGTGCCAGAATGCTCCGGAACCCCAGAGCATGGCACCAGTAGTTCTGCCGAGGTTGAAGCCTCGAGAACATCCTGGAGCCCCGTTAGTGCTTTGGAAGCCGAAGCCTCCTGCTGGGGCAATTTTGCCATTGAAAGTCCCTCAAGGGCAACGCCAGAGGCATCTCGATGTTTAGAAAGAGATCTACCCTTTGAGGACCGGCTAGATTTATGTTTAGTTACCTGAGATCCATGGGAGGAAGACGAAGCCCTGGAAGACGTCGATGCCACAGAGGCAGCATCGGAGGAAAAAAGGGTGCTACGTTTAGCAGCTCGGTTCTGCCAGCCCCTTTTTTGACATCATCCCACAGGCAACACACTCCAAAATAGAGTGGTCAGAACCTAAACATTTGAGGCACCACTCATGGGTGTCGGTGACGGAGATGGTACCGCCACACTTGGAACACTTTTTAAAATCCGAAGCGGGTTTTTCCATTTTGAGGGAAAAAATTGGGTCTAGTGCCCAAAATGGTGCGTTGCACCCGAAAAGAAATTCACTGAAGAAAGACTCCATAAACAAAGTTTTTTTTTTTTTTAGAAAAAAAGAAAAGAACCACCGGCGGTACTGGTATAGCGTCGAGGGAAGGCAGATGTGACCAAAAAAAAGAAGGGGGGATATTTTCTGCGGTGACAAGATGTGCGACCTGTCAGCTCCGCGGAAAACAAAGAACTGGAGAGGGACAGTTGGGAAAGGCGGGAAGGCAGCACGCAGGCACTGTGGGATGCTCCCAAAAGCTTTCCTATTGGATGCTAGGGAGGGTTCCTGCGCAGGCTCCGTCAGTACCGACGATACCCATATGTGAAGACTACATTCCTGCTTGTTCCTGGAGATCACCTGTTACAGATGAGTAACTACGCTGTTTCTTCTTTCCCTCTCCTTTTCTGGTGCTAACCTTTAGAGGGAACAGCAGATGCTACAAAGCATGGAAGTGATAGCGAAATCACTAAGGAATATGTTTACTAAGATGCGTTAAGTTAGCATGCAATTTGGACACGCTAACATCTGGGGGTGTATGAGTCTGTCCCCATTAGCACATTGCAACCATGCAACACCACACTAACCAGCACACAAGTGCACTTAACGCCACCCACTGCCATGCTATGTGCACCCTTGCTAACCATGATGCATAGTTGATGCCAACGTTCTGCCCCTAGCCTGTCCAATCCCATGTTAACCAGTTAACTTGGGATTTTTTGCATGGGACCCCATTTTGTTAGTGTGACATACTTCATACGGACTAAACCCCATGCCAACAGTGGTGTATTTTAGTAAACATGCCCCCAAATATGACATGTTTATATCTAAGCTCTCTGTAATTAGAAAATTGAAAACAATTGTTTAGCAAATTTGTTTTTTTATTTAAATCATAATACATTATGTATGAATTAAATAAAAAGATTAATTTTACAAAAATGGTTGAATTACTGTGTTGAAAAAAGCATTTATACATTAATTTGAATTCAGTAGTACTGCGAGGACAATTTAATTTGACACCTATTTAATTTGATACCACACTCTTCCAACTGAAGCTGGAACAAGACAGATTACATTTGTCATAACAAAAATACAATGTAGAACAATAAAAACATTGTGAACATATCTGTTATGAAAGAGCCTCATTTCAAAGTGCGCTTACTGAACTTCATTACTACTACTACTACTAATCATTTGTATAGTAGTATAAGGTGTACGCAGTGCTGTATATATAGAGGTAAGATGATCCCTACTCATCAGAGCTTACAGTCTAATCAAGATGAAAAAACATCGTAAAACTGGGGACTGCAGTACAGCAAGATACACATAAGTAGTGGACAAGAGAATGAGGAGCATCAGGATCCAATTCATGGCTTTATTAGTTTTATATTGAAAGTATATGCTCAGTGAGATGACACTAAGGGGCATGTTTACTAATCGGCAGTAGTGGCTTCCGTGCGATATCGGAGCCACAGCCCATATCGCACGGAAGCTGCTACTGCCGATTAGCAAACATACCCCCTAAGATTTTCAAATTTTTCACTTGGGTCATTGACAAGATAAAATTTTACTGGCTATATACTGCATATTCCACAACAAAGACATCTGTACAGTATCATTTGGCAAATGCTAAATCACAAGCATGACAGCATAATTGTCTACAGGAATTTCACACTTGAAAAAATGTCTTTTTCAGATGAGTTCTCAATAGAGCTAATCTCAGTTTAAAGCATTATTGCAGTCTGTTTTACTTTAAAATTCTAATATATTATATTCACATTACAAAATTAATTTAATAATGAAGTTATGATAAACATAATACATTCTGAATTTACTGATTAACTGCCTTTTATAACCAAAATGGTGTACAAAGAAAAATCAGTGGTTTAAGAATTTTTTTTCAGAGTGGGCATACTGTACGCTTAGGAAGTTAAAAAGAACTAACTCCAGCAATCCTTCGAATCTGTTCATAAGTAAGCCAGAATACCAAGGACCATGGAGCCTGTAAAATCAACCACAAGAGAAAATGATTACATATATGCACTAAACTATTTAATGGCAGGAAAGGCATATATTACAATCACGTATTTTATTTATTTATTTATTTATTAAATACTTCTATACTGCACTTTCCCATGGATCAAGTGCGGTTTACAAAGAACCAAGGTGTGAATGGTACAACAGGAAATAATACCTATTCACATTACATAGAACAATTGTGAACTTTTTACAGGGAACATAGAGAACTATATACACATTACAGAGTGTAGTAACAATCCGACATTCTGTATTCATATAACTATATACATTATAGAATGTAGTAACAATCCAACATTCTGATATTCTTACAACTATATACAGTGGGAAGAATTTGGTTGGTGTATCACTGGTCTAGATTAGAATGCTTGATTTATAATCTGTACATATACATTACAAAATGGAAATACAATCTAATGTTCTGATGGTCATGCAACTATATACAGTGGGAAATGTTGGGTTAATATATTGCTAACCTAGGCTTTAACACTTGGTTATACTTTTAGCATTTCCGTTTGTATTGTCAGAGGGTGGGGTGTGTTCTTGTCTGCTTGTGTGTCAATTTTTGTTTGTGAGCCGTAGTGTGTCGTGAATAAGTGTGTTTTTAGCTTTTTACAAAATAACCTAATGTCAGTTAACTATCTGATGTCTTCTGGTAGGTCATTCCAGAGGGTCGGGGCAGAATGTGAAAAAGCCTTATTGTTAATAAATGTTTTAGCTTCTGTAAAGTCTTTTGGAATCTCGATTTTATTTTTGTTTTTACTCCTTTGATTGTGATTTGGTGTTTATCTAGGAACAAGCAGGAATGTAGTTTTCACATATAGGCATCGTCGGTACCGACAGAGCCCGTGCGGGAACGCTCCCCAGCATCCAATAGGAAAGCTTTTGGGAGCATTCCACAGCGCCTGCATGCTGCCTTCCCGCCTTTCCCAACTGTCCCTCTCCAGATCTTCGTTTTCCGCGGAGCCGACAGGTTGCACATCCTGTCACTGCAGAAAATAATTCCCTTCTATTCTTCTTTTTTGTGGTCGCATCTGCCTTCCTTCAACGCTACACCGGTACCGCTGGTTCTTCTTTCTTTTTTTTCCAAAAAAAAAAATATCTTCTGGAGTCTTTTCCAGTTATTTTCTCCTCAGGTGCCACGTGCCATTTTGGGCACTAGGCCCAACTTTTTCCTTTAAAATGGAAAACCCCGCTTCGGGTTTTAAAAAGTGTTCCAAGTGTGGCGGTACCATCTCCGTCACCGACACCCATGAGTGGTACCTCAAATGTTTAGGTTCTGACCACTCTATTTTGGAGTGTGGTGCCTGTGGGATGATGTCGAAAAAGGGGCTGGCAGAACCGAGCTGCTAAACGTAGCACCCTTTTTCCCTCCGATGCAGCCTCAGTGGCATCGACATCTTCCAGGGCTTCGTCTTCCTCCCATGGATCTCAGGTAACTAAACATAAATCTAGCCGGTCCTCAAAGAGTAGATCTCCCTCTAAGCAGTGAGATGCCTCTGGCGTTGCCCTTGAGGGACTGTCACCGGCAAAATTGCCCCAGCGGGAGGCTTCGTCTTCCAAAGCACTAACGGGGCTCCAGGATGTTCTCGAGGCCTCAACCTCGGCAGAACTACTGGTGCCATGCTCTGGGGTACCAGCTGCTTCATCCAGTACCAATACCCAAGCATCGGCAGCATCAATTGACCAGAGATTCTTGGCTACTGAACGCAGTCTGGCGGCTCTTCTCATGGCCTTGATGCCCCTGAAACTGCTTCAGACAATTCAACCGGTACTGGCACCGACTCCGGTACTGCTACCGACTGCATCGACATCGGTATCGACAAGTACGGTCTTGCACGATCACCCGGATTGGAGATACTTTGAATCCTCGGAGTAGTCTGAAGACTCTGAAAGCTCTGCCGATACCAGAGTACTTCTTCCTGAGGATTCTTCTCCTCAGCGTAGGATTTTATCCGAGATGTGGCTTGAGGTCTTTCCATCACAGTGGCTCCTGAAAAAGAGCCTAGGGCAAAGGAATTAAAAATCCTACAATACCCTAAAGCTCCCAAAGAGACAGCTACTTTACCTATTCATGAGATCTTGCATGATCTCATGTTAAGGATGTGGGAAACACCTCTAACCACATCTCCTCACTCTCGAAGACTCCACACAATGTATCGAGTTCCTCCTTGTCCTGGGTTTCAGAAGACTCAGCTACCACACCATTCCATGGTGGTGGAATCAGTTATGAGAAGGATCAAAAGTGCAAAAAGGCATGCATCTAATCCTCCAGGACGTGAGTGTAGGACTCTTGACGCCTTTGGACGTTGAACTTTCTAGGCTTCCATGCTTTCTGCTAGGATCAGTTCTTATATATTATATATGGGAATGTTCCTTAAGGAGGTCATGGGAGATTTAGAGCTTATGAGCCCTCTCCTTCCTGATGATAAGAGGCAGGATTACCTCGCCCTTGTCAAACATGCTCAGGATGTTTCCAAGTTTGTGAATCGTGCATCCTTTGATTGCTTTGAGTGCATAAGCAGAACCTCTGCTATTGCCATAAGTGCACATAGGATTGCCTGGCTCCAGACATCTGACTTGGAACTTTGGGTACAGGATAAACTAGGGAATATTCCTTGCACAGGAGAGAATCTCTTTGGCAAGAACTGGCAGGAAAAAGCTAATGAGATAGATGCTGACAATATCACTTTGGATAGATTGTCTAAATCTACAGCTGATCCTGCAAGGAAAAAATCCTACAGGAAACCATTCTTCAGTAATAAGAAGAAGTTTTATCCCTCCTATACCCAGCAGGGGCATCGTTTAAGTCAGTCTGCCCAAAAGGGACAGCAGCAACAACCTAGGCAAAGAAAAACAAAAGCTGCTAAGCCTCAACCGGCTCAGCAGACTCATCCTCCATAGGGGCTTTGACTCCTATCTAGAGAACTTTGCCATCCTGGCCCTGAATGGGCCAGAGCCTTCCACCATTCCAGGAAGGTTATGTCATTTTGCCCCCAGATGGGGGCAGATAACAGCAGAAAATTGGACTCTTGTCTATTGTAAGAGAGGGGTACAAGCTTCATTTCCTCAGCATGCCCCCTCCTACAATGGTAAGACAGTTCAATTCTCAGACCTTTCTCAACGACCAGTTAGGTCAAGAGGTCACTATGCTTCAAGCTCAAGGGGCAATAGAAGCGGTACCCATTCTCCAACAGGGTACAGGGTTCTACAGGAGGACACAGACCGATTTTAGACCTCAGAGAATTGAACAAATTCCTGTTCAAAGAGAAGTTCAAAATGATTTCTCTAGGAACTCTGCTGCCATACCTTCAGAGTCAGGATTGGCTTTGTTCTCCAGATCTCAAGGATGCGTACACTCATGTTCTCATTCATCCAACTCATCGAAGGTTCCTTCGCTTTCTATTTCAAGGGAAGCAGGTGTATCTTCCAGGCATTCAAAACTCTTGGGCAGACTCAGTCGAGTTCTGCTTCCACACGAATGGTCTCTCCATGCAGACCAGGTGGCCAAAGTTTTCCAAATTTGGGGAACCCCGGACATAGACCTCTTCGCAAGTCCGCTGAATGCCAAACTTCCCCGGTTCTGTTCCAGAATTCCGGCTCAGGGTTGTCAGGCCAGGGATGCTTTAATTCTCCATTGGGGCCAGGACTTCCTGTATGCCTTTCCACCCATTCCCCTAATTCCCAAAACCCTGTTCACGCTTCAGAGAGACAGAGGTCATATGATTCTCATAGCTCCACATTGGCCACGGCAAATGTGGCACCCTCTGCTCCTACATCTCTCTCAAGCTCCGCCTCTGGAGTTAGGATCTGCTCCCGATCTCCTTTCTCAGGAGGACGGGGATGCTGTGGCATCCCAATCCCCAGTCTCTGCATCTCAGGGCCTGGTTGCTTAAAGCCTAGAACTTCACGGTCTTAACCTTTCTCAGCAGGTAAAGGATATCCTTTATGCTTCCAGGAAGACTTCCACAAGATGCTCTTATGCTTTCAAGTGGAAAAGGTTTACCATATGGTGCTCGCAGAAGGGTCTTAACCCTCTTGCGATACCTCTGGAATCATTACTGGAGTATCTCCTTCATTTATCTAATGCAGGGCTTAAGACCAATTCAGTGAGAGTTCATTTGAGTGCTATTGCAGCTTCTTTCAAGCCTCTAAATGGGCATCCAATTTCCTCTCATAGCGAGATTTATGAGAGGCCTTCTTTTGACTAAGCCTCCGATTAAGCCACCACCGGTGGCATGGGACTTAAATTTGGTTCTTGGGCAGCTTATGAAACCGCCTTTTGAACCATTAGCCACGACCTCCTTGAAATTCCTTTCCTGAAAGGTCATCTTTCTTATTGCAATCACATCAGCACGTCGCATCAGTGAATTGCAAGCATTGGTGGCTGATCCTCCTTATACAAGGTTCCATCATGATAAGGTAGTCCTTAGGACTCATCCACACTTTATGCGAAAGGTGGTGTCACCTTTTCATTTAAACCAAGCAGTTTACCTTCCTGTATTCTTCACAAGGCCTCATGCCTCAAATGCAGAAAGGAATCTTCATACTTTGGATTGTAAAAGGGCTATGGCCTTTTACTTACAAAGGACACAGCAACATAGGAAGTCCTCTCAACTTTTTGTTGCTTTTGATCCTAATCATTTGGGACTTCCAGTATCCAAAAGAACACGGTCCAACTGGATTGCACAGTGTATATCTTTTGCCTATGAGTGTAAAAATCTTCCTCTGGAAGGCCATGTTGCAGCTCACAATGTGAGAGCCATGGCAGCCTCTATGGCTCATCTTCACTCTGTCTCTATTGACGACATCTGCCGAGCAGCTACTTGCGCTTCGGTTCATACCTTCACAGCCCATTACTGCTTAGACAAGGACTCCCGCAGGGATGCCTTGTTTGGTCAGGCTGTTCTTCAACATCTGTTCCATAGTTAATCAACTCCTACCTACCATCCCTGATAGGATGCCAGAGATCCATGGGGGGAAGTGGAGCCCTTTCACAAGGGCACACAACTTCTGTGGTTTCTCCCTGGCATCTGCAGCTAGGGAGTCCCCATATGTGAAAACTACATTTCTGCTTGTTCCTGGAGATAGCATAGTTACTCACCTGTAACAGGTGATCTCCGGGAACAGCAGGAATTTAGTCTTCACAACCCACCCACCTCCCCTAGGAGTTGTATCTCTCTGTCTATCTCTTTCTCTCCCTCTCTCTTTTGTCTCAGCTTTAAACTCAACTGGAGAGGGACAGTTGGGAAAGGCGGGAAGGCAGCACGCAGGCGCTATGGGATGCTCCCAAAAGCTTTCCTATTGGACGCTGGGGAGTGTTCCTGCGCCGGCTCCGTCGGTACAGATGATACCCATATGTGAAGACTAAATTCCTGCTGTTCCCGGAGATCACCTGTTACAGGTGAGTAACTATGCTTTCCTTGTTGATTAGAGTGTTAAGGAACGATGGTGCTAGGTTATTTATTAACTTAAATGTTGTTACTAGGAGTCTGTAGCTTATACGGCAGTAAACTGGAAGCCAGTGGAGGTGGGCTAATATAGGAGTTATATGTTCAGTTGAGCGGACCTTCAGTATACATAGTGCCTTGTAAAATACTTCATATCCTCGTGAATTTTTCACTTTCCAGTGTCAAGTCTTTCAAAGATCAGGAAATACATATGTCTATTGTTCTGCCAGACCAGTCCAGACAAGTGGGTTATGTTCCCCTACTAGCAAGTGGAAGCAGACTTGAGCAAATTTCAGTGATGTAATCACCTGGTATATCCTTTGGTACAGCATTGAGAAAAGCCAACATTGTCTGCCTCCAGCAGGTGGCAAAGTGTGTGGACTGGTACAACAGTGAGGATAGATCTGGCATTCTCTGCCTACACTTCGGTGCAGAGACCTTGGATTAAGTCAGACTCCTCGCCCACAATGCAGTGCGGAGCCTTGGATTGGGTCCTGAAAGGCCCAATGGCTCAGAACGCTGGTATGCCCATGATTCCTGGAACAGACAGCCACCCTGTGTCCATGCTGTTTACTTTGGGTTACTAGCACTGGTGAGCCAGAAGAGGAGTGGGAGGGCCCTTGAGGGGGGGGGGGGGTCAGTACGTTGAGCTTGGCCATCCTTCCCTCTTGCTATCCTTATCTGTTCTTCACCCTTTTTTGGCGTATGTTTTTTTAAGTTCCTTTTTCCCCTTTGATTTCAATGGGAGTTAAATTGGCTCTCAGGTGCTTTAAATAAAACAATTTCAATTAAAAAAAAAAAACCTTACCCAAATGGACCTGCCTAATAAGGTTTCCCAGTCAGCCTGACAGGCTTCCAGATTCCTTTCCTGTAACTCCCATTTGCTGCAGCTCCAGATAACTTTTCGGCACAATTTATTTTGTGATTTTTTTTCTTTTGCTACCGTGGTTTTCTTCAGCCCAATGCCAACAGTGTTTTTTCACCGTGGCTCTAAGATTTTGCACCCAGTTGGGCTCCGATGCCCAGGGCATCTTTTGGCCAGCAGCCTGACACCTTCCGTGGGAGGTCCAATGCCATGCTTGAGGCCTCTGCTGCACCCTTCTTTTTCCCTTTGATGCTGGGGAGCTCTGCAACCATTTTGGTGGACTGCATGGGCCCGGCAAGAGAGGAGCATGGTAGGATGGCACAAGTTGAGTGCCCTGGGGGGATTTTCAGGGACCCAGGGTACTGCTTGTGGGCCAGCTTATGCTGCATGCCCTAAAACAACCTTTGGCCCGTATTCAATTAGCTGTTTTTCATCATCTGGGGCTCAAGTGTATTCTCCGGGGACCTGGAGCCCCTGAGCACTCTTCTCACAGTCAGCTAGAGAGGTCATGGCCCCTACCTTGCCCTTGCACACCTCTATTTCTCTGCAAGCCCATCCTTTCCTTATGGGGGGGATTGTCTGACGGTCTCAAGTGCCATTTTGGCCATTGCAAGTTAAGTCTAAGGAGGGTAGATTGGTGGTTCCTCCACAAGTCAGGTGGGATCCCTGCAAGATTCATCTTTCCTTGGCCATCCCCCTATTTAGGTTTTAGGGGATGTTAGGTGGCAACACAGGTTTCGGAGTTGGCTTTCAGGCGAGGATAGTAGGCTGGCCACCTTTGTCCCTGGCAGACCTGTGGCTCTGTGATTTTCATGGGTGTAGTCTGACTGCTTCATTTGGGGAGGGGGAAAAGGGGGTAGTAACATATTTGCATATTCATTTGCATGTTTATTAGGGTTATCTTTAAAAAAACACTAGATGGATAGGAAGCCAGTATATTAAACAGGTGAGAGATGGACTTGGCATTCAAATGGCAGATGAAATTTAATGTGGACACATGCAAAGTTATGCACATAGGGATGAACAATCTAAACTACAGTTACACGATGAAAGGTTCCACATTAGGAATCATCACATTGGTCCACAAAGTTCTTCGTGCAGGTGTACCTTCTTGTCTCTCTTCCTGTATTACCCCACATCGTCCTCTCCACTCTAATTGCTTATACCACCCTTCTGCTTCTCACGCCAGGTATGAACAGACACGACATTCCGCCTTCTACTTTTCTGGCCCTCATCTCTGAAACAGTCTCCCCCTGCTCTTCGACTGCAGCCCTCCTTCACCAGCTTCAAGACCCAGCTTAAAACTCTCCCGTTTCATGAGGCATTTGACATTCCCATCACCTGATCCACCGGATCCTGTGGATGACCATTTCTCCTCTCTATCCTCTCTCCTGCCTTTTCTTAGTGTGTTTGTGATTCTTTCCTGTCCATGACACTGGCATTCCTATCCTCCTAGTCCTCTCTTACCTGTTTTTATTGTAAACTGCCTTGTTAATTTAATTTACTTGAAGGGTGGTATATCAAATTTTAACAAACCACCTAAGCGTCATCGTGGATACTACGTTGAAATTCTCTGCTGAGTGTACAGCGGCATCCAAGGAAGCAAATAGAATGATAGGAATCATAAAGAAAGGAATGGAAAATTAAAACAAAGGATATTATAATGACTCTTATGGTGTGACCTCACCTTCAATATTGTGTGCAGTTCTGGTTTCCATATCTAAAAAAGGATATAGCAGAAAAGGTACAGAGAACAGCAAACAAAATGATAATGGACAGATACAAGGAAAGGCTTAAAAGGTTAGGCTCTTCAGCTTGGAAAAGACGGCTGAGGGGGAGATATGATAAAGGTCTACAAAATAAGTGGAGTGGAATGGGTAAACGTAGATCGGTTGTTTATGCCTTCAAAAAATAGAAAGACTAGGGGATGCGTAATGAAGCTACAGTGTAGCACATTTAAAACTAATCAGAGAAAATATTTTCTCACTTAATGCGTAATCAAACTCTGAAATTTGTTGCCAGAGGATGTAGTAAAAGCTGTTAGTGGAGATGGGTTTAAAAAAAAAGGTTTGGACAAGCACCTGGAGGAAAAAGTCCATAAACCATTATTGAAGGGGACTGGGGAAATCCACTGCTTACCCCAGAATCTGTCTACCTTAGAACACGACCTGGATTGGCCACTGTTTGAAACAGGATACTGGGCTTGATGGACTTTTGCTTTGAATGACATCTCTTATGTTCTGTCTCAGGGCAATTTTTCCAAATGGGTTAGTTTTGCTGAAACCATGACAATCATGAACCTCACTTCTAAGCCAAGGTATGTGGAATATGATCTTTGTCTCTCAAATTTATTTCTAATGCTCGATGCAGTACTTGCATCGTGCCAAAGAGAGCTTCCCTCTGGCGTTCGTAAGATGTATAGATAATTTGTCAAGATGTGCTTGAAAATTCTTCTTTATCAAGTCTGTGGCACCCAACACAATGGGAAATATTTCTGTATCTTTATGCCACATTTTCTTGGTCCGTGACGGCATTTCTTGGTATTTGAGGATCTTCTGCCTCTATGTAATTCACAGAGTAGTCGTTTGGAACTGACACTTCTATAATCAATGCTGTTCTGGTGTTTTTCTCCTTAACTACTATATCCGGCTTCCTCATATCCAGCTTTTTAGCGGTGAGAATAGGAGTATCTGAGGTGATCATAACTTCCTCATTCACTGTAATTCTCTTAGGGTCATGATCCCAGTTCTTTTCGGGCACAGTGATGTTGTAGTGCTTACAGAGTTTCCAATGGATGAGGCGCACTCCTTCATTATGTCTTTTTATATAGAAATTTCCTGCCATTAGAACTTCACAGCCAGCTATGAGGTGAGTCACCATTTCCAGGTCTTTCTTACAGAACTGACATATGTCTGTGTTGCCAGTTTTTTCAATGCTCGCTGTAAACCATCTCTTCACTGTCCTGGGCAGAAACTATCAATCTATTTGGTTTCAATTTGCCACTCCTTAACCATTCATGTGGCCGTTCTTGATTGACAAAGTGTTCCTGGAGTAACACTTTGTATTTCCCACTATATTTATAAGATAATAAGAACATAAGATATGCCATACTGGGTGAGACCAACGTCCATCAAGCCCAGTATCCTGTTTCCAACAGTGGCCAATCTAGGTCATAAGTACCTAGCAGTTTCCCCAAAAGACATAGGTTCCACAATGCTTGTATTGGGTCAAGCAGTGATATCCTGGGTCCTTTCTAATAATGGTTTATGGACGTTTCCTCCAGGAATTTGTCCAAAGCTTTTTTAAACCCAGCTACACTAGCAGCTTTTACTACATCCTCCGATAACAAATTCCAGAGTTTGATTACACGTTGAGTAAAACAATATTTTCTCTTATTAGTCTTAAATAGTTTACCCGGTAGCTTCATTGTATGTACCCTAGTCTTTCTATATTCTGATGACAAACAATCGATCAACGTTTACCCGTTTCACTACATTAATTATAGACCTTTATCATATCTACCCTCAGCCGTTTCTTTTCCAGGTTGAAGAGCCCTAACCTTTTCAGCCTCTCTTCATAGGGGTATCCTTCCATGCTGTTTACCATTTTGGTGGCTCTTCTTGTCGGATGTTTTCTGTTCAATGTAAACCGCGCTGATGTCTAATAGTGCGGTATATAAGAATTGTTAATAAAATAATAAATAAATAAATAAGATACAGCAACCAGAACTGTACACAATATTCAAGGTGCAGTCACACCATGGAACAGATACAGAGGCATTATAATATCCTTTGTATTATTTTCCATTCCTTTCCCTATGATACCTAGCATTCTATTTGCTCTCTTGGCCGCCACTGCACACTGGGTGGAGGGTTTTAACATGTTATCCACAATGACATCTAAATCTTTTTCCTGGATGGTGGTTCCTAATGTGGAATCTTGCATCGTGTAACCATAGCATGGGTTTTTCTTTCCTAGGTGCATAATTTTTCACTTGTACACATTAAATTTCATCTGCCATTTGTATGCCCAAACTTCCAATTTATCAAGATCCTCTTGCAATTTTCCACAATCCTCATGGGTTTTAACAACTTTAAATAGTTTTGTGTCATCTGCAAATTTGATAACCTCACTCATTATTCCCTTTCCAGGTCATTTATGTATATGTCAAAAACAGCGGATCAAGCACAGATCCCTGGGGTACTCCACTATTCACCTTTCTCCATTGGGAAAATTGGCTATTTAGCCCTACCCTCTGCTTTCTATCTTTTAACCAGTTCCTGATCCACAATAGTACACTGCCTCCCATCCCATTACTTTTTAGTTTTACCAAACGTCTCTGATGAGGGACCTTATCAAAGGCTTTCTGAAAGTCCAGATATACTATATCAACCGACTCACCTTTGTCTACCTGTTTATTCACACCTTCAAAAAAACATAACAGATTAGTAAGACAAGATGTTCCTTGTCTAAAGCCATGTTGGCTGTCTCCCATTAAGCCAGGCTATCTACATTTTCAGTAATTTTGTTCTTTATTATGGTTTCTACCATTTTTCCCAGTATTGACATCAAGCTTACCGGTCTGTAGTTTCCCGGATCACCCCTGAAACCCTTTTTAAAAACTGGCGTTACATTGGCGATCCTCCAATCTTCAGGTAGTACAGATGATTTTAATGATAGTTCACAGATTACTAATAGCAGGTCTGCAATCTCATATTTTAGTTCTTTCAACACCCTTGGATGTATACCATCCGGGTCCAGGTGATTTGCTACACTTAAGTTTATCAAATAGTTGAAATACATCTTCCCGGTGTATCAATATTTCTTTCAATTCTTCTGCAGTATCGCCTTTAAATACCACTTCAGTCATGAGTAACATCCCTACATCTTCCTCAGTAAAGACTGAAGCAAAGAATTCATTCAGTCTCTCCGCTATGGCCATGTCCCCTCTTAGTGCCCCTTTTACCCCTCTATCATCTAATGCTCCAATTGACTCTCCCTCACAGGTTTTTGCTACAAATGTACTTTATTACGTGTTTTTGCTTCCACAGCAAGCTTCTTCTCAAATTCTCACTTTGCCTACCTTATCAATGCCTTGCATTTAACTCGTCAATGCTTGTGCTGTTTCCAGTTTTCATCAATTGGCTTTTTTTTTCCATTTCCCAAAAGATACTTTTTTGGCAACAGCAGCCTCTTTGACCTCACCTTTAAACCATGCTGGCAGTTTTTTGGACTTCCTTCCATTTTTCTTAAAGCGTGGAATATAGCTGGTCTGGGCTTCCAAGACAGTATTTTTAAACACTCAAGCTTGATGTAAGCCTTTAACCTTTGCAACTGCTCCTTTTAGTTTTTTCTTAACTATTTTCCTCATTTTATCATATTCTCCCTATCAAAAGTTAAAAGGTAGCACTGTTGATTTTCTTACCATCCCTCCTCCATTAATTAAATCAAATGCGATCATGCTATGATCACTATTGCCAAGTGACCTCAACACCCTTATCTTTTGCACCAGATCTGCTGTTCCACTAAGGACTAGGTCCAAAATAGCTTCCCCTCTGGTCAGTTCATGAGCCAGTTGCTCCAAGAAGCAGTTATTTATTTCACCTAGAATCTTTATCTCCCTAGCATGTCTGCCGTGACACTGACTCAGTCAATACCGGGGTAATTGAAATCACCCATTATTATTACTGTGCTGTAACGTTTGTTAGCGTCCCTGATTTTTTTGAGCATTTCATCATCCATTTGGTCATTCTGGTCAGGCGGTCGATAGTACACCCCCACTGCCATCGCCTTCCCCTTACATGGAATTTCAATCCATAGAGATTCTACAGCAAATTTTTATTTCCTGCAAAACTTTAATCCTTTGTGACTCAATGCTCTCTCTAACAGAGCACAACACCTCTACCAATTTCATCAGTTCTATCATTGCGATATAGTTTGTACCCAGGTATCACAGTGTCCCACTGGTTGTCCTCCTTCCACCATGTCTCTGAGATACCAATTATATCTAACCTCTCATTTAGTGCTATATATTCTAACTCTCCCATCTTATTTTTTAGACTTCTATCATTTGCATACAAGCATTTTGGAGACTGTATTTTATTCATATTAATCTGGTTATCAGTAGGCAGGGGCAATTTGGATTTTTAAACTCTGTCTGCTCTGTACTCAAGAGCATTTGGGCTACCTTTGTCTTTATTGGAACCTCTCTGCTGATGTGCCCTAACTTCATATTTTTGGTAGTATCCTTCAAGGATACATTGTTCTGAACCATGCACTCTTGGGCGACTGTCAGCTCTCCCCTATTATCTAGTTTAAAAGCTGCTCTATCTCCTTTTTAAAGGTTAATGCCAGCAGTCTGGTTCCATCCCTGTTAAAGTGAAGCCCATCCCTTCGGAAGAGCCCCTCCTTTCCACAGAATGTTCCCCAGTTCCTAACAAATCCAAAACCCTCATCCTTGCACCATCATCTCATCCACACATTGAGACTCTGGAGCTCTGCCTGCCTTTTGGGTCCTGCGCGTGGAACGGGAAACATTTCGGAGATCGCCACCCTGGAAGTTCTGGATTTCAACTTCCTACCTAAAAGCCTAAATTTAGCCTCGAGAAACAAACTACCACATTTTCCTATGTCATTGGTACCGACATGTACCAAAGACAGCAGACTCCTCCCCAGCACTATCTAAGACCTTGTCTGGGTGGTGCATGAGGTCCGCTACCTTCGCACCAGGGAGGCATGTTACCAGGCAATCCTCACGTCCAACAGCCACCCAGCTATCTACATTCCTAATGATCGAATCACCAACTGTAACGGCTGTCCTAACCCTTCCCTCCTGGGCACATGGCCCTGGAGAAACTTCCTTGGTGCAAGAGGTTTTTACATCACCTGGAGGACAGGTCCTAGCTACAGGATCACTTCCTGCCACATCAGGGTGATGCTCTCCTGTCACATGACCTCTCCCCTCATTGGCAACAGGGATGCTGTCAGACTGGAGGTGGGACTTTAGGACTATATCCCTATAGGTCTAATCTATGTACCTCTCTGTCTTCCTTATGTCCTCCAAGTCTGCTACTCTAGCCTCCAGAGATCGGACTCATTCCCTGAGAGCAAAGAGCTCCTTGCACCTAGTGCACATGTAAGACCCCCTCACCAACTGGGAGAAAATCATACATGTGACACAATGCAAAAGACTGGAAAGCCCCCATCTTGTTGCTGGACTGCAGTCTGCATTTTAGTTTAGGTTGTGTTTTGATATTTAAGTTCTTTACTTACTAAGGGTTGCTGGGGATAATTATACTAATAAAACTATACCTAATACGTTTAATGTACTTTGTGCACCTGAAGCTTAATTAATATCAGGTCCTTAATGTATGCCTGATGAGGATAAACAGCTGCACCTGAGAGTGAATATGGCACCTCCTTTCCTTTAAGAGGTTTAAGCACCTATAAAGCTATGATTATCCCAGGGATGAGTGGGTGTTGGGGATGGAAAGAAGACCTATGAAATGCTGGTTGCTACACAGTACGCTGTCCTGTGCTTCTAGGATAATCTTTGACCAATTTCCAGGGGGAGTCCCACAGCCCTTGCTTGGCTAGAGGGCGTCTTGCGTTCTAAATTTAACCAGAAAGCTCTCTGCTGTGTTTTAAATTAAACTGAAAGCTCTTTGCTGCTACTAGACCCTGACTGATCTAACAAATATACTGGGTTCACAGATTAATCAGCTTTAATCTAAAGAATTCCTTTTTCCCCAAGATTTAGAAAAATTCCCAGAAGTAAATACTTACAATTGCAGATCTCTTTCCAGAAGTAGCAGTCCGCTTTTGTAGTCCTTTGTCACTTATATGCCTGTTGATCTAATTCTTTGAAGAGCTTTTTCTCTTGTTTTGCAAATTCTGTTACTTCCTTTCCTGGGTTTGCTTGTGGATGCTCATTCATTCCTTCTGGCCGTCACTTGTCCAAGTTTGATGATGGAAACAGATTCTGGACATTTATTTTCATATTTCATCACTTTTTGCGCACTTGGATCCAATGATGCACTTAGGTAGGCCTAGAGGCCTATGATAGTAGCTTTGTAGGTGTAATCAATTTCTATGAGGCCTAGCCCTCCTTCAGCTCTAGAGATGTACAGTCTTGGCATGCACTGATTCTTATAAATTACTTCATGGGCATGGAGGAGTTTTCTTGTTCACACATCCAGTTTTTCAAGATATTGAAGAGGCCAGTCCACAATCCCAAAGCTGTAAAACTACAGAAATTGCCAGTTGATTGATGGCTTGTATCTTATTCCTTGATGTTAAAGCACTTTTCAAAATGATTTTAATTTCCTGTAATATTCATTACTGATCTTTTCTCTCGGTACTTTCTGCTTGAGTGTCGGTCCTTCCTCTACTCCAAGATACTTATACAGTCAAACCTCGGTTTTCGTATGTCCCAGTTTTCGTTAGCTTCGGTTTTCGATGATTTTTTTCATTGCTATGTTGTCTCGGTTCTCGTACGTCCGCTCGGTTTTCGTACAATTTGAAATGGTCCGGTGACGTCATCGGGCTCCATGGAGGGCTGTAGAAGAGCTCCATTACAAAGCCTGCCAAAAGAGGAATTTGTGCTTCCCTAGCAGCGATCGGGCAGCGGAGCAATGAAGGGGCCGCAGAAACCAACGGAGGATTCATAAATTGAAGATTGTGGCAGCGGAGAGGGGAACCGCGTGATAGTGCAGAACCGCGTGCAGATGAGAAGGCAACGGAGTGCTGGGGAGAGCGTCGGAGAACAAACGTACACCAGGAGCCCCGTAAGAGACCCGGCGGGGAGCGGGACTGCGAGCAGACAGCCTTGTGAACAGGCAAAGTGAGTCGGGGGACTGCTGCGGCCATCTCGGGGAGTAGCGAGAGCAAGAACATGGCAAGAAGGAGCAGTGAAACCCGAGTGGCATCCAGCATACCAGGAAGTAGCAGGAAACCACCCTCGGCACAGAATAAGGTACTGTAGGTTAAGCAAAAAAAAAAGAAGAAAGAAATATAAAAACATCTCGTATCAGTTAGCCAGCTCAAAGCCCTGTGGGATCCAGCTGAGCCTAAGGCCTTAAAGCAGCCACTACCCAAGGAATACTGTACAACCTAACATACAAAGCAATAAGTCGGTGCGAAATGCTGGCTGGGTAAAGGGGACTGCCGGAGATAAAGAGTAGAGAGCCCAAACTACGGCAGCGAGTGAGTGCGGGTAGCGCAAGCCCCGGGAAATTTCTCAGTGGCAGAGAGAAGAGAGCGCCGGAGGAGGCACGTGGCCGCCCTGCAAAAAGGCCAGTGAGGATATCAGGTGCGGAGGCAAGAGAGACGCTCCTAGCAGTGTGAAGGGGTACAGGTGAAGCACCTGCACCAGATTGCGTCAAGGTCGGGCGCTGTGAGGACCCCCGGGCCGTCCAGGAAGAGGAGTGGGCTGGCCAGAAAAAGCAGGCTGGGGATCGTTGCCAGTGCAGTCGGAAACCTTGAGGGATCTGTATGTGTGCCGTCCAATGAGGTGAGAGAAGTGCCTGGAGCTGTTCTGATGCTTCGGGGAAGAGAGTCGACGATCAGAATCTCTGTGTGTGCTGTCCGGTGAGGTGAGAGAAGTGCCTGGAGCTGTTCTGATGCTTCCGATGCTTCTGACGCTCAATTAGGACCCCCTGCTGGGACTCAGCCTGCCTTTGTTTCTCGTTGAGTGAGCATCACCCACGCATTCATTGAATGCGACTGCTAAATAAGTCACCATGGGGCCAAAGAAAGTTCCGAGTGCCAGCCCTTTGACAAAGAAGGCAAGTAACACGATAGAATTCAAGAAAGAACTCGTAGCAAAGTATGAAAGTGGCATACGCGTGGCCGATCTCGCCAGGATATACAGGAAGTCCGCCTCAACAATCAGTTCCATCCTGGTGAAGAAAAATGAAATCAAGGAAGCTGATGTTGCAAAAGGGGTAAATGCGCTAACGAAACAGAGATCGCAAACAATCGAAGATGTTGAGAAGTTGTTGTTGGTGTGGATCAATGAAAAACAGTTAGTGGGAGATAGTGTTTCGGAGGCGATAATTTGTGAAAAGGCAAGGCTGTTGCATGCGGATCTCGCAAAGAAAATGCCTGGAACAAGTGCTGATGTTACTGAATTTAAGGCCAGCAGAGGCTGGTTTGACAAATTTAAGAAGCGAACTGGCATACACAGTGTGATAAGGCATGGCGAGGCTGCAAGTTCGGACAAACTTGGGGCCGCAGAATTCGTTGATGAATTCAAGGGGTACGTAGAGGCTGAAGGATTCCTCCCCCAACAAGTCTTCAATTGTGATGAAACAGGCCTCTTTTGGAAGAAAATGCCAAAGAGGACCTACATCATGCAGGAGGAAAAGGCACTGCCAGGACACAAGCCTATGAAGGATAGGCTAACTCTTTTGTTGTGTGGTAATGCTAGTGGGGATTTCAAAGTGAAACCTTTACTGGTGTATCACTCTGAAAATCCCCGAGTGTTCAAGAAAAACAATGTCATCAAGAGTAAATTGTGTGTGATGTGGAAGGCTAACAATAAGGCATGGGTCACGAGGCAAATTTTCATTGAGTGGGTCAATGAAGTGTTTGGCCCGAGTGTGAAGAAATATCTCCTGGAAAATCAATTGCCACTCAAGTGCCTCCTGATAATGGACAATGCTCCTGCTCATCCTCCAGGCTTGGAAGACCAATTGTTGGAGGAGTTTAGTTTCATCACAGTGAAGTTCTTGCCCCCTAATACCACTCCTCTCATCCAGCCCATGGACCAGCAGGTCATTTCAAACTTCAAAAAACTCTACACTAAAGCACTGTTTCAAAGGTGCTTTGAAGTGACCTCGGACACTGAATTGACCCTAAGAGAGTTCTGGAGGGATCACTTCAATATCCTCAATTGCATAAGCCTTATAGATAAGGCTTGGCAGGGGGTAACTTACAGGACGTTGAACTCTGCTTGGAGAAAACTGTGGCCAGAATGTGTCCTCGAGACGAATTTTGAAGGGTTTGAGGCTCACCCTGACGACCCTACGCCTATTGTGCAGTCTATTGTCTCTTTGGCAAATTCCATGGGGTTGGATGTGAGTGGCCAGGATGTGGAAGAGTTGGTGGAGGACCACAAGGAAGAGCTAACCACTGAAGAGCTGCAAGACCTTCAACTGGAACAGCAACAGACGGTAGCTGAGGAAATTGCTTCAGAGGAGGAGGAAGATGAGAGAGGAGAGAAGGTGCCTTCTTCAGTGATTAAGGACATGTGTGCAAAGTGGAGTGAATTGCAAAATTTTGTGGAGAAATATCACCCTAACAAAGCTGTTGCAAGCTGTGTCTGCAACATGTTCAATGACAATGCCTTGTTCCATTTTAGGCAAATCTTAAAGAGACGCCAGAAACAGACCTCTCTGGACAGATTTTTTGTGCGACAGGGGTCCAGTGACTCTCAAGCTGGTCCTAGTGCCAGTAAAAGACAAAGAAGGGAAGTAACCCCGGATAGGGCCTTGATACCTGAGGTCCTTATGGAGGGGGATTCCCCTTCCAAACAATAACCTCTCCTCCTCCCTCTCCCCTCCTCGCCGTCTTCCATATGCCAACAAGAGTCTTCAATAAAGGTAAGTGTGATGTTAAATGTGCATTTATCCATTTCATTAGTCATTCATATTTATTTCTCATTGTTTTCTGTATGTAAAATATAGTTATTCTCTATAAAATGTATTTTTTGTGAATATTTTTGGGTGTCTGGAACGGATTAATTGGATTTACATTATTTCTTATGGGAAATATTGCTTCAGTTTTCATACGTTTCGGTTTTAGTCAGACTTTTTCGAACGGATTAATCATGAAAACCGAGGTTTGACTGTATATGCCTTCCTTTTCAAGGTCCTTGATGTCACAGCCTTCAGTCAGAGAGATGTTTTCTTTTTCCTCAATTTTCCTCTAAAAAAAAGTTGCCTTAGCACATTTGTTGAAGCCAACCATCATCCTAATTTCATCAGAAAAGCTTTTTACCACACAGTTGCTCCGCTAATTGTTGGTTACTAGAAATGTAGAGCTTCAGATTGTCTACAAATAATAAATTAGATGTTATTTCTGGATTGTTATCTTCTTTAGGATTCAGGCTAAATCTATATCCCAAAGAGATGATGAAAGTACTGATTGAATTAAGCGCCACACAAAACAGAAGTGGTGACAGGGAATCTCCCTGAAATATTTCTCGCTGGATCTTAATGTTAGGAATGATGTATTGACCATCTACATATCTTAAAAAGAATGTGGTTTGCTACATTGTCATGGTGAACTTAATGTATTTATTTTATTCATTTTAAAGCAATTTATTATCCAAGTGTGGGATGTAGTCAAAAGCTCTCTTATAATCAATCCATGCTATATTAAGATTTCTACTATTCTTAGCACTGGCCATGATGGCTTTATTCAACATCAACTGATCCTTGGTTACATATGCTCTCCTCTTATTGCCATTTTGCTCTATTGTCATGATTTTATTGGATTTGATATGATCATATATTCTGTCTGCATCAATTGCAGCGAACAGCTTATGGACTGTAGATAGACAAGTTATTGGTCTAACATAGTATATGAAGGCAGACAAAGACCAGTATGATCCATCTAGTCTGCCCAGCAAGACGGCAAGAGCAGGTGTATCTGCCATTCCGTGCAGGTCACCACTCCGCATGCCTTTGTTTAGGGGTGTACCCACCGCTTTGTGTAGGTCACCCCTATTTGTTGAAATAGTAATGTTTATTTTGATTTTATCCTGTTGCTATAAAGGGATCCACAGTGTCTGTCACTGCCATTTTGAATTCCGTCACCGTCTTTGCCCCCACCATTTCCATTGGGAGGACATTCCAAGCATCCACCACCCTTTCAGTGAAAAAGTATTTCCTGACATTGCCTCTTAGTTTACCCCCTTGCAGCTTCATGTTATGCCCTCTGGTTTTACAGCTTTCCTGTCTTTGGAAGAGGTTTGTTTGTTCATTAATACTCGAAGTATTTAAAGGTCTGAATCATATCTCCCCTGTCCCTCCTCTCCTCCAGAGTGTACAGATTTAGGTCTTCAAGTCTCTTCTCATAAGTCTCCTGATGCAGGCTCCAAATCATTTTGGTCGCCTTCCTCTGAACCCTTTCCAGTCTTTTTATTTCC
Organism: Ichthyophis bannanicus; assembly: GCA_033557465.1. NCBI lineage: Eukaryota > Metazoa > Chordata > Amphibia > Gymnophiona > Ichthyophiidae > Ichthyophis > Ichthyophis bannanicus. The sequence goes on along the minus strand of CM066033.1, from coordinate 1,113,386,750 downwards.
TTTGTGAGATAAGGTCTCCAAAACTGAACACAATATTCCAAGTGAGGCCTCACCATTGACTTGTACAATGCTGGTAATTCCTCTTTGTATATATTTTTGTCTATAGTTTTTGGAAATGATACTTGCATCGCCCTTCAGAAGGAGAAATGTTCTTCCTGTAGTAAGCCATTGTGGTATTAAGTCTGGCTGCTGGAACAATTGATTTTTGCAGTTCACTAGGTCTTGATGGAGTGAAAACTGTTTGAGCCAAAAGTTGGTTACTCCATCTGGGCCAAGGCTCTTCCAGTTTGGGACTAGTTTTAACCTGCTTTCCGACTCTTTCATTGTTACCACAGGCCATTCCATAGGTTTGATGTTTGCTTTTTCTAAATGCTCCTGTATGCAGGTTAACTGTTTTGTTTCTTGATTGTGCTTTATAGGGTCCTCAGTTTTCTCCAGAAGGTTTCTGTTTTGGCTTGGGTTGGTGGTGCTTTTACCATTCTAATGCTCTTTTTCTCAATTCCCTGTAGAATTGTTTTGGGTCCTCTTTAAAGAGCTTATTTTGGTATCTTTTTCTGTTTTCTTCATATCTTCGCAGTTTTTGTGCTTCTGCTGCTACTTTCTATATATTGTTGGAACATATACTTTCAGGTCGTCTTCTGATAATGCAGCATATTTCAGCTTGATATCTTGGATCTTCCTTAATATCTTTAATGATCTTAATCCTTATGGATACTTGTCTATCAGGGATACCTCCACATGCAAAGCATAGTTACTCTCCTTTAACAGGTGCTCTCCAAGGACAGCAGCAATCAGTCCTCACATATGGGTGATGTCGGCGCTGACGGAGCCTGTGCAAAAGCATATCCCCAGCTTTCAAAGAAAGTCTTTGGGAGATACACCACGCATGCATGGTCCATTTCCCGCCCAAGGATGTCATCTTGCCTCAGTCCAATGACATAGCTAAGATGGCAAAAATAAAAGATGGTAAAGACGCAACTCTAAGGGGAGGGAGGGAGGGTTGTGAGGACAGACTCCTGCTGTCCCCGCAGAACACTTGTTACAGGTGAGTAACTACACTTTCTCCAGGAACAAGCAGGAAGTCAGTCCTCACATATGAGACTCCCTAGCTACAGGCTACCGACCTGCAAAGGCAAGCTATCATCAGCAGCAGTTGAGTCCCTAAAAGAGACTCTCGCAAGACCCAGGTGTCCAGCAGAGAACCAGCACTTCGGTAGCCTGAACACAGAAAGGTCGGAGGGCAGGAGTTGCCTACACCCCAAAGAGATTATGGAGTATGGCCTGGCCAGAGGTACTGTCCCATTGGGACTCCCTCTCCAGGCAGGTATAGATTGAAGACCAGGTACCGGCCTGGCAAATTTCCATCACAGGGACAGAACGCAGATTGGCCATGGAAGTAGCCATGGCCCTGGCATGGTGCACCATGACTCTCTGGGTCCAGTGGGATCCCCGCTTGCTCAAAAGCAAGGGTAATGCAGCCCGGGAAGTACCACCTCCTGATTGAGGTGGAATTGGGACACCACCCTCGGCAGAAACTTAGGGTGTGTGCGGAGCACCACCCTGTTCTTGTAGAACCTGGTGCTCACCGACTCTGCAAGCTGATGTGAGTGCTACCAGGAAGGCGACCTTCCAGGAGAGGTACTGCAGACGGCAGTTAGCTAAAGGCTCAAATGGAGGCATATTGAGTTGAGAGAGCAACACATTAAGGTCCCGTAGGAACAGAGACACGAGGGACTGAGCCAAGAGGGGCTTCCTCTTGACAGAGTGGTGATGCGCTGCAATGGCATTCAGGAGTACTCTGACTGAGCTGGACTTCAGTACCACCTGTGACAGGTGAAGCAGGTATTGGAGTATCACGTGCACTGAACAGGAGAATGGGTTTGTCTGCTTTTCTGTGCACCACAGTGAGAAATGTCGCCACTTGAAGACATATGCCCTTCTCATAGAGGCCTTCCGAGAGGCTAGGAGGTTGTCTTTCATATCTCGTGGAAGGTTGAAGGGAACTAGCACTACCCTTTCAGCAGCCAAGCCATGAGTGAGAGGGACCCCACGGGTGTAGGAGAAAGCCCTGCTCCTATGAGAGTAGTCCTGGAGTTTGGCCCTGGGGATCGGCATACCGTCAACAGAGAGAGGAGCAGTGGGAACCAGGGCTGTTTGGGTCACTGAGGGGCTAATAGCACTAGCGACGCTCTGTTGCCTTGAGCTTTGAATAGGGTCTTGGCTATCAGTGTCGATGGGGGGGGGGGGAGGCGTACAGGAGCAGAAATGGGGCAACTGTGCGTTGTCTGGGCTGGCAAACAGGTCCATCACTGGGACACCCCAGAGCTGGAACAGCCATGAGGCTACTGTTGGGTCCAGGCACCACTCGTGTGGCTGGAGTACCCTGCTCAGCTTGTCCGCCAAGACACTGTTCTGGCCCGGGAGGTAGACCGCCCTCAGGAGCATCCCTCTGCATGTGGCATAAGAGCACAGGGCTACTGCCTCCTAGCAGAAGGGGTACATAGTAACATAGTATAATCAAAGGTATTTCATCCTCCTCACTCACGCATCTTATCCACATTGTCCCCCCCAACAGATCCAGAAGAACAACAGCTGTGAACTTGCTAGCAACACCAAAGGCTTCGACAAAGTCCAACACGACAACCACAAACAGGGCATTCAGTTTTTATGTCCCCAAATGCTGGAACGCTCTTCCCCCTGACATCAGGGCCATTACCAATCTATATCAGTTCAGGAAGGCTCTCAAAACCCACCTTTTCCTCCAATACTTCCCAGACAGCAATTGAACCTAAATATCCCTCCCAAGAAATGACCCAATCTAGAATGGCCCTTACATGTATTATCTACAGTGTAAATAGCTTATGTATATAGTTAACCCTGTTATCCAAGTTTGTACTCCTGTTCGATGTAAAACCTGACAGCTTGTCGTTATGGTCGTTATGTTATGATGTAAACCGCGTTGATTCTAAATAGCGCGGTATATAAGAAACTGTAATAAATAAATAAATAGTAAATGACGTACGATTCTGTTTCCCCCTGTTTGTTCATGTAGAACATCATGACCTGATTGTCAGTCTGGATCAGCACTGCATGGTGCTGTAGCTGGTGGCTGAAGGCTTTGAGGGTCAGGAATATGGCCCTGATTTCCAGCAGATTGATTTGCATTTTGGATTCCCTCTGGGACCATCAGCCTTGTATCTGGAGGCTCTCACAATGCACTCTCCAGCCCATAAGAGAGGCGTCCGTGGTGAGGACTTTCTGGGGGGGTGGATGCCTGTAAGGGCATCCCGGCCTGAAGGTGACCTGGATTCTGCCACCATCCAAGGGAGTCCGCTGGATGGCGGGTCACATGCACTCTCTGTTCTGGAGCATGCCTGTAGCTTGGGTCCACTGAGAGCAGAGGAACCACTGGGCTGCTCTTATGTGTAGGCGGGCATCTGGGGTCATGTGGACCGTGGAGGCCGTGTGTCCCAGTAAGCAGAGGAGAAGCTGGGTGTGCACTGTCCTGCACCATTGCACCTCTATGGCTAGTTCCCTGAGGAGTACTGACCTCTCCTGAGGGAGAAAGGCTTTTGTCTGAAGGGTGTCCAGCTGCACCTCTATGAACTTTAGGCGAGAGTGAGGTGGGAACTGGAGTAGTTTATGACAAACCCCAGGTGCTGCAGGGCATTTATGGTGCATCCCGTGGCACGCTGTGCCTCTGCAGCTGTGTCCCCCTATATGAGCCAGTCGTCTAGGTAGGGGAAGATGAAGGCCCCTGGGAGCCTGAGGTGGGCTGCAACCACCGCAAAGCATTGTGTGAAGACCCTTGGAGAGGAGGCCAGCCCAAAAGGCAGTTCACTGTATTGGTAATCCTGTCCTCCCACCACAAAACAGAGGTATTTTCTGTGGTTGGGGTGGATAAGGATGTGAGTGTAAGCATCCTTTAGGTCTAAGGAGCAAAGCCAGTCTCCCTGTTGGAGGAATGGCAGCAGTGTTCCAAGGGAGAGCATCTTTAACTTCTCCCTGACCAGAGACAGGATGGGCCTGAGGCCCCTAGTCCTCTTGGGGATGAAGTAGTACCTGGATTAGAAGCCAGTGCCCAGAGGTGTTTTGGGACTGGCTCCACTGCTTTGTCCTGGAGTAGTCCTGCTAGCTCAGTGAGGAGCAGGGTCTGGTGAAGGAGAGGCCTGGTGGGCTCTCCTAGGAAGAACAGGGGTGGCGTCTGATGTAGGTGAAGGAGGGGAGAACCCTCCTTGACCACCTGTAACACCCAGGCATCGGTGGTGATGGCTGTTCATCTGTGGGCAAACAGGGCTAGGCGCCTCCCTGTGGGCAGCAAAGGACCCCCCTGGGGGTGTGGGGGGTCGTGCCCAGGCAATCAAAAGCCTCCCCCAGCTGGGCCTGAGCCAGTGCCTGGGGCTTCGGGGATTTATGCTTTCTGGGACCATGTCCCTGGCCTTTTTGTTGCTGGGCCTGCTGAGGGCCCGAGAAGGCTTGGACGTGCAGAGTAGTACTAAAGCCCCCTTTCTTCCTTGGAAAGGTCTTTTTCACTGGGATTTTCTTTCAGGGTTGCACTGAGGTCTTTTTCGAGAGCCTGGTTCTAGTCACATACTCTGTCTTTATCTACACCGCTTTGTCCGCCATGGGTTTCCCAAACAGCTTTTCACCTGTGCAGGGGGCATCGATCAGTTTGTCCTATGACCATTGCAGTGGCCACCTAGCTGATGACTCGAAGTCATCAAAGGCTGCTCGGGACAGGAACTTCGAACATTCCTTTACTGCAGATGTTAGGGTCTTGAACCACTGTAGGGGTTCTCCATCAAGGCCTACCAAGAATCCCCCAAGCTCCCTTGACAGTTCGTTCAGGTACATGCTGATGCAGAGCTGCTATGAGTGGATTCAGCATGTTAGTATCGAGCCCTGAAAAGCCTTCTGGCCGAAGGCATCAAGGGTTCGGGCCTCCCTGCTGGGTGGCACAGACGAGTGTTCTTTTGGCTCTTGAGCCAGTACATGGCCAACTCCATGACCATTGAGTTGTGGGGGAGCTGGGTCTTTTGGAACTCAGAGCTCCAGCGTACTTGGTACATGGCGTCGAGGCGCCTGCTAACAATTGGTACCGACGCCGGTGTTTCCCACATCCAGAGGAGGAGGCTGTCGAGGATCAGGGGCACCAGGACGGTAAGGTTTCCTTCGGGGGGGGGGGTGCCTCATATTGGAGTATCTCCAATTCCTGCTCTCTAGGGCTGCCATTCTGGTCTTCAGGCCATTTGGCTCAGCACTCCGCAGCTTCAACGCAGGCACTGAGGACTTCAGGCCCAGTGTCGCTACTGTCGAGGAGGAATCCTTGATGAAAATAGCCTCGGAGGCCCGTCAGCAGGAGCTGATGATTCCTTCTGGAGCAATTTGGGAGGGCTGCTCCTGCCCCAACTCCTTGGACTCATGCCTGGGGCTGCGGGACCTGGGGTGGGATTTCATCTTCTTCCCTGATTCATCCTCTGAGGCGGTCTTCGAGGATTTCTTCTTATTATACTCCACCTCTGGGGAGTTCCTCTCTGAGGAGCCACAGCTATGGGACTCAGAGGAGGCTCTTGCTTCGGGAGGCACCGAGGTATCAGAGGGGGCCCTGGGGCGTGGTGTTACCGAAAACTTCAGAGCAGAGTCGGATTTATGAAAAAGATTTCCTGCGGCTGGTGGCAACTCTTTAAGACCTTTGGGGTTGTTATGCAGAATTCGTAGAGTCGGTGTGCTCGGGGCCAAGGCATCGGAGGCAGCAGATGGTAAATGACATGACTTTGCCACACCGGTCACACTTTTTGAAGCCATCGGCAGGGGTCCAAGGCCTTCGGCTGAAAAAGGACGTGAACGCCAGTCGAGGTGGATCTCTATGAAAAAAGTGGAAAATGGGAAGACGAACCTGAGGAGCGACGCTGAGGCAAGCTGGCTCAGGGGCAGGAAGGAACTGGTATGCAAACCGGACAAAATTTAACTATTAAAAAAAAAAAAGAAAAAAAAAAGCTGACTTTTCCCCAAGAAAACAAGGACAACATCTGAGGGGCTCCGGAGAAAAAAAGGAAACTGAGGCAAGATGGCACCCTTGGGTGGGAAGTGGATCATGCATGCATGGTACATCTCCCAAAGGCTTTCTTTGAAAGCTGTGGAGATGCTTCCGCGCGGGCTCTGTCGGCACAGATGTCACCCATATGTGAGGACTGATTCCCGCTTTTTTAAAATTTTATATTTATGAAATTTTAACAAAAGAATCAAGAAAGTTCACAAGAAAATTCTTGCAGAAAAGAACAAAAACATCAGAAAATTTAACAAACGATCACAAAGTAATCACTGAAATCAGATTATATATGTCTGCTCACCCTAGTGCACAAATAGAAAGGGAGAGATGAGAGATACATTATAACTATACCAAACATAAGAGAAGAGAAAGCAGTTAGCTAAATCCAGATTACTCTTAATCATGAGGATACAAGTGAAGAATCAATCGAGGACTCCAGACACCTGGCATTAATGAAAACAGTCATCTGAGAAGGCGCATAAAAAAATATGACACAGAACGATATTTCACTAAGCATTTACATGGATGCTTCAAGAAAGAGAGCCCTCCTAGTTGTACTATCCCACAGCATAACAGGAGAAACTCCCTGTGTCCCTAGCCAAATCAGGATAAATACGTATCAATAATCCTCGAAACAAAAGTTTTTTTTCCGAAAAAATAATTTAAGCAGCCATTCTTTATCAGAAAGTAGTGCAAAAGTTATTAGCAAAGTAGATGGGACCAGAGATTCTTGACCTGAATTGTCCAGCAAATCTGTTATATTCAAAGTATTCATTTGTTCTTCTATCTTAACCAAAGCCAATGTCTATTTAGCTTTGGGTAAATAGTAAATCTTAACAAGAGGAGGGATCAATTCAGGGGAAACCCCAAAACATCAACCAAATATTCTTTAAACATATCCCTCGCTGAATGTAAAATTTGCAGGATTTTGCAAGGAAAAAGCCACTGTAGACCCTGTAAGTGGTGAAACAGCTTCCATCTTTGCTGGCATCTCTCTTGCGTATCAGCAGCCTTCCTCTCTGCCGGACTTCCATGCAACCGTGCCACAAGTTACACTAATCAATGCCGCTCAAGAGCCACACACTCCTCGCCAACAAACCCTCCGGTCCTGACCCTCTCGAACCCGGGAACTCCTCTTGCTCCAGGGGGAGATCTGGTCCCAGGAAACCCCTGGGAGAGCGATGATGCTGAAGCAGCTACTGAGCCCTGTGACTCCAGTGAAGCTGCCTCTCGGCTTTCCTCCCCCGCAATCACCAGATCCTGAGTAGCGCAAAGCACATAAAAGTCCAAAGGGAAAACAACCCCTGAAGCAACCGGTATTGAGGTAAGAGAGGGATGAGAGAGCAACGAACCACCTCTACCCTTACACTTCTTCCCCATCAGAAACAGCTCACGTGCTCAACAAAACCCAACCACTGCCATCTTAGAACTCCCCCTTCCAGATTCATGCTTGTTCCCAGAGAATGATTGTATTTTTCCTTCAATGCACTTTTTTCAAGGAGGAACTATTTTCTTTTTCTTCTGGCCCTGCACTTTAACTGGTAGTATTTTTGCAGTAATGATTTTAGCTGCACAATATTGTATTCAATTTATTTCATTGATGTCCTTTTATACTGGATATGGCCTTGTTCATCTTTATAATCAAACTTCTAACTTTAGGTGTTAAATTTAACTTTGGTAATCTTTCCTTTGGCCTGAAACTCAGCATATTCATCTTTTCCAATGTGAACTAAGGGGCATGTTTACTAAACTGCGGTAATGCCATTTGCGTTAGGTTCCGCGTTGATGATACAGATGCCCATATAAAGGAGTGGGCAGGGCAGCATTAAAGCTGTGTCAGACAAGGCGCGTTAGAAGGCGCAGTACACAAGGCGCGTTAGAAGGCGCAGTACAAGGCGCGTTAGAAGGCGCAGTACAAGGCGCGTTAGAAGGCGCAGTACAAGGCACGTTAGAAGGCGCAGTACAAGGCACCTTCTGAGGTGCAGTACAAGGCACATTAGAAGGCACCTTATTAGGCGCAGTACAAGGCATGTGCCTTGTACTGCGCCTCATAAAGTGCCTTATAATGCGCCTTGTACTGTGCCTAATTAGGAGCTTTGTAACGCCTTATAAGGATTGTTGCCAACTGTGGTGAGGGTACTATGGGCTGGCAGCACAGATCTGCAAAGATATGACTGTCACAGGCAAGCAAAATATCTGCCTTGGACAGGAGGGAACAACAAGGAATCGAACCCATGACCTCTGCCTAGAACGTCAGCATACTAACCAGTAGGCTATACCTCTATGGCTTGCTGCATAGCAATGGCTGGGTAAGGAAGGACTGCAGGTCATGGCACAAACCGTCTGCTCCGTTTGCCAGGATAGGGTAACCCCACCAGCACCCATGAATCATTGCAAATGCAGAACAGCGGCCTACAGCTGACCACCAAATGGGGTCTGCACCTCTCCGGGACTGAAGCGTGGTAAGATGCACTGACAGTACGTGATACTAGCACAGAGTAGCTACAGACCATGCCATTGTGCAGGTTCCGTGTTCACCCTGAGGGATAGGATGGGCGCCCAGCACTAGGTCCACAGTACATGTGGTGCTAGAGATAGGTTTTGCTGCACATCCCTAGCAGTGCCAGTGTGTGACAGGTGTTCCCAGCAGTGCAGTCAAAGGTACATCTGTTCCAGCTGTGTGCTGCAGTCATATGTGGCCCTGTGGGACCAGACACCACCCAGATTAGTGCGTACCCGGTGTTAAGGTCTGGTTGCCATGGGTACCTGTTATCAGGGCAGTGGGGAATCTAGACTCGCATGAGGGCTACGTAGCACTGCCACTATGGGTCTAAGTAGTATGCCCTATATACCCCAATGGGCCTCATTCACCCTGTTTGTAGATGAGGGTGTGGTGGGACAGGTGGCTGCACTCTGCAGAATGGCTGTAGTACTAGCAACCAAAGTCCTGCTGGCGGATGACAGCCCTCCAGGGCTGCTGGGCCAGTGCCATACCTGTGACCATTGCAGACCAGCAATGATGCTTGGGGCAGGCTCAACTGCCCCACGCCACAGTCTGCCATTCATCAACAGACAGCACAGTCAGACTGCACCTGCAGCATCCTACAAAGTGTTCCCACCATGCACAGGCAAACTACAGACAGCCCACTAACCAGTCCATAGTGCATGCTCACAGGGGAACCCTGTGCACCCAGAAGTGGGATGCACAGCACAGACACCAAGCAGGTATCTCCGTGATTGGGCCCCAAAACCGGGAACACACAGGCATCACTGGAAACAAATAATGTGTGGCACTATGTGGGAACATAGACATGCCATGGTCACTGCTTGGTCAGAGTAAGAGTGAACCCCCCCCCCCCCCGTGTGACATGCTGTGGCCACCCTGTCCATGCAGGTGGTGGTCGGCCACAACAGTGTCCCAGCCATTGCCCTCCACCCTGTGCAGATGCATCCTGGCCAGTCCACCCTGTCTTGGCCATACCCACAATAGCTTGCTGTCATTATGCACATTTGCAGGCTAACGCTGGAAGCACAGTGAGCAAGTGGGCTCTGTGAGGTATTGGCAGACACAAAACAATGGAGAGACATACACATTCCCCCACACCTATCTCAGCATTGTGCAGAGATGGTGGTGGTTGCCAACCCTACCCCCTGCACTGGTCCTGATCACAGTGCCGACATTGCTAATCTGTGCAGGGGTTAGTAGTAGTGCTCTGGTGATAACTGCAGCTCTGTGCTGGGGCCAACAGCCTGACACTCCATGAAGCTGTGGATAGTGGAGCCCTTGTAAGTGAGTGTCAGTACCCCTGTGCACCACTGCATTGGGGTTTGCCCATGTTGTTGTTGTGGCTGCATTGTGGGCTAAAACTATGGGGAGATGCTCTGCAGGATCCACAGATGGGACCTGAACCTCTGACCCTCTGCTCTTGGACATGCTGGCTGAGTGTACTGCACCACACTGTTGCCACAGCAGCACAGTGGTCCCTGGGGCTACCCTTACGCTCCTCAACCAGACCTCTTCTGTTGCACTGCACAACACATACTGGTACAGGGCATGGCCTAGGTCCACTGCAGGCGAAGTGCCACTGCTCCCTCCAGCACAATCACCCACCCCCTCTGCCATGCCGCCATGACCATATGCTTTTGGTGCTGGTGGTGCGCCATCCCAGGCCATTCAGGGGGCAGGTAGGCAGCTGCCTAAGGTGTGGGATCTGGGGTAGGGGTGCCTCCATAGATGTCCACACTTCCCCTGGCACTGCCTGTCAATGTTATGCACCCCTTGGGGTGCCTGCTGGGTGATGTCCCCTGGATGGGACACTGTGGGCCACAAACTCATGGGCATGTCTGACCCTGGTCAGTTGCTGTCTTGTTGGTTTCCATTTTCTGCGTTCCTATGTGCCACCTCGGCAACCGCCTAGTCCACCGTGTGCCCCAGTAGCCCCCACTGCATGTCCCGCCTGCAGCCCCCATGCCCCATTTGCACCATCACCATAGTGGCCTTTCATACCTTGGCACTATGCTGTTGCTGCAAATGGAGCACTACTATCACCTTTCTTGGGCTCCCTGCCTATGCTGTACATTGCTGACACTGAAATAGTTTCTCTCTCTTGCAAATGTGTGCTAATGCCAGGTTTTCAGTTGCGTTAGAATTCTCCACGTTAGTGTGAAAGGGGCCTCTCCCCGCCCACTGACCCCTTCTCTCCGCCCTCTCTCCACCCTTTTCTGGCCTTAACGTGGCCGGGAACGTTAAGGAGCGTTATGTGCCGTTAAGGCGCCTTAACGGCACATAACGCGTCTTAACATAGCTGCTGCTACGTTAACGCAGTTTAGTAAACATGCCCCTAAGAGTTTGATCTTAAATTCCTCCACCTCTGGGTCTTTCTCCTCTTCAGTTAACTGGTTGACCTGTCCTGTGATTACCTCACTCTCCTGCAGTTCAGATCTCTAAGCTCCATCTCCCCCTCAAATGTTCTTTGTGTTTCTGTGTATTCCTTTCTTTGGGTACTCTCACCCAGATCTCCTCCTCCTCCCTGTATTTCTTTTTCCACAGAAGCCCTTAGTTGCTTCAAGATGTTATAATTCATATACTTCTTTGCTTTGATCTGCAAAATTAAAGATCTCAAATTTGCATGTTGCTTTTACGGTTTCTTGTGGCAATTTTCCTTTTTCTTCCAGTTTTTGGCGGATTCTCTTTGTATACCCTCTGGATTTAAATATAGGGTTTGTAGCATAAAAGTAGCAGTACATTTTCTCCTCCTAATCTGCAGAGGTCCACCTAACCATAGTTAATCCTTAATGTTTTCATTAATTTCCGTGGTTTATCTCCTGCTACAGTGGGTCCATGAACATGCTCACCATGGTCTTGATCTGTGGCAGTGCTACCTACATCTGTAGTGCTTGTATTATCGCAACCATCATCATTAGCCCTAGTGCGTAAGCTATGGGTGGACACCTTTTTATCCTGGGCGATGTGCAGCCAGTGTGTATTTTTCTTTTTAGTTCCAACCATACTAAAACTGTAGTGTTGCCTTGCTGGGATTCAGTATAGATTTTGTACAATGGGATCACCACGTGAAGGTACCCAACAAGACTTGGGGAGCGAACCATAATCTTACCCCCTAAGAAAAGCACTGCAATTGGAGGAAGGACGGCAAGGAAAGACACAGTACTACCTTTTAACTTTCAAAAGAGAGACTATGATAAAATGAGGAAACCAGATAAGAAAAAAATGAAAGGAGTAGCTGCAAAGGTTAAAGATTTACAGCAAGCATGGGTGTTTAAAAATACTATCTTGGAAGCCCAGACCAGTTGTATTCCACGCTTTAAGAAAAGTGGAAGAATTCCAAAAAACTGCCAGCATGGTTTAAAGGTAAGGTCAGAGATACTGTTGCAAGTTAGATGCAAGGCATTGCTAAGACAGGCAAAGAGAGAATTTGAAAAAAATTGAAAAAAAAAGCTTGCTGCAGAAGCAAAAACACATAATAAAATTTTTTTTCAAGTACATTTGTAGCAAAACAACTGTGAGTGTCAGTTGGACCACTGGATAATAAAGGGGTAAAAGGGGCAGTAAGACGGGACAAGGCCATAGTGGAGAGACTGAACAAATTCTTTGCTTTGGTCTTTACTGAAGATGATGCGGGAAGTTACCCATGCCTGAAATGGTATTTAAAACTGATGCAGCAGAAGAATTGAAAGAAATATTGATAAACCGGGAAGATGTATTACAACTATTTGATAAACTAAAGAGTAGCAAATCACCTGGACTAGATGGCATACATCCAAAGGTGGTGAAAGAACTGAAATATGGAGTGGAGGAGTGGCCTAGTGGTTGGGGCAAGGTACTTCAGGCCGGAAGGTCGGGAGTTCAAATCCCACTAGAGGACAGCAACCTTGGGCCGGAAGGACTGGGGTTTCTAGTCCCACAGGTGCTCCTTGTGGTCTTGGGCAAGCCACTTAACCCTCCATAGCCCATGTTCCCTGTAAAATAGTTATCTCCAAGTTATAATGCCCTGTTCAATGTAATTTCAGTTTGTTCAATGTAAACCGCACTGATGCAGAATAGCGCGGTATATAAGAGAATGTAAATAAATTAATAAAATAAATATGAGATTGCAGACCTACTATTACTAATCTGTGAACTACCATTAAAATCATCAGTAATACCTGAAGATTGGAGGATAGCCAATATAATGCCAATTTTTAAAAAGCGTTCCAGGGGTGATCCAGATAGCTACAGACCGATGAAGCCTGATGTCAGTACCAGCAAAAACGGTAGAAACCATTATTAAAAACAACATTTCTGAACATGTAGACAGTCATGGTTTAATTGGAGACCGTCAACATGGCTTTAGTCAGGGAAAGTCTTGTTTTAATAATCTGTTATATTTTTTTGAAGGTATAAATAAGCAGGTAGACAAAGGTGGGTCTGTCAATGTAGTGTATCTGGATTTTCAGAAAGCCTTTGACAAGGTCCTTCATGAGAGACTCTTGGCCAAATTAAAATGTAATGGGAAAGGAGGCAATGTACTACTGTGGACTGAGAACTGGTTAAATAATAGAAAGCAGAGGGTAGGGCAAAATGGCCAATTTTAACATTGGAGAAATGTGAATAGCGGGGTACCCCAGATATCTGTGCTGGGTCTGCTGTTTTTTTTAACATATTCGTAAATGACCTAGAAATGGGAATAACTAATGAGGCAATCACATTTTCAGATGACACAAAATTATTCAAAGTTGTTAAAACCCAAAAGGATTGTGAAAAATTGCAAGAGGGCCTTAATAAATTGGAAGACTGGATGTTCAAATGGCAGATGAAATCTAATGTGGACAATGTGCACTTAGGAAAGAACCACCCAGACTATGATAACACGATGCAAGGTTCCACATTAGGAACCACCCAGAAAAAAGATTTAGGCGACATCGTGGATAACACTTTAAAACCCTCTGCCCAGTGTGCAGCGGCGGCCAAGAGAGCAAATAGAATGCTAGGAATCATAAGGAAAGGTATGGAGAATAAAAGGATATTATAATGCCTCTGTATCATTCCATGGTGCGACAGCACCTCGAATATTGTGTGCAATTCTGGTTGCCGTATCTTAAAAAGGATATAGCGGAATTAGAAAAGGTACAAAGAAGAGCCACCAAAATGGTAAAGGGGATGGAAGGATATTCCTATGAGGAGAGACTAAAAGGTTAGGACTCTTCAACCTGGAAAAGAGACGGCTGAGCGGACATATGATAGAGGTCTATAAATTAATGGAGTGGAACGGGTAAACTTTGATTGCCTGTTTACGCCATCAAAATGTAGAAAGACTAGGGGACATGCAATGAAGTTACAGTGTAACCCATATAAGACTAATAAGAGAAAATATTTTTTCACTCAATGCGTAATCAAACTCTGTAATTTGTTATCGGAGGATGTAGTAAAAGCTGTTAGTGTAGCAGAGTTTAATAAAGGCTTGGATAAGTTCCTGGAGGAAATGTCCATAAACCATTATTGAAAGAGTCCCAATACAAGCACTGTGGAACTTGAGTCTTCTGGGGAAACTGCTAGGTACTTGTGACCTAGATTGGTCACTGTTGGAAACAGGATACTGGGCTTGAGGGACCTTGGTCTGACCCAGTATGGCATATCTTATGTTCTTATGTAATTCACCACCCACAGCTAGTGAATTTTATGCTGCACTTATGTTCTTATGAGGGATCAGACGTTCTCATTCAGTGTCTTTTCCAAAAAATAACATATTCCCAGGCTATATAATTAAAATGCATGCAAAAATTGTAGCTGTTTGAATTATTTAGCCTTACACTCTAAGATGAAAAAAACCCACTGACCTGTAAATATATATTCTGCAAAAATCAAACGAGGTATAAGGTGCTCACATGCCAAGGGACTAAAAAGAGTAGTTACTCACCTGTAACAGGTGTTCTCCAGGGACAGCAGAAATCAGTCTTCACTTACGGGTGATGATAGCATCGATGGAGCCCGCACAGAGCAATTTTCCAGCTTTCAAAGAAAGCCTTTGGGATTGCTGCCACGCATGCGTGGTCCTCTTCCCGCCCAAGGGTGCCATCTTGCTCAGTCAGGTCTCATAGCTAGAGCCCTACTAAGCAGATAGCAAGGGAAGGATAAGAATAGGAACACTTGAGGGGAGGTGGGAGGGTAGTGAGGACTGATTCCTCCTGTCCCTGGAGAACACCTTTTACAGGTGAGTAACTACACTTTCTCCAGGAACAAGCATGAAGTCAGTCCTCACTTATGGGACTTTCCAGCTACAGGCTACTGAAACCTGTAAGCAAAAACTCCTCTGCGAAGCCGTGAGCAGAAGCCGATGATCCGAAGGAAGCCAGAGGCCTCGGGTCCAAGCTCCTGGTAGCCGCAGAAGGAGGGTCGGAGGGAAGGAGTTGCTTATACCCTGAACAGATTACGAAGTACAGCCTGGCCAAAGGCACTGTCCTGGCAGGACTCCCTCTCCAGGCAGTAGTGTGAAGCGAAGGTATTCGCCGAAGACCAGATCCGCAGCCCAGCAAATGTCTGCCAGAGGCACTGAGCGCAGCAAAGGCACAGACGCCGCGCCTTAGCACGAAAGCCGTGTGCGGTGACTCGCCAATCCAGCGGTGCCCCACCCTGTGCCTGAGCAAAGGTGATGCAATCCACCACCCAGATGGAGAGTGCGCTTGGTGACTGCAAGCCCCAGATGGTTAGGATCTTAAGCGATGAAGAGCCGGTCGGACTTGCGATGACCGTAGGAGCGCTGCAGGTAGAAGGAGAGAGCCCTCTTGCAGTCGAGCGTATGCAGGACTGCCAACTCCCGGTCGGCGTGAGGTCTCGGGAAGAAAACCAGTAAGACTATCTCTTGGTTGAGATGGGAATCTGAGATAACGTTCGGTAGGAACTTGGGGTGAGTTCGAAGGACCTGTTCCCGTAGAACCTGGTTTAGGGAGCCACGGTCATGAGGACTTGCAGCTCGCTCACTCGCCGAGCCAAGGTCAGTGCCATCAGGAAGACTACCTTCCAGGAGAGGTGCCGAAGAAGGCACGTCGCCATCGGCTCAAAGGGTGGCTGTGTCCACTGCATGAGCACAATGTTCAAGTCCCACCCTGTCGAGAGAGGCCAGATGGGGGGCTTAGAAAGCAAGAAGCCCCGCATGAAGCGGGAGACCAGAGGCTGGCCCGAGAGAGGTTTACCCTCAATGGGGAAGTGGTTGGCTGAAATGGCACACAGGTGAACCCTGACCGAATTGGATTTCAGCCCCACCTGCGAGAGGTGGAGGAGGTACTGGAGAACCCACAGGGTGGAGCAGGAGAACGGATCGATCTGGAGCTCAGAGCACCAAACCGAGAAGCGCCACCACTTGAAGGCGTAGGCCCGCCTCATTGAGTCCTTCCTCGATGCGAGCAGAACTTCCTTGATCTCCCTCTGGGAGGTGCAGTGAGGCTAAAGAGACACGTTCAGCCGCCAGGCTATTAGGGATAGCAAGTCCAGGTTCGGGTGAAGCACCCATCCCTCCTCTTGTGTCAGCAGACCCGGGGCACTGCCCAGGGGGACTGGGAGCTCCAACGAGAGACGGAGTAGAAGTGAGAACCAAGGCTGTCGAGGCCACGAGGGAGCCACAAGAATCACCAATGCTTGCTCCCGCTGAATCTGGTCCCGCTGAATCTGGTGGAGGGTCCTCACAATGAAAGGAATAGGGGGGGAATGCATACAGAAGCCCGGAGTTCCAGTTCAGGAGGAACGAGTCCGGGACTACCGTGTTCAGGTGTGGTATCGGCCCGCAATAGCTGGGAAGCTGTGCGTTCGCCAGAGTGGCGAACAGGTTTATGGATGGAGTCCCCCAGCGGCGAAACAGATGGACTCAGGCGCCACTCGTGTGGGCGGAGAAGCCTGCTGAGTCTGTCCACGAGGACATTGCTGTACGCCGGGGCATGACTCTAAGAGCTGTCTACCTCCCAGGCCAAGACAAAGGAGCAGAGGAGGCAGGAGCCCGTACCCCCTTCCTTGTTTACGTAGAACATCGCGACCTTGCTGTCGGTCTGCACGAGCACCAACCTGCCTCGCAAGTGATAGCTAGATCCATCCAGTATTTTCTGGTCATCTTTGGACTTTGAGTCTCATTTTCATATGGGGCCCTTTGGGTCTGTTGTTGCACTGGTCCAGTGGAGGGTGCTCCCATCTCCTGAACTTCACTAAGGCTTTTCTTACTTTGTGGCTTGCTGTACCTTTATCAAGGTGGTAATTGTAATAGCAGTGCCTTTCAGCAAGTAGAGGGCCCAGCTGTTCATGCTTGGATGTTGAGCTGGCCCAGTTTAGTGTCCTTGGTGAAGGGTGCAGACAACACAGCCTGCCGAACTCTGGTTTGAAAGTCTAGAATAGAGACACAGCTGTCCTAAGAGCAGCCTGATTATCTCCCAGTAGGTTGGTTACTACTCTGTGTGGAATTTACTGACAACATAAGGTTCATTCAAGATGCTGGTGACTCAGAGTATTTGATCCTCAGGCAGCTCAATGGGTCCGATTTTCCTCTGGCCCTCAGGCATATAGCATCTATTTATGTGAAAAGTCTTGCATTAGGGTGCACAGATACTCAATCGAGATGCATCACCTAGTCTGATCTCCAGTGTTCCCTGTTATTCTCCCTCTTCCCTGGGAGATCAAGGAGCAGGTGAAGTAGTGGACGCAGTTCCACCTTCTTACCAGTAGGCTGTGGGGAAGCACTTAAGGAGAGGCTTATCAGCCTGGCTTCCAAGCCAGAGGGACTGGAAGTGTGAGACCCAGTCCAGCTGGCCCAGGGACTCCCCTCAAAAGGCCCCAGGGAGTATCTTCCATGTGGAGGCTTCAGCTGTCACAATGATCCCTAGGGCAGCTTGCGCCTCCTTTAAGGGAAGAAGTGGGCTGAATGTTCTCAAACATGGCCCTGATGGTCATGCATGCATTCTACTGCAGCAAAGCTTGCGGGTGTGCAGCAGTTCTCGATATACAGCTGTAGGGTTTGGCGGAGGAGCATCTGATTGCCCTAGCTGCAGTGCATATCACAAGCTTCATTAGTATGCAGTCTGATAACATGAGGTCTGTTGGTGTCAGATTTCCATACGTACGGGCAAAGTGAGAATTCAGCCCTTCCACACTGAATATTTAGCACAAAAACTAGGCCTTTCAGTACCCATTGTGGTGCGATTCCAGGGGCAGGGATTCCATGGATGGAAGGCTGTGGGGCTCTTCTTCCGGAAAGGCCCAGAGGAAGGATCTGTGTGGTCTTTTGCACAAGTAGCAGCCCATTTGGTCCTTTGCTGATAGAGGCCCCAGATTGAATTTTCACACTGTGTTTTGTGGACACTTGGCCCAAGTGGTGAGGTTTTCTCTTCCTTGTCAAGTATAGACGTACAGAAGAAGCATGGCAGTGGCTCTTGGTAAGGCAGCTTCTCGATCTCACAGTGCAGTTAGAAATTAGTTTATAATGAATGACTGTTTGATTTTATTTATTTATTTTTTTTTAGAGAGCAAGAAGTTTTACTCCATATGACTCTACAATATTTATTTATTTTTATTTATTTATTTATTTCAACTTCTTATATACCGCACTCTTTGACATCAGCGCGGTTTACAAATAACAGAAAGGAACCAGAACAACAGGCTGTTTGGTATTACATATAACAGGAGTATCAACTTGGATAACATGGGAGAACTATTTACATGGAGTATATAATCTATTAGCTAGATAGCATGCTCGAACTATTTACATAAAATTAGCAGGGATGCTTGGAACAAGAGGGATATTGTGGATTGTACTGGGGAGAGGCTGCTATGTTACGGTTCATGTGGGGTAGTATTTAATGAAAAGGTGTAGTTTAAGGGCCTTTCTGAACTGGGTTAGGTCGGTTATGGCGCGGAGATCAGGTGGGAGAGAATTCCAGTATTTTGGTGCGCTAAACATGAAAGCTCTGTTTGATGTTGATAGGCTGCACGTTGTTATAGCCTTTGGGGTTGTTAGTGAGTTTAATGCTGCATGTCTCCTATTTCTATTTGATGGGACGGATTGGATGAGTTTGGTAAGTGATGTGGACGATAAGCCATTTAAGGCCTTAAATGTGAGAATGAGGATTTTGAAAGTAAGTCTTCCGTGTATAGGGAGCCAATGGAGCTGTTTGAGGATAGGTGTGATGTGTTCACTTCTGGCCGCTCCTATAAGAACCCTGGCAGCGGTGTTCATTGCGAGCTGCAAGGGGCTTATGGTGGATTGTGGGAGTCCTTGTAGAATGGAATTGGCGAAGTCGAAATGTGGCAGTATCAGAGCTTGGTAGATGGTTCTGAAGTCTTCGTGGTCTAGTAGGGGACGCAGGTGTCTGAGAGTGCGTATTTTGAAGTATACAGATTTTACGATATTGTTTATGTGTGATTTCATATCGAGCCTGTGGTCTAGTGTGACTCCGAGGTATTTTATAGTATCCTTGGTGTCTAGGTCAGCTCCCTTGACACTTATATGCGGTGGTGGGGTGAAGTTGGGGTCTCTTGTGATAAAGAGAACCTCAGTTTTCTTATGCTGGATGCGGAGGTTCTGTGACAGGAGCCATTGTGAGACTGCATCGAAGCAGTTTGTTATAGGCAATAAATCCATTTGCATTGTGGAAAATGGCATGTAGAGTAGGATATCGTCGGCGTATATCATACATTTCACATTGAAGGACCTGATGATATCGCAGATAGGCTGCATATAGACGTTGAACAGGAGGGATGAGAGTGAGGACCCCTGCGGAACGCCTTGTCTTTGGTGGAAGAGTTTTGATTCTCCTGTTGCGGATTTGACGTATTGCATTCTGGTGTCGAGGTATGATTTACACCATTCAAGTGCTGAGTTGCAGATGCCTTTTCCTTTCAGTCGACCGAGGAGAATCTCGTGATTTACCGAGTCGAACGCTGCTGCTATATCCAAGAAAATTAGCACAACGCCTTGTCGGATGTTGTCTGTGGTATTGAGAACATCATTGAAGAGGGTGGTAAGCAGTGTCTCAACGCCGTGGAATTCTCTGAAGCCGTGTTGAGAATAGTCTAGAGGGGCTGCGGAGTCGATGTGGTCTTGGATTTGGCGCTGTGCCTCTTTCTCAAAGATCTTTGCTAAGAGGGGGATACTGGCTATTGGCCTGTAGGAGTCTGGCCGTTTTGGGTCTAGTTTAGCGTTTTTTAGCAGTGGCCTGATGGATGTGAGTTTTAATGCAGATGGGAAGGAGCCAGTAGTGAAAGAGAGGTTCATGATTCTTGCAATGAAGGTGCTAAAGTCACACCGCAGATCCTTTATCCAAAAGGCTGGGCAGGGATCGGTTTGCGCAGTGGTCGTGTTGAGTGAGGAGATGGTGTCTTCAATGTGTTTAGAAGAAGGCGTGTTAAGTGTGGACAGGGATGTCGGGCAGGTCGTTTCTTGTATATTGTTTTTTGAGAGTTCATCTGTCTGTAGGAGTTTTGATTGCAAGTAATCAGCGAATTCTTGCGGGTGGATATCATTATTTTGTTCAGAGGATGGTTCCTTTGATAGTGACTTAACCAGGTTGAAAAGGTCACGAGGTTTGTTCAATGATCTCTTGAGCATATCTGAGTGGTATTGCTTCTTTCTGGCTGCGATTGCCTCGCGGTGAGTTGAGAGGTGAAGAATGTAGGCTTCGTGGTCATCGGTAGTTAGTGAGCGGCGCCAGCGTTTTTCTAGCCTTCGTAGGTGCGTAAGAGAGGCCCGTAGTTCCGGGGAAAACCATGGAGCAGAGGTTCTTTTCCCTGATAAGGTCTTTTTGTTTGGTAGTTGAGCTACGGCGTTGAGGCTGTTGTTCCAGGCAGCGATTGACTCGTCGAGGTTGAGTGATGTGTTGTTGAGGATTGGTTGGGTACTTGACAGAATAAGTTCTCTGTTGAAAGGTCGAAAGCCCCGTGTTACTCTGGATGTATTGGCGAGTTTGCTGGTGTTCAAACTATGACTGTTGTTCAGGGGGATTTGTAGGTTTATAAGTTTATGGTCAGACCATGGGACATCGGTGATCGATTTTACAATGTTGCTGTTTTGCTCGGAGACATGGTGTGGGGCAAATACCAAGTCAAGAATGTTTCCTTTGGTATGAGTGGGTTCAGTGATCATTTGTTTATAACCAAGATTTTCGATGGCATTGAGGAGTGAGGAGGACTGGCTTTGTTGTAGTGATGGGAGGTTCAGGTCTCCCATAATCCAGTTGGGAGTGTTGGGGTTGCTGGTGTTAGCGGCCAGATCCAAAATAGTGGGCAGATCGTCTGTGGAGCTCGAGGGGGCTCTGTAGACCTGGTTTATGGAGCATTGTTTATTGGCTATGGTGATTATGTCCAGATTGTTTGTGCTATGGGAGTTAGTCATGTTGAAGAGGAGTTCAGACTTGGTGAGTATGAGTGCTCCTCCTCCTTTCTTGTTTTCTCTGTGGGTTGTGTGTATAGTGAAGTTTGGTGGAATGAGTTGGTTGATAAGGACATTGTCTTCTTTAGATAGCCATGTTTCCGTGATCATGAGAGCATCAAGATCATAGAGGGTAACTATGTCTAGGATTACAGGCCATTTTTTTCGAATTGATCGAGCATTTATAAGGGCACATTTTAGGTTTTGTGAGGGTGATAGTTTGTGTTGCTTCAGGTTGCTGGATTGCTGTATTGCAATGTGGATCAAGTGGGAGTGTCGGATATGCGCTTCCCTAGTCGGATACTGAAAAGGGTTGCCTGCCCATTGCTTTCCGTGGTTTTTGAGGATGGGGATAAGACTGTAGGTGGGGGAGTAGGCAATGGTGGTTCCGAGCCAATCTGTGAGAAGATAGAAACTGAGGAGAGTAATGAGGTGGAGAGACATTTTGGTTTCTGGGATATAGTATGAGGGGGTAATTGAGTTTTGGGTGGTAAGAATACACAATACAGTATACAGGTAATTTCACAGTACAGTATACAGACTATGAGGTGGTAGCAAAGGTATCACTGATTGAGGTGTATGTTACAAGGCTAGTAATGGCTATAGCAAAATATAACAGGTGTCGTGTGTGCGCGTGTGTGAATGCTATACAGACAACTGTAAGAGTAAGACCAATGAAGAGAGTCAGGTGTGAGAGTATGTGAATACAGGCAACTGTAAGAGTCAGGCAAGTATAACAGGTGTCAGGTGTGTGTGTGTGAATGCTATACAGACAACTGTAAGAGTAAGACCAATGAAGAGAGTCAGGTGTGAGAGTATGTGAATACAGGCAACTGTAAGAGTCAGGCAAGTATAACAGGTGTCAGGTGTTTGCTGTGTGAATGCGATACAGACAACTATAAGAGTCAGGTTGATGAAGACAGTTGTTGTTTGTGAGTGGTGTTGCTTAGTGAGGGTGAAGTGGGAGATCAGATGGGAGTGAATACTGACAGTATAAGACAGCATATGACAACATAAGACAGCAGAATCTTGATGGTTACTGACAACAGTATGGGACTAGTCAGGAGTATAGGCAGTCCGTTGGATCTTAGGGTGTATATTCAAGGGACAGTCATGAAATGCTATAAGTGGCAGTATGTGGGATTGCTTTGAACTGCTGAGTGAATTTCTTGGTTAGAGAGTTGAAGTATACTTGCTGTGAGGTCGGACAACTCGCTGTAGATGACTGAGGGTTCCAGTTGGGGGTCGGGTGTGGTTGCAGACTTCTTGGCTTGGCTGTTACTCGGTGTCATCTGAGAGTGCCTTTGCCTAAGGGCCGTGCCAAAGGGCCCTCTGGCGAGGCCCTCAGGCGCGGGCCCGACAGGCGCGGGCCCGCCTGACGGCGGCTGCTTTTCCTGGGCAAGGCTCCGCCTCCCACAGCCCCGATTGGACCGGAGGTCTCCTGAGCAGGCTAAGATGGCTGCTGCCTGCTCAGGCGTGCTCTACCCCGATCGGGGAGCACAGAGCCGGTTAGCAGCTGAAGAGAGGTTGCTTTCCTGACAATAGTTTGTCTATGATTTTTTTTGTTAGCATAATACCCATTTGATACTCTTTTGTTGAAGTTTTTATTTATTTATTTAATTATATATTGATTCATCCATTAAGGAGAACTTTCTATAACATTTCATTATTTTATTTGTTCATCTTTGAATGTCCTTTTTAATGTCTTTTTTAATGTTTCTTAATGTCTTTTAAGGATGGCTATGTTATATCTTTTACCAAATAGGTTTTTATGTGTTTGGTATTTCTTTTAGTTATAAAGACAAATTAGACTTACCTGCTAATTGTTGTTCCCTGAGGAACTCCAGTTCAGTCCCTCACCTCTGGGTTGTGCACCTCTTCCCGCAGCATGGAGACTGGGCATGTTAGAACTGACACACCACTGTAGATATCCTGCTGGCACCTCCCACCAGCTTCCAGTGATCTAATGACAAAGCAGACTCAAAGGAGCAACAAATAAGTAGCTATAATATTAAATACAATTTAACTCTAACACTGAATTAAAACTCCGTAAATGAGAGGATAACTCTCCTTCTCCAATTTGCAGAAATAGGACAGAAAGGAGAGAGAAGAAAGAATACAAGGTATACTTTGCCTGAATACAGACCACATTTGCTGATTGTAATCACCGTGCATCACAAAACAGGCTTTATGGAAGCTGACCAAAAAAACCCCGGGCGGGAATCGGGACTGAACTGGAGTTCCTCAAGGAACAACAATTAGCAGGTAAGTCTAATTTCTCTTTCCTTATCGTCCCTCCAGTTCAGTCCCTCACCTTTGGGATGTAACAGAGCAGTAAACTATTGGGAGGGACCTGTCCACCCGGACCGAAAAACTGACGACCCGAAACAGGCATCTCCCGCCGCTTGAACAACCAGGCGGTAATGTTTACTAAAAGTATGCAAGGAAGACCAAGTGGCTGCTCTGCAAATCTCAACCGGCGGAACTAAGCTATGCTCCACCCACGAAGCCGCTTGCGCTCTAGCAGAATGAGCCCGCAGCCCCAAGGGCACCTGACGACCTTGCAAGATATAAGCTGATGCTATTGCTTCACAAACCCATCTGGAAATTGAAGCTTTTGCTGCTGCTTCACCTTTACGCGGCCCACCAAAGAGAACGAACAAACGGTCAGACTTGCGGAAGGACTCCAAGACCTTTGTATCGCTGAAGTACCCTCTTAATGTCTAACAAACGCAAACTACGGCTGGACGTGGTCTCCCCCGAAACACCCAAAACAGGCAAAGAGACTGACTGATTCACATGAAATGGCAAAACTACCTTTGGTAGGAAAGACGGTATGGGACGCAACAACGCTTTTTCCCTAGAAAAAGTCAGAAACGGTTCCCGACAGGACAAAGTCTGCAACTCAGAGATTCGACTTGCAGAGCAAACGGCTACCAAAAATACTGTCTTTAAAGTCAAATCCTTTAGGGAAGCCTGATGCAAAGGCTCAAAAGGATCTCTTGTCAAGGCTCCTAAAACCAGGTTGGGATTCCACGGAGGAGAAACCACCCTGCGCGAAGGACGGAGACGGGATACCGCTCTCAAGAAAAGGACAACATCGGCATGGACCCCAAAAGGAACTCCTTGCACCTTTCCTTGATTACTGCACCCTTAACGAACTGGCAGCCAATACCTTATCGAACCAGTCTTGCAAGAAACTCAACACTGTCAGTACAGATACTGAGGCCGGATGAAACGGACGTTGAGCACACCAGTCCTCAAAAACATGCCAGACGTGCACATATGCTAAGGAAGTAGACCTCTTTCTGGCCAGAAGGTGTCAAACACCGCCTTGGAATAACCCTTCTTTCTTAACCGAGCCCTTTCAATGGCCAAGCCGTAAAGCGAGAACCGATGTACCTGAGGCATTCGTAGAGGACCCTGAAGCATCAGATCCTCCCTTAGTAGCATCCGCCACAGTTCCCCGTCGAGCAAACGCACCAGATTGGCATACCACAGTTGATGAGGCCAATCTGGAGCTACTAAAAGCACTCTTCCCCGATGAGCCTCGATGTGCTGCACCACTCGTCCTATGAGCGCCCAAGGGGGAAAAACGTAGAGGAGACCGTGAGTGGGCCATTGTTGGAGTAAGGCATCCAGACCTTCTGACATTCGTTCTCGTCGTCTGCTGTAAAAGAGACTGGCTTTGGCTGACCAAAAGGTCGCCATGAGATCCATAACTGGAGATCCCCACTTGAGGACAATCTGAGCAAACACCTCCGGATGAAGCTCCCATTCTCCGGGATCTACTCGAACCCGGCTGAGAAAGTCCGCTGTCACAATGTCTGTTCCCACAATGTGCACCGCCGACAGAGCCTGAAGCCGAGGCTCTACCCAATTGAAGAGACTTTCCGCCTCCATTTCCAGAGCCGCGCTTCCCATGCCTCCTTGACGACTGAGGTGCAGAACCGTCGCGGCACTGTCCGAGAGCACTCGGACCGCTTGATCCCATAAAGTGGATTCAAAGGCCTGAAGCGCTAGAGCTACCGCTCGGAACTCCAGCCAATTAATGGACCATTTGGCTTCCTGCTCGGTCCAGCAGCCTTGTGCGAAGAGCTCTCTGCAATAAGCTCCCCATCCTGCGAGACTGGCATCCGTTAACACTGGCATCCACTGCAGTTGTTCCGAGAGGCATGCCCGCCATGAGATTCTGCGGACGAAGCCACCATTGAAGAGACTTCCTGATCAGCAATGGACAGGGGAGGCGCTTGGACAGAGTCGTTCTGGTGAGACCATCGATGGAGCAGCGATCTCTGTAAGGAGCGCATGTGAGCTCTGGCCCACGGCACAACTTCTAGAGTTGCCGCCATTGTCCCTAACACACGGAGATAGTGCCAGGCCGATGGTGCAGGTGTCCTCAAAAAATCGCGCACCAGAAGCCACAGGCCCTGGGTTCGGAGATCCAGCAGGAAAACCGATCCCACACGAGTGTCAACGTGGACTCCCAAATACTCTAGAACTTGCTTCGGAACCAATCGGCTCTTGGCCGTATTGACCACCCAACCGAGACTCTGCAGGAGCTCTACCACTGTCACTCGCACACTCTCGGCCCTGGACTTTGCCTGAATCAACCAGTTGTCAAGATAGGGATGAACTAATACTCCCTCCTTTCGAAGAGCCGCCACCACCACCACAACCTTGGTGAAGGTGCGTGGAGCCGTCGCCAGACCGAAGGGCAGCGCCTGAAACTGAAAATGCCCCGCAAATCTTAGAAACCTCTGATGATCTGGCCTGATCGGAATGTGTAAATATGTTTCAGTGAGATTGAGAGACGTCAAGAACTCCCCTTGACGGACCGCCACTATAACAGAACATAATGTCTCCTTTCGGAAATGAGATACCCGCAAGCAGCAGTATACCCCCTTGAGATCCAGAATTGGGCAGAAGGCATAGTCTTTCTTTGGCACCACGAAATAAATTGAGTATCAACCGATAACATAGTGCTCTCGCGAAACCGGAACCACTGCCTCCAGCTGCAAAAGACGAGCCAGGGGAGGAAGTGACGTCACCCGGGGGATGGCAGCATAATTTTCGTGCTCCCATCGGATGCTGAAATAAAGGCGAAAAGCGCTTGATTTACCCCATCCCACCTTGAAGAACTGGTGCCAGTGGTGATCGGGACCAGCGGAGATGTCAGTGCGGAAAAAGTTAGCGAAGTTTAAATTCCCGTATGCAGACGGAGCGGAGAGGAAGGCCTGGGACCCGCCAGACCACATGGCGTCAGGCGAGGAATCGGAAGAGGAGCTGGAGAGGGCCGAGGAGAGTTGCACTCGCGGTGATATTTGGGGCTGGATGAGATCTCTGCGGAGAGAAATCATCGCCACCCATGGAGAGCTCAAGGAGCCGTTGACTGGCATCAAAGAAGACATACGAGAGCTGGGGCACAGAGTGGAGTCTTTGGAAGAGCAGACGGATCAGCTGGCCGAGAGGGGCACGGAGATGGAGGCGAGTATGAAGCGTATACAGGAGGAGCAGCTCAGCATTAAAGACAAATTGGAAGACCTTGAGAATTGCTCCCGCCGAAACAACGTGCACCTGAGAGGCGTCCCGGAGACGGAGGCCTTCGCAGATGCGGCAGCGGTGGTCAAAAAAGTATGTCATTCTTTACTGAGGGGGGACGACGGCGAGGCAGAAATGTCAGCAGTGTCGGTGGAGAGAGCACACCGGGTGTTGGGCCCGGCGCGCTATGGGAGGTCACGTGATATCATGACTTGTTTGACATCATTTGCAGTAAAAGAGAAGATAATGAGAGTGGCTGCTTCCCGGAGGAGATTTATATGGGAAGGCCAGACCGTAGAACTATATTATGATTTATCGGCTGGCACCCTACAGAGACGCCGTGATATGAGACCGGTCACACAATACCTCAGAGAGGAGAAAATGAAATATAGATGGCTCTTCCCCTTTGCGATGCTGATGGACATCAATGGGCAGAGTTTTCGAGTCCTTGGGGAGGAGGAGGAGGAGGAGGCCTGGAAAGTATTGAGGCAGGAGGGGGCCCCCTGCCTACCTGAACAGGCAAAGAGACAGGCAACGGAGGGGTCTAAAGGAGTGAACTCTAGATGGGAGAGGATGCCTATGAAAGGACAGCGCTTGCGGAAGAAGGCGGGAGAAGAAGGTCAAGGAGACACGGACGGAGCTGTGCCAGCGAGACCTACATGATTGTTACCCAGGACTAGGGGAAATGTTAGTTCCACCTGCATAACTGTTGCTAGGCCCAGGCTTCCTTATGTAATAAGGGCCTAAAGGTTGGGGGAGGGGATTTATGGGGGGAATGTGTATATTAATGGAAGTATGGGGGGGTTGTTGTGTGGCTCTGTTGAGGGATATATAAACTGTTGTTGCACTGTTATGTTGTGGGTTTCGAAGTTTAAGGGGGTGGGGGGAGGGGGCTTTGGAAGCTGAATGTGGAACATAGGGGGGGGGGAAGGTTCCCCCTTTTGGATCAGGGGATGGGGGGGCGCATAGCGTCCACGGGACGGTCTCTTCCTCGGCGATAGGCAGAGTGGAGCTCTGTGTGGGGGGGGGAGGTTTTGAAGATGAGCGAGAGGGGTAAGCTGGAGGAATGATTGGAGTCATGGCGGCTGGTGTGAGAGTGGGGAGTTTGAATGTGCGGGGATTGAATTCCCCTCAGAAAAGAAAACTGCTCTGGAAAGAGGTGCGTGTGCAACAATGGCAGGTGGTGTTTGTGCAGGAGACCCATCTGCGTCAACGGGATGAGCGATTGATGGGGGGGGGGGGAGCGTTCCAGGGGTTCTTTGCAGCAGAGGAGGGGGATCGAAGGAAGGCTGGAGTTGGTATTCTGATTAAGCAAGATGTGTCCTTTAATGTGGGGAGGGTGTTCCGGAAAGGGGACGGGAGAGCGGTGGGAGTAGTGGGGGAATGGGGGGGGGGGGGAACAGGTGACTTTCCTCTCGGTCTATGGGCCAAATGTGGCTCAGGGACAGTTTTGGGAGGACTTGGGGACATGGTTGGTCGGGAAGACCCAGGGAAGACTTTTGGTGGGGGGGGATTGCAATATCGCGCTGGATGGTAGGAAGGGGAAGGGGGAAGGGAGGGATGCGGGGCCGAGACGATTTCAGGCGTGGATGCAAGATTATGGAGTGGAGGACTTATGGAGGTTGGCCCATCCTTTAACTAAGGATTTTACTTTCTATTCGGCCGTGCATGCGTCATACAGTAGAATTGACTATCTCCTGGGAGATGGCTATTGGAAGGAGGCCTTAGATGAAATTTCCATAGGGGCGGCAACCTGGTCGGATCATGCTCCGGTGGGGGCGAGGTTTGGGTCGCCCCGGGAAACAGGGCGAAGAACGTTTTGGAGGTTAAATGATTATTTATTACAGGGGGAAGGGGTGAGGCAGAGGTTAAAGGAGGTGATTAAAAATTATATGGAATTCAATGATAACGGGGAGGTGACAACGGGGGTACTTTGGGATGGGCTAAATAGGTGGTGAGGGGCCATCTTGTCCAATTGGGAGCGAAACGGAAAAGGGAGAGGGAAGACGAGGCGTGCCGCCTCAGGGAGAAGTTGGAGGCTTTGGAGAGGGTGCATAAACAGAGGGGGGGGGTTTAAGATTGCGGGGGCAGGTTGAGGAGATAAGAAGGCAATTAAATAGCCTCCAGTTGGAGCAGATATCCCGCCAACTTGACCGGGCGAGACAGCGGTATTATGAGTTTGATAATAAAGCAGGGCGCCTCCTGAGTAACAAACTTACTTCTCAGAGGCAGCGGAGGGCTATAGCAAAAATTAAAGGCCCGCAGGATAGAATATTGTTTAAAGGCAGTGCTATTAGGGAGCGGTTTCGGACCTACTACAAGGAATTGTATGCAGCGGAACCCCCTGGGGATGGGGAGAGAATTCAACAATATCTGTGGAATGGGGGGGAAGGTAAGTGCGAGGTTGGATAGCTCCATCAGGGAGGGACTAGACAGGGATATTGCTCTTGAAGAGGTGATGGGGGTCATCAAGGCCTTGGTGGCTGGCAAAGCCCCAGGCATAGACGGGTTTTCTGGGTTATTCTATAAAACATTCATGGAAGTGTTGGGCCCCATTTTGACGAGAGTGTTTAATGCAGTATTGAAGGGGGAGGATCTCCTGGCATCAATGAGCCAAGTGGCCATAGTTGTAATTCCAAAGCCTGGGAGGGATCCAGCTGTTTGTGGCTCTTACCGACCCATCTCGCTGCTGAATATCGATGTCAAGATTTTGGCAAAGGTGCTGGCACTGAGGTTGGGGCTGTGTATGCCGGGGCTTATTCATCCGGATCAGTCTGGGTTCATTATGGGGCGACAGCCGGCAGATGGCATGAGGAGAGTTATCCAATTGGGGTGGTTGGCAAGACAGGAGCACCAGAAAGCCATGTTTCTCTCTATTGATGCAGAGAAGGCCTTTGATAGGGCGAACTTTGACTTTCTTATGTCGGTACTGGAGTACATCAGGGTGGGCCCTAATTTTAGGGCGTGGATAAAGGCGTTGTATAAGTCTCCGGAAGCGGCAGTCCATATAAATGGGGGATATTCTGAATTCTTTCCTTTGGGCCGAGGGACAAGGCAGGGATGCCCATTGTCCCCGCTGCTCTTTGCACTAGTTATGGAGCCCTTGGCTGCTAGGATTAGATCGGTGCAGGATATTCGTGGTATAGAGGTAGGAGCCTCGCAGCATAAGATGGCAATGTTCGCGGACCATCTGCTATTCGCACTGACTCAGCCTATTGTTTCCTTGCCACTCCTAATGAGGGAGCTTAGGGAATATGGGACGCTTTCGGGATTTAAGGTTAATTGGGATAAAACGGAGGCAATGTCTTTGACACTGCCACCTCAGGTGGTTGAGAGCTTGAAGGCTTCGTTCCTGTTTTGCTGGGTGAGCAAATCACTAAAATATTTGGGAGTACAGATTACGGCGCACCCTCTTGGGTTGTATAGAGCAAACTACCCGCCCTTATTTGGGAAGTTGCGGAATGATATGGCACGCTGGAAAGGGGCGGAGTTATCTTGGCTGGGGAGGATTGCTGTTTTGAAAATGAATCTGTTGCCTCGTCTTCTGTACGTATTCCAAACGCCGCCAGTGGGGTTGTGAGTACAGACCTCCGACAGTTGCAAAACCAGATCTTTGCTTTTGTTTGGGGGAATAGTCGACTGAGAGTGAGTAGACGGGTGTTGTACGCAAATCGGGAGAGGGGAGGATTGGGAGTCCCCGATGTGGGGAGATACTATGCGGCAGCCCAGCTGAGGCAGGTCTTTGAGTGGAGGGATAAGGGGATGCCTCATAAAAGATTTAGGGAAGTGGAGCAGTACTGGGCAGAGGAGATTCCTTTGAAGCATTTGCCGTGGATTTGGGATAAACTGCCGGAGGGGAGGTGGAGGGATAACCCCTATATATGGCATCTGCTCATGCAATGGAGGAAGGCTCGGAGAAAGTTTTGCCCAGGGGCGAGTTTTTCACTGTTGGGCCCGGTGAGAAGGACCGTTGGATTTATTCCGGGTAGAGAAGGGGTCTTTCAACGTTGGGAGAGGTTGGGCTTGGATACCTTTGATAAATTTGTAGATGAGGGAGAAGCGATTCCCTTTTCCGACCTTAGAGTAAAATATCAGATGAGAGGGGGGTCTTTTATGCGCATATGCAAGTTAAACACTTCCTGTCCAATAAGTTGAATCGGGAGATCAGGGAAGAGGCAAAAGATGACAGGGAAGCATTATGGCAGAGTTTATTTATTTTATTTATTTATTTATTTAACAGTCGCTTATATACCGCTACCTTCCACAGATCAGGTGCGGTTTACAGTGAACAAAATGACAGAGTAACATATCTGTTTTACATGAAACATTAGTAACTACGTACAATTTTGCTATTACATGGAACATTAGTAACTATGTACAATTTTGCTAATGCATTAAACATGATTGAACTATATACAGTAATAATTTGTTATATAAACTTTTTGCAACTATTTACATAGTTCTATTTACCGGTTTTACAAATAGTTTTTAAATAATCTTTTAATTGTGATTAGTCTGCATGAACCATTATTGTCATTATCCATTTCCTGTTAGGGGTAATGAATTTACTAGTGTGCCGAAGTGGGAGGTGAACAGAAATGTTTTCAATTTCTTGCGAAGCTCCTTTATTTCATTTAATGCTCTTATTTCATCAGGGAGGGAGTTCCATAGGATGGGAGCAGCATGTGAAAATGCTTTTTTATTGGTTGTTTTTTTAGTATTTGTGAATTCTTTTGGAATCCTTATTTTATTCTTGTGGCCACTCCGTAGTGAAGTTTGGGATGTGTCTATGGTGATAAGTTTTGTTAAAGAGGCTGGGGCAATATTGTTTAACGCCTTGAATGTAGTAATTATCAATTTGTAATTTATTCTAGATTGTATTGGGAGCCAATGTAAGTTGGCAAGTATAGGTGTTATGTGTTCAAATGGGGGAACCTTCATTATAGTTCTTGCTGCTGCATTTTGGGTAAGTTGGAGTCTCTTAATGTTTTGCTTTGTTGTTCCTAGTAGAATGAGGTTGGCAAAATCAAAGTGTGGTGTGATGATAGCCTGGATAATGCTCAAAAATTCGTGTAGGTGTACAAGGGGATGTAATTGTTTTAAAATTTTGAGTTTAAAGTAGATTTTTTTTGGTTATGTTTCTGATATGAGTGTTCATACTAAGGTGTGAGTCAAGGGTCACACCTAGGTATTTTACTTCATTTTTTATATTAATGTTGTGATTTTGGAGTATGATGTGTGTTGGAGGGATGTAGGATTGATTTTTTGTTACTATTAAAATATCGGTTTTAGCATGATTGATGTGGAGATTGTGATCTGCTAGCCATTTTGTTAATTCATTGAAGCATTCTGTTAATAGTTGCAGTGGAAGTGTTGGGATTGTAAATGGGATGTACATCATCATATCGTCTGCATATATGTGATAGTGGACTTTAAATTTTTTGAAAATGTTGCAGACTGGTTGTATATAAATATTAAATAGGAGGGCGGATAGGGCGGAGCCTTGGGGGAGACCGATTACCTGTTTGTAGGTTTTAGAAGTTTGAGTGCTAATTCGGACGGTTTGGGTTCTATCAGTTAGATATGATGTGAACCAATTATGTACAGTTGAGTGTATTCCTATTTGTTTTAATCTGTTAAGCAGTACAGCATGGTGTACACTATCAAACGCCGCAGAGATGTCAAGAAAGAGTAGGATGAATGCTTGTTTCGGGTTGTCAATACCCCTTGTCAGGGTATCGAGGAGTACTGTTAGAAGTGTGTCTACTCCATGGTAGGGATGAAAACCATATTGTTGGTCATCAAGGGGGGCTGAATTTTCTATGTGTTCCTGTGTTTGGGTTTGGACCACCTTTTCAATTAGCTTTGCCATAAAAGGAATGCTTGAAATAGGTCTGTACGAGTTGGGAAAGTTCAAGGGGGCTGATAACTCAATTGTATCGGGGACTGGGGGGAGGGGCTCCGGAGAAATTTAAGCACCAGACTGATTGGGAAAGAGACCTGGGGAGGGCTCTGGATGAACAGGAGTGGAAGCGAGTGCATATGAGTATAGGCCGACAGGCACTGTCGGTAGCGATTAGGGAAACATCCTATAAACTGCTATATCGGTGGTATTATACCCCGATGAGGCTGCATAGGATGTTTCCGGGAGTGTCGGATAGGTGTTGGCGGCAATGCGGGGAGGAGAGGTCTTTTATTCATGTGTGGTGGGAATGTCCCCAGGTAAGGTTGTATTGGGAGGGAGTGGGAGAGTAAATCACCAGTATCTTTGGGGGGGATCAGTGGAAGTAAATATGGGATTTGGGTTGTTGGGAATTTGGCCCGAAAAGATTGCTAGAAAACAAGAATGACCCATACAAGCATGTATCCAAGCTGCCAGGAGTGAGATTGCTAGGGCCTGGAAGCAAGTGCATCTACCGAGTTTGGCACAATGGAAGATCCGATTGATGGAGCAGTTAACGGTGCTCAGGCGCCAGCAGTATGAGAAGTTTAAAGGCTTATGGTTACCTATGCTGGAATTTCTTGAAGGTTGATATGCCTCCTTGGGGGAGGGGGGTGGGTTGGGGGGGAATTATAAATAGTTGGTAATGTATGATGACCTGCCGTTTGTATTTTTTGCTGATACCAACTTTGAATAAATAATAAATTTCAAAAAAAAAAAAAAAGACGAGACAGAGTCTCCCGTACTGCAATCGTCCTTTCTCGCCCCCTGCACGGCGACATGACAAAAGAGTCGACCACCGGACGGACAAACTCAAGAGAATAACCTTCACGAACGACCGCCAACACCCATTGATCAGATGTTATCTGGATGCAGGCAGGAAGAAACTCCCGAAGTCAACCCCCTACCAGCTGAATTCCTGTCTGGGTCCACCTCGCTTCATTGTGCTTTCCGAAAACCCGAGGAAGAGGGACTAGCCAATCCTTGGCCTGCTCCCCGGAATCCTACAAAACTTTGACCTAGAGAGGAAAACCGTCCTCTTTGAAAATCTCCCAAAACGGGAGGTACGAAAACGTCTGAAATCCCGAGTTTGCCCACAGGAAGGTAACAGGGCTCGGCTCTACTTCGGTTTATCCTCCGGCAAGCGACCTCCTTTAGAATCCCCCAAATCCTTGACCAGCTTATCAAGATAGTCTCCAAACAGCTTCCCCTTAAAAGGAAGCTTGTTAAGACGCGACTTAGAGGAACTGTCCGCCGCCCAGTTCCGTTAAGACGCGACTTAGAGGAACTGTCCGCCGCCCAGTTCCTGAGCCAAAGATAGCGGCGTGTGGCTACCAAGGAAGCCATGTTCAAAGACAACATCCAATAGAGCCTTCTCACTATTTGTACCAGGAGCATGGAACTCTCTCCCCCCAGAAATTCGTGCCATCACTAATATCATTTCATTCAGAAAGGCTATCAAACATCATCTGTTCCTAAAATACTATTCCAATCTCATTCCCCCAGCCAATCCCAACATAATACACATCCTCACCAAAACTCACACTTAACACAACCCCAACTAGAAAATTCGTTAGCCTGACACTCCTCCTGTTACTTATCCGTTTTTCACAATACAATGCCTAACCATGCCCTTCATATGATGTTTAAACCTCTACTTACATAACACTGTACATAGTTTTTTTCCCCTGTTTCATCCAAGTTTGTATCCCCTGTTTATTGTAAACTCAGTGTAATATGTTACATTGTTGTATACTTTGTTCAAATGTAAACCGCACTGATTGTAATAGCGCGGTATATAAGAAATGCAAATAAATAAAAAATAAATAAATAAATGCTATTCCCCCAACCTCTAATAAGATCATATTGGACATCAGCCAAATATGCGGAACCTGACTCAAGTCTTGTCACATCAGCTAGCTGCTCCTGCGTTTGCTGAACTGGTTGCTGCAAACGCGACCAGCGAAGGCATGCTCTCGCAACCCAAGCTCCACAAACAGAGGCCTGCAGAGCCAGAGCATTAACCTCAAAAGCTTGCTTCAATAAGGCGTCCACCTTCCGATCTTGTACGTCCTTCAAAGCCGCACTGCCTTCAACTGGAATGGTAGTCTTCTTCGTGACCGCTAAAACGGCCACATCTATACGCGGAGAACGAAACACTTCCCATTCTTGATCCGCCAAGGGATAGAGATGATTCATGGACCTCACACCACACAAGCCTGCCTCTGGCACATCCCATTCATCCTGAATCATCTGCTTAACCACACGGTGAAAAGGAAAAACCGCCTGGGACATTCATACCGCCTGAATGAGAGGATCCTACAAACCCTCATCCTCCGCTGGTACCACCGACGAAAGGTTGAGAGCCTGAAGGGACTCCGTAATGAGCGCTGTCATCTCCTCCCTTCGGAAGACCCGGATAATCCTTGCTTGATCTTCAGGTTCCTGAATCTCACCCTTCCTCTAAATCCTCCATCCTGGCTTCCGGCTTCAGCTCAAGGTCCTCTGCATCCGGCCAGCTCGAACCAAGAGGCTGATCTTCCACTGACCAAGCCCTCTTAACTGGTCTACCATCACTACCACCGAACCTTTCGGTGGCCGCTTGGCCTCTTGCCGCCCCAATAAGTGATTCTACAATATTAAACTGGTCTGTTCTTGAAGTGATAATAGAACCATATACGATCAATAGAAATCACTCCACTGCAACTTCAGGCAACTTAAACATACAGTAATTCAACTTATAGCTGAGATCACATATCACACATTTATATATTTATATTACTTAACATGCGCTTGTATGGTCTCAGACTCGTCGGCACTATGATTTGATTGTAAAACTTCAAAAAGTGCCTAATAGCATCAATGACCAATATGCACTCTTTTCAGTGTAATGATAATCCCATAGGTGAATTAAAAATTTTTTTTTACAATGATTGCTTAGCTTTTAAATATATCCCAATGATTGCTTAGCTTTTAGATGTATCCCAACGCCAACTTTTAGTGCCCATTTCCTGCGTTTCACTTGTGAACCGAGTTTCTTCAGGGGATTTTAATAAAAGCTGAAAATGATGAACAAAACAAAAAATCCATCACCAAAAGAACATGTTCAGTGCCTCCAAAAATTTCTTCTAAGAAATAAGTGAGGCATCCGCGGCTGCCCCCTGCTGCCGTAAGCCTGATGAAGCAGCAGCACAAAATCTGGGGAGAAACCTTTGAAAGCTGCCCCAGACACCATGGGAGTGGCAGAATTACCGGGCAAAGCCAAATTTGAAGTAGGAAGAGCAGACGGAGACTCCTGCAGAGACTCCCCTTCCGCAAAAACGGCAGCACCCTGTGCCACCAGAGCAGTGCCTTCTTTAGAGCGATCCTGCATTTCTTGCTCCATAGTAAGCGCCTCAGATGCACAGCCACGACACACCCTCACGTCTGAGACCGAGCCCCTATGGGCGCCACAATCCAGGCATTGTGGCCACGTAGACATTAGCGCTACAGGATCCGAGAGACTGGATAGTAAAGGAAATGGCTCCTGCAGACCACCAAAAAGGGCAACAAAACAAAAACGTGCAGAATCATCATCTTTTTTTTTTTTTTTTTTTTACTTTTCTGTATTGGCCCTTTAAGAGCTCCAAAACATTGAAAATTAAAAGTAATCAAAATTAATTTCAAGTAACCAGAAAACTACAAGGATTAATTAAAGAAAGCTGTCAGTAAAGAAAAATAGCACTGTGAAGAAAAACGGCAGGAAAAAGACCCGCCAAGATTCTGAGCTCTGCTAACCCACAGAACATGCTTCACACTTGGCAGCAGGCCTCAAAAACGCTTACAGGACACTAGTAGCAAAGATTTAAACACTCACCTCTTCCTCTGAGACCTTAGGATTCTCTCTGCACCCCGTTAAAAATAATGGGCTTCCTGTGAGCAGTACAGCTGAGAAAGGCTATCAGCCAGCAGCAGCAGCAGCAGAGAAACAAGGCCCGACGACAGTTTCTGACTGGAAATCTGCAGCACAGAAAACTGTGCTGGTAAGGAGATGAAAAGCCTGCTAAAGAACTCCCCTCCGTGCCAACAAGGAGGGGAGAGCAGGCGAAGGGGACAGAAATAAACAGGAGGGAGAAAAGAGACTCTTCTAAATCCCTTCCGATCCCCTCTCAGCCCTTGCTTTTTTTTTTTTTATCAAGCTTTAATGAGCTTTAAAGCTACAGATCAAAAGAAAAAAACGTTATAGGGAGAAAAGAAAAACTAAAAACCCTAGCTAAGCTGCCTAAAGCTCCTTATCTGCTCCTCTAGTGAGCCCAGCACTTAGGCTCACTACCCTCCAGCTGCATGGAGACTGGACACACTGGGAGCTGATGGGAGATGTCAGCAGGATATCTCCAGTGGTGTCACAGTTCTGACATGCCCAGTCCCCATGCTGCGGTAGAGGTGCACAACCCAGATAAGGAATAATTATTTATGGTTATATTTATGCTCTTAGTGTGCCATAAAACCCCTGAAGAAGGCATCGCCGAAACAAGGCTGTGTTGGGTCTTGTTCTATTCACCTCAGATTTGTGAATTTATGAATAAAGGATGGTTTGTTAATACCATGTTCTGGACTGGTTTGGACTAATTTTACATGGTACCATGCTTTCTGTTAGACTTTTCCTGTTCTGCTACAGGCCCTGCCTTCGGGGGACACTTGGGGGTATATCTCAGTGTGGCTTCTTTCAGCAGGAGTCAAGCAGTTCTGCCCGCCTCAGTGTCCTGTTGGGTTTTAGTGGACTTCTGTGGTACAGGGCCTGAAAGGACCATTCTGAAGGTCCATGTCTGAGGCTTCTATGGGGGGAAAGATCCTTTACAATCCATTCCCAGCATCTCTGGAATCCGCTGAAGTAGCTGTGCTGCAGCTTTTGGCTTCAAGGCTTCCCCCAGCTTTTCTCATTATGAATGGATAGTGGGGCTTATCTTCCTTCTTAGAGTAGAGTCTTCAGACTCTTTGCTGCGGCTGGTGTATGGGTAGAGAGATTGAGTCTAAAGTTCATTACAATTTCTCATGCCTCCTGCCAATTGGACTACATCCATCCTTGGAGATTTGAGAGAAGTAATGGCAGAAATCAAGTCCTCTATTGCCCATTCACCCTTGGAGACATTTGGGTCCAGTGTGCATCCTGCCTGGTAAGCGTGCTCAGGAGTGAGTTGCAGCTCATACAACCCTCTTGCATGGGTGTCCCCAGAGGACAGTTTATAAGCCTCCGGGCTTTAGTGTTTTACCTTTGTGAGGTTATATAGATGACTCCTCTTCTTACAGGATAGTCAGTCTTGTTGGACATCTTCCTCCCACCCTGAGTCATGACTGCTTGGGTACATCATACTCATCTGGACTAGTCAAGAAGGATAAGGAAGGAGAGATTTTAACATACCCGATAATCTCATTTCCTTGAATCCTGCTAGACCAATCCAGGACCCATCCTGGAAGATGACTCCTTTTACAGGTTGGAAATCCTGCTACCTTTTGTTTATATTAGTGATGTTTCAGCCTGGGAGATTCTTCCTGCAGGTTTGAGGTGGTTTCAGCTTTTGTGAAAGGTAGAGTCAGTCTTGTGGGGTGTGGCTCTACCTTTTCATAATGAGAGCCAATTACTTAATCAAGGTCTTAGTGACAAGGATGTGTGTGTTTAATAACGTTACCTGAGTTTTTCCGTTTTGCTTACTGCTTGGGAAGTATCATACTGGCTTCACTCAGTGCTGTACCAGAGGATATACCAGATGATCACATCACTGAAAGTTGCTCAAGTCTGCCTCCATCTGCTAGCAGGGGACATAACCCACTCATCTGGACTGGACTAAGTTATTAGATATTCTAAAATCTCTCCTTTCATATCTTTGTCAGACTATTGTGTCCTACTTAATGTCCAACAAAATTATGTTTCTAGTATTAAAAGCTTTAAAATCTATTAAATAATGCAGGGAATTATAAACAAAGAGAAAAGGAGAGTGGAATAGCAGTAAGCTGAGTACCAAGGAAGTCAGGGTTGAAATCCTGCTGATGGTCCTTGTAACCTTAAATAAGTCACTATCTTCCTTTGCCTCAGCTACAAATATATTCTTAATGGGGCCTATTTACTAATTATACACTTAAATCACATAAATGCATGTTAGTTAATGAGTTCCTTTTGACTGTAAGGCCCTCTACACACCAAAACGTATCTACTGTACCGCAAAGATAACTTGCCTTCAACTGAATATAAGCAAATACATACATAAAATAAATATTTACCATTCTCATCCAAGTTGGTACAAAGCCTTTGTATAGGGACAAGAATCCTTCCCCTCGTATAGCCTGTATCAAGCAGTCAATGGAGGATTTGTAGAGCAGTCCCCTTGAAATACATAAAATTAAGTTTACTAACATTATGGTTTAACCAATATACTGAAAATAATTTGCATAAATAAGTGTTTTACAATTAAAAGAACATATTTGAATAATAACATTTAAATTCTATAATTTATTTATTTAGATGTGCTTATATACCGCTTTTCACGAGGTCAAAGCGGTTTTACAGATATATGCTAACAGGCACTTTTTTTTTATTCCCTTGTCCCCGAAGGGCTCACAATCTAAGCGTACCTAAGGCAACGGAGGGTTAAGTGGCTTGCCCAAGGCCACAAGGAGTGGCCATCGGACTAGAGACCGCAGTCCCTCTGGTCTGAGATTACTTGTCCCTATGTGGGAATTGAACCCATGGCCCTCCAGCCTGAGGCAACCTGTCCCAGCCACTGAGCCACTCCTCCTTCCTATAAATACATTCTATATTAAAATTTAGAGTTTATACTTACACGATACAAGGTTCCACATTACGAATCACCTCCTAGGAAAAGGATCTAGGTGTCATCGTGGATAATGTTCAAACCCTGTGCTCAGTGTTCAGGGGCAGCCAGGAAAGCAAATAGAATGCTAAGAATCATAACAAAAAGAATGGAGAATAAAACTAAGGATATTATAACACCTTTGTATTGCTCCATACTGCGACCGCAGCTTGAATATCATGTGCAATTCTGGTCACGATATCTTAAAAAGGATATAGCAGAATTAGAAAAGGTACAGAGATGAGCCACCAAAATGATAAAGGGGATGGAAAGAAACCTCTATGAGGATAGGCTGAACCAGGACATTCACCCACAGAACTGAATATCTTCAAAACAAAAAAAAAAAATCTGATTCTGATCATCGCACTAACAATCACCACCACCATTCTCCAGTACCAGGCATATTGTGAAATAATAGAAAATCCTACAACAAAGTCACTGAGTATCTATAGAGCAAATCTACCATACCATTACAGCATCAATTTCCAAAACTCACATAAGGAGCCCATCCTACAGTGGGTCCTGGAACATCCATACACCTATTTGAAAAGCTGAATAAGTCAAATTACTAGAGTACAGTATAGATCTTTATGTACAAACTCCATGTTAACAAACACCTGGCCTCAGTCACACACTCAAAACACTGATGGTAAACAGGCAGTCCTACTGGCATGAGACAGGAAATGCCTGTTTACCATCAGCACCAGCAGATTCTACTTTAACAGAGCCGTGGGAAAGAAGGGAAATGCTCTCCCTTCGCGGCTCTACAAAGCTGAGCCGGCATCGGTAAAACAATGGCAGGGCTCTCCCGGGGCAGCGGGGGGCCGCGGGGCATTTGATTCTGCCGCTGCAGCAGTAGCAGTGGCTTCTCCAGCCGTTCTATTTTTTTGTTTAAATTTTGAAGGCCGAGCGAGGCGGCCTTTTTGGGGGCATTTTATGCTGCCCCCAAAAGGTGGCCGCCTGAGGCCACTGCCTTACTCGGCCTCATTATAGAGCCACCCCTGATCAACATTGCACACAATATTCAAGGTGC
Organism: Ichthyophis bannanicus; assembly: GCA_033557465.1. Lineage (NCBI taxonomy): Eukaryota > Metazoa > Chordata > Amphibia > Gymnophiona > Ichthyophiidae > Ichthyophis > Ichthyophis bannanicus. Next base: position 1,113,346,444 of record CM066033.1, on the reverse strand, counting down.
GGTCGCACCATGGAACGATACAGAGGCATTATAATATCCTTGGTTTTATTTTCCATTCCTTTCCTTATAATTCCTAGCATTCTATTTGCTTTCTTGGCCACCACTGCACACTGGGCGGGGGGTTTCAATGGATTATTGGATTAACCCTCCATAGCCCATGTTCCCTGTAAAATAGTTATCTCCAAGTTATAATGCCCTGTTCAATGTAATTTCAGTTTGTTCAATGTAAACCGCACTGATGCAGAATAGCGCGGTATATAAGAGAATATAAATAAATTATCCATGACGATGCCTAAATCTTTTTTCCTGGGTGGTGTTTCCCAATGTAGAACCTTGCATCATGTAACCATAGTTTGGTTTGTTCTTTCCCAGGTCATAACTTTGCACTTGTCCACATTAAATTTCATCTGTCACTTTGATGTCCAGTCTTCCAATTAGCACAGTTACTTACCTGTAACAGGTGATCTCAGGGAACAGCAGGAATTAGTCTTCACATGTGGGTACGTCGGCACCGACGGAGCCCGCACGGGAATGCTCCCCAGCATCCAATCAGAAAGCCTTTGGGAGCATCCCTCGCGCCTGCGCGGTGACTTCCCGCCTTTCCCACTGCCTCTCCCCAGTTGAGTTTCATAGCTGAGACAGAAGGAGAGGAAGAGGAAAGGAAATAGATAGATAGAACTCCTAGGGGAGGTGGGAGGGTTGTGAAGACTAATTCCTGCTGTTCCCTGAGATCACCTGTTACAGGTAAGTAACTGTGCTATCTCCAGGAACAAGCAGGAATGAGTCTTCACATGTGGGGACTCCCTAGCTGAGGGTGCCATGGGAGATCCCAGAAAATGTGTATCCCTGGACAGGACGGCATTTTCCCAACCTGGATCCCCGGCATCCACTGAGGGATGGGGGGTAGGAGTTGAGGAGAGAAGAGTTGCAGAGGAGCAACAAAAAACTAAAGACCACAGGGGAGATGAGTCTTTAGAATGCATGTCAGGTATCATTAAAGTATTTAATGAACTAGTACCATATAGAGCTTACCTACTGGAATGTAGGAAGTAGAACTGTGATGGAAGGTACTGTAGACGCAGTAGCGGAATCTTCAAGGGAACTCCACAGCAGTGAGGATGAAGTTCCAAACCTGGAATGGGCAGGTGACCCAGGTGTCAACTGGAGCAGGAGAAGAACGGCAGGTCTTCAATGGAAAGCTTTATGTGAAAGCTGAGAACTCTTTCAGGCACAGAGTTATTAACATCGAGGATTAAAAGAAGAAGACTGACCGATCTGGAATTAGCCCAGTCCGGGAGGGAAGAGAAGGTATGGAAAACACCCCTTTTCCCAGGGAAAACAGGAGGGTACTCCGGAACACTGAAGATGTACCCTGTCTTTCCTAGCCAATAAGAAATAGGAAGACATTGATAAGGTGGTGTATAACAAAAATAGAAGCTGTTGACGCCACAGCAATAATTGTGAGTACAACCCGACCCAGTTACCGAGCCATATGATAAAAGGCAAGCGGACTGTCTGGACCCCTTAGAAAGTAAAAAAACCTGTAGTACCCACAGTTAGGGAGATAGTGGGTAATACACAGGGTGCTATGACTATCTCCCAAAAAACGCATACCCATATATATATATAAACTATATACATATCAATACAGATGTGAATATAGCTATATACATATAGATGGGCATGGTTCATGCCCACCCAGGGTACAAAAACCATGTATGCATAGGAAAACAATACTGCCTGCAACTGGGCCACAGAAGAAACATACATATGGGAAATGTGATGCGAAAAACTTCATCTAATAGTAGGGGGCGAAACCACCCGAAGAGTATAGAGAAGCTATTTCTGTGGTACAGAGATGCAGATCAGTATAGTTGCGTGAAGAAAAGAGGACAATATCAGTCTGGGGAGAGCACGGCAGGAGCACTTTAGGCTGCTGATGCGTCCCAAGGACAGAAAAAAGCATAGACCAAGACACCAGGAGGACCCAGCCAAGGGACTCAGGGGTATCATGTACAGTAAAAGAGTATGCGCCGTCCAAGTGGAGCAGAAACAGAATGCCAAGCTGTAAGGAAAAAGAGGGGGAATTCCTGCCAGATTGGGAGCTCCTGGAACAGTCACGCAAAACAAACTTGTCAGCTGCATAATAACGGAAGACAAGAGGGCATAATTATCTAGATAGCCATGGATTGACTATATAAGCCTCTTCAATTATATGAAAGACCCTCAGAGACAAAGTCCAAAGCTCTATGGCAAGGGCCCATAGTGGGAAGCCTCTCTGACGATGGCAGAGAGCATCGTGCAGGAGATGGGACTGACAGAAGTCGACAGGTTGCCACATCCTCGATAAGGACATGGCCAGGAGAAGATAATCTGCAGTGAGTGTCAGCACGCAGATAGATGAGAGCAGCGCACTGGAACTCCTGCACGCACAGCAACTGAACAAAACAGCAGAGGGGATTCTCCGGTATGAAACAGGGAGAAGACAGACCAAGGGAGCGGGGGTATTCCGGCCCTGGCTGAGGAGTTATCCAGAACATGCGTTAAAGGATGACAGAAAACCTACACTGGGAAGAAAGAGAGAGGGAGACGTTCCAGTATGGTACCGATTCCAGCAGGGGAAACCCTGGAAGAGAGGGGTTGAAGGTGACGTACCATATGGTAAGTCAGCAGAAGGAAAGAATGTCCATGTGGGGACAGGAGCTATGATGGGATAGTGGTGATCTCCCTTTATAGCAATAAGAAAGGGAGAATACCGAGACCTATGGACAAAAGCATACTGAAAAGAAAACCCAGTGTAGAGTTGGAAGAAAAAGCTTCTGGTAATTGTAGGCTGCAGCATACAGGAGCCTAGGGCTGCCGGTTATGATTATCCAGGTGAGAGCCTGGGAACTTCAGACCAGGATGAGATGTCCCTTGCTTGGGGACTTCTGGAGGGTGAGCAGAAGGAGGATGAAACTTTCTTTTCTTAGGGAAAGAAGGTTTGGTAGGACATTTCCTACATCCTGGGGAAACAGAAGGCTTAGGATGGTTTCCAGAACTAGGAAAGTCAGTAGAGCACAGAGCAACCTGACGTAAAGCCTCTTTATTGAAGAGATTTTCTCCAGTACACGGAGAATTACCCAGTGTATGTTGTGCCCATCTGCTCAGGTCTGAAGCCTGCAGCCAGGCTGTACGACGTGCTCCAATGGCAATAGCAGAGGACCTGCTAACAGACTCAAAAGAGTCTAGAGAAGCACGAGAAAGAAACCAAGAGATATTCCTGCTATGGTGAAGAAGCAAGGAATAGTCAGAGGCCTTAGGTTCTGACAAAAAAGGAGACAAAAGAGATAATTTCTCTGTGACCTCCCGAAGTGTTAGACTCATATAGAAGATATATGAAATAATTCTGGAAGCCAACATGGAAGTACGGAAGGTTTGACGCCCAAAGGCATCAAGTGCTTTAGATGCACGACCTGGAGGAGAAGAAGAAGAAGAGAAAAAGTTTCTGCGGTGACAGGAGGTACGTCCTGCCGGCTCCGCGGAAAAACGAAAACTGGGGAGAGGCAGTGGGAAAGGCGGGAAGTCACCGCGCAGGCGCGAGGGATGCTCCCAAAGGCTTTCTGATTGGATGCTGGGCAGCATTCCCGTGCGGGCTCTGTTGGCGCCGACGTACCCACATGTGAAGACTCATTCCTGCTTGTTCCTGGAGATTACCACGATCCTCTTGCAATTTTTCACATTTCTCTTGCGTTTTAACAACTTTGAATAATTTTGTGTCATCTGCAAATTTTATCGCCTCACTTGGTATTCCTATTTCAAGGTCATTTATGAATATGTTAAAAAAACTGCAGGCCCAGGACAGATCCCTGGGGTACTCCACTATTCACCTTTCTCCATTGAGAAAATTGGCCATTTAGCCTTACTCTGCTTTCTATCTTTTAACCAGTTCCTGATCCACAATAATACACTGCTTCCGATCCCATAACTTTTTAAATTTTGCTAAGAGTCTCTCATAAGGGACCTTGTTAAAGGCTTTCTGAAAATCCAGATACTCTATACCAACCGGCTCACCTTTGTCTATCTGTTTATTCACACCTTCAAAAAAAAATATAACAGATTAGTAAAACAAAAAACTTTTGTTGGCCAAATCCACATTGGCTTTCTCTCATTAAACCATGAGTATTCACATGTTCAGTAATTTTATTCTTTATAATGGTTTCTATCATTTTGCCTGGTACTAACGTCAGGCTCATCGGTCTGCAGTTTCCTGGATCACCCTTGGAACCCTTTTTAAAAAATTGGTCTTACATTGTCCATTTTCTAATCTTCTGGTACTACAGATGATTTTAATGATAGCATTTGCATACAGGCATTTTAGGGGTTGTATTTTATTCATATTAATCTGGTTATCAGTTGATAGGGGTAATTTGGAATCTTTCAGCTCTGTACTTAAAGATACCTGGATTACTTTTATCTTTATTGGAACCTCTGCAGGGTGCTCTAACTTCCCTCTTTTGCTAGTATCCTTCAAGGCATCCTTCTAAACCATGAGCTCTTTGGTGATTGTTGGCTTTTTCCTATTATCTAGTCTAAAAGCTGCTCTATCTCCTTTTTAAAGGTTAATGTCAGCCTGGTTAAAGGAGGAGCCCATCCCTGTGGAAGAGCCCCTCCCTTCCCCAGAATGTTGCCCAGTTCCTAGCGAATCTAAAATACTCTTTGCACCATTGTCTCATCCATGCATTGAGACTCCTGAACTCTCCCTGCCTTTTGAATCCTGCGCATGGAACAGAAAGCATTTTGGAGACTGCTACCCTGAAAGTTCTGGATTTCAACTTCCAACCTAAAAGCCAAAATTTAGGCTCTATAACCTCCCTTCCACACTTTCCTATGTCATTGTTACTAATATGTACCAACACAGCAGACTCCTCCCCAGCACTATCTAAATCAGCGGTTCTCAACCCGTGGGTCACGACCCCCACAGGGATTGCCTCACTCCGCCGTTAAAAAAAAAAAAAAAAGCACCCAAGTTGCTGCCGCTGCCGAGTCCGCTTCTCAGCAGCGGCAAACTCACCGCCTCCCAGTCCCTTCTAATGCAGCCGTGGCTCCCTGCCTCTTAGGGAACCGCGGCTATGCCAGTAAAACCTTTGCGGAGCCTTCCTGTCTCTTAACGGGCTCCGTCCGTGCAGCATTGTTCCGCCTCCAAAGGAAGTTGTTTACCACTTCCTTTGGAGGCGGGACAATGCTGCACGGAGCCCGTCGAGAGACAGGAAGGCTCCGCAACGGCTTTACAGGTATAGCCGCGGTTCCCTAAGAGACAGGGAGCCGCAGCTGTAGAAGAACAGCAGGGCAGCAGCAGGCAGAGGGGAGGAGGGGGCAGGGAACCTGCAACGGGGCTGACATGGAGGGATGGATGGATGGAGGGAGGGGGGGTCTGACATGGACAGGGGGGGCTGACATGGAGAGAGGGGAGGGGCTAACACTGATGGATGGAGGGAGGAAGGGAGGGCTGACATGGACAGGGGGGCTGACATGGAGGGAGGGAAGGAAGGAGGGGGGCTGACATGGAGAGAGGGATAGAGGGAGGGGTGGCTGACATTGATGGATGGAGGGAGGGGGGCTGACATGGATGGATGGATGGAGGGAGGGAGGCTGACATGGACAGAGGGAAGAGACAGGGGGACATACTGTACAGACGGGCAATAAATGCTGGACAGAGGGGAGAGACAGTGCGGGTTAGGATTATAATGGGCAGATGGGGGGGCTAGGACTGGTAATGGGTTGATTAGGGAAGGCTAGGACTGGGAATGGACTGATCAAGGGGGGTTGGGACTGGTAATGTGCTGATAGGGGAGTAGGACTGGTAATAGACTGATGGGGGGCTAGCACTGGTAATGGGGTTGAGGAGGGACTAGCACTGGAAATGAGCTGATGGGGGGTAGGACTGGTATTGGGCTGATTAGGGGAGGCTAGCACTGGTAATGGGATTGAGGGGGGACTAGCACTGGAAGCGAGCTGATTGGGGGGCTGCGACTGGGAATGGGCTGATTGTGGGGAGGGGAGGATAGAGCTGCTGGCCCTGGAAGAAAACTGGGGGCTAAGGCTACAAATGGGCTGATACGAGGGGATGGGAGAATGGAACTGGAAGAGACTGGATCTGAGAGGGGCTGCCATGGTATTTGTACTAGAAGGGACTGCTCAGTGGGGAAGGAGGGGGACTGGAAGGGAATGGACACCAGTGGCAGTCATGGGAATGCAAGTTGACATTGGAAGGTACTGAGAGTGAGGACTGGAAAGGGGCTGATACTGGGGAGGGTTACTGGGACTGGAAATAGGCTGATAGAAAGAAGTGAAGAAAATGAAAGAAAAGATAAGAAATGGCAGATGGACCATAGACCACAGAAAGAGAGGTAAGAGAAAACAGGAAAGCAGAAGCCTCAGATCAGGACCAGCATGATCAGAGAATAAATTGGTCAGACAACAAAGGTAGAAAAAATAATTTTATTTCATATTAGTGATTTGACTACAAAATCATCATAATTTTGAAATCAAATATTGTTACTTGTTATTGTGATTAATTACACAGGTACACTACCAAAAAACTGCCTCCAGTTTTGCAACTGATTCCTATAGATTTTGGGGTGCTGAATCCAGGAAAAATAGCCAAAATGTTCCATCACGTCACGTTTTCTTGCAAAATTAGATTTCTTACCCATATAAGGAATGTTCACATAATTTCTTTTTAGCCGACTGCAGTTTATTTTCTTGGCCCAAAATAGAGGTTGTAATGGTTAACTAACTAGAAACACTCCCTCATGATATTTTAGAGTGTTTTGTATTCATTTTATACATTAACAGGACAATTGGGAGGCGGGGGGCTAAATCCAGTACTCGCGCTGGCGCATGTTCTTTCCTGTTCGCCTCGCCTCGTTCGCTCGCTCAAACACGGTGGTTGCGACATGAACGTTCCTGTCAAATTTCAGTTTCTTGCAAGTTCATTATTACCTTTTGTTTGCTCAGTCGTAATCCAGCTTTATTCCGAAGTGGTTCACTACAGTTGTAGTTTGCAGTGCTGTGTATTTGTGATGGCTCACAGAGCCAGAGGTTGCGTCAACTCTCCGGACAGTTTTTGTTTTATTTGTGGGGAATATACCATGAAAAAGCGGCAGAGGAACATTTCTGCATTTATTAAAAAAGTATATTTCGCCTATTTCGGTTTGAAGTTAGGCGATCAAGTCAAACCGTGGGCTCCTCACAAAGTGTGCAAGACATGTGAGGAAGATCTACGCTTATGGATGAAAGGTAAAAAACAAGCATTTCGTTTCGGAATACCTATGATGTGGCGTGAACAAAGAGACCACAGCAGTGACTGCTATTTTTGCTCTTGCATTGTGAAGGGATACAACTTAAAAAATAAGAACGTAATAAGTTACCCCAACCTTCCCTCAGCAATTAGGCCTATGCCTCATAGCAACGAAGTACCTGTGCCTGAACCACCAAAATCTTTGGATCATATTTGTGTGGACGGTTCTGATCATGATGAGACTCATCAGATGGCTTTTCCCGATGAGTCCAGTACTTCCGAGTTTGAAACTGAACCAGATCCAAAACCTGAACTTTTCTCTCAAGCTGAATTGAATGATTTAGTCCGGGATTTAGGACTCCCAAAAGATGCTGCCCAACTGCTAAGTTCTCGGCTTAAACAGAAAAATCGATTGTCACCAGGAACAACTTTTTATTGGTACCGCAACCGCGAGACACAATTTTTGAAGTATTTCAGCAAAGAGGAAGATTTGGTATTTTGCAACGATATATACGGAGTGATGGAAAAGTTTAAACTCAAGTATGATCCTGCTGAATGGCGGTTGTTCATTGATTCGTCAAAAGACAGCATAAAAGGTGTTCTTCTTCATAATGGCAACACATTCGCTTCAGTTCCTATTGCTCACTCTGTTATTCTCCAAGAAAAATACGAGAATTTGGCCCTGATTCTTCAGAAGATTCGTTATGATGAGCATAAGTGGATGATTTGTGGAGACTTTAAAATTCTATCCATGCTATTAGGGCAGCAATCCGGTTTCACCAAATATCCCTGCTTCCTTTGCTTGTGGGATAGCCGGGCCCGCGACCTACACTGGGGGAAAATAGACTGGCCAATTCGGGAGTATTTGAGACCCGGTGAGAAAAATGTTCTTCATGAGAGCTTGGTACCTCGTGATAAAATTCTATTACCACCTCTCCACATTAAGTTGGGTCTCATTAAGCAATTCAAGTCCCTTCCAAAAGATGGTGAGTTCTTTCGGTACCTTTGCTCAAAGTTCCCCCGACTTTCTGAAGCAAAGCTAAAGGAAGGAGTGTTTGTTGGCCCTGATATAAGGAAACTCATTTCAGATGGAGCATTCGCTGAAACGATGTCTGAGAAGGAAAAAGAAGCCTGGGATTCCTTCAAGGATGTTGTTCTCAAATTCTTGGGGAACAGGCGGGATGAGAACTATAAGGATATTGTTGCCAGGATGCTCAATGCCTTCAAAGGACAAGGCTGTAACATGAGCCTGAAAGTCCATTTCTTGCACTCCCATGTGAACTACTTTCCCGAAAACCTGGGGGCGTACAGTGAAGAACAAGGTGAAAGGTTTCACCAGGACATCAAGGACGCAGACAGAAGGTACCAAGGAAGATGGAACACCACTATGATGGCTGATTTCTGCTGGTTGCTGCTGCGGGAAACCCCAGATGAAAAATACGCCAAGCAGCGCACCAAGAGAAGCATTCGGGGGAAGAAGAAACGGGCCCACCAGGAGATTGATTGACCCAAGAATGACTTTAAAATCTAAACTGTGTTGACAAATAACGTGTTTTTACTAAACTTTGAAATAAAAATTTGCTAGTTATTACCACAGTGTCGGATCTCATTTATTAGAATTTTATTTTCACACCATCGGGTGTTTGTCTTCATGTATTGCAATGGTGCGGTTTGCGTTTTCTATTCTTACATACATACCTGTACAACATTTTTTGCACATTTCTTTGCTTTGCTTTGTGTCTAACCTCGCTCTTATATGCTCAATGTTTGTGCACATGTATGTGGCTGTTTTAAGTGCAGACAATTTTGCTACCATCACAGTGTGTTTTGTTGACATTACTCTATTCTTATGTGCTGCCTTGTTACAATTGTCTTTATTCTTATTTGAATAACTACTAAACAATTAGTATAAAGAATTCATCCAAGAAACTTTTATCTCGATCGCACTCAATCTGAAACGTTCACCTCAAACTGCTAACCCAATGTAGCAAAAAATCTGTACGTGATGGAGCAAATTGGTTACCAGATTTGGATTCAGCGCACCAAAAAACGTAAAAATCAATCGAAACATTAGAGGCAGTTTAAAAAAAATTTTTTTTAGTGTACCTGTGTTATTGTGGTTTAAATAAGTAAATTATATAAATAAAAACGTATTGCAAAGGCCTATAATATATTAATAATTCAACAAATGATTACAGCGACAATGCGTTAACGGTAAAGGAAGAGAGACGCATTTGATTTTATCATTGGGGGTCACTACAAGTTGACCAATGGTAAAAGGGGTCACGGTACAAAAAAGGTTGAGAACCACTGATCTAAATCCTTGTCTAGGGGGCAAATGAGGTGTGCTACCTTTGCACCAGGCAGGCATGCTACCAGGGAAATCCACTGTTTAACCCTGTTTAAGCAGCATGGAATCTGTGTATCTTTTGGGGAACCTGATAGTTATTTGTGACCTGGATTGGCCACTGTTAGAAAAGATACTGGGCTTGATGACCCCTTGGTCTGACCCAGTATGGCATATCTTATATTGTGTTCTTCATGAGCAGGCAAATAATACCGGATTTGCTGTGATTCTTTGAAGGAGAAGACATCTCATCTTCCAGGTTAGAATTATCACCCGAGACATCGGTACTGGATTCTGGGCAGTTGATCTGAATCTCCAGACTGCAATCTTCGCCAAGATCACTTAAAATGCAGCACCCGAGCTGGACTCTGACTTGCCAGCTGACCCTCTTCTGAGTAAACAAGAGATTGTGAGGATGCGGAGGCTCCAGGGTCTGAGTTGCTATGCCAGAAAGAACTAGCTAGCACAGAAAGGAGAATTCTGGGGAAGTTAACCCAGAGAACGGGAGCTCACTGCCAGGATTATGTCCCCCATTCTCGGTGGGAAACAGCAGTCACCGACCCTTATCAGAAGGGGAGCAGTCAGAGGAGCAAGCACTGGATCTCAAAGTCTATTGATCATCATCTGCTGTCTCTTGTAACAAAGACAATATGGCCAGGGCACCCATGTCTCCTCGCTGAGGAGAGGGAGGGGCCCTCCAAGAGTGCATCAGAAGCTTCCATTCAAGAAGTGCAGATACCACAATCCAGCGATGAGGCTCTCCACGTTCTGCAGACCTGGCAGCACTTCTTAGAAGCTGGCATATGAATCTCCATCACCAAAGACAACTGGACAATACAGGGTCAAGGCACACCAAAGCAGCAAAGACAATAATAGCATGCACTAGAGATGCGTGAACTAAGGACCACGCAGCAGTAATATCGTGCACTAGGGCCATGCAGACAAGACCAGCGTGCTACAGGAGCACACCAGGGGAATGGTGTAAGAGGCGTGGCAAAGCACAGGATGCGCAATGAACATGTGCAGGTAATTGGACAAAGTGGGAAAACACTGGTGCTGAACCAACGGATGCCCCAAGCAGCCAAACCAAACTTACACACCACCAGAAGATGAGGTTGCGAGTCTCCACAAACATGTCAGACAGACTTAGGGGTATGTTTATTAAACTGCGGTAATGCCATTCGCATTAGGATCCGCGGTAGAGGCAGAAATACCCAAATAAGGACATGAGCGGTACATTGTTACCGATAACGCGCGTTACAAGGTGCCATAAATTAACGAGCATTAGAGGGCGCCGTGGCACGTTACCACGCGTTAATCTTAAGAAGGCGCGCAGACATGCAAACACAGAAACAGAGCTGTAGCACAATGGTTACTACACTGACTGATGGTACAGGGGTCATGGGTTTGATTCCCCAGTGTGCCTAATGAATAAGGCTGGCTGAGGCATTATGTTTAAGTATTGGGTTGTGAGGAATTTTAGTTTTACTTTAATTAGTGCTGCCAGCAAACACACCCTCACAGTGGCGTAACCTAAGGTGCCGCATAAGGCACCCTAGAAGGCACTCCATAGGGCACATTATAAAGTGCGCTGTCTGCCAAGGCACCCTATAATGTCCCCTATAGGACACCTTATAAGGTGCTTCATAGGGCGCCGTATAAGGCGCCCTATAGGGCTCCTTATGAGGCACCCTAAGGTGACAGTACTCTGAGGGTGTTTCTGCTGGCAGCACTAATATACAATAAAAATAGACAATGCCTAAGACAGCCCTATCAATAAACCCCACTGTGGGTTTTAAACCCATGACCTCTGGCTCCACGGGCAGTGAAGTATCCAGTGGGCTACAGCTGCTAACAAACCCCTGGCTGGCTACAGGAGGACTGCACGGCACCACACAAACATTCTGCTGTGGTTACCAGGATAGGGTCAACCCACCCGTACCCAGGATGCACAGCACATGCAAATCAGCAGTCTACAGATGATCACAAGATGGGGTATGCACCCCCACAGCACGGTAGGGGGTGCCGACGGTGTGTGTTAGTGGCACAGAGTAGCTACAGACTGTCACAGTCCTGTGCTCACCCTGAGGGTGAGGTGGGGTGCCCAGCACCATTTTCGCAGCACCTGGTTTTGCTGAGAAAGGCTATGCTGCAGGTCCCCATCAGTGCCAATGTGTGATAGGTAGTCCTTGCAAACACCCCTAGGATATGCCTGTGTCCATCTATATTTCACATCTAGCCCTTGTGGACTATGATGCATCCAGAAAAGTGCATACCCTGTGTGGGTGCCATGGTCACATGATTTAAGTGAAGGGGGTGTTTGGACCCACAGGCGAATTACGTACCACCACCCAACCCACCCTCTGGGGCTCAGGGTGGGGGACAGGATCTCCCACCTACAGATCCACATTCTACCCCCCTGCAATAGTGGCAGTAGAGGGGACCATCACCGCAGTCCTGCTGGGGATCAGACACCCTACAGGGCAGGCAATGCAGAGCTGTATACATCCATAAAACAATAGCAGGCAGACAGTAGGCCTGGAAATGCACAGCTGCCCCCCCCCCCCCCACTATCTGACATTCTCCAGCAGCAAGCCTCCAGCCGCTGCACCCTGCAAGGTGTTCCAGCAAGACACATACTAGCTGCAGACAGTCTGCTAGCTAGTCCATAGTGCATGTTCCTGGAGGAGTTGCATGTACCCAGAACTGGGATGTCAGCATACACACCAAGCAGATAAGTCAGTGATTTGGCCCCAAAAGAGAACCCATAAATATCACATGAGAGAAATACTATACAGCACTATGGGGGCACCTAGCCATGCCGTGGTCACTGCTCAATCAGGGTGAGAGTGACCTCCCAGCAGGACATGCTGTGGCCACCCTGTCCGTGCAGGTGGTGGCTGGTCACTACAATGTCTGAGCCATTGCCCTATGCTATGTACAGATGGATCCAGGCCAGGCCATCCTAGCCTGGCTATTCCCACGGTACCTAGCTTCTCATTATGCAGATTGGCAGACCAATACTGGAAACCGTGCTAGCAGTGTGGGCTGTGGAGGGTGTTTGCAGCCACCATACACAGGACAGACAGACACACTCTCCCCACACCTATGCCAGCATTGTGTAACTATAGAGGTGTTTGGCAGCCCTGGCCATCACACCAGTCTTGGGCAGCGTGCAGGCATGGCTATGGTAAGCAATAGTGTTGGGGTCACTCCCCAGAGTGGTAAACACCAGACCTGAAGCACACTCCACAAACATCAGAAAGGTTGCTTTGATGCAGCTCAATCAGCAAATTGTGCTTAACTTAGGAATTGCTATCTGCCAGTAATCATAGCAACCTTTTGATAGATGTGTACCGTATTCCCAGGTTTAGGGTGGCATTGCTAAGGTATGCAAGTGCTAGTATTTGGAGATGCACGCAGGGCCCAACATCCTGCCTCTCCAGGAGGCATTGGATAATTTATTTATTTTATTTAGTATACATTTGTATACCGCTACTTCCAGCGATCAGCAGCGGTTTTGATTACAGATTGGAAATTGTCAAATCATGACAGGAAATTTTTGAGGTATAAACACATTGATTAGACAGGAAAGCACAGCACACAGAGAACTATTTTACAGGGAACATGGGCTATGGAGGGTTAAGTGGCTTGCCCAAGACCACAAGGAACACCTGTGGGACTAGAAACCCCAGTCCTTCCGGCCCAAGGTTGCTGTCCTCTAGTGGGATTTGAACCCCCGACCTTCCGGCCCGAAGTACCTTGCCCCAACCACTAGGCCACTCCTCCACTCCAATGGAGCCTGTGGATAATGGAGCCTGTGGATGCGGGTGTGTCTGCCCCTGTTGGCAGCTGCTTTAGGGCAGAGGTTCCCAACTCCAGTCCTGGTGGGCCAAACACTGTTCAGGTTTTCATGCTGTCCCTAATGAATATGCCTGAGATACATCTGCATACCATGGGGGCGGCACATAGAAATGCAGCACAGGCATCTTTATTAGAGGCAGCTTGGAACCTGAATGGTGTTTGGCCCTCCAGGACTGCATTTGGAAGACTCTGCTCTAGGTAATGCACATGTTTATGGTGTCTGTGCTCTGTAGGGTAAAATGTAGGTGTTTTGGGCATGTTTACGTCATCTGCAATAAAGGTTCTGTCTGTATTAGCACGTTTTAGTAGTGGGTAAAATATGGGGACTGGGTTGGCAGGAACCACAGCTGGGACTTGAACCTGTGACCTTCTGCTTCTGAATACACTGGTTTTGTGCACTGCACCACCGTGTTGTCACAGAGTCAGTGCATTCCCTGGTGACACCATGACTGTTCGTCAGACAGGGCCTGTCTGTTGCAGTGCATGGCACCCACCTACACAGGGCTAGGCCACAGTCTGCTCTGGGCAGCTGCCACTGCCCCCTCCACCACCAGTATCCCTCTGCCACCATGCTGACATGCCCTTCTGCTGGTGGAGCGCAGTCTCAGGCCATCCAGTGTGCGGGTAGGCGGCTGCCTATGGTGCAGGTTCTGGGGTAGGGGTGCCTGCATAGGTGTCCACGCTTCCCCCCAGCACCGCCTGCCAATGTTCCGTGCCCTTGGGGGTAGCTGCTGGGTACTATCCCCTGTGACACTATGGGAAACACAGTCGTGCCCATGTTGGGCCTTCAACAGTTGCTGTCTGGCTGCTCTGCTGTTTCAGCATTCATATGGGCCACCTAGGCATCACCCTAGTCCGCACTGTGGCCCAGCTGCACCACAGCATGTGCTGCCTGCGGCTCTCTGTATCCCCTTTTCCGACATCTGTCCAGTTGCCCGTTCCGACATGCCCACCCTGCTGTTGCGGGACATGTGCACACCATAGGACACCTGTCGAATAACAAGGGAAAGCCCTGATCAGCGCTCTTTCACTCTGGGCTCATTCACCTTGTATGGGGACGGAGCATAGACCCTTCCACGATTAATATCTTTTTTTTTGGAGCTTTCTCGGTGGGGGGGTTGATGTTTCCCATTAATATCACTATTGGCCAGCTTGGTTATGTTTTTTTTTCAGTTTGTTGAGGTCATTTTCAATGTTTATGTGCCCTTTTGTTCTGTGCACATGTATCACACATCACTTTTTGTAGGTTTCCCTGCCTATGCTGTACATTGCTGACACTTAAATGGTTTCTCTCCCCTGCAAATGTGCATCTAACGGCAGGTTTTCAATCGCATTAGGATTCAGCTCTTCAGATCAGCGCGTTAGTGTGAATGGAGCCTCTCCCCGCCCCCACTCCGCCCATTGACCCCTTCTCTCCACCCTCTCTCCACCTTCTGCGGTGTTTTACCGTGCCGCGGAACGATCGTTAACGTCTCATAACGCGCGTTAACGTTAGATAACGTGCGTTATGTAACGTTACCGCAGTTTAATAAACATACCCCTTAGTTTTGGTACTCGCCCCCGAGTCCCATGGCAGGTAAAACCATGCTAGGGTCAGAGCTACTTTCTTGTTGCCAGACCTACAGTCACCTACATCTGAAGAACCTTCTTGAAATCTTCAGAGGAGAGCAGGGGGAAGGAGGAGGGCAAGAGCACTGAGGTGTGCAAGGTTGAAGAATCCTTTCAAATTTCTTTTTCCAATCTTCTGGGTGCAGGATAAGGACACAGAGTTGAACCAATTCCCCACCTCCTTATGGCATCCAAAAAGAGCACTGGTTTTAAGGGCATTAAGAGTGGAGCCTCCCGTGTTGTGCTCTAGTGAGAAAGTCACCAAGGGTGGCAACTCACGAGCAAAATCAATCTTTCCTTCTTCAATCTTTCTTATTTTTTCCAGATATCATCAGAGCTGAAAAACTTGCATCCATCATCTGCTGAAGACAGAAATACTGGCTATGCGCCTAGAGGCACAGGCTGTTGATGTCATGGCAAACCTCTGGAACCTCTGTCTCCACATCTACTGGGAGAGGAACACAACACACTTGCCTGAACCGATCTAGCAGGACAACATGGAATTCCAGTGGATATGAACTACGTATTGAAAGAAAAAATATTTTCTCAGTTTTAAATGTGCTACATTGTAGCTTCATTGTGTTTCCCCTAATCTTTCTTTTTGAAGGCGTAAACAACCAATCTATGTTTATCCATTCCATTCCACTCATTATTTTATAGACTTCTAACATATCTCCTCTCAACCTTTCGAAGTTGAAGAGCCCTAACCTTTTAAGGCTTTCCTCATAGGGGTAATCCTTCCATTCTCTATCATTTTGGTCATTCTTCTCTGAACCTTTTCTAGTATTAGGACTACGGCTGTTAGAATCCATTCAAAGGCGAGGATCTTAGACTTTAGGAAGACTAACTTTGCGAAGATGGGCCAATACCTCAGGGAGTCGTTAGTTGGATGGGAACAGCTGAGGGATGTAGAAAAACAGTGGGAAAAACTTAAAGGGGATATTTTAAGGGCAACCAAACTTTGTTAAAATGGTAAATAAAGGTAAAAGATAAAAGGAAAAGGAGACCGCTATGGTTTTCGAAAGAAGTAGCTGAACAAGTGAAGAAAAAGAGGGAGGCCTTCATGAAATACAAGAGATCACAGAGAAGGGAAGACAGGCATCTGTATTTGGAAAAACTTAGAGAAGCTAGCAAAGTAGTCAAGAAGGCAAAGATTCAAAAGGAGGAGGAAATAGCCAATGCAATAAAATGGGGGGATAAGACGTTTTTCAGATATATTAGTGAGAAGAGGAAGGGCAAGAGTGGTACTGTCAGACTCAAGGGTGCAGGGGAGGAATATGTAGAAGCTGATAAGGATAAAGCGGAATTGCTTAACAAATACTTTTGTTCTGTGTTCACAGATGAAGAACCAGGAGCAGGACCTCAGAAAACACCCACAAATAGAAACAGAAGCAAAGGACATCTTGAACAATTTTCAAAAGACTGTGTTTGTGAGAAACTATCTCAACTTAAAGTAGACAAAGCAATGGGACCGGATGGGATACACCCGAGAATACTGAGGGAACTTGGGGACGTTCTAGCAGCTCCACTGACTGACCTTTTCAATGCCTCGTTGGAGTCGGGAGTGGTGCCAAAGGACTGGAGAGAGGCTCATGTGGTGCCTTTACACAAAAGCGGAAGTAAGGATGTGGTTGAAAACTACAGGCCGGTTAGTTTAACTTCGGTGGTGAGTAAATTATTGGAAACGCTGCTGAAAGAGAAAATAGTGAGGTTTCTGGAGTCCAGCGGATTACAGGATCCGAGGCAGCATGGATTCACCAGAGGCAGGTCTTGTCAGACAAATCTGATTGATTTCTTTGACTGGGTGACCAGGGAGTTGGACCGAGGGAGAGCCCTAGATGTGGTGTATTTAGATTTCAGTAAAGCCTTTGACACTGTTCCTCACAGGCGACTTATAAACAAACTGAGCACCCTAGGGATGGACCCTAAAGTTACTGCTTGGGTTAGAAACTGGTTGGGTGGGAGGCGGCAAAGAGTACAAGTAAATGGAGCTCACTCTGAGGAGAAGGATGTTATCAGTGGTGTGCCCCAGGGATCTGTCCTTGGTCCGATTCTTTTTAACATCTTTGTTAGGTATATAGCGGAAGGGCTTTCAGGTAAGGTTTGCCTCTTTGCGGATGATACCAAAATCTGCAATAGAGTAGACACCCAGGAAGGGGTAGATAACATGAGGAGGGATCTAGCTAAGCTTGAAGAATGATCTAGAATTTGGCAGCTGGGATTTAATGTTAAAAAATGTAAGGTCATGCATTTGGGCTGCAGCAATCCAAGGGAGCAATATAGTATAGGGGGTGAAGTACTTTTGTCCACTAAAGAAAAGCGGGACCTAGGCGTGGTTGTGTCTGATGATCTTAAAGTAGCTAAACAGGTAGAAAAGGCGACGGCAAAAGCTAAAAGGATGCTTGGGTGCATACGGAGAGGAATGGCTATCAGAAAAAAGGAGGTGATAATGCCTCTGTATAAGTCTTTGGTGCGACCTCATTTGGAGTATAGTGTGCAATTCTGGAGACCACACCTTCAAAAGGATGTGAACAGGATGGGGTCGGTGCAGAGGGTGGCTACTAAAATGATTAGTGGTCTTCATTATAAAGCATATGAGGACAGATTGAAGGATCTTAATATGTACACCTTAGAGGAAAGGTGGGATAGAGGTGATATGATTGAGATGTTTAAATACCTCCATGGCATAAATGTTCAGGGAGAGAGACTCTTTCAATTGAAAGCAAGTTCTGCTACGAGGGGACATGGGATGAGGGTGAAGGGAGATAGATTCAGGTGTGATACGTATTGTCACACCCCCTTTTCTCAGCGTATAGGCGGTTGCCTGGAGGAGTGGGAAATGTGCCAGATTATCCTTGTAAGTGCTGATGCTTGGTATCCCTGTAGTTGTGGCCCAAACGAAAGACAGCCAAGGTTTTGTGTGATAACAAAAACTTTATTTGTTGCACAGGATTCTGTCATCTTTCCTCCCCTAACCAGAAACAAATCGGTGGATACTTTTATATGCCAATATAAAGTCCAACTGAAATACAGTCCAACCTGATCCTTCTCAGGGTTGTCAGATTATATACAAAGTTAATTCAACTTCTTCTCTTCAATGAACAGCTTCAGTAGCAGCTAATCACTTCCATAGCTTTCACCATATTCAGCTGCTTACAGACACTGAGTTTCACTCCAGCAGAATGCTGCTTCTCTCCGTGCAAACTCAGTAGCATGAATTACTTATCAGCACTTCTCTTATACAATACTATTAACAGCTTCACTCTTGGCAACACATAGCACAGTCTGCTTCCATGTCAGAATAAGACCTATCTGATTTGGTTGAACCTAACTGCATGGATTCAACATCTGAGTCAGACGTCTCATGATTCAAATCAGGGTACTGCAGATCAACAGGCTTCCATGGTTCCAAATGGTGTCTAAGCTGTTTCCACTCTCTATTCCTTTCCCTCTGTGGAATATAATTATAACTAGAATCAGCAGCCTCCTTTAAAGTGGTGTTAAAGGAACTCAACTAGCTTGCTCCTCTTCTAGTACGTCTGGGTTGCAAAGGTGGGTAAAAAGACAAGTCTCTGTTCTTGCACTGCTCCTGTTTCACTGGCACAGCGTGAGCTAGCTTTAGCTTCTCTCGTCGAAGCCTACCATCAGCTGATGAATTAGGAACAGCTGAGGTACTTCCTAAGCTTCTGCTAGTATCTGGCTTCTTGCACTTGGAACGCTTAGGCAGCTTATCATACAGAGTTTTATACTTGGTTAAACTCTCACCTCTGTTCACAGCTTCTAGGGAAGACTCTAGGGAAGATATACTCTCTCTTCTGGTTAAGGGTTCCAGCCTCTCCCCTTGAGAATAAAAGTATGTTCCCACCTGCTTCTTCTGGCTGTCTGGTTCGCGTTGACCTCTCTCTCTCTCAGAGGAAGCTTGCTCCCCTGCTGTCTCAGAGACCTCCGTGTCTCACAGCAGTCTGGATGGCAACTTTCCCAGCACCATGTGCTATCCTGGCAATGGCTGCTCCACCCTTTGCTTCTCTCTGCCTCTTGGTCAGAGTCAGGTCCTGAATCTCCTGCCTGAACACTTCCTGTTCTTCCAGGCACTCCTCCTGCTCCTCCACGAACTCTCCTTCCAAGCTCCGTGTTACTCCCACTCGAACTCCTTCTCTCACACGAGCTCTCACACGATCTTAGTCTCAATCCCGAACTAACTCTCTCTGTTACTTCCTGGTTAAGAGCATTGGGCTGTCCTATCCGGTTTGACTCCGCCCCCTTGCCTCTTACGTCAGCTCCCCTGTTTGTCCTGGAGCTGGGGTGTGGCTCTCTCACTGCCTTTCTGTGCAGAGAGTTTCTCTGGGTTTGTGCTTTAACCCCTTACTTGCCTGCCTTAATGTGTGCATTAGAGGAAAGCTGCAGTTTTAAACCCATTTTCTCCCTGTTTAAAGCCTCTGCATCATCAAAGTATGCGGAAATATTTCTTTACGGAAAGAGTGGTGGATCCGTGGAATAGTCTCCCAGTGGAGGTGGTAGAGTTGAAGACAGTAACTGAATTTAAAAAAAAAGCATGGGACAAACACAGAGGATCTCTAAAGGTAAAAAGGGGACTGTTGTAGTTGTTATGGAAGAATAGACTAGATAGGCCATGTGGTCTTTTTTTGTCATCATATTTCTATGTTTCTAATTTCACTATATCCTTTTTTTTTCTCCTTCAAGATATGGCAGCCAGAACTACAAACAATATTTAAGGACCCGTCACACCATGGAGCAATATAGAGGCGTTATAATATCCTTGGTTTTAGTCTCCATTCCTTTCTTTATGATTCCTAGCATTCTATTTGCTTTCTTGGCTGCCACTATACTGTACACTAGGCAGAAGGTTTCAATGAATTATCCATGATGACACCTAGATCCTTTGTCCTGAGTGGTGGTTCCTAATGTGGAACCTTGTATAATGTAACCGTAGTTTGGGCTGCTCCCTAAGTGCTTATCTTTGCACTTGTCCACATTAAATTTCATCTGCCATTTGGACGCCCAAACTCCCAATTTATCATGGTCCTCTTGCAATTTTTCACAATCCTCTTGGTGTTTTGACATCTTTGAATAATTTTATGTCATCTGTAAATCTGATCACCTCACTCACTGTTTCCATTTCCAGGTTATTTATGAATATGCAAAAAGCAGCGGGCTCAGCACAGATCCCTGGGGTACTTCACTATTCACCTTTCTCCATTGAGAAGACTGGCCTTTTAGCCCTACGCTGTTTCTATCTTTTAACCAGGTCCCAATTCACAATAGTACACTGCTTCTTGTCCCATGACTTTTTATTTCCTCAAGTCTCTCTCATGAGGGACCTTATCAAAAGCTTTCAGAAAATCCAAATACACTATAACCACTGACTCACTTTTATCTGTTTATTCACACCTTCAAAAAAAATATAGCCAATTAGTGAAACAAGACTTCCTTGGCTAAATCCATGTTGGCTTTATCTCATTAAACCATGACTATCTATATGTTCAGTAATTTTGTTCTTTATAATGGTTTCAACCATTTTGACCAGTACTGATGTCAAATCCAAAAAAATAATTGTCCCAATATTAGAATGAAGAACGGAAAATCATCCAAATCAAAAGCTTCATCCTACAACTAATCACAATTGGTGCTGTATGCCTATTTCCACAGGGAGAAAAAGGATCTCACAAACAATGAGCATTACAGATCCAGGTCTAACACACTAGCCTCGGACCACGTTCAAGTACATCAAGGATCCAAAAAACTCCATCTCATCAGACTTCTGGAGAATACTCATTTTCAAAAATCACAAAAATGATCAATATTCCATTCATTGCAACAATGTAACTCAGCAGAATCTATCAGTGTAGACCTTATTCACACAACCCGCAGCATTCATATATTCTTTATTCACAGCTTTATCAGAAATTGAGCAGAGTAGCAACAACGGATACTAATCAGCAGCCATTACTTATCTTTCATTCTCCCCAACACCACTACAGATGCCTATATGGCATTTTGCTTTAGCTTCATCAGGGGGGTAGAATGTATCCATAAAACCTCATCTATAGGAATCGAACAAGGTCACAATTAATCCACTGCAGCCTAATATTGTCCTAAGTACACTGCACCTAAAATCCCCGCTTACTGGGAATTTCTGATTTGCACCAATTGTTTAGTTGCAGTACTGATGTCAGACTCACCGGTCTGTAGTTTCCCAGTTCCTGGAACCCTTTTTAAAAAATTGGTGTTAAGTTGACCACTCTCTAATCTTCAAGTACTACAGATGATTTTAATGATGGTTCACAGATTACTAATATGTTTGCAATCTAATTATTCAGTTCTTTCAGCACCATGGGATGTATACCATTCGGTCCAGGTTATTTACTATTCTTTAGTATATCAAATTGCTGTATTACATCTTCCAGGTTTATCAAGGTCCATTTCAATTACTCCAATATATAATCTTTAAATATCATTTCCCAGCATCAGTCTCTCCACTGTGGCCTTGTCCTCCCTTATTGCCCTTAACCCTCTATCATCTAATGGTTCAACTGACTGTCTCACAGGATTTTTGCTATAAATGTACTTGAAAAAGTTTTTCATATGAGCTCTTGCTTCCATGGTGAGCTTCTTTTCAAATTCTCTCTTTGCCTGCCTTGCATTTAATTTGCCAGTGCCTACATTCCCTGTTTTGTCATTTGGCTCCTTTTGCCATTTTCTGAAGGATGTTTTTTTGGCTATAACAGCCTCTCTGACCTCACCTTTAAACCATGATGGCTGTCTTTTGGCCTTCCTTCCATCTTTCTTAATGTAGGGAATACATCTGGTCTGGGCTTGTAAACGCCTAAGCCTGATGTAAACTTTTAACTTTTGTGGCTGCTCCTTTTAGTTTTTTTCTTAACCATTTTCCTCATTTTATCATGCTCTCCCTTTTGAAAGCTAAATGCTAGCATAGTGGATTTCCTTGCTGTCCTCTCTCCATTTATTAGATTAAATGTGATCATGTTACACAATGCAAGGTTCCACATTGGGAACCACCACCCAGGAAAAAGATTTAGGAGTCATCGTGGATAACATGTTAAAACCCTCTGCCCAGTGTGCAGCGGCAGCCAAGAAAGCAAATAGAATGCTAGGTATCATAAAGAAAGGGATGGAAAATAAAACAAAGGATATTATAATGCCTCTGTATCGTTCCATGGTACGACCGCACCTTGAATATTGTGTGCAGTTCTGGTCACCGTATCTTAAAAAGGACATAGCATTATTAGAAAAAGTACAGAGAAGAGCCACCAAAATGGTGAAGGGGATGGAAGGCTAATCCTATGAAGAGAGGCTACAAAGGTTGGGGCTCTTCAACCTGGAAAAGAGACGGCTGAGGGGAGATATGATAGAGGTCTATAAATTAATGAATGGAGTGGAGCAGGTAAACGTGGATCAATTGTTTACGCTATCAGAATATAGAAAGACTAGGGGACATGCAATGAAGCTACAGGGTAAACTATTTAAGACAAATAAGAGAAAATATTTTTTCACTCAACGTGTAATCAAACTCTGGAATTTGTTGCCGCAGGATGTGGTAAAGGCTGTTAGTGTAGCTGGGTTTAAAAAAGGTTTGGACAAGTTCCTGGAGGAAAGGTCCATAAACCACTATTAAAAAGGGACCCAGGATAATCAATGCTTGACCCAGTACAAGCATTGTGGAACCTGTGTCCTTTGGGGATACTGCTAGGTACGTATGACCTAGATTGGCCACTGTTGGAAACAGGATACTGGGCTTGATGGACCTCGGTCTGACCCAGTATGGCATATCTTATGTTCTTACTATTGCAAAGTGGTCTCAATACTGTTCGCTCCCACACTAGATCCTGTGTTCCACTGGGAGCTAAGTCTAAATTATTTTCCCCTTGTGTTGGTTCATGAACCATTTGCTCCATGCAGCAGTCATTTATTTTATCTAGAAACTATATCTCCCTAGAATGTCCTAATGTGCCATTCTGAACCATGTGCTCTTGGGCAATTGTCAACTTCCCCCCCCATTATCTAGTTTAAAAGCTGCTTATCTCCTTTTTAAAAAGGTTACTGCCAGCTCCTGGTTCCACCCTGGTTAAGGTGGAGTCCATCCTGTCGGAAAATCCCCCTCCCTTCTCCAGAATGCTGTCCCGTTCCTAACAAATCTCCTCCTTCCCCACACCATTGTCTCATCCATGTATTGAGACTCCATAGTTCTGTGCATGAAACAGGAAGCATTTCTGAGAATGATACCCTGGAGGTTCTGGATTTCAGCTGTCTTTGAGACCCTTCATGAGTACTTCTACATGGCTGATATCACCAAAGCAAAATCAGCCAATGTTCCCTGAATTTGAAGTAGAGTATCAGCAGGCTGTCTCAGTCTCCTAGAATCTGGCACAGCCCCTCTTTCTTCGAGGAAGATGAGCTATCCTCTCATCGGGGCAGCTTGGAGATTCAAGCATGTAAACCCTTGGTGCTTTCTGCAGAGTTTTCTGACAAACCTCAACATTGATGCAGTGAAGCATCTGTCCATTGCTCTTTATCTTTGGTTCTCGATGCCTAAGTAGTTGAAGATGAATCCTTCCTCTTCTTCAGGGCAGTATCGGTGGGTGACTAACGTCAGGGTGACCTATGGGAGCTTGATTACAATTCAGCTCAAGAGCCCCTCAATGCCAATGCAGCTACTGAGGCCATAGAGCAGGGGGTCGCCACAGGATTTACTGTGAGTTGCCTCGTCTCTGCAAAGTTCAAAAAAAAAATTTAAAACACGCACAAGTTGCTGCCGCTGCCGAGTCTGTTTCTCGGCAGTAGCAAACTCACCCCCTAATGCAGCCGCGGCTCCCTGCCTCTTAGGGAACTGCAGCTGTGCCTGTAAAATCGTTGTGAAGCCTTCCTGTCTCTCGACGGGCTCCGTGCAGCACTGTCCCGCCTCCAAAGGAAGTGGTAAAGAACTTCCTTTGGAGGCGGGACAATGCTGCACAGAGCCCGTTGAGAGACAGGGAGGCTCCGCAACGATTTTACAAGCACATCCGCGGTTCCCAAAGAGGCAGGGAGACGCGGCTGCATTAGAAGGGAGGCAGACATGGGGAGAGGGGATGAGGAGGCAGGGAACCTGCAACACAGCTGACATGGACAGAGGGGGAACTGACATCGACGGGGGGGGGGGGCTGACATGGAGGGAGGGAGCTGATATGGATGGATGGAGGGAGGGGGCTGCTATGGATGGAGGGAGGGAGGGGGGGGGCTGGCATGGACAAAGGGGACAGACAGGGGGACATACTGGACAGACGGGATAAATGCTGGACAGAGGCGAGACACAGTGCGGGTTAGGATTATAATGGGCTGATGGGGGAGCTAGCACTGGTAATGGGTTGATTAGGGAAGGCTAGGACTGGGAATGGACTAATCAAGGGGGGTTGGGACTGGGAATGAGCTGATTGGTGAGGTTAGGACTGGAAATGGGCTGATGGGGTGGAGTAGGACTGGTAATGGACTGATGGGAGGCTAGCATTGGAAATGAGCTGAATAGGGGTGCTATGATTGGAAATGAGCTGATTAGTGGAGGCTAGGACTGGTAATGAGCTGATGGGGGTAGGACTGGTATTGGGCTGATTAGGGGAGGCTAGCACTGGTAATGGGGTTGAGGGGGGATTAGCACTAGAAGTGAGCTGATTGGGGGGCTTTGACTGGAAATGGGCTGATTGTGGGGAGGGGAGGATAGAGCTGCTGGCCCTGGAAGAAAACTGGGGGCTAAGGTTACAAATGGGCTGATACGAGGGGATGGGAGAATGGAACTGGAAGGGAGTGGATCTGAGAGGGGCTGCCATGGTATTTGTACTAGAAGGGACTGGACACCAGTGGCAGTCATGGGAATGCAAGTTGACATTGGAAGGTACTGGAAAGGGGCTGATACTGGGGAGGGTTACTGGGACTGGAAATAGGCTGATGGAAAGAAGTGAAGAAAACGAAAGAAAAAATAAGAAATGGCAGATGGACCATAGACCACAGAAAGAGAGCTAAGAGAAGACAGGAAAGCAGAAGCCTCAGATCAGGACTAGCATGATCAGAGAATAAATTGGTCAGACAACAAAGGTAGAAAAAATCATTTTATTTCATATTAGTAATCTGACTACAAAATCATAATAATTTTGAAATCAAATATTGTTACTTGTTGCTGTGATTAATTATTGTGGTTTAAATCAGTAAATTTTATAAATAAACACATATTGCAAAGGCCTATATTAATAATTCAACAAATGATTACAGCGACGATGCGTTAACAGTAAAGGAAGAGAGACGCATTTGATTTTATCATTGGGGGTCACCACAAGTTGACCAATGGTAAAAGGAGTCACGGTACAAAAAATGTTGAGAACCACTGCCATAGAGACTAGTGCCACTAATGCCAAGAATGATGGATCAGATTTCTAAGCACCAAAAATATGTTTGTGCTGTTTCTCTTGACTTTGATGCCTTTTGTCATCTGCAAGCACAAAAGACAAGAAGGTGGCTGCAGGCATTATTTATGTGAGTCCCTAATGGACATAGTCCTTTGTAGGGGGTACACTTTTTGAACCTGCTGGCAGGTTTCTGGGACATATCATCCAGAAAAATAGCTGCTGAGATATCAAACCAACTTGATGATAAAGCAGGGAAAAATATTTTTTTGAATGCAGTCTATAGTGGTGATGCAGAAAAATAAAGGAAACTTTAAAATGACCAAGAAACCTATCTAAGAAGATAAAAGGGAACCTAAACATGGTACACAACAGCAGGGCAAGGCAAGACAACATTCAAACTGGAAAGCCACAAAGAGGTGAGAATGAGATGTAAACACACCCATCAAGGAAAATAGTGTGGGTTCAGCACAAGGGCTCAATCGTTGAGGTCACCCATATGTGAGCACTTATCTGCTAGTTTATGAAGAAAGCACAGTTACTTACCTGTAACAGGTGATTTCTGGGAACAGCAGGAATAAGTCTTCACATATGGGTACGTCGGTACCGACGGAGTCTGCGCGGGAACGCTTCCCAGCGTCCAATCAAAGAGCTTTTGGAAGCATCCCACCACGCCTGCGTGCTGCCTTCCCGCCTTTCCCAACTGCCTCTCCTCAGTTAAGTTTTAAAGCTGAGACAAAGAGAGAGAGAGGAAAGGAAAGATAGATAGAGATACAACTCCTGGGGAGGTGGGTGGGTTGTGAAGACTTATTCCTGTTGTTCCCAGAGATCACCTGTTACAGGTAAGTAACTGTGCTATCTCCAGGAACAAGCAGGAATGAGTCTTCACATATGGGGACTCCCAAGCTGAGATGCCTGGAGTCCGAGCATGTCATAGGTTGGAACATGCTATCCCCCACAACACCAGGCATCCTGAGGATGGAGGGTAGGAGTTGAAGAAAGAAGATGCTGTGGAACAGCTAACCTAGCACAGGACTGCAGAAAAGGAGTCCATGTGTGGATAATGATTGTTATCAATGATATTGCAAAGAATATTGCAATATGGACCTCCGCTAACAGGATTTCATAGAAGTATGGAGGTTCATGGATCTACTGGGAAGCCAGTAGAGGAACCATGAAGAGGACCTTACTGAAAAGTGGAGGTAATGAACCTGTAGGAAAACAGAGGAGGTCAGAATCCTGAAAGGTAACAGGCACCCCTGGTAGGAAAAACTGGGGTAGTACAAAAACGGTGGGCCTTCAGCGAAAGCTGTATGGTAAAAACCAAACTCTTTTGGCGGCAGAGTAACTCACTCTTGGGAGCAAAAAGAGAAAGGCTAACCGATTTGGACAAACAGGCACAGTCCTTGTGGGGAGAAAGGGTATGGGAACCCCTTGTATCCCAGGGTGAAGACAAATGCCTGAGGCGTTAAGCCTGTGATTAACTGAAGATCTACAATATCTCTCCTAACTGGGGTAAGCTAGGAGAGATATTAGATACGGAGAGCTTCAGAGGTACCTAAACCCATTAGGTTATGGTATAAAAATTGTTGACTACCACAGGAGTGGTTGTGTGTGTAGAATCCCAAACCTGCTGAATAGCAGAGGTATGGGTAAAACCCCTCTGTCAGAAACAGATAGCTATATCAGCATAGACAGTGAGATAGATAAGTATGTGGAGACATATCTATCTATAATGAAATATCTCGACAGATATATATATATAGATATATGAATGTTCCCTGTAAAATAGTTATCTCCAAGTTATAATGTCCTGTTCAATGTAATTTCAGTTTGTTCAATGTAAACCGCACTGATGCAGAATAGCGCGGTATATAAGAGAATGTAAATAAATAAATAAATAAATGAATAGACATATAAGAATATATCTATAGTGAGATATGGGAGGGCATAAAATACACACAAAGATAAATATGAATATGTAGGCCTAAATATGGGTGTCTGTAATTAAACAGACAGATATATGCCTACAGCATGGTATTCACATAGGACATGTGGAGAGGAAAGATTCATCTAATAACAAGGAGGTGCAACCTACTTGAGAAGATATATAGAGAATCTATTCCCCCTGGTTATGATCCGCAAGGATGCTAGCTAGTGAAATAACCAGGATGGTTATATGAAAACAGAGGATAATATCAATCTGTAGCCAGCAAGTCCTGAGTCGTCCAAGCCTCTAGCATGGTAAGTAGACAGAAGACAGATAAGAATGAGGTACCATGTTGACCTGCTTAAGGGCAAAAAGTATCATGCGTTCTTACCATGAGGACGAGCTGCAAGGAGAAAGAGCATATCCTCGATTGGGAATGCTATGGACCAAAGCAGGGAATTGGCAACTCCTTAAGCCCTTAGGTAAGAGAAGGCCTATGTCCTTTACGGCAAAAGGAGATAGTAAAAGGGAGAACCTTCTAGTCATGGGAGACATGACTGAAAAGCCTTTTCCAACCATCTAAGATAGCTGTTGGAGAAAAAAAACCCATGCTCTCTAGCAAGGGCCCATAGTGGAAAGCTTCTCTGTAGAATTGCAGAGAGCATGATGCAGGAGAAAGAGGAGATAGGACTGGCTGCTAGAGCCAGTATCTCAGTCCACTATGCTGCCAAATCCTGGGGAATGGAGATGGCAGAAATAGAAGACCAACCCAGAAAGCTTGTAGTGGGATAATTTCCAAGATAGATGAAAAACACTGACTTGGAGCCACTACTAAGACCAGATAGAATGTTAGAGGAGGACAAATCTGGTTGTTTGTGGGCAAGAACCAGTGGACCAAACATTAAGACTCCTGCATAGGCAGCTGCTAGCAAGACAGCAGAAAGAATATTACTGTTTAAAACCAGAAAGAACAGACAGAACAGGAGTAGAAAACTCTGGACATGTCTGATAAGCTGCCTTAAAGTAAACTTGAGACAGGGGAGGAAACTCAGGGAGGGAAACTCCGCACTGGAAAGTGACAAACCTAGAGAGAGGCTGAAGAAAAACCCTCCAGTAAGTAATTCCGCTCTTACAGTGGTAAGAGGGTGAAGAGAATAGAGCTGAAGAAGACTTACCAAGTAGTAAGTCTATAGAAAGGAAAAAATACATGCTGGCACAGGAACTATCATTTGATAGTGGTCAGACCTCTTTCTCTGGCAGGAGAAGAGGAGAAACCTGTGACTTATAGGCATGAACATTCTGACAGCTCATAGAAAAAATGGATGTCTTTTAGAAAGAGATCCATGTGTAGGGGTTAGAATGAGTAAGGGATCGCCTCTGTTGAGAAGAAGCAACTGTAGATTCTAACCCCAAGGGTCACAAGCATTTGATGATGACTGATCAGAAACCCTGCGGAGGCCGGGTTTGCTGAGCCTGGTGAGAGGTTGGATTCTTCAGACCAGGATGATGGCTCCCCTGTAGGGGAACATCTGTATGATGGGCAAGTGAGGAATAAAACCTTCTCCTGTGGGAAGAAAGTTTGGTAGGACATTTCCTACTTACTGGGACAGAAGAAGGTGTAGAAGAACCCTTAGGAACAGGTAAATCAGTGGACAACTGAGTAACCTGACGTAAAGACTCCTTGTTGAAAAGATTTTCTCCAGTGCAAGGAGTATGTCCCAGTCGTTGTTGTTCCCACTTGGCCAAATCTGAAGCTTGGAGCCAGGCTCTATGTTGTGCCCCTATAGCTATAGCAGAGGTCCTGCTAACAGACTCAAAAGAGTCTAGGGAAGCACGAGAAAGAAACCAAGAGATATTCTGGATATGCTTAAGCAGCGAGGAATAGTCTGTACTCCTGGAAACTGGAAGGAAAGGAGTCAAAAGATGTAATTGCTTTGTGACCTCCTCAAAAGAAAGACTCATATAAAAAATATATGAGAGAATTCTTGCAGAAAGCATAGATGTCTGGAAGGTTTGACGTCCAAAGGCATCTAGTGTCTTAGACTCACGACCTGGCGGATAAGAAGAGTGCTTTTTCTTACTCTTTATCCACCTCATTGCTGATTCCACTACTATGGAATGATGAGGAAGTTGAGTCTTTTGAAACCCTGGAGAGGGGGGCACCTGATATAAGAGATCAGTTGCTCTGGGAGGTGGGGGTACCCTTAAAGGTGTTTCCCACATTCCTAGAAGGAGATCCTGCAAGGAATGATGCAAAGGAAGCATTATGTTGTCCTTTGCTTTGGTAGAAACAGAGCCTGGTGCAGGATCATGTCCTGGAATAGGAATGGCAAGGGATCTTGCTATATCCAGGAGGAAACTCTGAAAAGAGGGATCCCCAACAGGAATCTCCCTTGGACAGGTTAGATCTAAATAACTAGCCTGAGCACCCACAGAGTTATCCAAATATATAGGAATAGAAGATCCTGCAGAGTGCAGTGTGGAATGCTTAAGGGATGGTTGCTTGGACTGGTTGTCAGGAGCAGCAACCGTCCTTACCACATTGTCCATGCCAGGTATCGACTCCAAGCTTGTTATAGAATGGAGCGATGCTGTTGAAAAAAGCATGGTAGGAGTTTGCCACGATGCTACTGTGGATACCGGTACTGAAGTCAATACCGGTACCGATGTCGGAGTCGGGCTCGACAAAGACATCGAAGTAGTCATCGGTGACACTTCAATCGGTACCGAGGGAACCGAAAACCTCCGGCTGCTATCCTCGGTACCGAGCCACCGGTATCGATCGGTGTCGGTACCAAAATCTATTGGTACCCAGTCTTCCAGACTAGAAATGGATTCCAAACTCGGCATCGAGGGCAAGGAGCCTGAGAAGCGAAGCATGGAAGGCACCGACTGTAAGGGTAATGAAGACATCGGTACCGACTTCGGTTCCGTGTTCTATACCGGTGAATGAAGGTCTACCAGTGGGAACTCAAGCGGCCTCAGGGGAATCGAGAGTTGCGGATCCGAGCCATCGGAACCGAGCCTTCGGTACCGCCGCGAGATGGTACCAAGGCGAGTCGGTACCCAGTCCTCCAAACTGGAGATCGATTCCAGACTCGGCATCGAAGGAAGCGAGGCTGTCGATGCACATCTGGAGGGTACCAACGTTTGGTGGCGGTATCGGTGTTGGAACCGATAAGGGAAAGTCAATCTGGGACGTATCCATCGGTCCCGAAGGCACCGAGGAGGCCAGATGACGATCCCTGATGAGGAGTGTTTCATCCAACACCAGTGCCAATGCAGGGGTATCGGTACCGCTCGAAGCGGATGCCACCACCGTGCACGGCTCAGGTATGTTCTGTGGGGGGTGAACCCCAGGAACAACCTGAAACCCCTTATACGCTTTGGAGATCAAAGACTCCCGCTGGGGTTTTGAAGCCAGGAGGCCATCGAGGGCAAAGCCGGAGCTGTCTACATGCTGTGCATGAGACGTACCACTCGAGGACTGGCTAGTCTTAACAGACTGTTTGTGGGTTACCTGAATCAAAGTGGAAGAAGACGGGGACGGTGCCCCGAAGTTGGAGGGCAACGGTGTATCGAGGGATTCTCGATGTTGAAGATATCTTCTCACCAAACTGTTGTCAGGACCCAAGCAGGTTAGACACCGACTTCGAGGGTCTAAAAATAAAGTTGTACCGCCACAGTCTGAACATTTCATGGAGAAAGTGTCTGACGGTTCCATGAAGGAAAAATAGGGGAGGCCTGAAAGGCCTAAGACCCCGTGGGACACTATGAAGAAAAAAATATCCCGTTGAAAAGGAAAATTTTACAAGAAGAAAAGAAAACACTGGCGGTACCAGTGGCGTCGAGAAGACAGCCGCGACCACAAGAAAACTAAAAATAAAAAATAAGAATTTCTGCGGTGACAGGAGGACGTCCTGCCGGCTCTGCGGAAAAACAAAAACTGAAGAGAGGCAGTTGGGAAAGGCGGGAAGGCAGCACGCAGGTGTGGTGGGATCACTGTTCCCTCTAAGCTGTGCGCGTGTGCGCGCGCACACACCTCGCCGAGCGAGCGCACATACTTTACAACAGAGCGCACAAAAATTACGGCTCTGATTCTGATAGAAAACAACACAGACGTCTTAAAATTTAAAAGTTATGATTGTAATTACTTGAAATTTCCTGCTTCATTTAGTAATCGTCTATTTTCATTTCATTTGATTAAAATCAGTGTGGTGTACATACTGTATTCTGATGTGTAGTCAAATTTTAAAGTATATAACTCCAAGTGTCGTTATGTGGCGCACAAAAATTTAACCTTCCTTCAAAAGCTGCACACAGCTGATATTTTATGCGCACACAGCCTACAGAAAATTAGAGGGAACATTGGGTGGGATGCTTCCAAAAGCTCTTTGATTGGACGCTGGGAAGCGTTCCCGCGCAGACTCCGTCGGTACCGACATACCCATATGTGAAGACTCATTCCTGCTTGTTCCTGGAGATAGGAAGCTATAGGAACAATTGGAAACTGTGTGCAAGTTTGATAGGAAAAGAAAAATGAGATGGCAGGGTTACATAATGCACAGATGACCTTGCAAGCTTTATTCTGTTAAAGGTTACGTGATTGTTAATGTTTATTTTTCGTGGATTCACTTTGTTAAGATGTATTTTTTGAATATATTTCCTATATTAGAAACATTGTCTACTGAAAATATATAAATAGAGAGACGACTAAGGTATTCTTTCTCGAATGTAGTAAAATTTTAAGAATATGAATATAAATTATATAGTTAAAACGCATTGCATTAAGAAGCAGCACATGCTGTGGACAATTACATTTTGAGCGGAGATTGGTGCTACAAATATAACTGTACTGGGCCTTCTCTGGAATTTGTGCAGTTTTGGCTGTCGTGGAATTGGTAGACAAACGTAAAGGAGGGGCCAAGTCCAGTCTGTGACTAAAGTATCCTGCGCTAGACATAATAGAGACAAGCGTATAGAACAGTAAAGAGGTAGCACTGAATTTTCTCTGCTGGCAAACAAGTCTATTTGAGAAATGCCTTGGCTATGAAATATGCTATGTGTAGTCTGAAGATCCAAGGCCCATTTATTAGATTGCAGTATTCTGCCAAGTCTGTCAACTGGTTTTGATTCCCTAGGACACAGGTGACTGGGATGGCTATGTGATTAATGACTGCAAAGTCCTATATCTGTACTGCCTCTAGACATAGTCGAAGAGACCCTGCACCTCTTTGCTTGTTGACATAAAACACCGCCACCTAATTGTCTGTCTGCATCAGCACTGAGTGATTCTGGAGAAGGTGGATGAAAACTCAAAAGGGACTAACTACTTATCTCTAGATGACTGAGGGGCATCATCTCTCAGATTTTAAATGTCAAAGTGTGTGCCCCATCCTGTGTAGGAAACATCTGTGTTAAGTAGGTAATGATGCACCAAGGTATAAAGGGAAGATCCTTGAGAATATCAGTTTCTGTGGTACACCACTGGAACATTAATTGAAGTGAGGGGAAAGGGCATATTTTAAAAAAGATAAAGTCTGGAACTTTGATTCAACTGAAACTTCAGATCCCATTATGGCTTTATCATTTTGTGGCTTGCGAGAAAGGCTATGTATGCAATAGAGACCAAATATCTTAGCATCTCTAAGTAGATTCTAGCTGTGAACCAAGGGGGAGCATTAAACTCTTTGAGCAGATTGGACAAGCATGTCTTGCAGAAGAAAAGCTTTTGCTTGGCCTGTGTTTAGAAGCACTCTTCTAAAAGTGGTCAGAAGCATTCCTCTAAAAGTGGCCATTTTTGTACACAGAAGAGTTGATTTGTTGAAATTTATGAGAAAGCCAAGTGATGGAAGAAGGTGTAATGTTCTTATTTATTTATTTATTTATTTTACATTTCTTATATACCGCACTATTAAACATCAGTGCGGTTTACATCGAACATAAAACTTCAATACAAAAACAATGTCTGAGTTACATTAAACAGGGTCAATAACTTGGATAACAAGGTAATTATGAATCTCAGGACATTAACTTTGATTGCAATGTAAACTATTTACATCTTTAAATTAGAGCATAGCTGAGACGTAATGGTCAGCTGAACCTTGAACTTACTATGTGGGGAATTCAGGGTCACTGGGTGATTTGGAGTTTCTATAACTAACAGAGATGGGACGTGATTCTGCACTCACCGGGAAGTATATAAGGAATAAGTAATGTTTGAGGGCCTTTCTGAATTGAAGTAGGTTGGTGATTGCTCTAATATCTGGTGGCAACGTATTCTAAAGCTTTGGGGCACGGAGATTGAAAGCCCTGTTTGCTGTTGATGAGGTGCCAGATCAAGAGAGAAGGCTGCTAGAAGCCAAATATCAAAGTAAGGAAAAACTAGGACAACATATTTGTAGTAAGTGGGCTGCTATAACTACAAAACATTTGACTGTGCTGAGGAAGGTTTGCATGGGAAGACCTCATACTGACAGTGCTTATTCTAAAGGGTAAAGGGTAAGTTATTCATCTGTAGCAGGAGTTCTCCGTGGACAGCAGGAAAGTCCTCATCTATGGGTGATGTCCCTGATGGAGCCCCATATGGGAATGCTCTCCAGCTACTATTTGAAGATTTTGGGAGGCTCCACTGTGCCTGTGTGCCTCTTTTCTGCCTGCTGACATAGCACCATGATACCTCAAGTATGATAACATAGCTGTAGCAGAAGACAACACATCAGGGAGGTGGAAGGGTTGTGAGAACTAATTCCTGCTGTCCATGGAGAACACATGCTATAAAAATATAAGATATGCCATACTGGGTCAGACCAAGGTCCATCAAGCCCAGTATTCTGTTTCCAACAGTGGCCAATCTAGGTCATACGTACCTAGCAGTTTCCCCAAGGGACACAGGTTCCACAATGCTTGTATTGCTTCAAGCATTGATATCCTGGGTCCCTTCTTAATAATGGTTTATGGACCTTTCCTCCAGGAACTTGTCCAAACCTTTTCTAAACCCAGCTACACTAACAGCCTTTACTACATCCTCCAGTAACAAACTCCAGAGTTTGATTACACGTTGAGTGAAACATTTTTTTCTATTAGTCTTATATGGGTTACACTGTAACTTCATAGTAACATATATAGTAACAGTAAATGACGGCAGATAAAGACCAGTATGGTCCATCTAGTCTGCCCAGCAATATGGCAGGAGTAGGTGCACCCCTACTCTCTCTCCCCAGAACCTGCTGTGTGTTAAACCTTTTCCTGTCCTAGCCTGCCTGAGTGAATCCTCCCCCTCCCCCCTCTGCTGAGGTATTGTGTAGCCTTCTTCCTGTTTCCTCCACGTGTGCATAGTCTGTTTTAGTTTGCTTTTCTCTGATCAGAGAAGAGCAGTGCTTTTACAGTGCTCTGCTAGAAAAGTGGATATTTGCCTCCTGTGACACTTTGCTGTGAGTTCTAGCTGTTTATTTAATTATTTATTGTTTGTCTGTTTATTTAATTATTTATTGTTTGTCTTAGTGGTGTGCTAGTTCAGCCTTCTCAGCTGCAACTTACCTTGACTCTCTCAACTAACTGGGCTTTGTGTGGTACCCCCCTCCCCCCTGCTGAGGGTTCAGGACAGGGTACCTTGTAACTGCCCTCTTCAATAGGACTTATCTCCCTCCCTCCCACCCACCCCTGGGGTAATTGTAGTTTTATAGGTACTTGCACATCTTAGAGGAAAGGGGCTGCTCTCAGGTGCAGCTCTTTATCCAAATCAGTCATACACGGAGGACCTGAGATTAATTAATTAAGCTTCAGGTACACAAGGTGTATTAGGGGTATTAGATACACTTTTATTAGTATAGGCATCTACACCAATCCTTATTATATACAGAATTTAAAAGACCTAAACACAAGCTTTAAACTAAGATGCAGACAAAAGTCCAGCAATGAGATGGGGGTTTTCCGGTCTTTTGCATTCAGTGTCACATGTATGATTTTCTCCCAGTTGGTGAGAGGTCTTACGTCTGCACTAAGTGCAAGGAGCTCTTTGCTCTCAGGGAACGAGTCCGTTCTCTAGAGGCTAGAGTAGCAGACCTGGAAGACATAAGAAAGACAGAGAAGTACATGGACGAGACCTACAGGGATATAGTCCTGAAGTTCCACCTCCAGTCTGGCAGCATCCCTGTTGCCATGGAGGAGAGAGGTCACGTGACAGGACAGCATCACCCTGGTGTGGCAGGAAATGATCCTGTAACTAGGATCTGTCCTCCAGTTGATGTAAAACCCTCTCGCACCAAGGACGTTTCTCCAGGGCCATGTCCCCATGAGGGGAGGGTCAGGACAGCTGTTATAGTTGGTGATTCAATCATTAGGAATGTAGATAGCTGGGTGGCTGGTGGACGTGAGGATCGCCTGGTAACATGCCTGCCTGGTGCGAAGATAGCAGACCTCACGCACCGCCTAGATAGGATCGTAGATAGTGCTGGGGAGGAGTCTGCTGTCTTGGTACATGTTGGTACCAATGACATAGGAAAATGTGGTAGGGAAGTTCTGGAGGCTAAATTTAAGCTTTTAGGTAGGAAGTTGAAATCCAGAACTTCCAGGATAGCATTCTCCGAAATGCTTCCTGTTCCACGTGCAGGACCCAAAAGACAGGCAGAGCTCCGGAGTCTCAATGCGTGGATGAGACAATGGTGCAAGGATGAGGGTTTTGGATTTGTTAGGAACTGGGGAACATTCTGGGGAAGGGGGGGCTCTTCCGAAGGGATGGGCTTCACCTTAATCAGGATGGGACCAGACTGCTGGCATTAACCTTTAAAAAAGAGATAGAGAAGCTTTTAAACTAGAAAATAGGGGAAAGCCGACAGTCACCCAGGAGCGCATGGTTCGGACGAAGATATCCTTGAAGGATACTACCAAAAGCAGTGAGATTCCAAAAGGGAGTATAGTAGCCCAAATGCCCTTGAGTAAGGAGCAGACAGAGCATAAAGATTCCAAATTACCCATCCCTACCAATAGCCAGATTATTATTAATAAAATACAGTCTCTAAAATGCTTGTATGCCAATGCTAGAAGTCTAAACAATAAGATGGGAGAGTTAGAATATATAGGACTAAATGAGAGGTTAGATATGATTGCACTCTCAGAGACATGGTGGAAAGAGGATAACCAGTGGGACACTGATACCTGGATACAAACTATATCGTAATGATAGAGCTGATCAAATTGGTGGAGGGGTTGCGCTCTATGTTAGAGAGGGCATTGAGTCAAAAAGGATTAAAGTTTTGCAGGGAACAAAATTTGCTGTTGAATCTCTATGGATTGAAATTCCATTTATGAAGGGGAAGGTGATGGCAGTGGGAGTATACTATCGACCGCCTGGCCAGAATGAACAAATGGATGATGAAATGCTCAAAGAAATCAAGGAAGCTAACAAAAGTCACAACAGAGTAGTAATAATGGGTGATTTCAATTACCCCGGTACCGACTGGGTCAGTGTCACAGCAGGACAAGCTAAAGAGATAAAGTTTCTAGATGAAATAAATGACTGCTTCTTGGAGCAGCTGGTTCATGAACCGACCAGAGGGGAAGCCATACTGGACCTAGTCCTTAGTGGAACGCCAGATCTGGTGCAAGAAATAAGGGTGTTGGGACCACTTGGCAATAGTGATCATAGTATGATCATGTTTGATTTAATTAGTGGAGGACAGATAGTAAAGGAATCCACAGTACTACCTTTTAACTTTCAAAAGGGAGACGATGATAGAATGAGGAATATAGTTAGGAAAAAACTAAAAGGAGCGGTTCCAAAGGTTAAAGACTTACAGCAAGCTTGGGTGTTATTTAAAAATACTATCCTCAAAGCCCAGTCCAGCTGTATTCCACGCATTAAGAAAAGTGGAAGAAAGTCCAAAAAACTGCCAGCATGGTTTAAAGGTGAGGTCAGAGGCTGTTGCTGCCAAAAAAGCAACCTTCAGGAAATGGAAAAAAGAGCCAAATGATGAAAACTGGAAACAGCACAAGCACTGGCAAGTTAAATGCAAAGCATTGATAAGGCAGGCAAAGCGGGAATTTGAGAAGAAACTTGCTACGGAAGCAAAAACACGAAATAAAGACTTTTTCAAGTACATTCGTAGCAAAAGGCCTGTGAGAGAGTCAATTGGACCATTAGATGATAGAGGGGTAAAAGGGGCAGTAAGAGGAGACAAGGCTATAGCAGAGAGACTGAATGAATTCTTTGCTTCGGTCTTTACTGAGGAAGATGTAGGGATGTTACCCAAGACTGAAGTGGTATTTAAAGGTGCTACTGCAGAGGAATTGAGAGAAATATCGCTACACCGGGAAGATATATTACAACTATTTGATAAACTGAATAGTAGCAAATCACCTGGACCGGATGGTATACATCCCAGAGTGTTGAAAGAACTGAAATATGAGATTGCAGACCTGCTATTGGCAATCTGTGAACTTTAGGAATAAAAATTTAACAGTGGGCTTATACATAAGAGATGGTCATTGATGCGAAAATGACACTATAACCGGGAAAGTTACTCAGCTACGTGCCAATAGTCTGAGACCTGTCCCTAATAATAGAGCCACTACTGTATTTATAGGGTATAAATGCCCCCATTTGAGATTTGAGTGAATAGATTTGTATAATCAGCGATTCTGGATTTAGTGACATCCAAACAATGAAGGCGTTCAAAGCACTGATGTCCAACATGTTGTACAAGATTGTCACTGGCCAGCGTCTTGTCATTGGTTTTGTGGTATACGTGTGCAACATTTGATCTGCCGTATCTACTCCACCTTTACTAGAATTCTAGTCCAAGATCATGCGTGGTTTTTTGTCGGGATGTGTGTTATCTACTTCTTGATCATGCAAACTGCTCAGAAGAACAACCACTTTTCCTTTCTTCGGGCAATAGGAAACCAGAGTGGCGTCATCGCGAAAGGCAAACAGTGAAGTGAATACCTCTCGGCCCTTTTCTGTTACAAATTCTGCAGGTAATTATTTTCTGTTCTTTCGAATT
The DNA here is from genome assembly GCA_033557465.1 of Ichthyophis bannanicus. Lineage (NCBI taxonomy): Eukaryota > Metazoa > Chordata > Amphibia > Gymnophiona > Ichthyophiidae > Ichthyophis > Ichthyophis bannanicus. Next base: position 1,113,308,004 of record CM066033.1, on the reverse strand, counting down.
GTCCCCAAAAGTGTCATTTGTTTTTCTAGCAATTTCCGTGACAGGGATAAACTGCAGAAGAAATTGTCAACAGTAACATTTCTGCCAGATCGCGTCAATCCTTCAGTGAGTTGCAGCACAACCCTTTCACCCTGATTCTGTTCCCTGTTTTGTCCAAGTTCCCTTCCTGTATATACTTGAAGACGCAGAACATATGACGTTGCACTGTCACACAACATCCATAGCTTTATGCCATATTTCCCAGGTTTGCTGGGAATATATTGTCTGAACGGAACACGGCCACGAAATGTAAGCAGTTGCTCATCCATGGTAACATTTTCACCAGGAACAAAGGCGTCACTTAGAGTTGCTTCCCAGGTATCAAAAACATGTTTGATTGGAGCAAGCTTATCCATGCCTCGTTGTTCACGTCTGTTGGTTGCATCATCAAATCTGAGAGCACAAGAAATTTGCTGAAAACTGTTACGGGCCATATTTTTGCCGAAAACAGAACGACCATCTTCAAGGTTCCACAATTGAACTATGGATTCATTTTGTGACTTGTACACGCCTGAGAGGATCAGAAGTCCAAGAAAAAGTTGAAATTCTCCGTCTGTCAAATCTTTCCAGGTGTCGTCATAAATGTGTCTTCCTTGTTTGCTCGTCCACATCATGATTTCATTCAATAAGTTCTTCCTCATGAACAAGTGGAATGCTGCAAGAGGGCCATCAACATTTTGTACAGCATACCTTGTAGGACCTTGTTGTATGGGCATGACATTAGCTCTGGCGTATCTTCCAGCAGCTTGCTTTATAGGTTTCCTGTTCCATGATGTGGCATCCTTAGATACATAGGCTTCAATGGCAACATTTGTGCTTATAGTTGATGACCTCTTAGTTCCTCTATGACCACAACTAAGATTCCTCACAGATGATACTGACACCGAGGACTCCTGACTTCTTCACCGTCCAGCACAGCCTCGACCTGTAACTTGACTCTTTGCTGCAGGCGATGTTACCGGCTCAACATCAGGCTCAACATCAGTCTCACATTCACTTGGCGACCAACTGCTGTCGCCATCTGAATCATGACTGTCATCATCAGATTTATCGCCTGAACTTGGATGATATGCTTCTTCGCTTGCTGAATATGCTGCATCAGACGACTCAGAGCAGTCACTGTCAGCATCTCATTGCAATATTTCTCTTACTTGGGTAGCTGAATACTTTCGTTTTGACATCATAAACAATAACCTAAAATAAATAAACAAAGATAAAGTTGAATAAAACGCAAAGCAGTTTTACGATAGGTGCACAATAATCGTGATGAATGAGCTGAAAGCCTTTAGATTTCATCGGAAATAATGAGAGAACGTATGATATCAATTACAGAAAATGTGTAATTTTCATAAAATAAGAGTACAAAAAATAAATGATAAATAATTAATGATAAATACCTTTGTCGGATCAAAAAATTCACAAAACTGCAAATTGTATCACGATCCAAACCGGACGTAAGCAACTGGGGTCAAAAATGACCCCACTGGTACTCTGTGCTGCAATTCATCACTAGCGTCACCTAGCGGATGAAAGTTATTCCTCTCATGGCGCAATATAAAGAGAATATTGACATGTGAAAAGTCATAAAAAGATTGCATTCTTGAGCAACTAGTTTCCGAGATCCACGTTGTGAAACTTGCAATGGGGTCACTTTTGACCCCATCGGTACTCCCAGGGTTAAAAGCTGCTCTATCTCCTTTTTAAAAGTTAATGCCAGCAGCCTGGTTCCATCCTGGTTAAGGTAACATAGTAACATAGTAAATGACGGCAGATAAAGACCAGTATGGTCCATCTAGTCTGCCCAGTACGATGTCAAGAGTAGGTACACCTGCCGCTCTGTGCAGGCCCCCCTTCCCCATGTCTTTGTGTAGGGGTGATCCCACCACTCCTTGTAGTACACCCCTATTTGTTAAGGAATTAGATGATTCAGATTATTTTGATATTTTCTTGTTGCTGTAAAGGGATCCACTGTGTCTGTCCCATGCCCTTTTGAACTCCGTCACCGTATTTGCCCCCACCACTTCCATCGGGAGCGCATTCCAAGCATCCACCACCCTTTCAGTAAAAAAGTATTTCCTGACATTGCCTTTCAATTTACCACCATGTAGCTTCATGTTATGCCCTCTAGTTTAGCAGCTTCTCCGTCTTTGGAAGAGGTTTGTTTGTACATTATTTCTCTAAGTATTTAAAGGTCTGAATCATATCTCCCCTGTCCCTCCTCTCCTCCAAAGTGTACATGTTTAGGTCTTCAAGTCTCTTCTCATAAGGCTTCTGACACAGGCTTCAAATCAGTTTGGTTGCCTTCCTCTGAACAGTTTCCAGTCTTTTTACATCCTTTGCAAGATATGGTCTCCAAAACGGATCACAGTATTCCAAGTGAGGCCTCACCAGGGACTTGTACAGTGGCATAAGTACCTCTTCCTTTCTGCTGGTAATTCCTCTTCGTATGCAGCCCAACATCCTCCTGGCTTTTGCCACCGCCTTGTCGCACTGTTTTCCCACCTTGAGATCTTCAGAAATAATCACTCCAAGGTCTTTTTCCTGAACCATACACACCAATCTTTCGCCCACTATCGTGTACATTTCCCTTGGATTTCTGCTTCCCAAGTGCATGACTCTGCACTTCTTCGCATTAAATCTTAATTGCCAAGCATTAGACCATTCTTCCAGCTTTTGCAGATCATTCCTCATGTTAACCACTCCCTCGGGGGAGTCCACTCTGTTGCAAATTTTTGTGTCATCTGCAAATAGACAGACTTTTTCCATGCAGTCTTTCAGCAATATCACTCACAATTACATTGAACAGTGCCAGGCCCAGGACCGACCCCTGGGGCACCCCGCTAATCACCTTCCTTTCATCCGAGTGAGCTCCTTGTACCATCACCTTCTGTCGTCTGTCAGTCAACCAATTTCAGATCCAATTTACCATCTTGGGATCTATCCCCAAACTACTGAGTTTATTGATAAGCCTCCTATGAGGAAAAGTATCAAAGGCTTTGCTGAAATCCAGGTAGATGACATCCATCGCATGCCCCTGATCTATTTCCCTGGTCACCCAGTCAAAGAACTCAATCAGATTTGTTTGGCAAGATCGTCTTTCGGTAAAACCATGTTACCTCGGATCTTGAAACCTGTTGGGTTTTGAGAAAGTTTACAATTCGCTCTTTCAGGAGCGCCTCCATTACTTTTCCAGCCACTGAGGTAAGGCACACAAGCCTGTAGTTTGACACTTCTTCCCTGTCACCACTTTTGTGTAGAGGTACGACATCAGCCATTCTCCAGTCCTGAGGAACCTCTCCTGTTTCCAAGGATCTGTTGAAAACATCCTTCAACGGCCCTGCAAGAACCTCTGAGCTCTTTCAGTATCCTGGGATGAATCTCACCTGGTCCCATGGACTTGTCCACTTTCAGTTTTGCAAGTTGTTCTAACACATCATCTTCTGTGAATGGTGTGGTATCTATTTCATTCCCAGTTTTATATTTGGGAGTCACAGGTGGTCCTTCTCCAGGACTTTCCTTAGTAAAAACAGAGCAGAAGTATTTGTTTAGCAATTTCGCTTTTTCAATGTCACTTTCCACGAGTGCATTCCCAGCACAGTGCCTAAGTGTCTCTGGCCAGTAGGCTGTTCCTAAACTGGGGAACCCACAGATATCTGCTCCAAGGCTACACAAGAAAGCAGTCAGTCAGAATATCCCCAAACGTAATGTATAGCCACAGTTAAACCTTATATTAGCGCTATCCCCAAAAAACAAACACAAACTCTATATTGGTAGCTAGAAACCAGCAGAGATAATAAAGAAAGTTATAGTCTTAGCTGATGGCTTTCTGAGCACTCCAGAGCTCATGCAGAAGCCCATCCCTTCGGAAGAGCCCCTCCTTTCCCCAGAATGTTCCACAGTTCCTAACAAATCCAAAACCTTCATCCTTGCACCATCGTCTCATCCACGCATTGAGACTCCAGAGCTCTGCCTGCCTTTTGGGTCCTGCGCGTGGAACGGGAAGCATTTTGGAGAACGCTACCCTGGAAGACTAGAAAAGGGGACTGTTACTTCTGGAGAGAGATCTGCAATTGTGAGTATATGCTTCTGGGAATTTTCTGAAAGAAATTCTTTCTATTAAAGCTATTTAATCTGTGAACCCACTATTTTTTGTTAAATCAGTCAGGGCCTAGTAGCAGCAGTGTAAGTTTAAATTTAAAACACAGAAGAGAACTTTCTGGTTACATTTCATACCCAGCACAGAGCTTGTAGTTTTAGTTTAATAGTCACTCAGGGCCTAGTATCAGCAAAGTACTTTTAGTTTAAATTTAAAACACAGAAGAGAGCTTTCTGGTTAAATTTGGAACCCAGCAGAGAGCTGTAGTTTACATTTAATAGTCACTCAGGGCCTAGCATCAGCAAAGTACTTTTAGTTTAAATTTAAAACACAGAAGAGAGCTTTCTGGTTAAATTTAGAACCCAGCAGAAAGCTTGTAGTTTAAATTTCATAATAAGTTAGAGCCTAGCAGCAGCAAAGAGCTATAATTTAAATCAAATAACAATATAGATTAGCACAAAAGGCAAAACATGGACAGTACTCTTTGAGCAGCAAATAAAGTCTTCTAGAGACCTTTACAAAGAGGCCTTCTACCTAGGGGGCAAGAGACCTGTGAAACGTTTTCAATAGGTGTTAACACCAGGTGGCAGTTCAAAAGGCCATTTTGAAAGACTCCTTCTGTCCAAGCAAGGACTGTTAATCATCCAGGAAGTTGGTCACAGCTTACCTCAGCAGCACAGGCATAAATAGCTCAACCAGAGCTCTGTGATCCTCAGTCTTGAAAGACTAGAAAAGGAGACTGTTACTTCTGGAGAGAGATCTGCAATTGTGAGTATATACTCCTGGGAATTTTCTGAAAGGAATTCTTTCTATTAAAGCTATTTAATCTGTGAACTCACTATTTTTTGTTAAATCAGTCAGGGCCTAGTAGCAGCAGTTTAAGTTTAAATTGAAAACTTTCTGGTTACATTTCATACCCAGCAGAGAGCATGTGGTTTTAATTTAATAGTTACTCAGGGCCTAGCATCAGCAAAGTACTTTTAGTTTAAATTTAAAACACAGAAGAGAGCTTTCTGGTTAAATTTAGAACCCAGCAGAGAGCTTGTAGTTTAAATTTCATAATAAGTTAGAGCCTAGCAGCAGCAAAGAACTATAATTTAAATCAAATAAGAATATAGCTTACCTCAGCAGCATTGGACAGGGTACTGTGTAGCAGCCCTCTTTTAATAAGTGTTATTTCCCTCCCTCCCTCTCCACACCCACCCACCCCTGGGATAATCGTAGCATTATAGGTACTTACACATCTTAAAAGACAGGAGGTGCTCTCAGGTAAAGCTCATTACCCAAATCAGTTATACACTAAGGACCTAAGATCAATTAAGCTTCAGGTGAACAAGGTATATTAAACATATTAGGTACAGTTTTATTGGTATAAATATCCATAGCAACCCTTAGTAAGTAAATAACTTAAAGATCTAAACAAAAACTAAAAGCTAAGATGCAGACAGCAGTCCAGCAGCGAGATGGGGGCTTTCCAGTCTTTTGCATTGAGTGACACATGTATGATTTTCTCCCAGTTGGTGAGAGGTCTTACGTGTGCACTAGGTGCAAGGAGCTCGTTGCTCTCAGGGAACAAGTCCGTTCTCTAGAGGCTAGAGTAGCAGACTTGGAAAACATAAGACAGACAGAGAGGTACATAGATGAGACCTACAGGGATATAGTCCTGAAGTCCCACCTCCAGTCTGGCAGCATCCCTGTTGCCATGGAGGAGAGAGGTCACATGACAGGAGAGCATCACCCTGGTGTGGCAGGAAGTGATCCTGTAACTAGGACCTGTCCTCCAGGTGATGTAAAACCCTCTCGCACCGAGGAAGTTTCTCCAGGGCCATGTGCCCATGAGGGAAGGGTTAGGACAGCTATTATAGTTGGTGATTCGATCATTAGGCATGTAGATAGCTGGGTGGCTGGCGGATGTGAGGATCGCCTGGTAACATGCCTGCCTGGTGCGAAGGTAGCGGACCTCACGCGCCACCTAGATAAGGTCTTAGATAGTGCTGGGGAGGAGTCTGCTGTCTTGGTACATGTCAGTACCAATGACATAGGAAAATGTGGTAGGGAGGTTCTGGAGGCTAAATTTAGGCTTTTAGGTAGGAAGCTGAGATCCAGAACTTCCAGGATAGCGTTCTCCGAAATGCTTCCCGTTCCACGTGCAGGGCCCAAAAGGCAGGCAGAGCTCTGGAGTCTCAATGCGTGGATGAGACAATGGTGCAGAGATGAGGGGTTTGGATTTGTTAGGAACTGGGGAACATTCTGGGGAAAGGAGGGGCTCTTCCAAAGGGATGGGCTTCACCTTAACCAGGATGGAACCAGGCTGCTGGCATTAACCTTTAAAAAAAAGATAGAGCAGGTTTTAAACGAGATAATAGGGGAAAGCCGACAGTCGCCCAAGAGCGGATGGTTCGGAAGAATGTATCCTTGAAGGATACTAACAAAAGCAGAGAGGTTCCAAAAAAGAGTAAAGTAGCCCAAATGCCCTCGAGTATGGGAGCAGACAGAGCTTAAAGATCCCAAATTACCCATGTCTACCAATAGCCAAATTAATATGAATAAAATACAGTCTCTAAAATGCTTGTATGCAAATGCTAGAAGTCTAAATAATAAGATGGGAGAGTTAGAATATATAGGACTAAATGAGAGGTTAGATATGATTGGAATATCAGAGACATAGTGGAAGGAGGACAACCAATGGGACACTGTGAAACCTGGGTACAAACTATATCGTAATGATAGAGCTAATCAAATTGGTGGAGGGGTTGCGCTCTATGTTAGAGAGGGCATTGAGTCAGAAAGGATTGAAGTTTTGCAGGAAACAAAATTTGCTGTAGAATCTCTATGGATTGAAATTCCACGTAAAAAGGGGAAGGCAATAGCAGTGGGAGTGTACTATCGACCGCCTGGCCAGAATGAACAAATGGATGATGAAATGCTCAAAGAAATCAAGGAAGCTAACAAACGTTACAGCGCAGTAATAATAATGGGTGATTTCAATTACCCCGGTATCGACTGGGTCAGTGTCACGGCAGGACATACTAGGGAGATAAAGTTTCTAGATAAAATAAATGACTGCTTCTTGGAGCAGCTGGTTCATGAACCGACCAGAGGGGAAGTCGTATTAGACCTAGTCCTTAGTGGAACACCAGATCTAGTGCAAGAGATAAGGGTGTTGGGTCCACTTGGCAATAGTGATCATAGCATGATCGCCTTTGATTTAATTAGTGGAGGAGGGATAGTAAGGAAATCCACAGTACTACCTTTTAACTTTCGAAAGGGAGACTATGATAAAATGAGGAAAATAGTTAAAAGGAGCAGTTGCAAAGGTTAAAGACTTACATCAAGCTTGGGTGTTGTTGAAAAATACTATCTTGGAAGCCCAGACCAGCTGTATTCCATGCTTTAAGAAAAGTGGAAGGAAGTCCAAAAAACTGCCAGCATGGTTTAAAGGTGAGGTCAGAGAGGCTGTTGTTGCCAAAAAAGCATCTTTCAGGAAATGGAAAAAAAGAGCCAAACGACGAAACCTGGAAACAGCACAAGCACTGGCAGGTCAAATGCAAGGCACTGATAAATCAGGCAAAGGGAGAATATGAGAAGAAGCTTGCTGCGGAAGCAAAAATGCAAAATAAAGATTTTTTCAAGTACATTCATAGCAAAAAACCTTTGAGACAGTCAGTTGGTCCATTAGATGATAGAGGAGTTAAAGGGGCACTAAGAGGCGACAAGGCGATAGCGGAGAGACTGAATGAATTCTTTGCTTCGGTCTTTACTGAGGAAGAGGTAGGGATGTTACCCATGACTGAAGTGGTATTTAAAGGTGCGGAAGAATTGAAGGAAATATCGATACATCGGGAAGATGTATTACAACTATTAGATAAACTGAAGAGTAGCAAATCACCTGGGCCGGATGGTATACATCCAAGGGTGTTGAAAGAACTGAAATATGAGATTGCAGACCTGCTATTAGTAATATGTGAACTATCATTAAAATCATCTCTAATACCTGAAGATTGGAGGATAGCCAATGTAACACCAATTTTTAAAAAGGGTTCCAGGGGTGATCCGGGAAACTACAGACCGGTGAGCCTCACATCAGTACCGGGAAAAATGGTAGAAACCATCATAAAGAATAAAATTACTCAGCATGTAGATAGTCATGGCCTAATGGGAGACAGCCAACATGGCTTTAGACAAGGAAGATCTTGTCTTACTAATCTGTTTTTTTTGGAAGTGTGAATAAACAGGTGGACAAAGGTGAGTCGGTTGATATAGTGTATCTAGACTTTCAGAAAGCCTTTGACAAGGTCCCTCATCAGAGACTTCTGGCAAAACTAAAGAGTCATGGGATAGGAGGCAGTGTACTACTGTGGATCAGGAACTGGTTAAAAGATAGAAAGCAGAGGGTTGGGCTAAATGGCCAATTTTCCCAATGGAGAAAGGTGAATAGTGGTGTACCCCAGGGATCTGTGCTGGGTCCGCTGCTTTTTGACATATTCATAAATGACCCGGAAAGTGGAATAACGAGTGAGGTTATCAAATTTGCAGATGACACAAAACTATTTAAAGTTGTTAAAACCCAGGAGGATTGTGGAAAATTGCAAGAGGATCTTGATAAATTGGAAGACTGGGCATCAAAATGGCAGATGAAATTTAATGTGGACAAGTGCAAAGTTCTGCACCTAGGGAAGAACAACCCAAACTATGGTTACACAATGCAAGGTTCCACATTAGGAACCACCACCCAGGAAAAAGATTTAGGCGTCATTGTGGATAACATGTTAAAACCCTCCGCCCAGTGTGCAGCGGCTGCCAAGAGAGCAAATAGAATGCTAGGTATCATAAGGAAAGGAATGGAAAATAAAACAAAAGATATTATAATGCCTCTATACCGTTCCATGGTGAGACTGCACCTTGAATATTGTGTGCAATTCTGGTCACCGTATTTTAAGAAGGATATAGCGTTATTAGAAAAGGTTCAGAGAAGAGCCACCAAAATGGTAAAGGGGATGGAAGGATACTCCTATGAAGAAAGGTTAAAAAGGTTAGGGCTCTTTAACCTGGAAAAGAGATGGCTGAGGGGAGAGATGATAGAAGTCTATAAATTAATGAATGGAGTGGAACTGTTAAACGTACATCGCTTGTTTACATTATCAGAATATAGAAAGACTAAGGGACATACAATGAAGCTACAAGACTAGGGGACATACAATGAAGCTACCAAGGTCCATCAAGTCAAGTATCCTGTTTCCAACAGCGGCCAATCTAGGTCATACGTACCTAGCAGTTTCCCCAAAAGACACAGGTTCCGCAATGCATGTACTGGGTCAAGCATTGATATCCTGGGTCCATTCTTAATAATGGTTTATGGACCTTTCCTCCAGGAACTTGTCCAAACTTTTTTTAAACCCAGCTACACTAACAGCCTTTACTACATCCTCCGGTAACAAATTCCAGAGTTTGATTACACGTTGAGTGAAAAAATATTTGCTTTTATTAGTCTTAAATAGTTTACCCTGTAGCTTTAATGCATGTCCCCTAAAGAGCAGAGCAAAGCATGATGCAAGAAGTTAAGACACAAATATACTGTGCTGTTTTGGCAAATAAAAGAAAATGCTGCGGATAGCAAAGTGAGGGCGTTATGGGCCACTGCTCAACTTTGCAGCCTCCCTAAAGCTTTATCAGAACTTGTATAACTGTGTGATGTGTTTTTCCCTTAGCACTTGCGCCTGGACCAGAGTAAGGAGAGATAATGCTGAGGAAGGATTTCTTTGTTGTGTGCCTCAGCTAGGAACATAGGACCCGCAACAATCCCTAAATAGATTCCGGAGTACAGAATGGCAGAAGTTGCTGACTCGTCGGGAATCCCCCTCTAGGCAATAGTAAGATGTGAATGTGTGGATTGAGGACCACGTTGTAGCCCTGCAGATCTCTTCCATGGAGACCAAGCGCAAGTTGGCCACCAACGTAGCCATCGCTCTGACATTATGAGCAGTGACATGGCCATCAAGGTTCAGGCCTGTCTGGGCATAAGTGAAAGAGATGCAGTCTGCTAGCCAAATTGAAATAGTGCATTTGGAAACTACAGTCCCTATGCTTGCTGGTGTCAAAAGAAAACAAAAAGTTAGATGGACTGTCTATGTGCTTTTGTCCACTCCAAGTGGCAGGCTAAGGCTCGCTTGCTGTCCAACATGTGCAGCTTAGCCTCCCCACCCTTTTGGGCATGAGATTTCGGAAAAAATGTTGGAAGAACAAATGACTGATTAAAGTGGAAATCTGATATCACTTTTGGAAGGCATTTAGGATGAGTATGGAGAACCACTTTTTTTTTTTAGTGGCTGGAAAGGGCGTGTAAAACAAAACCCATGCAAAAGGCAGGCAATGTGTACAAATGCACGAAGCATAGCCAACAAAGTTCCTGATCTGGAAGCCCTAATAGTGGAAATGGACTTGGACATTGTGGCCACTACAGAAACATGGTTTAATTAGTCACATGAATGGGATATAGCCATAGCTGGCTATAATCTATTTAGAAGAGAGGGTAGAAAAGGAGGAGGAGTAGCCCTGTATATCAAAAGCAATATTGAAGCTGCTGAAATGCAGGGGACGTAGGGAAAAGAAGAAGCGCTATGGATTGTGTTGGAGAGAGGAGATGGCATTATCATCCATACTGGTGTGGTCTACAGGCCTCCAACTCAAACCGAAGAAACAGACAGCGAATTGATTGTTGATATTGCAAAGATATCCATGAAGGAAGAAGTAATCATATTGGGTGACTTTAATCTACCCAATTTGGATTGGAATGTTCCTTCTGCAAATCTGTAAAGAAGTAAAAAAAAATTGTGGATGCCTTCCAAGATGCATTACTTAAACAGATGGTGATGGAACCGACCAGGGAGAGCTCCATGCTGGATTTGGTGCTCACCAATGGAGATAGCATGTCGAATATCCAAGTGGGTGCCCATGTGAGCAGCAGCAATCATCACACGGTGTGGTTTGAGATAAAAGCCAAAGTGGAATCCAATCACAGCAAACTCAAAGTCTTAGACTTCAAAAATGCTGACTTTAATAAAATGGCTAAGTACCTGAAGGAGGAGTTGGTAGGGTGGAGTTAAGGGAAGTGGAATTGCAATGGGCTAAACTAAAGAAAGCAATAAAACGTGCAATAGATATATACATAAGGAAAGTAAATAAAAACAAAAGGAAAAAAACGTATTTTGTTCTCCAAAGAAGTGGCTGCACATATAAAGGCAAAAAACACAGCTTTCACAAACTTCAGAAACTCTCAAACAGAAGAGAACAGAAAAGAATACAAGATCAAACTAAAAGAGAGAAACGAGAAATAACTATAGCATAATCAAAGGCAGAAGAAAAGATGGCTAAAGATGTGAAGTGTGGTGACAAGATTTTTTCAGGTATATTAGGGAGAGGAGGAAAATCAGAGGTGGAATTGCAGGATACAAAGTGCTGGGAACGGATTCATCGAAAGTGACATTGAAAAAGTGACAATGCTAAACAAATACTACTTCTCTGTGTTCACTAGAGAAAATTCTGGAGAAGGACCATCTGTGATTGACAAATATCCAAATGGGAATGGAGTAGATACCACACCATTCACAAAAGATGATGTGTTAGAACAGCTTGCAAAACTGAAAGCGGACAAGTCTATGGGACCAGATGGGATACACTCAAGGATATTAAAAGAGCTCAGAGAAGTTCTTGAAGGTCCTTTAAAGGATGTTTTTAATATATCCTTGGAGACAGGAGATGTTCCAAGGGCTGTGGTACCTCTCAACAAAAGTGGTATTAGGGAAGAAGTGACAAATACAGGCCAGTAAGCCTTACCTCGGTGGCGGGAAAGGTAATGGAGGTGCTCCTGAAAGAGCAAACAATGGACTTCCTCGAAACCAACAGGTTGCATGATCCAAGGCAACATGGTTTTACCAAAGGACGATCTTGCCAAACAAATCTGATTGAGTTCTTTGACTGGTTGACCAGAGAACTAGATCAAGGGTATGCGATGGATGTGATCTACCTAGATTTCAGCGAAGCCTTTGATACTGTTACTCATAGGAGGCTCATCAATAAACTCAACAGCTTGGGGATGGGTCCCAAGATGGTGAACTAGATCAGAAATTGGTTGACTGACAGACTACAGCGGGTGATGGTAAACGGAACCCACTCGGATGAAAGGAAGGTGATTAGCAGTGTGCCCCAAGGTTCGGTCTTGGAACCGGTACTGTTCAATATATTTGTAAGTGATATTGCCGAAGGGATGAATGGAAAAGTCTGTCTTTTTGCAGATGACACCAAAATTTGCAACAGAGTGGACTCCCCTGAGGGAGTGGATAACATGAGGAAAGATCTACAAAAGCTGGAAGAATGGTCTAATGCTTGGCAGTAAAGATTTAATGTGAAGAAGTGCAGTGTCATGCACTTGGAAAGCAGAAATCGAAGGGATTTGTATGCGATAGGGGGCAAGAGATTGATATGCACAGACCAGGAGAAAGACCTCGGTGTGATTGTTTCTGATGATCTCAAGGTGGTGGCAAAAGCCAGAAGGATGCTGGGTTGCATACAGAGAGGAATTACCAGCAGAAAGGAGAAGGTACTAATGCCACTGTACAAGTCGCTGGTGAGGCCTCACTTAGAATGTTGTGTTCAGTTTTGGAGACCGTATCTCACAAAGGATATAAAAAGGCTAAAAGCAGTTCAGAGGAAGGTGACAAAAATGATTTGGAGTCTGCATCATAAGACTTATGAGAAGAGACTTGAAGACCTAAATATGTACACTCTGGAGGAGAGAAGGGACAGGGGAGATATGATTCAGACCTTTAAATACTTAGAGTTTTAATGGACAAACAAACCTCTTCCAAAGACGGGAAAGTTGTAAAACTAGAGGGCATAACATGAAGCTGCAAGGGGGTAAACTGAAAGGCAATGCCAGGAAATACTTTTTTACTGAAAGATTGGTGGATGCCTGCCCTCCCGATGGAAGTGGTGGGGGCAAACAGTGTCAGAATTCAAAATGGCATGGGACAGACATAGTGGATCCCTTTATAAAAGGATAAAATAAAAATAAGCATAACTACCTCTTATATCTGAATAAATAGGGATGACCTATGCGGAGCGGTGGGTATATCCCTAAACAAAGGCATGGGGAGAGGTGACCTGCACGGAGTGGCAAGTGCACCTACTCTTGCCGCCTTGCTGGGCAGACTAGATGGACCATGCTGGTCTTTATCTGCCATCATATACTATGTTACTATGTAAGTCAGTGCTGACTCCTAATGACCTAGCTGCCTCTGGGTTTTCTTGGCAATATATCATTGGAAGTAGATTGCCAGGCCTTTTCTTCCAAGGCAATGGAGGGTAAAGTGAGTTGCCCAATGTCACAAGGAGTGCCAGTGGGAATTGAACCCTTGATCTTCTGGGTACTAAGCAATTGCTCTAACCATTAGGCTACTCCTCCACTCCTTGCTGGAATTTTGTGTAAGGTAGATGAACCCCTAGGGCTGAAATGACCACCACCAGTAACAATACTTTCCAGGTCAAAAACTTCAGAGGACAGGAATTAAGAATCTCAAAGGGAGCTTTCATGAGCCATGCAAGAACCACACTGAGATCCAAAGACACTGCGGGAGGCTTGTAGGAAGACTTCAGGAGGAGCAGTCCCTGTATGAAGCGAACCACGAAAGGTTGCACAGAGATGGACTTTCCTTCCACACCTTGGTGAGAGGCTCCAATTGCACCGAAGTGGACTCTGACAGAGTTGGACTTGAGTCTACTGCTACTGCTAATTTATATAGCACCAAGCCTTCAAAATCAAAAACTCAGGCAATGATCTACTTCACAATAGCAACTGACAATGTGTTTAGTATATTAGAAACAGGTCTCAGACTTCAAGTTAGCTCACTCCCGCATACTTTGTCAAAGGATGTGTGCTACAATTTGCATCAATGACCTGTAGATTGTGTTATTCAGAATTCAAATAGTGACAGGCAACGTAACATTCCATAATGAGAAATAGCAAAACTCATTGCTTATCTTATAGTTCCCCGACGCCTTCATACGGCTGCCGTTCCGCGTTTCACTGAGCTGGATAGTTTCATCAGGGGGTGAGAATCAAAATGTTTAACGGCAATCCTGCCTTAAGACTGCTGTGAATGTCACAATATTAGCACTGTCAACAAAAACAGTTACTTCAGAACGAGTTATTCATGCCTTAGCTTAGAACAAAACTGATTCAGGAGAACTGATCTAACAAGCAGATATTGCAGGAAACAAAAATATTACCTCACTGTTGATAACTTTCATACGTTATGTTTGGCGTGTTTAGCATTGAGCCCAATCGCTTCCTCAAAAAACACCGTGCATGCGGACTCTATGAAGAAGAGGATCTTTTTATACAACGAATGGTGAAAGAGTGTCACAATGACGTAGTAGAAGACTGGCGTATCAGACGCCAAAACGGTATGATATTTTGAAATAAAGCCCCTACTGCAATATTGATTCGGGGCAAAAAAAACGTAAAAGTCAGGCTAAAATATTTATTTATAGGCATGCTGTCCAATCAATCATGTTGTTCATACCAAGGGGGTGGACCGTTTGTGGATCCATCGCTGTTCACGGACAATTAAAGTCTGTTCCCTAGTTTTATTATTCTGTCCCATGCATACCATGTCCAGACAAAAGCATTTAAGATGTTCAAAAGCATGATTTTTAGAAAGGCAATGTGCTACGATGGGTGCCTCCAGCACCTTACATTTTAATCTGCTTCGGTGTTCGTTGATACGGACCCGAAACGATCTTTCAGTCTTACCTATGTAGAGTAGGTCACATGGACACCGAATGCAGTAGACAACATAGCAGGAGGTGCATGTAGTTGAATGCCGTAATGTATATTTCTTGCCCTTGTGCTGAAAATCCACCAAGGTCTCGGAAATTCCACAGATGTTACAATTTCCACAGATCCTGTGTCCCCGTGTTGCTATTTGAGAGGGGTCCACTGGTGACCATTATACCGTTGGACTGAGCCTCTCCTTTAAGTTCTTCTGACGTGTCCAAACACATCTAATCTGTTTTTGTATGAGGCCAGGAAGGGTACTGATCACGTTCATATGTTTCCTGAGCGTCCGTTTTATAAAAATACTGTGTGGGGAGTATTTCGTAATCAAGTTTATCGTGGAATCAGCCGACGAAGTTGTAACCTTGGGCTGAAGAAATAGTGTCCGGTTAATGTACAAAGCTCTTTTGTAGGCAATTCTAAGAATATGGTCCGGATAGCCTCTATTTCTGAAATCAGCCATCAGTTGCTTGGATTACTTCTTAAAGGTTCGTAGATCAGAACAGTTTCTTCGATAACGCAAAAATTGAGAGAAAGGTAAACTATCTCGTAGCTGTTTTGGGTGACCACTACTATAATGAAGAAACGTATTACGATCTGTGGGTTTTTTGAAAATAGAGGTGATCCATCCAGTCGCACCCTTTTCCACCTGCACATCAAGAAAAACTATTTTATTACTATTCGACACATATGTAAATTGGATATGTGCATCCTGCAGATTCAGCCAGAGGATAAAATGGTCCAATTGATAGGCTGAGCCTTTCCACAACATGAACACATCGTCTATGTAGCGTCGCCACATGACAATGTGTTCTTTATAGGGAGATATAGATAGCCACTTATGTTCATATGTTCCCATAAATAGGTTTGCCACGGAAGGAAGACTTTAATTGTCCGTGAACAGCCATGGATCCACACTTTACAAACGGTCCACCCCCTTGGTATGAACAACATGATTGATTGGACAGCATGCCTATAAATAAATATTTTAGCCTGACTTTTACGTGATTTTTGCCCCGAATCAATATTGCAGTAGGGGCTTTATTTCAAAATATCATACCGTTTTGGCATCTGATACGCCAGTCTTCTACTACGTCATTGTGACACTCTTTCACCATTCGTTGTATAAAAAGATCCTCTTCTTCATAGAGTCCGCATGCGCGGCATTTTTTGAGGAAGCGATTGGGCTCAATGCTAAACACGCCAAACATAATGTATGAAAGTTATCAACAGTGAGGTAATATTTTTGTTTCCTGCAATATCTGCTTGTTAGATCAGTTCTCCTGAATCAGTTTTGTTCTAAGCTAAGGCATGAATAACTCGTTCTGAAGTAACTGTTTTTGTTGACAGTGCTAATATCATGACATTCACAGCAGTCTTAAGGCAGGATTGCCGTTAAACATTTTGATTCTCACCCCCTGATGAAACTATCCAGCTCAGTGAAACGCGGAACGGCAGCCGTATGAAGGCGTCAGGGAACTATAAGATAAGCAATGAGTTTTGCTATTTCTCATTATGGAATGTTACGTTGCCTGTCACTATTTGAATTCTGAACAACACAATCTACAGGTCGTTGATGCAAATTGTAGCACACATCCTTTGACAAAGTATGCGGGGGGGAGTGAGCTAACTTGAAGTCTGAGACCTGTTTCTAATATACTAAACACATTGTCAGTTGCTATTGTGAAGTAGCACCCGACCACCACCAACTCCACTCCTGTCCAATCGGGACAGTGGGAGCTGCTCCCGCCCAATCCGGGCGGTGGGAGAGGAGCCGGGAAGGGCCTCATAACGCGGCGTCCCTACCCCGAGGGAGCCGCAAGTCCAGCCAGCACCCGACCACCACCAACTCCACTCCTGTCCAATCGGGACAGTGGGAGCTGCTCCCGCCCAATCCGGGCGGTGGGAGAGGAGCCGGGAAGGGCCTCATAACGCGGCGTCCCTACCCCGAGGGAGCCGCAAGTCCAGCCAGCACCCGACCACCACCAACTCCACTCCTGTCCAATCGGGACAGTGGGAGCTGCTCCCGCCCAATCCGGGCGGTGGGAGAGGAGCCGGGAAGGGCCTCATAACGCGGCGTCCCTACCCCGAGGGAGCCGCAAGTCCAGCCAGCACCCGACCACCACCAACTCCACTCCTGTCCAATCGGGACAGTGGGAGCTGCTCCCGCCCAATCCGGGCGGTGGGAGAGGAGCCGGGAAGGGCCTCATAACGCGGCGTCCCTACCCCGAGGGAGCCGCAAGTCCAGCCAGCACCCGACCACCACCAACTCCACTCCTGTCCAATCGGGACAGTGGGAGCTGCTCCCGCCCAATCCGGGCGGTGGGAGAGGAGCCGGGAAGGGCCTCATAACGCGGCGTCCCTACCCCGAGGGAGCCGCAAGTCCAGCCAGCACCCGACCACCACCAACTCCACTCCTGTCCAATCGGGACAGTGGGAGCTGCTCCCGCCCAATCCGGGCGGTGGGAGAGGAGCCGGGAAGGGCCTCATAACGCGGCGTCCCTACCCCGAGGGAGCCGCAAGTCCAGCCAGCACCCGACCACCACCAACTCCACTCCTGTCCAATCGGGACAGTGGGAGCTGCTCCCGCCCAATCCGGGCGGTGGGAGAGGAGCCGGGAAGGGCCTCATAACACGGCGTCCCTACCCCGAGGGAGCCGCAAGTCCAGCCAGCACCCGACCACCACCAACTCCACTCCTGTCCAATCGGGACAGTGGGAGCTGCTCCCGCCCAATCCGGGCGGTGGGAGAGGAGCCGGGAAGGGCCATATAACGCGGCGTCCCTACGGGCGCGCCCGCGCCTGGCGGGCCCGCGCCTGAGGGCCTCGCCAGAGGGCCCTTTGGCGTGGCCCTTAGGCAGTGGCCATTACCGTGGCCCGGAAAATCTCCACAACGGGCAAGGCTCGAGCTCCCCTGATCGGGTCTGAGCTCGCCAAGAAAAAATAGCAACACCATCAACTCCAACAGCCTCAACACCCGACAACCATCTCTGATATAGAGGAGACCCAACGCAGCAAACAGCTCAACAGGACAAATACAGGATATTCAAACGCTCCAGCAAACCGGCAAGAAAAAGACTACACTGCTTCAAAACCCCAGGTACTCTTTCACAACATGCCGCCCTTCCTTACACCCATCTACCTTCTCACTCCTCTGCTAACACTGTACCCCCACCCAAACACACTCAGCATTCCTCTTTACGCAGACACACTGACAAGCACAACCCCTTCCGCACAGACACTGTACTCCCGCCCCACCACACCTACTGACCTTCCATACACAGGAACCACAGGACTGCAACCCACAAGCATCTACAACACCACGAACAACCCAACTCACACACACCACACGCCAGCCAAAAGCACCAATCACATCAATCACCTGCACCTCTCCATCACACTCATAAACGCACGCTCCACCAGGAACAAATATCACATGCTCCAAGACCTGATCATATCTGAGAAGACCGACATCCTATGCATAACAGAAACCTGGCTAACAGAAACGGACACAGTAATAATGAACCAACTGACACCAATCGGATACAGCTTTCATCACTGTTCCCGAACGCACGCAAAAGGCGGAGGAGTAGCCATCATCGCAAAGGACAACCTCCACCTACGCACCCTCACCTCTGAAACCTCCGATGAAGCAGATATCCTCACCCTCACCAACAAAAACCTCACAATATGCCTGGTCTACAGAACACCAGCTGCAAACTCTGACTTACCAAGGATACTACACCTGATTTCCGAAAGCATCGACCCATCAAAGGAACCAATTATACTAGGAGACTTCAATCTCCCATCCCTCCAAGACGCACAAACAGAAACATTCCTTAACGCCATGACAGCAATGAACCTATCGCAGATCATAAATGAACCAACACACGAAAAAGGAAACACCCTGGACCTCATATTCCTGAACTCCCAGGCATCCACCTCATACAGCAGTCCGACAATCTCACCAGTCCCATGGTCAGACCATTACATCATCCACCTCTCCTACGCATATCGACCAAATACAAACAGAGGATACGCCCAACACACACGAAGATTCAAAGCATTCAACAAAGAAGACTTCCTGACGCTGACCTTACCTAATCTACTTACGAACTCAAATAACCTTGACGACCTCATGGACAACTGGAACACCACTATCTCCTCGGCATCCAGAGCAACTGTAAACAAGACCAGCAACAAGCCCATCTCCTCAAAGGCCCGCTGGTTCACCCCTGATCTCCGAAAACTGAAAACAAATCTTAGAAGAACAGAAAGAAAATGGAGAAAAAACAAAACTGACAAAGACAAAAAGCAATACCTATATGAACTCGCTGCCTACCACACAGAAACCGACAATGCAAAGAGAAACTACCACACCAAAATCGTCACGACCGCTGCAAACAAACCTGGAGAACTCTTCCAAATCGCTAAAAAACTGACAAAGACACCAACCACTTCCGATCAACCTCCAGATATCCCCTCGGATCTCTTGGCCCGACAATACAAGCAATTTCAGCAACCTCAACAACCCTACCAATGCGCTACAGCCACAAGAACATACCCAAGGATCACCATAAACGCTAACTGGACTACATTCAATGACACCTCAAAGGAAGAAATATCCTCCACCATCTCCTGTCTGAACACCACTACCTCCCCACTGGACCCCTGCCCTACCGAATGGATAAAGAAAACCAAGGAAGACCTAAGTACCCCACTAACTCACATCGTAAACGAATCCTTTAAACAAGGATACATGCCAGATGCCCTCAAAACATCAGTCATCCGACCAACCATAAAGAAGAACAACCTGGACCCCAAGGACCCCACCTCCTACAGACCGGTGGCAAGCCTCCCCCTCGCCACCAAGATAATAGAAAAGATAGTCCAACACCAGCTCCAAGATCATCTAGACACCAACGACATACTTGACCCTCAGCAACACGGTTTCCGACCACTACATGGAGTTGAGACCCTCATGACCATCCTAATGAACACACTCATCATCGGAACACAAGAGAAAAACTCAGGGTACATCCTGATCTTCCTAGACATATCAGCGGCCTTCGACACAATCTCACACGAAATCCTCATACACAGACTACAAACAATCGGAATCAAGGACACTGTACTCCAATGGTTCAGATCCTACTTAACTAACAGACAGCAACGGATTCGCACCCTCTCCACAACTTCGCCCCCATACAAACAACTTCAAGGAGTACCCCAAGGATCCACCCTATCAGCCATGTTGTTTAACATATACCTACGTCCACTATGCTCAATCATACGCACCCACAACATCAACTTCCACATCTACGCGGACGACATAATGCTCTACGCACCAATTACAACCAACAACCCAAAGAACGAACAGCTATCAGCCTGCTTCAACGACGTGGCCAACTGGCTACAGGAGAACAATCTATCCATCAACATAAAGAAAACCGAAGCCCTAATAGTAACAAAAGAACCTGACTTCAAACCACCTACCCACCTCAACATGGGAACCACACAAATACAAATCCAGCCTCAAATAAGATATCTAGGCGTCATCATTGATCAAGCTCTCACCTTCAAACAACAAATCAACAAACCGCTGGGATGATATTCCACAAAGCTAAAACTATCCAACGACTCAGGCCCCTCCTAGAACCTCACGACTTTAGGACAGTGATGCAAGCTGTGACACTCCCTCATCTGGATTTCTGCAACATAATCTATCATGGACTTCCTGCCTCGCACACCAACTCCCTCCGTACTGCCTTAAACACCACAGCAAGGATTATTCAAAATGCAAAAAAACGGGAGCACATCACCCCAATCCTAAGAGACCTTCACCTCCTTCCACTGCAAGCAAGAATCAGGTACAAAGCCATCTTACTCATCCACAAAACTATCCACCAAGCACGGAACACCTCACTACACTCCTTACTGCCTCGACCATCCCACAACAGATCAACCAGACATTCCTCCAATAACTCTATCGTTGTCCCCCACAAAAGAACCAAATCTACACAACGGACCTGCAACAGAGCATTCGAACTTTATGCTCCATCCCTCTGGAACTCTCTACCAAACCACATCAAGAACAACAACGACATCACATCATTTAAGAAACAGCTAAAGACAATCCTATTCCGTGAACATCTTTCAACGGAAACACCACCATGACCTCACACTTAGATTTTAGCAGAAGTAAATCATGTCCATGTCCACCCATAATCATTAATTGTTGACCCTGGTGATGGCCCCTTCCTAAAAGAAATTACCCCTCCCTATGTTACATGTTACACCGCTTTGACCCGGTGAAAAGCGGGATATAAATGCAGTTAAATAAATAAATAAATAAATAAATTGCCTGAGTTTTTGATTTTGAGGGCTTAGTTCTATTTTTGATATATAATTGTACCCTCTAAGACCTGACCACTTCTTGAGAATTTATATAGCACTACAAGGCATACACTGCACTGTACAGAGACATGTGAGAGACAGTCCCTCTTCCTAATCGCTTACGGTCTAGTCAACACAGACAACACAACTGGGGACTAGGATATATTTTTATTTATTTATTTGAACATTTCTTATATGTTCCATCGCTCAGAGGTGGTTTACATTGAACAACATTCCAGGGTCCTGATTACAGAGAACATTTCAAACTATAATACAATAAACTATATACATATTACAAATCAGTTTAAATAAACTGAGATGTAATGAAGGCTAGGTCTGAACTATTATATTTAGTGGAATAGTAAGGAAACACATAGGAGGCGACAAGGAGATCTGAGGGATCAGGCTCCAAAATCAGTCTCAAAAAGCCAGTCCAGACTCAAAGAATTGTAGGAGAAACTCAAGCTGTTTGTGTGGAACAGAAGAATGGATCTAGGGCCTGACCCTCACATCAGACAGCAAACCTCTTCCATTTGCAAGAGTAGGACTTTGTAGAGGCC
Source organism: Ichthyophis bannanicus (assembly GCA_033557465.1). Lineage (NCBI taxonomy): Eukaryota > Metazoa > Chordata > Amphibia > Gymnophiona > Ichthyophiidae > Ichthyophis > Ichthyophis bannanicus. The sequence continues at coordinate 1,113,286,081 of CM066033.1, read as the reverse complement.
CTCCTGGAGGCCAGAAGGACTTCGGTCACCCCGTCTGGGAGGTTACGCTCTGACAACACTAGTCTCTCAATATCCACGCCATGAGGGCCAAAGACCAGATGTTGGGGTGCAACATTTATTTATTTATTTAACAGAATTTATATACCGTCTTTCTACAAATCAAGACGGTTTACATAAAACAATAAAGGCAGTATTTTTCAACTGTTTACATGGAACAAAGTAACAGATAACAAGGAGAACGTTTTACAAGAACTATGAACAACTATTTACAGTGGTACATACCGGGATACAATTGGCTGCATGAATAGATTTAGAGAATTAGAGAAGGCAAAAGCGGGGAAGTGACATTAGAAATAACAGATGTGGTACATGGCAGAGTCTGAGCAGCTCCAGGCTAGAGAGTTGCAGCAGGATGGGAAACCACGGCTGTCTGGGTCAGACGGGAGCGATGAGAATCATCATGCTATTGTCTGTTCTGAGTTTCAGGAGGATATGCATACAGAAGACCCTCCCTCAATGTAGGAGGACAGCATCCGATGCTAGTCTGCTGTGTGATCTTACTCTGGAGCAGAACTGATTCACTTGGGTATTGTGTTGGGTTGTGAACAAATCTATCAAAGGGGTGCCCCACTCCCAAAAGATGCAAGATGCAACATCTCTGTCCAGTGTCCACTCGTGTGATTGGAGGACTCAACTGAGCCTGTCTGCAAGTGTTCTTTTTTCCTGGCAGGTATGTAGCTTCAAGTCCATCCCGTGTGCAATGATGAATTTCCACAGCCTGACGGCTTCCCAACACAGGAGGTACAAGCCCATTCCTCCTTGCTTGTTGATTTAGAACATGGCAACCTGATTGTCTGTCTGAATTAGAACAATATGGTTGGACAGTCTATCTTGGAAAGGCTGTAGAGCGTTTGCTATGGCTCTTAACTCCAAGAAATTTAGCTGGTGGAGAATTTCTTGGATGAATCAATTACCCTGGGTATGCAATCCATTGAGATGAGCTCCTCACCCCAGCTTGGATGCGTCTGTCATGAGAACCTTTTGGGATGGAGCGATTTGGAAAGGAAGACCTTTGATCAAATTGTGATGGACTGTCCACCAATACGACGACTGAATGAGAGGGGTAGTGACTAACAGATGATCCCTGAGGCGACCCGTGGCCTGGATCCACAGAGTCCACCTCATCTGGAGAAATGCCAAGGGTGTAATATGAACTACGGAGGCCATGTGGCCTAGAACAGTCAACATCCTGTGAGTTGCTACCTGCTGACTCAGTTCAGTTTCTCGCACCAGTGCTATCAGTCTGTGAAGATGGTCATGTGGAAGGAAAGTTCTCGCCAGAGTCATGTCAAACAGGACACCTATGACTTCTAATTGTGGGCTGTAGATGGGACTTGGGGCTAACTGATTACGAACCCTAGTAGTTCCAACACCAGAATGGTCACCTGTGTTGATTTTTGAACTCCCTCCAGAGTGGTAGCCTTGATTAGCCAATCGTTCAGCTGGGGGAAGACAAACACACCCAGCGTCTGGAAGTACGCAGTTACCACTGCAAAGTGTTTTGTGAACACACGAAGAGCGGAAGCTAGGCCAAATGGCAACATTTGGTACTGGAAATGCTGTTCCCCCAGAACAAATTGGAGATACCTCTGTGAGCCACATGTATTGGTATGTAGGTATATACATCCTTCAGATCCACGGAGCATAGCCAATTTCTGCTTTGCAGGTAAGAAAGCAAGATGACCAGAGAAATCAATCAGTCTGAACTTTTCTTTTGCCAAGTACTCAGATCTATCTAGGACGGCATGGTATCCCCCCCCCCCCTGTTTTCTTGAGGACCAGGAAGTACTTGGAAATAAAACCCCCGACATCTCTGCTCTGGTGGCACGAGCTCAATCACAAATTTTGATAAGAGGGCAGTGATTTCTCTCTGAAGCAGTTCCTGATGCAGAGGGTCAAGACAATGCACTCTCGGGGGGCAATTTGGTGACAGTTCCAATAAGAATAATTTAACTGCTCTGGATGATTTGTAGGACCCATGAGTCTTAGGTAATGAGAGGCCACCTGTGTGCAGAGTGAGGCATCCTCTGAACGGATGGTTCCCACTTGTGGTCAATGGAAGAGTGGCTATGCTCTGAAGGAATCAGTCAAAACCCCACTCCCTGGTTTTGGCTGAAGAGCCAGTTGGGTCTTTAGGGGGGCTTCTTCCGACACTACTGTTGACAAAGGACCTGTTTAGGTTGGGAGGTCTGGGGGGCCCAGGGGAGTTCCTATGCCTGCGAGAGTAGTAGGTCTTCTAGCCCCCACCCTGGTACCTCCTCTAATAGGGGGTGTGCTCAGACATATGCCTGGAAAGCCTAATGAGAGCAACGTGCTGCTTCTCTACTACTAATCATTTGTATAGCACTACAAAGGTGTAAGCAGCACTGTACATAGAGATGCAAGATACAGTCCCTGCTCATCAGAGCTTACAATCTAATCACGATGAAGCCAGCCTTTTCCTTATCTTCTCACCAAAGAGATTCCCTCCCTGGCATGGGATGTCCACCCACTTGTTCTGCGCAGATTGCTCTAGGTGCGATAACTCGTCAGGCGCCAATACCTATGGCAGCATTCCTAGATGCAGTTTCGAAAGTATCATAGGTAGCCCTAACCATGAACTTACTTAGAGCAGTCCTTGCCATTGATCACCAAAGTATGATATTGTTCCAATTTCTCTCAGGGCATAAATTGGGCCAGATCAGGTAGGTCACACAATGTTCTTCAAGAACATACCCATGTACAGCTCTAGATGTCGATGCTTCTCCCGCAGGAAATGCATGCATCTCTAGGAATGGCTGTATGGTGGCCAATGTCGATGCAACTGACATTGAGGCCCTGGCATACTGCATTGCTAGCAACACTGCGATGCATTTCTCGAGCACTTGGCAGAAGGTGCTTCTCCATGGCTGTCGATTCCAAAGGCTGCAGGGTCTGAGCAACTTTGACCGATGTACCTGGTATGTGTACAGGGATATCAGCAGCTGGGTCTCAGTTGTCGATGCCCCTCTGAAGTCCTGAAGGATGAGCTCTCCTCCCTTTGGCACACCTTCGAGGGGCACTCATGTGGACCCCCATAGCTCTAGGTGCCATGTCTTGATGGACTCTGACACCAATGCACCACCCGATGTTCAACATGGTCACCTCTTGACATCTAAGATGATGTGGCCGAATCCTTCCTCATCTTCGGGTAGAGATCAATTCATGGCTGATGCTGCAGGTCCCAGGCACTGTAGGCACAAATGAGTTTCCATGGCAGATATAGTCCTAGAGCACTTAGAACACTTCTTAAACCCACTGGCGGGTTTCTGGGACGTATCATCCAGAAAAATAGCCATGGCGGTTAAATGGCTCAATGATGACCAGAGGAAGTAAAAATAAACAGAGGAGAGAACTGCAACGGCAGGCAATTAGGTTGAAAAACCCAAGGCAAAAAAACCCTGTTAGGGGAAAAAGGAAGTTTACCAAATGGAGGATGTCTGCAACATGTCCGTGGGCTCTGCAGAAAATGAAAGACAGGCATCATAGCGTGGCGGCAGCAGGTGGGAAGGAGGCATGCAGGTGCGGTGGAGCCTCCCAAAAAAAGCTGGGGAGTATTCCTGCACAGTGCTCTGTCGGGGACGTCACCCATTCATGAGGACTCATTCCTGCTTGTCCATGGAGAAAGCAAAGGTATTGCCTGCAGTTGAAATTAATTGGTATATTACTACTACTAATTAGCACTTACATAGCGCCGAGCACGCAGCGCTGTACAGGTATGACATGCATATAGAAGATATACATATAATAGATATTCCCTGCCCATCAGAGTCATGCTCATCCGAGCTTACAATCTAATACTCATCCGAGTTTACAATCTAGTACGACAGTACAAAGCGATAGTCAGTTTGGTGCAAAGCATAATATGGTCAGTGTAATTCGGTCATGGGAGATTGAAGGGAATCGGGTTAGGATAAGGGTGGAAGTCAGGATCTGAAGGTGACAGTGAAGAGGTGGGTTTTTAACCTGGATTTGAAGAGGGCCAGTGAGGGCGCCTGGCGTACAGACATAGGTAGGTTGTTCCAGGCATAGGGTGCAGCGAGGTGAAAGGAGCGAAGGCGTGAGTTAGCTTTGCGAGTGAAAGGCCTAAATAGAAGCAGTTTGTTAGCAGAGCGAAGTTCTTGAGAGGGGATGTAGGGAGAGATAAGGGATGAAAGATATTGAGGGGCCGCAGAGTGGATGCATTTATAGGTCAGTATGAGAAGTTTGAACTGTATGCGGAACTGGATGGGGAGCCAATGAAGTGACTTGAGAAGAGGAGTAATGTGGGCATGGCGAGACAGGCGGAATATTAGTCGAGCAGCATGATTTTGTATAGATTGAAGGGGAAAGAGAGGATTTGCGGGGAGACAGGCAAGGAGCAGGTTGCAGTAATCTAGGCGAGAGGAAATTAAGGAGTGGATAAGCGTTTTGCTAGTGTGTTCGGAAAGGAAGGGGCGGATATTGCCAATGTTGAAGAGGAAGAAGCGGCAGGTCTTAGCTACGAGCTGGATGTGTGTGGAGAAGGAGAGAGAGGTGTCAAAGATAACCCCCAGATTGCGGGCTGAGGGAACAGAAAGGATCGTAGATCCATCCACTGAGATTGAGAAAGGGGAAAGAGGAGGGGCAGAGTTGGGGGGAAAGACGAGGAGTTTAGTCTTGGCCATGTTCAGTTTCAAGCGGCGATGTCACATCCAGGCAGCTATGTCGGAAAGGCAGGCTGAGATCTTGGTCTGGATTGCTGGAGAGATATTAGGTGTAGAGAAATAGATTTGGGAGTCGTCGGTGTAGAGATGGTACTGAAAGCCATGGGAGGAGATAAGTGCGCCAAGGGATTGGGTATAAAGGGAGAAAAGGAGGGGGCCTAAGACGGATCCCTGTGGAACACCAACATGGAGCGGGGTAGGGGAGGAGGAGGAGCAGCCCCCAGAATGTATAAGCATTCTTGAGATCCAGTGAATACATTCAGTCCATTTTTGTCAAGAAGGAGAGGACGGAAGGAAGGGTGAACAAATAATTTATCCTCAGAAAAAAAGTTTAAAATGAATTCCCTAAGGTCCAAGATGGGACTATATATTTTTTTTTTTTTATTTAACAGGTTTTTTTTATACTGCTTTATCATATAGTCAAAGTGGTTTACATTATATCTTAAACACAGTAATGCTCATTAAACAGGGACATTAACAACATTAATAAACAATCTTATCTCACTCGTGGAGACATTCGATAACAGTGTGTGCAGTTTCTTTGGCTATGTTCTATGCCCCAAGTAGAAAAGGCATTTTAAATGTGTGCCAGAGTTTAGAATCTTCATCTCACATATGGGACAAGGTCAACATCTTGATTTGGGTGTCATAATAGTAGTTTGTGAGGAAAAAGACGACAGAAAACAGTATAAAAAACAAAACAGGAGAGCTATATTTTATGCCCATTTGGCAGGGCAGAAAAAGAAAAACTGAGATGCTAGGGGGACTCTGTGTACAGGAAGAGCCACACTTGCTGCGGGACAGAGAGCAGTTCTGTTACAGCATCATCAGATGGCATCACCCACTTGTGCACATCAGCCTTGTTTGTTGATGGGGAAAAGGATTTACAAAAGCTTTTCTTGGTATTCCTTAAAATACAAAAGTCCAGCCCACCCTAATAGAAGAAGAGCCAGAGAACTCAAAACTTCAGGTCCAGACTGGAAGGAAGGAAGGCCTCAGGAATATGCTAATGTATGTAAGTATAAATTACTTGGTTGTAATCTTGTTTGGAGCTGGCAAGGTAGGCTAGGCCTGTTCTCTGCTGATGTAAATGTTTGCTTTTTTCTGAACCAGGATGCTACTATTCCTTGTGACCTTGGGCAAGTCACTTAAATAGGAATTACATTTATCTGGTAATTGTGGTTCCTTTAGTGACTCCAGTTTAGTCCTCAACCTCTAGGTAGTGAACCTCCTCTGCAGCTTGGAGACTGGACATGTCAAAGTCATGACATCACTGGATATAGATTGCCGATCTCTCCCATCAGCCCCCAGTGAACTATTGACAAAGCAGCCTCAAAAGAGCAACAAATCAGTAACTTTCTTTTTTCAACTTAACATTATATTTAAGGACATGTCTAACATATACCCTAACTACCTACTACTTCTCTTCCCGAAGGGAAGGAATTGCTTCTTGCATTCTCTCCTTTTCATCGAATGCCGAGCCTTAAACAATCTAGCGCAATATAGCAATATATATAACACCCTAATATAACAATATAATACAATATAACCGTACAGCGCAAAGCCAAAGTGAACATTAACCGACTGGACACCCAGGAAGGCATATATCCACTTTTAACCTTGCCCTTCCCCCACCAGAAATGACCACTGCTAAGACCACACCCCCGGGGGGAATGAGGACTAAACTGGAGTCACTAAAGGAACCACAATTACCAGGTAAGTGTAATTCCTATTTCCTTATTGTTCCTCCAGTTTAGTCCTCAACCTCTGGGATGTATCAGAGTAGTACTCATTGGGAGGGACCTTTCTAGCTGTATTTCAACACCGCCTCCCCGAAAGCGGCATCCTTAGCCGCCAGAACATCTAGGCGGTAGTGCTTACTGAAAGTATGGAGAAACAATCAAGTGACCGCTCTACAGATGACTACTGACGGAACCAAACTGCGCTCCGCTCAGGAAGTCGCTTGCGCTCTAGAAGTGTGAACTTGTAAGGCCACTGGGACTGTACGGTCCCGTAGAGAATAAGCCGACACCATTGCCGTTCTAATCCATCTCCAGATGGAATCCTTCCTTTCCAACAAAAAGGTTTGCTGCCTTTAAAATATTCCCTTTCAGTTTTGCCCACTGTTTTTCTACATTCCCCAGCTGCTCCCATTCCGCTAACGACTCCGAGGTATTGTCCCATTTTTGTAAAGTTAGTTTTCCTAGTCTAAGACCCTCGCTTTTGAATGGATTTTTATCAGCCCTAATACTAATACTGAACCATACCATCTGGTGATCACTGGATGCGAGTTGATCTTCCACTGTAACATCAGAAACACTTCCCCTATTGGTAAGCAGTAAGTCCAGTATGGTCCCATCATGTGTGGGTTCTGTTACCAATTGCCTGAATAGTTCTCCATGTAGAGCAGCGGTTCTCAACCTGTGGGTCACGACCCCCATGGGGGTCGCCTGACAAATCCACCTCAGTCTCTGGCAGCAGCGGCGGCGACGACTCTTTGACAGATCTTCAGTTTAAAAAAGCCAAGCTGGTGCAGAGCCTTCCGTCTCTGTGAAGGAGCCTGTGCACATGTGTCCCGCCCCCAAAGAAGTTACATTAACTTCCTTTAGGGGCGGGACACATCTGCATGGGCTCCTCAGAGGCGGGAAGGCTCTGCATCCGCTTGGCTTTTATAACTGAAGATCACTCCGATACCCGATAGTGGAGCGAGGTGTCGGATCGGGCCCGGACTTAGAGCAGCAGGCGGAACAGGACGGGAGCTCCGGTGCCCGCTGGCAGTGGAGTGAATGGCAAAGGAGGCGGGAGCACAAAACGCCGGACAGCAGAGGTAGCCCGCCGAAGTGAATGAGCAAGGGCCGTGCAGCCATGTGGCAGAGGCCCAAGGAGGAACGCGACAGAGGTGCAGGAGGCAGAAGGAGACAGTAAGTGTCGACACTGGAGGGGAAAGTGTGCCTCAGTGGAATAAAACATAGCCCAGCTGAACAGCTCAAAGTGCAAGGTCCCCAGCCAGGCTCCTATGGATAGAAATACTATATTTTCCTTCTGCATTTGCATTATTTTTTTCAGCAGCCTGTGTAAAGCTCTGGTTTCCGTTTTCATTGTGGTGAATATTATACTTTGGTAGAGTACTAAATTATACTTTGGTAGAGTACTATAATTGTGTGGGTATGCTGGACGGTCTTTTGTATTTCCTTGTGAATAGAAGGTGATATGTGCGAAGGTAACTATATCCTGTTTAGTGTTATTTGTACAAGTCAGCCTAATTAACAGAGACTTACTACTGCTACTACTAAGCATTTATTTAGCACTACAAGACGTATGGCAGCACTGCACAGACATGTAAGAGACAGTCCCTGGCTCATCAGAGCTTACAATTAGTTTTTATGCAGGTCTGTTGGTATGGATAGTTTTGTTGGTCTTTGCTGGATGTCCTCAATCAGTAGTGCTCCTGGATCGCCCCGCTGTTTGGCCTACGCCTAAGTGTCACACCAAAGGGCCCTCCAGCGAGGCTCTCAGGCACAGGCCCACTTTCCGGCACTGCTTTTTATGTTGCTGGGGTGCAGTGGGCTGGATCGGGCCTTGTGGAGGTGATCGGGGAGGGGCTGCTCTTACCATACACCACCTATTAAAAACATGCTGGGTTTTTCGGTGGGAACTTCTACTGGAGAGGGCATTTCTGTCTGTCTGTTTATATGACTGTATGCAAGAAAGGCCAGTGTGTGACTACATACGTTTACTAGAGGGAGGAATGGCCTAGTGGTTGGGGCAAGTTACCTCAGGCCGGAAGGTCGGGGGTTCAAACCCCACTAGAGGATAGCAACCTTGGGCTGGAAGGACTGGGGTTTCTAGTCCCACAGGTGCTCCTTGTGGTCTTGGGCAAGCCACTTAACCCTCCATTGCCCATGTTCCCTGTAAAACAAAAAAAATAGTTATCTCCAAGTTATAATGCCCTGTTCAATGTAATTTCAGTTTGTTCAATGTAAACCGCCTTGATATCATGAAAGGCGGTATATAAGAAATGTTAAATAAATAAATAAAACAGAGTGGCTGTGCATGCATCCTTGTGTTTCTGGTGGCTTGGTTTTGAGAGTGGGAAGCACAACAGTTAATGGAGAATTGGTTGGTTTGGTGTGCTTTGGGTCCTTATCCAGGGGTCATGAATAATAAAAATGCTAATGGTCACAGGAAGGGTGGGCTGATTTTCTGCACAGAGTCTGGGAGAAAGTCAGTGGAATAAGTGGGTTTCTTGGTAGGGGTGAGTAGGGTTGCTGAGAAAGGGTAGAAATGTAAGAGGAATGGGGTAAAGTGTGAGGAGGCTATTGCAGGCTGAGAAAAACAACTGGTAGCAAAAGCAAGAACTGGAGGCATTGAAGTAGAAGAGTTCAAAAGCAGCACAGCACATTATGTATTTCATATTATATATATTTTTTTAACATATATTTATATGTTTTTTTTTATACAGCCGAAACGCGTAGTGGATTTTCTTAAATAAAAGTTAGCACCTGTGACCTCATCTGCCTTTGCCTTGTATGTAATATTATATAACACCAGTGACTCCATTGAAAATGAATGACAGAGAGAAGAATACCAAGAAAAGAAAATATTGCGATGACTTTTTAAGGTATGGTTTCACCTCCATATTTTCAGCAGGGATTGAGAAACCACAATGCATTATTTGTAACGAAGTTCTATCAGCAGAATCCATGAAGCCAAACAAACTGAAACGGCATTTTGACAGTAAGCATCCCACCTTTGTAGGTAAGGATATTCGGTATTTTAAGAACAAAGCTGATGGAATCAAGAAAAGCAGACTTGATATTGGCAGAAAGCTCCACCAGCAAAACATAGCTGCTGTTGAAGCTTCATATATGGTGGCTCTCAGAATCGCCAAAGCCAAGAAAACTCACACCATTGCCGAAGAATTGCTGTTACCAGCAACAAAAGATATAGTTCGAGTCAAGCTTGGAGATTAATTTGTACGGAAATTGAGTCCAATTTCCTTGTCTAACGACACCATCGGTAGACGAATAGAAGATATGTCTGCTGATATCCTTGACCAAGTAATCCAGGAAATGAAATCCATCCACTTGGACTATTTAGCATCCAGCTTGATGAATCCACAGATGTTTCAAACTATTCTCAGTTACTGGTTTACGTGAGATATATTAATGATGGCGAGTTTAAAGATGAGTTCCTTTTTTGCAAGCCACTTGAAATGACAACAATAGCTCGTTTATTTATTTATTTATTTTATTTAACTGCATTTATATCCCGCTTTTCACCGGGATATGTGTTTGAAATATTTTGTTCATTCCTGCAAAAACACGATATCCCCATCGACAAGGTTTGTAGTGTTTGCACAGATGGAGCTCCAGCTATGCTAGGATGTCGGTCGGGATTTCAACGTTTGGTGTTCAATGAGTCACCGAAAGCCATTGGAACTCACTGTATGATTCATAGACAAGTTTTAGCAACGAAACGCTGCCACAACAGCTGCAAGAAGCTATGATAAATGTAGTAAGTGCCGTTAATTTCATAAAAGTGAGTGCTTTAAACAGTCAACTGTTTACAAAACTTTGTAATGATTTGGATGCATCCAATAATGTTCTTTTACTACACACTGAGGTGAGATGGTTATCAAAAGGAAAGGTTTTAAAGCGCGTCTTTGATCTTCGCGATGAACTAAAAACGTTTTTTAAGCAAGAAGCAAAACTACAATTTGAAGCACTTTTCAGTGACAAAAAGCAGCTGCTGAAAATTGCTTACTTGGTTGACATATTTGCAATATTGAATGAATTAAATTTATCACTGCAAGGACCAAATGCAACATGCCTAGATTTGTCCGAAAAGATCCAAGCGTTTCAAATGAAACGTCGGCTTTGGCAGAAAAAGTTAGCTGAAAATAGAACATACATCTTTATCTTTATCTTTATTTACATATTTGATATACCGCTAGGGCATAAGCATTAAGCGGTGTACAATAAAAAATTTGATTAAACACTGCACACCAGGAAATAGAACGCCAAAGTTAGATAGGAGAGGTACAGAAAGGGCAAACAAATCATATAGTGAAACCAACTCATAATAAACCATAAAGACAAAGTGGGAGACAAACAAAGACAATTCATAACATATTAGACAAAACATAGGACAGTCAGGAGGGGACTTCGGGAAGGAGGTCAAAGGCTTTCTGGAATAAATATGTCTTAAGCAAAGACTTGAACTGGGGGTATGATGACTCTAGCCGAAGATAAGTGGGTAGCGTATTCCATAACATAGGTCCGAGAAAGAACCAGGCAGAGTGTTGTGTCTGTTCTAGGCGGGCTTGGGAGGGCGAAGGAAGGGATAGGCGATTAGTGTTGATGGAACGGAGTTGACGATGAGGAGAATGTAGAGAAATGCAATCAGCCAAATAGAGAGGAGTACTGGTGTAGATGGCCCGATGAAGAAGAATCAGAAATTTGTAATGGAAGCGGTAATGAAGGGGAAGCCAGTGCAACTGAAGGAGGATAGGTGTAATGTGGTCAAGTTTACTGGAAGAGGTGATGAGGCAAGCGGCAGTATTCTGGATGTGCTGCAGCCTTTGCAGGCTGTATTTAGGGAGGTTGGCTAAATAAACATTACAGTAATCTAATCTGCTAATGACGAGAGCAATGACAAGAGTGATTAGGGAGCTAATGGGTAATATGGATCGGACGGCCCTGATACGCCGTAGAGCAGCAAAGGAACGGCGGGAGATCATGGAGATATGTTCGTGAAAGGACAGAGAAGGATCTAGAAGAACGCCCAAGTAACGGAAAGAGGATGTGAGAGGAATGCTGGTTGAATCGATGGAGGGAGCTAGAGTGGGACATGAGCCACCCAAGGAAACCCACATTGCGGAGGACTTTGCAGGACTGAGGTGAAGAAAATGTTCTGATAGCCAAGAAGCGATATGGGAAAGGCAGAGATTTAACTGAGTAACATCGGGGGATAAAGGCGACGTATGAAACAGGAGAACAATGTCATCTGCATAAATGTAAGAGGAGACTGGATATTGCTGAATGATCAAGGGCAGCGGAGCAAGAAAGATATTGAACAATATGGGGGAAAGCACAGAGCCCTGCGGGACACCACAAGTGAGGGGAAGGACGGGAGAGGTCTGGTCATTAACGTGTACAGAGAAGGAACGAGAGGAGAGGAAGGAGCGAAACCAGTGCCAAACAGCACCACGGAGACCAATATCAGAGAGTCGGGACAGGAGTGTAGGATGATCAAGCAGGTCAAAAGCCGCGGACAGATCTAGTGATACAAGGAGAGTAATATTACCACGGTCATGGGCGATGTGCAATTCGTTTAGTAAGGCAAGGAGAACGGTTTCGGTGCTGTGTCCCTGGCGGAAACCAGCCTGACGTGGGTGGAGGGAATTGGTAGATTCAACATGGGCACTTAGTTGATCAAAAGTGCAGCGTTCTAGGAGCTTAGCGAGAAATGGGAGGTTGGATACTGGGCGCCAATGTGAAAGGACAGATGGATCGAGGGAAGGCTGTTTCAATAAAGGGTGAAGGATAGCAGACTTCCAAGATGTCGGAAATTGGCCAGAAGAAAAGCTGGAATTAATGATAGTGGTGATGATTGGGACCAATTGTAAGGAAGGTTCGGAGAGCCACCGGGAGGGGATGGGGTCGAGGACACAAGTGGTTTTCCTAGATTTAGACAAAAACATCAACACTTCCGCTGAGAGGACAGGGCGGAAAGATGACCAAGTATGCATGCAAACAGGATTACTAGTGACAGAGGTAGGTGAAGAGCAGACAGAGGAAGGGATCAGGGGGAGAGGGGTCGAACTATAGGGAAGAGGGGACGGGGAGAGAGGAGATGTTCAACTTATCCACTTTCTTTGAAGAAAACGAGATTGAACTTGACACAAGAAATGGAATTATAATTTCTGTCAAACAGCACTTAGAAATGCTGGAAGAAGAAATTTCAGCATATTTTCCAAATTTACCTAGCACACCATTTGCACTTGCCAGAAGTCCATTCACAGTTAAAGTTGAGGATGTTCCTGAGATTGCACAAGAAGAGCTCATTGAATTCATTACCAGCGATGCAGCTAAAAATGATTTTTCTTCAATGTCAGTAATTAAATTCTGGATCAAGTATTTTCAATTGTATCCTGGACTGTCTGAGATTGTGTTACGTCTATTGCTTCCGTTTCCAACAACATATCTGTGTGAAACCGGCTTCTCAATCTTGTTGCTTATCAAGAGTAAATACCGAAATAGACTTGCTGCAGAAGATGATCTTCGTTGTGCTCTCGCAAAGACTGAGCCGAGAATTTCACATCTGGCGAGAAGGAAGCAAGCTGTGATAAGGAAGCTTATCATAGCTCAGGTAGGAGCTATAGAAAAGATGATGTGACTCTGAACAAGCAACCTGTCAGTTTTGGTAGAAGTAAGAAAACAGAGTTTTCACATAAAAGACTACCAGTCCCAGAATGCACCAGGTTTCCAGCAGCCATGAGAGGGGCTGAAGTGAGAAAACGTGTGTGCAATCAAGAGAGCTATGAGGTAATCCCTAAGCACTCATCTCAAAGGGCAGGGCCTGATTCAACACAGCTGCGCTGTGTTAGGGAGGAGCACACATCAGGACAGAATAAGAATAGAGCTTATTCTACAGATAATAGCTTCAGGAAAAGATACAGCAACGGCTACCAGCACCAACATCACTTGGAGAAACAGAAGCCAAGCCAAGCGGATAGAGAGAGAAGGAAACTCTCTGGAAGGAAAAGAAGGAAGGCTATTGGAAGATCTGGGAGAGTCCAAGGCAGTACCCATACTGGGAGGTATTCCAAATGCCAGCAGAGTCCATTGGACTGGAGTCAGCCAGAGGAATGGAATGGCAGAGATAGGAATCACCAGTGGCTACCTGGAAGAGAGAAGACTGCACGTGGAAGGGACTTTCAGACCAAGGCCAGAAGGTATGTGAGAGGAGATCCAGTGTCCAAGGATCAAGATTGGAAGGCTGGACATCAGAATTGGATTACATACTGGCCAGGCTATACAGAGAGGAATTATGATAGCAGGAGAGGCTCAGGTATGAACACTGATCCAGACCCTATCTATAATAGTGAATGGCAGCAAGGGAATAAGCATTCTCATGATAGTGCCTTATTGAAAGACTCATCTGTGCCAATGTATGATAGTGACCCTATGCTGATTGATGAAGGGGGAGATACAGCAGATGAAACTATTACTTACATGGACTGTTCTCTACCTAAATGCTATTGCTAGCTTTCTGTGAGCAAACACATCAGTCATCACAAAGAAACCTAACTTTGTTCTTTATTTCCACTGCAAACAGCTCTTAAAGCAGGATTTGGGTTCACACAGTAGCAGTCAGCCAGCCAGCTAAAGGGTTTCAGCTGGACAATTGATAGTAATTAAAGCTGCACCTGATTGTGTGTGTGAGCCAGGGATAATCACTGCTGGATCTGCGTGGAAAATAAGCAGAAGTTAACCTAACAAGCAAAGTTTATTCATTTCTTTGTGCCTTTTTATTTGGTAATTATTTGCTAAGAAAACATTAGCTAATTGCCTGACAAGCTGAAGGTTGTTTTCTGGTTTGCTTTGTGACTTTATGTTATCCATTTAAACACTGCAAGCAAGTAACCTCATTTATATTGCTAACAAGCATACTTGTGCTGGGTGAATTAAACCCCATCAATAAAAGAAGTATTTTATTGGCTTTAACCACTGGTTTCACAACTCAATTATTGTCTTCAGCTGTGTTTGGAGTGAAAGAACTACATTACCCACAATACCTTGCAAGAATCATATGAATATATGCATCGTCAAGATTGTGTAAGTTCTCACCCTAGGCAGCCGTCTGACAAATGGCGTAGTTTTTAGGATTGCTTTTGCACCAAGAGGATTTATTTGCTGTGGATTACAAATAAAAGTCAACTTTAAAGCTGAAAGAAGATTTTTTCCCTCATCTGCACTTTGGAGGAGAAGTGGTTGTTCCAAGAAGCTGTCCCAGATGAAAAGACCCTGTGCAAAGCTGGATTCATCACTGAGACAAGGTAATATGTACCTGGGCATGTCTAGTGGTGGATGTGTGTAAGCACAGGGGGTAATTGGAAAAAAAAAAAAAAGTTGAAAAAACACCCCTGGTTGGAAGGTGCTGCACTTTGGTTTTTTTTTTCTCTTTTTTTCTTGCAGGGGTCAAGATGGATCCGAGGGAGATGGTTCAGTGGATGGCAGCCCAATTTAGCAAGCAGCAGGAGCTATCACAGCAGGCCCAGGACACTGCTATGAAGGCCTTAATGGAACAGCAGAAACCAGTGCTTGATCTGGTGCAAGCTCTAGTACAGCTGCAGAGCCAAAGTGGAACAGATGCAAGACCAGCAGTTAGTACTGGTACACCACATGTGGACAATGTGGGACTCAATCAAGGGATTGGGGCATTTAATTTTGGGAAATTAACTCCAGATGATAATGTTGATGATTTTCTAGAGTCTTTTGAAAGAGTGGCACAGGCTTTAGCATGGCCAGAGACCCAGTGGGCAGTAAGGCTGGCAGCCTCCTTAACTGGGGAGGCACTTGCAGCTTACAGAGCAATGCCAGCAGCCCAGGCTTTGAATTATAAGGATGTAAAGGCAGCTATTAGAGATCACCTAGGGTTGTCTATTTCAGAGTATAGGCGAATGTTTAGAGCTGTTACATTGAAAGTGGGTGAGACACCCAGGGCTCTGAGTCAGAGAATCAGACGTTTAGCTGTAAAATGGTTGGAGCCTGAGCAAAAGACAGTAGAAATGTTATTGGATATTATAATGCTGGAACAATTTATGCTTGGGGTACCTAAAGATTTAAATGTTTTTCTTATACAGCAAAATTGCCAAAATCTTGGAGAGGCAACCATGCTAGCAGAGAGATTCTTGGAAGCCACGCAGGCTTGCCATAGAATGGGTGGCCCTCTAAAGATGGATGCTGAGGCTAGAGATGCTGTATCAGAAAAGGGAATAATTAAGAATGTTTCTGAAAATGAATGTACTGTAGCATACCAGATGACACAGTGGAATAGAAAGAAATGTTTCAAGTGTGGAAAATTGGGACATTTAGAGAAGAGATGCCAGACACACACTAGTTTAATGGGTCTGAATTTAAAACAGCCCAAGGAAGGATTTCTTTTGATGGTTGATGTGCAGGGAATTACCACAAATGCATTATTAGACTCTGGGGCAGACCAGAGTATGATGTCAAAAAGGCTTTGGAAGAGGATAGAGGCCCAAGAAAGATTTGTGCCTAGAACCCCTGAAAGCCAAGTTCACATCAGATGCATTCATGGTGCTGCATCATCATATCCCATCTATAGGCTAAAGGTTAAGTGCCTAGGGAAACAAGAGGAAGTCCTATTAGCAGTAGTGCCTAGGCTACCCTTTGATTTGGTTCTAGGAAGAGACTGGCCAAGATTTAAGCAGGGTCTAGTGGAAGGACTAGGAAAGAAGGAGGGAGAAGGCTTAATGGTAATAGCTCCCGGGCCTTTATTTGGAAGTCCTCAGACCCCAGCTAAAAAGATGGTTAAGCGTCCAGAAGACCAAGCTACCCCAAAGCAGATATTCGTCCTAAAGTACCATAAGGTCTCCGAGAAGGCCCAAGCTCCTAAGCGGGCAACCCCTCAGTCTGCTGGGTTTGACCTGTGCAGCATAGAAAATGTGACTGTACCTAGCCAAGGGAGAGCCCTGGTTGACACCGGTCTCCAAGTGGAAATACCAATTGGATGTTATGGGAGAGTAGCCCTTAAATATTTCATCGATGTGGGTGCGGGAGTAATTGATCCCGATTACAGGGGCAATATTAAAGTTCTGTTGTTTAACTTTGGACAGAATGAGTATCACGTGAAGACAGGAGACAAAATTGCCCAATTGATTTGTGAGAGGCTGGGTTTTCCACCTGTGGAGGAGGTCACATCCCTAGAGAATTCTGAACGTGGAGCCAAAGGCTTTGGTTCTACTGATGTCAAAGGGGTTAAAAGCTTAGCTGCCACCTGTGCCCGAGAGAGGGAGGTGAGTGAAGAGGATGATTTGGGACCCCAGGTATCTGATTGTAAAGAAAAATCAGAGCCCCAAATAGGTGAGGACCTGACAATGGTACAACAGGAAGAAATTAGGAAGTTGCTTAAGGAATTCCCAGATGTGTTGACACCCATACCTGGGGAGACCCATTTGGTGGCCCATGAAATAATAACTCCACCTGGGAAATTGGTTCGTCAAAGGCCATACCGCTTGCCTGAAGCCAAAAGACAGGAGGTAGTGGCACAAGTCCAGGAGATGTTGGACATGGGGGTAATAGAGGAGTCAAAGAGTCCCTGGAATAGCCCCATAGTCCTGGTGCCGAAGCCTGATGGATCCTTAAGATTTTGTATTGACTTCCGGCAGGTAAACGCCATATCAGTTTTTGATGCATATCCAATGCCAAGAATTGAGGAGCTGTTGGACCAGCTGGGACAGGCTCAATACTTAACCACCCTTGATATGACAAAAGGATATTGGCAAATCCCTCTCACCAGGGAGTCGAAGCCGAAGACTGCGTTCAGCACCCCCGTTGGCCTTTTCCAGTTCAAGAGGATGCCTTTCGGACTGCATGGAGCAGCGGCTACCTGCCAAAGGTTAGTGGATCAGGTACTTCGACCCCACCAAAATTATGCTTTTGCATACATGGATGATGTCATAATCCATAGTAACACCTGGGCGGAGCATTTGAAGAGGATCAGGGCAGTCTTGTGCTCTATGAAGCAAGCGGGAATCACTTTAAACCCGAAGAAGTGTGCCTTTGCAAATAGGGAGGTAAAATACCTAGGCCACCTAGTGGGAAGAGGAAAAATTAAACCTCTATTAAGCAAAATAGATAGCATCAGGAATTTTCCTCCTCCAACAACAAAGAAACAACTAAGAAGTTTCTTAGGACTTATTGGATACTACCGCAGTTTTATACCGCAATTCGCAGAGAAAAGTGCCATTTTCACGGATATGCTGCGAAAGAATTGTCCAAACCAGATAAAGTGGACACCAGAAGCTGAAAAAGCGTTTTCAGTATTAAAAGAAAAATTGTGTACAGGACTGGTACTGAAAGGAGTAGACTTCAAGAGACCCTTTCTGGTTCAAACCGATGCATCGGATGTGGGGCTAGGAGCGGTCCTATCCCAGTGCCATGATGGGGAGGAGCATCCTGTGATGTACCTAAGTAGGAAGTTGTCACCGGCTGAACAAAAGTATTCCACGATAGAAAAAGAGTGTTTGGCTATCAAGTGGTCAGTGGAGGCGTTAAGGTTTTACCTTACAGGGAGAAAGTTCCAGTTGGTCACGGACCATGCCCCACTTAAGTGGTTTGCAGCAAATGAAGAACCACAATGCCAGGTTGACACGCTGGTACATGGCCTTACAGGCGTTTGATTTCCAAGTTGAACATCGTGCCGGGAAGTTACACAAGAATGCGGATGCACTTTCCCGTATTACGGACTGTAGAGAAGAAGTTTCACCAGTAAAACCAGTCCGTAATAACTTAAGCAGGGGGTATGTGATAAGGAAGCTTATCATAGCTCAGGTAGGAGCTATAGAAAAGATGATGTGACTCTGAACAAGCAACCTGTCAGTTTTGGTAGAAGTAAGAAAACAGAGTTTTCACATAAAAGACTACCAGTCCCAGAATGCACCAGGTTTCCAGCAGCCATGAGAGGGGCTGAAGTGAGAAAACGTGTGTGCAATCAAGAGAGCTATGAGGTAATCCCTAAGCACTCATCTCAAAGGGCAGGGCCTGATTCAACACAGCTGCGCTGTGTTAGGGAGGAGCACACATCAGGACAGAATAAGAATAGAGCTTATTCTACAGATAATAGCTTCAGGAAAAGATACAGCAACGGCTACCAGCACCAACATCACTTGGAGAAACAGAAGCCAAGCCAAGCGGATAGAGAGAGAAGGAAACTCTCTGGAAGGAAAAGAAGGAAGGCTATTGGAAGATCTGGGAGAGTCCAAGGCAGTACCCATACTGGGAGGTATTCCAAATGCCAGCAGAGTCCATTGGACTGGAGTCAGCCAGAGGAATGGAATGGCAGAGATAGGAATCACCAGTGGCTACCTGGAAGAGAGAGAAGACTGCACGTGGAAGGGACTTTCAGACCAAGGCCAGAAGGTATGTGAGAGGAGATCCAGTGTCCAAGGATCAAGATTGGAAGGCTGGACATCAGAATTGGATTACATATTGGCCAGGCTATACAGAGAGGAATTATGATAGCAGGAGAGGCTCAGGTATGAACACTGATCCAGACCCTATCTATAATAGTGAATGGCAGCAAGGGAATAAGCATTCTCAAGATAGTGCCTTATTGAAAGACTCATCTGTGCCAATGTATGATAGTGACCCTATGCTGATTGATGAAGGGGGAGATACAGCAGATGAAACTATTACTTACATGGACTGTTCTCTATCTAAATGCTATTGCTAGCTTTCTGTGAGCAAACACATCAGCCATCACAAAGAAACCCAACTTTGTTCTTTATTTCCACTGCAAACAGCTCTTAAAGCAGGATTTGGGTTCACACAGTAGCAGCCAGCCAGCTAAAGGGTTTCAGCTGGACAATTGATAGTAATTAAAGCTGCACCTGATTGTGTGTGTGAGCCAGGGATAATCACTGCTGGATCTGCGTGGAAAATAAGCAGAAGTTAACCTAACAAGCAAAGTTTATTCATTTCTTTGTGCCTTTTTATTTGGTAATTATTTGCTAAGAAAACATTAGCTAATTGCCTGACAAGCTGAAGGTTGTTTTCTGGTTTGCTTTGTGACTTTATGTTATCCATTTAAACACTGCAAGCAAGCAACCTCATTTATATTGCTAACAAGCATACTTGTGCTGGGTGAATTAAACCCCATCAATAAAAGAAGTATTTTATTGGCTTTAACCACTGGTTTCACAACTCAATTATTGTCTTCAGCTGTGTTTGGAGTGAAAGAACTACATTACCCACAATACCTTGCAAGAATCATATGAATATATGCATCGTCAAGATTGTGTAAGTTCTCACCCTAGGCAGCCGTCTGACAAAGCACAGCACAACCTTCGCACTGATAACGTTGTTAAACCTAAAAAGTAGGCATAGGCTAACATTTTTGTCCTTTGTCAGTCTTTTTGAATAAAGCATACTAAAACCGTTGACTACAAAATCATAATTTTGAAATCAAATATTGTTACTTGTTATTGTAATTGTGGTTTAAATAAGTACATTTTATAAATAAAAACATATTGCAAAGGCCTATAATATATTAATAATTCAACAAATGATTACAGTGACAATACATTAACGGTAAAGGAAGAGAGACGCATTTGATTTTATCATTGGGGGTCACCACAAGTTGACCAATGGTAAAAGGGGTCACGGCACAAAAAAGGTTGGGAACCACTGCTGTAGAGAATCCAGGAGCTCCTTGCTTCTAGATGACACTATAAGTAGGGATGTGCCAATCCACATCCGGCATATTGAAATCACCTAATCAGTAGCACTTCTCCTTTCATAGCAATATTGTGTATGTCTTCTATTAAATCTTTGTCCACTTCTACTTCCTGTGATGAGGATCTGTATGTAACTCCAATGCAAATGAATTTCCCTTTCCCTCTCTTTCTAGTTTGACCCACAGTGCCTCCTCTTTTCATTTTAAGCCCTGCAATTCTATAGCTTTAATATTAATTTTAACATACAGTGCCACACCACCTCCCCTTCTTCCTAACTGTCCTTCCTGAATAAAGCATAGCCCAGTATAATTACATCCCAATCATAGGTTTCTTGAACTATATCTCCATAAGAGCCACTAAATCCAAGTCAGTCTCTTCCATTAAAACCTCAACATCTGGGCTCTTATTTCCCATGCTACGGGCATTTATACACACACTGCTTTCCAGATATTGCCCCTATTATCCATGTCTACAGAGGTATTTAATGTTTCAGTTACCTGGGGGATTTCACCTGGAATAAAATCCTCACCCTCTTTGCTATGGTGGCACGAGCTCGATCACAAGATCTCCCAAGAGGGTGGTGATTTCTCGCTGAAGCACTTCCTGATGCAGAGGGTCAATGTAATGCATCCTTGGGGGACAATTTGGAGGTAGGTTGAATAAATGTAATTTGTAACCGCTTTGGACAATTTGCGGAACCCAAGTGTCTGATGTTAAGGGGACACCTTTGGACAAAAAGTGAGCATTCCCCCGACAGGAGAGTTTTCCATTGAAGTTACTGATAGAGTGGCTATGCTCTGAAGGAACCAGTCAAACCGTGCCCCAGGCTTTGGATGAGGCTTCTCCCGCTATACTTAGAGTATTAAACAACAAACAAACCTCCTTCAACGACAAGGAAGCTGTAAAACTAGAGGGAATAACATGACGCTGTAAGGGGGTAAACTGAAAGGCAATGTCAGGAAATACTTTTTCACTGAAAGGGTGGTGGATGCTTGGAATGCCCTCCCGATGGACGTGGTGGGGACAAATACAGTGACAGAATTCAAAATGGCATGGGACAGACAGTGGATCCCTTTATAGCAACAGGATAAAATCAAAACAAGCATAACTATCTCTTATCTCTGAACAAACAGAGGTGACCTACATGGAGCGGTGGGTACACCTCTAAACAAAGGTATGGGGAGAGGTGACCTGCACGGAGCGGCAGGTGCACCTACTCTTGCCGCCTTGCTGGGCAGACTAGGTGGACCATACTGGTCTTTATCTGCCGTCATACACTATGCTACTTCGGATGGGAGATTTGGGAGCCAGAAAAGTACCTACATCTATTTTATTTATTTATTTAGAGAGATTTGTATACCACCTTATCCTTTAATCAAAGTAGTCACATCACAATTGGAGGGTTACATTTAACAAGAGGGATCTTAACAACATTATACATTGAACTCATACGTCTAGTTGGGATGGGGGGTATTGTGGGTATCGAGTTGGTGGAGGTAGTTGCATTACCGTTCGGGTGGAGACTATTGGTTGTCTGTTTGCTCATAGGTTTCCGTGAAGAGCAGGGTTTTGAGGGCCTTGCGGAAGTCTTTGATGTCGTTCAAGGCCCTCAGGCCCATTGGGAGGGAGTTCCAGAGTGTGGACGTGAGAGTAATAGGTCTTTTTCTGACCTCCCCCTTGGTGCCTCCTGCTGTAGGAGGTCGGCTTGGACATGCACCTTGAGAGATTCCATAATACAGCTGCATGCTATCTCTGCAACACCTCTAGAGCTGACCACATAACCCCGCTACTCTAACAACTACACTGGTTACCCATCACAGAGTGGATAAAGTACAAAGCTCTCACAGTTTTCAAAATCACCCACGGCCTATCTTCATTCTACCTCCAGTCACTGATACAGAAAACACCTAGCCACAGAACAAGAAGAACAAACTCACTGAATACACTCTCTATGCACGCATAATAATCATCAAGATCAACCACACAACTTCCAAAAGGGCCTTCTCTTTATTCGTTCCAACTCTATGGAACGCAATTCTGGACAATCTACGTGCCACAGAGGACCAAGTAACCTTCCGAGGAAAACTGAAAACTTGCCTATTCCGGGAATGCTATGCTGATGAAACTTAGACACCCATCTCACAAGACCTATGCAATCCCATCACCCCCAACACCCTCCCACCCCTCCCCTTTCCACCCAGTAGCCCCTCACCACTGTTACTACAATGTTAATTTAACTTAAGATTTTCTTCCAATGTGGTCATTTACCCACTCAACACATTCCTCTATTAGTTTGTTATGTTGCTTTTACGTTACTATGTTATGTTGCTTCTATATAAAGCCCTGTTGATCTATGTTGTCATCATGTAAACTGCTTTGACTCATAGAAATAGTGGTATAGAAAAATAGCTAAGTAAATAAATAAAATAAATGCCAAAGGCTGATGTGCTGCCTTTTTAATGCAGCCAGCATTTTCTTCTTGTTTTCTGTAGAGATTCTCTCCACAGCCTGGCAGCAAGCTTGTCCTGCAGGTCTGAGGACCGGAGTTAAGTAAGCCTCTTAGTGCCAATATCCATGGCAGAAATTCTTGATGCCGTTTCGAAGATATCATAAGTCGCCCGGACCATGAACTTCGAGCAGTTCTTGCTGTGAGTCACCACACTGCTCCAATTTCTCTGGAGGGAGATATGGGACAGATCAGCGAAGTTACACATGATGTTCTTCAAAAACAAGCCCATGTAGAGCTGGTAAGAAATCATGCAGACTATGAGCATGGAATTCTGAAAAAAACCTTCTTCCAAAAGAGTTCAATGTTTGGGTTTCCCTCCCTGGGGGTACCGAGGAGCAAATCCTGGAACCTTTGGATCTCTTAAGGGCAGATTCGACCACCAAGGAATGGTGTAGAAGCTGAGGTTTCTAGAAACCAGGAGCCATTTGAACTCTACACATGGAGTCAAGACTTCTACAGACTGGAGGGTACAGTGAGGGGCTGCTTCCACATTCTCATTTATACTCTCTGAAGCATGCGGTGCATGGGCACCGCCACCGTTTCCTTAGGGGCCGAAGAGTACTGAAGGATCTCAAGTTCTGCCCTGGGTTCATCCTCAGTCTCTAAAGAAAATGGTATGGCTTTGGCCATATCTCTGACAAAATCATGGAAAGTCATATCCTCAGGAGGGAATCTGTATTGCCTATGTGGAGAAGGGAATGGAATGGAAGCTCTTGAGACCTGTCATCCAACAAGTCCTCAGACTTGACATCAGTGACACAGCCTTCTGAGTCAGACTCAGAGCAAGTCAAAGTATTTATGAGTCTCTGCTTGATCTCTCTCCTGACCCTTGGAAATTGGGAGCTCCTTCAGAAGCAATGACACAACAATGCTTGTCTAGATTTCAAGGATGCACCACATCCTGAAATGCTAGAAAGCAATATCGGCTAGGCAGGCACCAGTGTCGTGGCTCTTCGATTCCCTGACGTTGATGCCTCTCCCGCAGGCAAGCCGTGCGTCTCGAGGATCGGTTGGAAGGTTGCCAAATGTCGATGCAACCAAAATCGAGGCCCTGGTCTGCTGCATGGCCAAGAGCGCCACAATCTGTTCAAGAGCCTGCAGATGGCATACTGTACCTGAATGTAACTCGCCTTAATCTCCTCCTGGAAAGGCGTGAGCTAAATGCTACCATTAAATAAGGGGTTTCTCCATAGATGCCGACTTCAAAGGCTGTGGGGTCTCAGCAACCTCGACTGATGTGCCCAGAAACTTTAAGGGGTTATCGGTGGCTTGGTTTCAGCTATTAGTAGGTGCCCCTCCGACGTCCTGAAGGGTAAGCTCTCCTCTCTTTGGGGCAGCTTGGAGTGGTGCTCTCGCAGACCTTCATCATTCTTAACACCATGCCTCAAGAGGCTTCGACACCAGTATGCCGTAGCCTTCACTCGGTGCTCAGCGCAGTCACTCCGTGGCACTGATGAAGATGAAGCTGAATACTTCCTCATCCTCAGGTGCAGATTGATCGATGGCTGATGCTCTGGGACACTATGGGTGCTTGGCTATGAGTGGGTTCGAAACTCTTCAATGTTGATGCACTGCCAGCATTTGGTGCAGCCTTCAAAGCTGATGCATTCAACTTGTGAGTGCCAAAAAGTGATTTACATTGTTTCTCTCAACTCTTTAATTCTCTTTTTGTCATCTGTAAACATAAATTACCAGAAAAGGGCTAATGATCAGGTCCTAGGCACTGAAGGCACTAATTGTGAGTATCCATAGTGGATATGATCCTTAAGCACCAGGAACACTTCTTAATCCCACTGGCCAGTTTTGGGACATAATGGCTGGAAAAACAACCGCAGTGAAATCAAATCGTTCAATTTTGAAAAAGAGCAAACCCACAGCAAGAGCACCAGTGTCTAAGGGGGCAGAGGTGCTGCGGAAAATAAAAGGAAACTTAA
The DNA here is from genome assembly GCA_033557465.1 of Ichthyophis bannanicus. Classification (NCBI taxonomy): domain Eukaryota; kingdom Metazoa; phylum Chordata; class Amphibia; order Gymnophiona; family Ichthyophiidae; genus Ichthyophis; species Ichthyophis bannanicus. Next base: position 1,113,261,388 of record CM066033.1, on the reverse strand, counting down.
AACAAATGAAACAAACTAAAGGGAAAAAAAGAAAAAACACAATGGACAGGCAGGAAAGAAAACGGAAGTATCAGTGAAGGTGGCAGAGTTCCCGGTGAGGGGAAAATTGCCAAAATGGCAGAACTCATGAAACATGTCTGTTGGGCTCCACGGAAAAATGAAGACTGTCCTAAAACAGTGCCACGGCAGCAGGCGGGAAGATGACGTGCATGCGCAGTGGAACCTCCCAAAGGCTTCAATTAGCTGGGGAGTGATCCTGCGTGAGCTCCAACTGATGACATCATCCATATGTGAGGACTTCATTCCTGCTTGTCAATGGAGAAATTATAAAATACTATAATTTATGTGCATTCTTGACAAATTTAGGCATGGACATTTACACCAGCCATAGCGCTGGTTTATTTATTGATTTAATGAATGTTTTCAACGACTTACGCCTCACGCCTCTATGTTATAAAGTACATGGGACTTTATAAAATTACTCTCATGATGTATTTCTTTGCTAGTTTGTTTGGGTTTAAATGAGAAGGCAGGATATCAAGCTAACAAATTAAGGTGGTCATTTACTAACTGCATGATAACAGCGTTGGCATCTACTATCTACAGCAGAGCCCATCTTAAGCACTGGGCCCTGTGGTAGAAGGCATGCCATAATGGCACTAGCATGCACCGTTAGTAAATGATCTCCTAAGTTAATTACATTTTTAGGAGAGGGTATTCAAAAGCGTTTGTGTGGTTTGCAAACCTGGAAACTGCATAAATGCTGCTCAGTTGGATATTCAGCGGCATTAACCCAGTTAGTGCTGCTAAATGTCCTGACACTAGCTACTTAGCACTGGGGCATTCCGGGGGTGGCACCGCAGGTTAATCGGGCAGCTGTGATATTAAGCCACTGCTCAGTTCACCCTAACTGGCTGTCCTAACTTTAGCTGGTTTTGCAATCTGGCCAGTGGCTAAATATTGCTGCTGACCAGATTGCAAAATCACAATCTGGGCAACCCGATATGGCCCCACCATTAGCTATCTGTGTCAAAGTGAACACGGTGATGGCCAGCCACTTGAAGTATGCTGGCTGCTACCACAGAAAATCTCCCCCTTAAATTTTTTCCTGTATAATTTATGGATGGCAAAATTAAATATACAGAAATGCATGTTGCTTATGTTTTAAGTAGCAGGAATTATTTTGCTCAGACATTAATATGCCATAGTCATACCTTCCTTGTTTATCTCTTGGTTGATTCATAATTCTGGTTTTGATGACATCAGCAGGTGTTCCCAGAGTAGCAGCAACTAGACCAGAACATACACTATTAATAAAATAAAATTAAAAAAAAGTTTAGAATTTTCTTTCATTAAAAATACCAAAGTCCTATTTGCAAAGCTTTGTGCAGTCCTTTTGGGCTGGAATTGTAGGATATGCATTTATAAATAAATAAATACATCAATACATTCATTCCCAACTAGTGACACTCACCATACACAAATATGTCATCTGTTACATCCATGCAGGAGTATAGTTACAACCGTGCGCATGTTGAAAGCTCTGGAGCTGCATGCCCCATTTATGATTGCACTAGATCACTAAAGGGATGTGCCACCTGCAAAGTTTCATTGTGCTTGTGGTTACAGCTACTGTGGGAGGGAACAAAGTAGAGTGAAAGGACAACTTTTCACCATTAAAGCAGATGCCGGGGGTTTTCCTTTATTTTTCAAAATTTCTCTAATTTTCTTCTCCTCCCTCAAAGAAACTCACCTTTGCTGGCAGTGCTAGCCCAGACCATAGCAGACCTCTCCAGCAGTGGCAGCATTAAGGAGTCCTACTTCTCCTGTCAGCCCCATCCAGAACAGACCTCTCTGGGTTGTGGTGATATGGAAGTCATAGCCAGAATGCCCCATCCAGAGCAAACTTCTCTGGTAAAGGCAACAACCATACTTTCAAGAGAGGAATAGGAACATCTTAAAAGAGAAAAGGAGACAGCTGGAGTCTCATGTCACCCGGCCCAGAGTATATCTCCTCTGGCAGGAAAGGCATCACACTTCATGAATTAACAAACAGAAAGAAAAGGAGAGCTTGGTTTCTTGAGGGACCCCCTCCCCCCATGCTCTCCCCAGCCTCCCTGAGGTTCCCGCTTCACTGCTGTAGCAACTCAGACATTGTTCAATACAGACGAAAGAAATGAATCAAAGAGGTAGCCGGGTTCGAAGTCAGAAGCCTCAGTGCCTGTTCCAGCTCCCGGGGTCCCTGCTTTGTCACAGTCACGACCCCAACATCTTATCAATGGACCTCGAGGGGGGAGAGGTGAAGTGAGGCAGACCCAGCCCCCCCCCCCCCGCAGTTCTTGGGAAACCTCCATCATGCTAACGCTGCTAAATGCATGGCTGAGACTTCTGCCACTGCATCACAACCAATCATGGCAGCCAGGTTCCTCAACTATGCAACTGCAGAGCTGCGAAGGGACGACATGATCTGTGGGGCCCTAGCAGCTATGGCATGGCTCCTCCCTGGACGCAGTGGTGGTCCCTGCCGTTGTACCAACCTTGGAATCCGGGTGCGTGGCGCGAGAGCTTGTCCAGGCCCAGCACAATCCCAAGGATTGTGCAACAGCCCTATGTCCTTTCCAGCCATGCTGGGCAGGATGGGAGAGAATCTGCCCATGCTTCCATCAGGGCAGCTGCCAAGCAGCCTGGATCAGACAGTCCCCTATGGCTGCTGCTGTGTGATCAAAGCCTGTCCTCTGAGAAAAAAAAAAGTCATTCCTGCTGCAGTCAGGAAATTGCGCCATTCCTTGGTCACTGCGGGGTTCGGCCGGGTGTACTTTGGAGGTCTCTGTGCGAACAAGGTCTGAGAATGCTGTGGTTGGGCCATCCAGCAAGTTGGGACGTGGCACTGATGGTGCCCTTGCAGGGTAGTAGCATGGTGCTTTGGACCTCCTGGCAGCTGGGGGCCTACCTTTCATCAGCAGCGGCTGAACCCAGCCAGGAGTTATTGCATGGGAATTCTCCCAAGTATGAGCCACGTGAATATGGTCTCAGAGACCTACTTCTTTTATTTTTGCGGTTACCCTTCCCAAGATTCGGAAGGTTACCTCAGGGACCCCCCTTGAGGAGCAATACTCCTCTATGGCTCATGTCACTGAGGCATTGCCATAGGCTGCCCATAGCCTCTAATGGGGATTCCTTCCATGACCTCCAGGAGCATTCACCACTCAGATACCTGGATGCCATGCTTCCCCCCTTTTTCTCCTTCCCTCCCCCACGCCAGGTAGAAACAGTGGATACCTGGGAAACCTTTTGAAGTTCTCTGAACACCGCACCTCTGCTCTGCGTCAAGGGCCTGAACCTGTGAGGGTCTGCATGCCCCCCATTAAAAGAGTTATACTAATCAATAAACCTCTGTGAAATGAACAAAATTGCAACTATACTCTAAAGATCATTCACTGTTCCATTAAACGCTGAAATGTAACTCTAAAAGCTACCAAAACTCAGAAAAAACTCTTTTTTGTCGGATCGCCTGTTATGAGGGTGTACAAACACTCTCTTGAGACAGGCCCTCCTTTTATTCAACTTTTTTTCTTAAAAAGGTCAGTATAACCTTAGGTCCACACAACCTATATATGCTAAGGGCTATGACAAGCCCAGAAGGACTAGCCCATGCATAATGAAGACGCTAACCTGCATCGCAAAAAAATTTTAAACAGGACGTTTCAGTCTCCCAAAACTGAATTTATATGGAAGGTGTGGTACTTAGCTGAATGGCTGAATAGCGACCCAAATGGAGTGTTCCAAACTCGCTGTTATTCACATCAGGAGAACAATAAGCCAAATTAATGGTTCTTCGTAAAGTCCCCGAAGAGATGTTTCAAGTCCAGTCCAAACTCCAAAATACAGCCAAATTTTCTTTTTAACACTGACCACAAACTCTTCCACGTTCGTCAGACAATGGTTGGGTAGACTGCGCATTCTACCCAACCATTGTCTGACGAACGTGGAAGAGTTTGTGGTCAGTGTTAAAAAGAAAATTTGGCTGTATTTTGGAGTTTGGACTGGACTTGAAACATCTCTTCGGGGACTTTACGAAGAACCATTAATTTGGCTTATTGTTCTCCTGATGTGAATAACAGCGAGTTTGGAACACTCCATTTGGGTCGCTATTCAGCCATTCAGCTAAGTACCACACCTTCCATATAAATTCAGTTTTGGGAGACTGAAACGTCCTGTTTAAAATTTTTTTGCGATGCAGGTTAGCGTCTTCATTATGCATGGGCTAGTCCTTCTGGGCTTGTCATAGCCCTTAGCATATATAGGTTGTGTGGACCTAAGGTTATACTGACCTTTTTAAGAAAAAAAGTTGAATAAAAGGAGGGCCTGTCTCAAGAGAGTGTTTGTACACCCTCATAACAGGCGATCCGACAAAAAAGAGTTTTTTCTGAGTTTTGGTAGCTTTTAGAGTTACATTTCAGCGTTTAATGGAACAGTGAATGATCTTTAGAGTATAGCCCCATTAAAAGAGAGCATGGGGGGGGGGATTTCTGAGCGTCACTAATATCAGGCTGCAGATTTCTTCAGTTACTATGTAGGGAACTCTAGAGTGAGGTTCCGAATATCACTAAATGTTAAAAATCGTGCCAAGTCACCTGAGCCCTATCATAGTCTTATTCTGGATTTAAGCTAAGACAGAGAACAAAAAAGAAGGAACAGATACACTCCAGCTTGAACTACTCCTCAACAAGAAACCTCACCTTCAGCCAAACAGTACTCCACAGCCTCTTTGCACTGTGAACATTCTCCAGCCATCCACCATCTACTGGACATACTGCCCTGTAATATGCCAATATTTCCAATAAGATAAGGAACCTGCTTCCACCTCAACTCCCCATCCAAAGGGATGCTCTAATTCAACAGTAGGCTCCAATGCCTCATCATGCAAATATCTTCTGCATAGCATTGGTTCTTAAATGTCTGGCTTACCCTTACATCTCATGTTCCTTCCTCCTTACAGAGAGCCAAATATCCCTACTCTCTTCTTTCATCAGCCAGTGTGGCATAGTTTGCCTCCCCCCCCCCACTCTCTCAACCTCAAAAGCCTCATTCACTGGCCCACCCTAACCCAATGGATCACACAGGCTATTGGCTCCTTTCTAACAATGGGCTTCCTCCTGCAGAATCTAATTACATAAAAAAGAAAGGGGGGAGGGGCCAGGAAACAAGGAAAAAACAGGAAGAAACCACCAACAAAACAAGATGAACAGGAAAAAAGCTGCATAGAGATGCCAAGCATCCGCTGCAGGGCTAGCTAGCCACAAGGCTGTTTCAGCTCCGTTGGATCAAGACCTGCCTAAGACATCCTGGGTCTGAATCATATCTGGCCCTGACCAGGGTCCAACCGAACAATTACCAACTGTATTTGGGAGGGGGAAGGTGACATTTTACTTACCAGATAATGTCCTTTCCTGGAGTCCTGCTAGACCAGTACAGATAAGTATGTTACGTTCTCCTACCAGCAGGTTGGTGGAGACAAAGAACAGATGAAAAGCCCAGGTTTCAATGACATCACTCCCATGCAGCTATCCAGCTTAGCCACCAGAGGTCTCTTCAGTATTCATCCCAGAACATATGGGAAAACATGGCAAGCCTCACACAACCTCAACGTGAGCAACAATGAGTAATTAAAACAGTAGCAAACTGTACAGGAAAGTATAAACAGAAGGCTCTCTGTAGAAAATGAACCTGCGAAGTCAAGGGTGCTGCCGCAGAAAAACAGAGCAAATAGTTCCAAAGGACAGACCCCAGTCTGGTCTAGCAAACAATATAAAAGGAACAAAGCATAAAAGGATGTTCTCAAATGGGTAGGACATATAGAATCACAATCTTGCCATCATTTTCAGAATCTCACTAGGCTTGAACGTGATGCGCTTGGCAGATGCGTGCATGTCATTGTGGTGTTGTAGGGTGCACGCATATGTGCACTTGTCATGGAGGTTCTCCCATCCCTACCCTTCAATAACCACGCCTCCTGCACTCTCTCCTTTCCTTCACCCAGCAGTGCACTTCCCCCTCCCAACCAACTTTGCACTCTCTCCTTCCCCTAACTTTCACTCCTTCAATTGCACTCTTGTTTTAGCCCCTCCCCAATGCTCCACCCCTCTTCTCCCTCCCTCCTCTCCAGCCCCACCCTCTTCCTTATTTATTCCCTGCCTCCCTCTTCTAACCTCATCCTTCTTTTTTATGCTCTGCCCCCTTAGCTAACCCTTGTCAGCTCTCAGGCAGCCAGGCCACAGCTGCAATATTCATGCCAGCAGGACCCGGGGCCTTCTGCTGGAGTTTTCAGCCGCAGCACTGCTTTTCATGCCAGCGGGACCAGAGCCTCCCACTGACATCTTCAGGCCACAGCCTCATTTTTCATGCTGGCGGGACCCAGGGCCTTTTCTATTTGCAATTTATTTGTCCAAAATGTTTTATATTCCATCTTTGTGATAGTCATTGAAACTAAGCTAATCTGTACAGGGCTGTGTATACGGTCAGGGTACTCAACAATATAGTACTAGCCCTAAGAAAGAGTTAATACCATTCAGAGCTTTTTACTCAGTAACATCCTTGAAAGACTCTGCTAGGATAATTAGGTGAAAGGTTCCTAGTAATATAAACACTAGTCTATGTTTATATAAGATAAGTAAAGGGCAAGTTGTCTCCCAGTCTCGGGTTAGAGATATCACACTGTCAGTATTAGAATTAATTCCTACATAGTTATGTCTGGGAATATGTGTATGTCTTCTCAAGATGACCTATGCTAATGAGAACTGAACTATGATGGTATAGATACGTGATGTTAGACGTAGAACAATAAAGTGAGAATTATGCTGTATAATCAAATATTTACCTATAAATAAAGTGGCCTAAAGCTATGATGGCAGAGTAAACAAAGGCAGAAGCCTAGTTTGCTCTCCCAAAGCTTTGGTTGTTTTTATAATACAAGTATGTTGTGTATTTACTGTTTTTTACAGATTCCCTTCTCATTGCTTTGTGTGTGGATTTCCGTTACTCCAAGAGCCCTGGTATGTTGCCGGTGAGGGGAGGTGCACAGTACACTTTCAGTCATCATTCAAAACGGTTTACTTAGCGAACAAAGTATGAAAGATAAGAATTAGAGAGTCAAGACCGTACAGAAAGGATCAATTCCACATCACCCTCTACCTACTATCAACCATAATATTTTAATCCCTCAATAGTACAGGGAATAACAATAATTTAACCCTTTTCTAAAGCTCATCCTTAAATGTACGGGGTGTGCATTCCAACACTCTGAACAACCATGCTGAAGGCCTTGGCTCTCCAAGTAGACTTTAAAAAAAAAAAAAAGTCACATCAGGGATTTCGTTAAAAATTACCCCGGAAATCTACTCTCTGAGCCCGAGCAAGATGGCTGCACATTGAAAGAGCCCTCCAGCCCTGGGCCCTAATAAGGGGGTAATGTCCTTCATTTCACCCACAGGAGCGGCTCATAAAATGACAGTACCGAGTGCTGTTACTATGTTACTATGAACTGTAGTTTTTCTCTATAGTGCATGAAGCTGTCTTATCACTTACTATATTAGAGCGCCATCCTGTGACCAACTGGTGCAACTGCGGCAGGCAATCTAGAACTTCTCTGTGGTTTTTCTCTCTTAACATGGCAAAGGTCAAATCCTATGCAGCTGCCCTGTCTATGTATGCCAGGTCAGGAGAATCTGACCTTACAGCCCCCTCTTTAGACCCAGAAAGTACTTATAAACCTCAGATAAGCAGTGAGGCTTCGACATCTTCGCTAGCAACAAAATCAGATCTCATGGAAATTCTTTGAGAGCTGAACCTTTTTCACCTGGATTTTACTAAGGCAGTGAATGATATCAGGTCTGATCGTAAAGCTCTTGACTACCAGGTCACGCAAAATGAGATTAATATAGGCGAACAGATAGACTACTCCACAGTTATATTCCAGTCTAAATTTAAGAAACTTGATCAACTCACGAAAGATCTAAAGGAGCATCAAGACAATCTAGAAAATAGGCAACAGAGAAATAACTTAAGAGTAATTGGCATGCCTGAACCATCAGGAGACCGGGAGGACACTACAGCGCTTATTCACCCGACAACCCATATCCTCCACTCCTGTCCAATCGGGACAGTGGGAGCTGCTCCCGCCCAATCCGGGTGGTGGGAGAGGAGGCAAACGGCCCGATAAAGCTCGGCGTCCCTACCCCGAGGGATCCGTAGCACCGCCAGCACCCGACAACCCATATCCTCCACTCCTGTCCAATCGGGACAGTGGGAGCTGCTCCCGCCCAATCCGGGCGGTGGGAGAGGAGGCAAACGGCCCGATAAAGCTCGGCGTCCCTACCCCGAGGGAGCCGTAGCACCGCCAGCACCCGACAACCCATATCCTCCACTCCTGTCCAATCGGGACAGTGGGAGCTGCTCCCGCCCAATCCGGGCGGTGGGAGAGGAGGCAAACGGCCCGATAAAGCTCGGCGTCCCTACCCCGAGGGAGCCGTAGCACCGCCAGCACCCGACAACCCATATCCTCCACTCCTGTCCAATCGGGACAGTGGGAGCTGCTCCCGCCCAATCCGGGCGGTGGGAGAGGAGGCAAACGGCCCGATAAAGCTCGGCGTCCCTACCCCGAGGGAGCCGTAGCACCGCCAGCACCCGACAACCCATATCCTCCACTCCTGTCCAATCGGGACAGTGGGAGCTGCTCCCGCCCAATCCGGGCGGTGGGAGAGGAGGCAAACGGCCCGATAAAGCTCGGCGTCCCTACCCCGAGGGAGCCGTAGCACCGCCAGCACCCGACAACCCATATCCTCCACTCCTGTCCAATCGGGACAGTGGGAGCTGCTCCCGCCCAATCCGGGCGGTGGGAGAGGAGGCAAACGGCCCGATAAAGCTCGGCGTCCCTACCCCGAGGGAGCCGTAGCACCGCCAGCACCCGACAACCCATATCCTCCACTCCTGTCCAATCGGGACAGTGGGAGCTGCTCCCGCCCAATCCGGGCGGTGGGAGAGGAGGCAAACGGCCCGATAAAGCTCGGCGTCCCTACGGGCACGCCCGCGCCTGGCGGGCCCGCGCCTGAGGGCCTCGCCAGAGGGCCCTTTGGCGTGGCCCTTAGGCGGTGGCCTTTAGCGTGGCCCATCCCACATCTCCACAACGCCCGAGGCTCGAGCTCCCCTGATCGGGTCAGAGCTCGCCGACACTAGCAACATCAGCAACTATAACTCCATCAAGAGACCCAGCGCAGCAAACACCTCAACAGAGCAGACACCGGATACTCAAAAAGCTCCAGGTACTCTATAAACAACATGCCGCCCTTCCTAACCCCCATCTACGTTCTCACTCCTCTCCTATCACTATACCCCCACCCAAGCACACCCAGCAATCATTTCTATGCAAACACACTGACAAGCACAACCTCTTCTGCACAGACACTGCACCCTCACCCCACCGCACCTAATGACCTCCCATACACAGAAACCACAGAACCGCAACCCACAAACATCTCCAACAACACGAATCACCCAACACACACACACCACACACCACCCAAAAACACCAATCACACCAGCCTCTCCATCACACTCATAAATGCACGCTCAACAAGAAACAAATTCCACATGCTCCAAGACCTGATCATATCTACAAAGACTGACATCCTGTGCATAACGGAAACCTGGCTAACAGAAACGGACACAGTAATAATGAACCAGCTGACACCAACCGGATACAGTTTCCATCACTGTTCCCGAACGCATACGAAAGGCGGAGTAGCCGCCATCATTGCAAAGGACAACCTCCACCTGCGGACCCACACCTCTGAAACCTCCGACGAAGCAGACATCCTCACCCTCACTAACAAAAACATCACAATATGCCTGGTCTACAGAACACCCGCTACAAACTCTGACTTACCAAGGATACTGCACCTGATCTCCGAGAGCATCAATCCATCAAAGGAACCAATTATACTGGGAGACTTCAATCTCCCATCCCTCCAGGACGCACAAACGGAAACATTCCTCAACGCCATGACAGCAATGAACCTATCGCAGATCATAACTGAACCGACACACGAAAAAGGAAACACACTGGACCTCATATTTCTGAACTCCCAGACATCCACCCCATGCAGCAGTCCAACAATCTCACCAGTCCCATGGTCAGATCACTACCTCATACACCTCTCCCACACATATCAACTGAATACAAACAGAGGAATCACGCCACACACACGGAGATTCAAAGCATTCAACAAAGAAGACTTCCTGACACTGACCCTACCTAATCTACTTAAGAGTTCAAACAACCTTGATGACCTCATGGACAACTGGAACGCCACAATATCCTCGGCATCCAGAGCAACTATAAACAAAACCGGCAACAAACCCATCTCATCAAGGGCCCGCTGGTTCACCCCCGTCCTCCGAAAACTGAAAACAAAACTTAGAAGAGCAGAAAGAAAATGGAGGAAGACCAAAAATGACGAAGACAAAAAGCAATACCTACATGAACTCACTGCCTTCCACTCAGAAACCGACAATGCAAAGAGAAACTATCACACCAAAATCATCACGACCGCTGCGAACAAACCTCGAGAACTCTTCCAAATTGCCAAAAAGCTGACAAAGGCACCAACCACCTCCGATCAACTCCCAAATATCCCTGCAGATATCTTGGCTCGACAATACAAACAATTCCAGCAACCTCAACAACCTCACCAATGCGCTACAACCACAAGAACAAACTTCGGAATCGCCATAAATACTGACTGGAACACATTCAATGAAACCTCAAAGGAAGAGATATCCTCCACCATCTCCTGTCTGAACACCACCACCTCCCCACTAGACCCCTGCCCCACCGAATGGATAAAGAAAACCAAGGAAGAACTAAGTGTCCCACTGACTCACATTCTAAACGAATCCTTTCAACAAGGATACATACCTGATGCCCTCAAAACATCAACCATTCGACCAACCATAAAGAAGAACAACCTGGACCCCACGGACCCCACCTCATACAGACCAGTGGCAAGCCTCCCCCTCGCCACCAAGATAATAGAAAAGATAGTCCAACACCAGCTTCAAGATCATCTAGACACCAACGACATACTTGACCCGCAGCAACACGGTTTCCGACCACTACATGGAGTTGAGACCCTCATGACCATCCTAATGAACACACTCATCATCGGAACCCAAGAGAAAAACTCTGGATACATCCTGATCTTCCTAGACATATCAGCGGCCTTCGACACAATCTCACACGAAATCCTCATACACAGACTACAAGCAATTGGAATCAAAGACACTGTACTCCAATGGTTCAGATCCTACTTAACTAACAGACAGCAACGGATCCGCACCCTCTCCACAACTTCGCCCCCCTACCAACAACTACAAGGAGTACCCCAAGGATCCACCCTATCCGCCATGTTGTTCAACATATATCTCCGTCCACTATGCTCAATCATACGCACCCACGACATCAACTTCCACATCTACGCGGACGACATAATGCTCTACGCACCAATTACAACCACCAACCCGAAAAACGAACAGCTGTCTGCCTGCTTCAATGACGTAGCCAACTGGCTGCAGGAGAACAATCTATCCATCAACATAAAGAAAACCGAAGCCATAATAGTAACAAAAGAACCTGATTTCAAACCACCTACCCACCTCAACATGGGAACCACACAAATCCAAGTCCAGCCTCAAATAAGATATCTAGGGGTCATCATCGACCAAGCTCTCACCCTCAAACAACAAATCAGCAAAACTGCTGGGATGATATTCCACAAAGCCAAAACTATTCAACACCTCCGGCCCCTCCTAGAACCTCACGACTTCAGGACCGTGATGCAAGCTGTGACACTCCCTCATCTGGATTTCTGCAACATAATCTATCATGGACTTCCTGCCTCGCACACCAGCTCCCTCCGTACTGCCTTAAACACTACAGCAAGGATCATTCAGAATGCAAAAAAACGGGACCACATAACTCCAATCCTAAGAAACCTTCACCTCCTTCCAGTGCAAGCAAGAATCAAGTACAAAGCTATCTTACTCACCCACAAAACTATCCACCAAAAACAGATCACCTCCCTACACTCATTACTGCCTCGACCATCCCACAACAGATCAACCAGACATTCCTGCAATAACTCTATCGTTGTCCCTTACAAAAGAACCAAATCCACACAACGGACCTGCAACAGAGCATTCGAACTCTATGCTCCATCCCTCTGGAACTCTCTACCAAAACACATCAGGAGCAACGCTGACATCACATCATTTAAGAAACAGCTAAAGACAATCCTATTCCGTGAACATCTCTGAACGGAAACAACACCATGACCTAAACACTTAGAAGTAAACATGTCCATGTCTACCCAAATCATTAAATGTTGACCCTGGTGATGGCCCCACCCTAAAAAAATTACCCCCCCCCGATGTTACATGTTACACCGCTTTGACCCGGTGAAAAGCGGGATATAAATGCAGTTAAATAAATAAAATTAAATAAATTCAAGAATGTTTTGCCGTCTGTGTGCCGGGTGCTCCTAACCCAGTCAAGCTTGAGCGCGCACATCGGAGCCTTGGATCCAGGGGTAACTAACTCCAAGGCCCGTCCGGTCATTGCTTGCTTCAGTTTTTTTGAAGATAAAGTCTCACTGATGCGCAGCCTCCATGGTAAAAGATCTGTTGTCTTCAATGGTCACGAGATACAGATTTACCAAGACCTTTCTCAGTACACCTTAGAGCTTCCGGTCTCTGACGCAGGCCCTTCAGAAAAGATCAGTGCCCTCAAGTTGGGGTTTTTCCTTTGCGTTAATCTTTGAATGGAATAAATGTTAAATGTCGCATTTCTGAGCTCGCTGAATGCATGGAATTCCTGAGCTCTCTGCAATATGGAGTGTGCGCTCCCTGTTCGTGGAACCTGACTGGAGAATGGGAAGTTTCCACCCCCGGCGTAAAGTTCCCTGCTCCCACCGATCATCTGGTACCAATCAAGATGTCAGTGCACTCCAAGGGATGGACACTTCCGCTCCACCATGAACTTTACCTGTGTGCATTCTTCTTTAAAGACTGTTATGCTAAAGCTCCCCTTTAGTTCATTCACTCTTACTGTTTGGGTAGAGGTTACAGGTTTGGTTGGGGGGGAAAGGTAGGGGTTGGGCGGGTAAGAGCCAGATCCTTTGGGAAAAGCTGTGTTATTCTCTGGCTAATACCATGTAGCGCTAATGGGTGGGGGAAGAGGGTTACTTGAAGGCAGGGGAGAGGGAGGGGCTGCACGAGTCCTGTGGAGAGAGGGTCAGGCACCTGTTGTAGAGGGCTACGATGTTGTTGGGGAAGATGGGACTAGGGAGAAAAGCGGAGGGTGAGATTACTCTATACTTGTGCACCCTCCTTTTGGGCATCTTTGATGTCTATGTTTTGGTGGTGCCTGTCACTTTTATTTGATTCCTGTTGGATCAGGAATGTTTGGGGATTGTGAGGGGGGAGGGGAGGGGAGGGGAAGGGTGGGGGGTTGTTGCAGCAGACGGAGCAGTACCTACACGAATCAGGCAGAAGAAGGAAGTAACGATGTTACCAGTGCTTAACACTGGCAAGTATGAGTCCATGCAGAGAGGAGTGCCTTGGAGGTATACCCTAACATGTGGTTCTTTTTATCCACAGCTAAGACCTTTACCATCCCATGACTAAGTTAATCTCCTGGAACATTAGAGGGCTTCACAATCCAATCAAAAGGAGGAGAGTACTGGATCAACTTGGTAGGGAACGCACCGATATAGTCTTTCTTCAAGAGACTCATTTGGCTCTGGGAGCACATGCTTGCTTGAGTTCTCAGACGTTTCCACAAGTTTTTTCATCGGGTTTTTCTTTCCGTAAACGAGGAGTTGCTATTATGTTCTCACAGCACTGCCCTTTCACGCTTTCTTCTCAGTACCAGGATCCCTATGGTCGCTTCCTTATTCTTTCGGGCTCGCTGCAGGGCGTGTCAAGTTCGCTGGTAAATGTATACATCCCACCTACAGAGATCACACAGTCATTGACGGAGCTTCTTAGCTTGCTGTACACCCATGTTTCAGGTGAAGTGTTGGTAGGGGGAGACTTCAACTGCGTGCTTTCTGACCTACACAGATCTAGTATGGCTTTGACATCCCCTGGGAAATGCTCAGCTCTAGCAACTATAATCTCTAATCTAGATTTGGAGGATATTTGGCGCCAGCCTCACCCGGGAGAGAGACTATACTTTCTTCTCATCTGCTTACCAATCTTATTCTCATTTGGATATGTGGCTGACTTCAAAGTCACTTTCCTCACAATTTGCTAAGGCTTACATTGGAACTTTTTGCCCCTCTGATCATCATCTTGGAATGGTCCTTGGGGGGGGATGAGGAAGCACCTCTCTACTCGTGGGCATTTAAGTGCAGAAAGGCGGCACCGAAATAGACTAACCCATCGAGTGTGGCGAGAGCTCACGACACTGCGAGGCGAGCTCGTGGCTTTAGAGACAGAGGAGATTGCTTCCACTCTTTTACGCACGCGACGTACCTTTTATGAACATGGGGACAAAGCGGGCAAATTACTCCTCTGGCAGTTAAAACGCAGATGCCTGAAACGCCGCATTACCGCTATCTTAGATTTGCTCAATTTTACGAGGACTTATACACCTCACAAACCATGGTGGATTTTCAGGACATCCACCGTTGGCTTACAAAGCTAGCCTTACCTCAGTTATCCGCAGAAGCACGCAATGCTTTGGACCAAAAGATTACACTTGCAGAGGTCTATCTCGCTATTAAGCAACTGAAGAATGCAAAAGCATTAGGTCCTGACTTCCTTCCGGCAGAATTTTATAAAACCCTGGTGGAACCTCTTGCCCCAATTTTGGTCTGAGTGTTTAATGACATTCTGCTTCAACAGAGACTTCCGGAATCTATGTTATCAGGCTTTGATCACTGTGCTCCCCAAAGATGGGAAAGACCCAATGGTATGAAGCAGCTATAGGCCAATTTCCTTGCTTAATTCTGACTATAAATTTTCACTAAAATTCTTTTGATGCGGCTAGACACAAAGATTCAGGAGATCGTTCATCCAGACCAGACGGACTTTATAAAAGGCTGGAATGGGTTTGAAAATGTGTGCAGATTGTTGAATGTGATCTTTAGCTTACGGAAAACTAAAGGGAGTTATGTGGTTCTCTCTCTAGACGCAGAAAAAGCTTTTGATAAAGTGGAGTGGGGATTTCTTCTAGCCGTCCTACAACATTTTGGTTTTGGGCCTAGCTTCTGCTCTTGCATTGCAGCCCTCTACAGAGCCCCTAACAGGGGTGGTTCAGGTGAATGGTTTCTTCTCTTTGCCTTTTGCTTTAGGTCGGGGAATGCGACAGGGCTTATCTCCACTACTCTTCGCATTTGCCATTGAGCCACTGGCAATATTACAACATGGTCAAGTCTCCGCTATTGGAATTCCTTTAGCTAACCATTATCATATAGTATCTCTCTATGCTGAAGATACACTTCTCTATCTGCAAGATCCCTCCTCTAACCTGCCTACCATGATGGACATACTAGAGTTCTCACGCTTTTCTGGTTACATGGTCAACTATCGGAAATCAGCCCTTTTACCATGTTTATCTGCTAGTAGCACTGTCACTCGATTAGGAGCCAGGAATTTCCCAGTAGTCTCTGATTTTAAATACCTTGGTATTCAGATCCCCCAGCGACTCAAACTTTATGCCTGCAACTATCCTCCCCTTTTGACATCTATTCGCAGAGATGTAGATATTTTATTTATAAATACTTATATACCGCACGTTCCCATGGATCAGGTTCAGTTTACAATGAACAAAAGTATGTATAGGTGCAACATTTTACAAATACCCATTCATAGTACATAGAACATGTGTAAACCTTTACAATAAAACTTATAACGTGATTGTGACTAACTTGATTTCATTAACTATGTACAATGCAACTTTTTACAATGAGGGGATTGACACCTTAGTACATTGTAGCCCCTAGTCTCGATCATGACAGATATGTTATGTCCTATTTGCCTTTGTCGTTTTGTGCTACTGTGTTTGACTGAGTACCATAGTGCATCCTGAATAAGTGTTTTTTTCAGTTTTTTACGGAATTCTCTAATGTCCGTTAGATTTCTGACCTCGTCTGGTAGTGCGTTCCAGAGGATGGGTGCAGAGTGTGAAAATGCCTTATTGTTGGTTGATTTTTTAGGCTTTGTAAAGTCTTTCGGAATCTTTATTTTATTTGCGTTTTTACTCCTTTGGTTGTATTTTGGTGTTTCTTTGGTAATTAGTGTGCTGAGAACCGAAGGGGCTATGTTATTTATTAATTTAAAATGTTGTTACTAGGATTTTATAGCTTATTCGGCAGTAGATGGGGAGCCAGTGAAGCTCTGCTAGTATGGGCGTTATATGTTCGGTTGGGCGAGTCTTCAGGATGGTTCTGGCAGTAACATTTTGTACCAGCTGTAGCCTCTTAAGGTTCTGTTTAGTAATTCCCTGAAATACCATATTTGCAAAGTCAAAGTGGGGTGTAATTATTGCTTGAATTATGGATATGAAATCTTGCAGGTGAATTAGAGGACGTAGTTGTTTCAGTATCTTAAGTTTGTAGTGTATTTTTTTTGTTGTGTTTTTTATATGGGCTTCCATGCTAAGATTCTTATCCAGCAACACCCCTAGGTACTTCACTTCACTTTTAGTTTTGATCTCTTGGTTCTGAAGTACTATGGATGTGGGGGGTGTGTATGATTGGTTTCTTGTCATGTATAGGACATCTGTTTTTGAGAAGTTGATGTGTAGGTTATGTTCTTTGAGCCATGTTGTTAGTTCATTGAAACACACTGTAATTACTTGCATTGGAGGGTTCGGGATCATAAATGGTAGGTAAACCATTATATCATCCATGTAAATATGGTAGTGTACGCAGAATCGCTTGAAGATATTGCAGATAGGTTGAAGGTAAATATTAAAGAGAAGTGCGGATAGGGCAGATCCCTGTGGAAGGCCCTGTTCTTGCTTGTATGTGTTTGATGTTTGGTTGTTGATTCTCACAGTTTGGGTTCTGTTGTTTAGGTATGATGTGAACCAGTTATGAACCGAATGCCACCAGATATGTGGCATTCGCTCTCGGTATCATGGTTGGGACGCGTGCATACAATTAAGATGATTTTATTGCCTAAACTTTTTTTTTTAAATTTCAGCAACTGCCCATCTCCGTTCCTAAAACATTTTTTTTTACAGTTGCAGCACTTACTGTTGAAGTTTGTGTGGCAAGGTTGTCGCCCGAGACTTAGCTGGCTAACCTTAACTCGCCCTAAGATCCTAGGAGGTATTGGCCTTCCAGATTTTGAGCTCTATTATCTATGCTCGTGCTTACGAGCTGTTTCTCTTTGGTCTAATAATGTTGACTCCCCTTGGACGCATCTCGAAGCAAAATGGCTGGCTCCCACCCCCCCTTATAGCGACTCCTTTTGTTTTTGAGGGGCAGGAAGGGCAGACTGTCCAAAGCTCATCTTTTTAGGACCAGTCCAGTTAGCGTGGAGAAGGATCTGCCATAGATCCTTGTTACCTACGTTCTGGTCCCCTTACCTGGCACTAGGGGGGCCTTTTCCTTTGTTAAGACTTCGGGTGACCTCTCGCGCTCGTCAAGGGACAACATGCGTTTAGCTTCGCTCTATGACCATTCAACCCTACTAGCCCAGGAACGATTGGGGTCTCCATTCGGCATCCCTCTTTCTGATTTTCAATATTTCCAATTTCATCATTGCTTTTCCACACGTCCTTTTATTGAGGCAGACACGCATCCACCTAAACCTTGCAAAGCCTTCTTGCAGCATCAGCTCTGGAGTCCCAAAGTGCAGGCTTTCAGAGCCGCGAAGGGAGAGCTTCTCTGACCTCTCGCAGCTCTGTTAAGCCCCTAATAGACCAAGAAGATCCACAGCAATAAATATGCTAACAATGCCAAGAGAATTAACAAGATGCACCTCGGCAACTGCAAATAGGACCTTCAGACTCTGCGCCCCAAGACTCTAGAACTCCTTACCAACAAGCATCAGGGCAATCACCAACCTAATCCAGTTTAGGAAGGCCCTTAAACACTTCCTTTTCCTCAAATACTTCCCAGAGAACAATGAATCACATCCCCACTCAATTACTTACAACTGTACCAACACACCTTGTCAGCCAGGAGACCACACCATGCAAGGGGTCCTTGACCATTCAACCTCATTCTGTTTTTCTATGACACCGTTTTGTAAATAGTTATCTTTGGTTATCCAAGTTGGTTCTCCTGTTAATTGTAAACTCAGACTTATGTACCCTGTCTGATTGTTATGTTCCATGTAAACCGCGCTGATGCTGAATAGTGCGGTATAGAAGAAATTGTAAATAAATAAATAATAAATATATAATTTTTGACTCATCTAGGAATAAAGCCCTCCTAGCGTGCCTTTACTGCGCATTATCTGTGGAACTGCCTTTTACTTCACCTACCCCCACTTTCTGCAAACAGTGGGAGGAGGACCTTCCAGGGAAATCAGAAGATGTTTGGTTGGAAACTTACCAGTACTCCCACACTTGCTCAATCTCCTTATCATTGATTAATACCCAGTTGCGAATCCTCTTTCGGATGTTGGTGGTGCCCATGGATTTATACCGCTGGGGTCGCGCTGATGACTTCTTATGCTGGAGATTATGTGGACAAAGAGGTTCTTTCTACCATATGTGATGGGGGTGCCCAAAGCTTCAATCTTTTTGGGCAACTGTTCATGCTAGCATTACTCGTAAGCCGAGGATCTTCTTTCCCTGCACACTGGAACACTGTTTTAGGTCACTGTTTGACGCTGTTTCCTCATGATACAGTTCGACTGGTCAACTGCCTATTAGCCTCATGCTCTGTGATAAGTCGATATTGGAAGAGACGCCTCGTGCCTTCTTATAAGGAATGGATGGTAAAGGTTTGGGACATATATAGAATGGAGAAATTGACAGCTGACTTAAGAGGGAAGCCAGATAAATTGCAGCACCTCTGGGCTCAATTTCTTCCTCTGCAGAACTCAGACCAATGTAGACAGGATTGAGAGCCTCTAATGTGTATCTTCTCTCTTTGTCTTCCTTCCTTTAGGTCTTATTTCACTCCTATGCTCCTTCTCTGAGTGTCTACAAGGTTGCCGGGGAGGGGGAGGGGAATGGGAAGGGGGGGGGGGGAGGAGGGCATGGGGGAAAAATCAGGTTGATTCCTTTTGGGCAAATAAACAGCTCCCTAGCCCATCTACATTTCGTTCTCTGTGGGGATCTTACTACTTGAACACCAAGTTAAGGGTTGCTTTCCTATGAGTCTGATGTGCATTTCTGCCAGCAGCGTTTTGCGCCGTTATGCTCAGGGACTTTGATACAGGGATTTACACATGTATTAGTGTGGGATGGTTCTTTATGAGAATATCTAAGTACTACTTTTGACCTCTCTTGCACGCCGACGGGTGGGGTACAGTTTTTGAAGGAATTTCTTGTATTCTTGCTGTTGTGGTAAATGTCTTGTTATTAACCTTTAATAAAATTCTTTACACAAAAAAAATTACCCTGAGAGGAACACAATTGTCTTTTAGGCATATAATACCATAGTCTATTTTTTTTAAATACAACAACAGTACACCCTCTGAGCAGAGTATATCCTCTGAACAAATTACAAGATTTCTGAAATTTTCCCATGCTTTACCACTATGTTGAGTTTACTCACATCCAACTTCTTATCCATTGGAACGGGAATGTCCCAAGTTGTTATAGTTCTTCATTCTCCATAATTTATTTATTTATTTGGCTATATTTTTTAATTTTTATTTTTAAATTTCTTCTATACCGCCCCTTCCTGAGATCAGGGGTGGTTTACAATGAACTACATTACATTGAACAGTGTTACAATTAGCTATAGCTATGTTTATATACCGCTTTTTGCAAAGGTCAAAGCAATTTGCAGTGAACTGGAAATTATACAAGCAACGTTTACATTAGAACAGGCAACTCTGTACAGTAAACAAGGGGTGGGGTGATTGGGAGGATTAACTATGTACAGGTTGACGATCTATCTGTATATTCTTGTAGTGTTTGGTATGTCGACTATGTACATGTTTATGAGATATCTACATATTCTTGTAATGTTGGGTTTTAGGCGCAATTTAGGAATGGTGTTCAGTTGTTGGGGGGTAGGAGGGGGAGGAAGCAAAGTGGAGGATAAAGAGGTGGGTCTTGATGTTGTCCTACAAGAAACACAATACAAAATATTACAGAGCTTACATCATGAGGGAAAAGGGGCAAAAATAAAACTCTGGGATAGCCTGGAATGCTTGAGATGCCACACCTCTGAGGGCATTTGGACGCCCACTTTCTTAGAATGTGGGAAGATGCAAGCCTTCTGGGTCGAGGTACTAAGACAAGTGCAGAGAGTATTAGAACAGGTGAATTGGATATACACCATCCTTCTATTAGGAGATGATGAACCTTTAAAGGCCAAGGGAATGGGAAAGATTGGAAGGAAATTCGCGATAGTGGCTCTTATGATTGCACATAAAGTTATTCTAGCTCACTGGACAAGCTGGAGGGGCTGCCCAGCTCCCACTGGACGAGCCGGATGTGTGAAATGGCAAAACGAGTGCATAAAGATCAGCCTAGAGCATACTCAGTCACAAGGCAGAATTATTTGTCGATATGGAAAGTGTTTGAGGATGAAACACAAATTACATAAGAAAGAACAGGGGAAAGGCTTGGACCATGAAAGAAGGAAGGGGGGGGGAAGCAAAAGGAAAAGGGGAACCATGAAGATGTCTTATGAGGTTGCCATTATTCAGTGGCACGCTAGCCACTTTGCATCTGTGTTAAGACTGTTCTATAAATAAAGTGTTCAGTGTTTCTACTGTTTCACTGCTTATGAAGATGTATTGTTCACCATGTGGATCCCAATAAAAATTATATAAAAAAACCCACAATCTTCGCAACCAGCTACTTAGGGATTCACTGAAACATACAATTTGATCAGGGGGACTAAACCTTTGCACACAATTGTATCTAGTTTGGGCTTCTGTGTGTTGGTGCCAACATTCATGAAAAATATTACCCATGATACTGTACCTTGCTATACTGTGACACAAAATATTGTCCTGAAGATGTGTGTTCAAAAGTAAAAAGTGTTTCACTGAATCATACGTAGTCAAATCTGAGAAAACAATTATACAAAGAAAAGCGAAGTTTATTATTCTCTCCTATATAAAATGATAAATGTGACAGAAAAAGCATAGTTACTCACCTGTAACAGGTGTTCTCCGGGGACAGCAGGAATCAGTTCTCACATATGGGCGACATAAGCGCTGACGGAGCCCGTGTGGAAGTATCTCCCCAGCTTTCAAAGAAAGCCTTTGGGAGATGCAATACACATGCCTGGTTCATTTCCCACCCAAGGGTGCCATCTTGCCTCAGTCTAATGACATAGCTAAGACAGCCAAGGAAAACATAAAATACGGTAAAGAAGCAACTCCAAGGGGAGAAGGGAGGGTTGTGAGGACTGATTCCTGCTGTCCCTGGAGAACACCTGTTACAGGTGAGTAACTACACTTTCTCTGGGAACAAGCAGGAAGTCAGTCCTCACATATGGGACTCCCCAGCTACAGGCTACCGAGAACCTGTAACACAAAAATGCCACAGCAACCTATAAGGGGTGAGCTGTGATTAGCAGCAGTTAAGTCCCTACTGAGAGACTCTCACAAGACCCAAGTGTCCGGCTGAGAACCAGCACTCTGGTAGCCTGAACATAGAAGGGTTGGAGAGCAGGAGTTGCCTACACCCCGAAGAGATTATGGCGTATGCCTGGCCAAAAGCACTGTCCCATTGGGATTCTCTCTCAAGGTAGTAGTGAGCTGCGAAGGTATGGACTGAAGACCAGGTGACAGCCCGGCAGATTTAAATCACAGGGACGAAACGCAGGTTTTCCATGGAAGTAGGCATGGCCCCAATGCGGTGCGCCGTGACCTTCTGGTCCAGTGCTTGTAGACAAGGGTAATGCAGTCTGCTACCCAAGTGGACAGAGTTCGCTTAATCACTGGGAGCCCCAGAAAGCTGGGATCATAGGATACGAAAAGCTGTGGTGCTTTACGGTGGCCCCAAGTCCTTTGTAGGTAAAAGGACAGGGGCTCTCTCTTACAATCCAGATTGTGGAGAAAGGTCTTCACCCTACCGGCGTGAGGCCTTGGAAAGAAAGTGGGGAGAACCACCTCCTGATTGAGGTGGAAAGGTGACACTACCTTTGGCAGAAACTTGGGATGTGAGCGGAGCACCACCCTGTTCTTGTAGAACCTTGTGTAGGGGGGCTCTGCCATCAGAGCTTGGACTCTGCGAGCTGATGCGAGTGCTACCAGGAAGGCGACCTTCCAGGATAGGTACCGGAGGTGGCAGGTAGCCAGAAGCTCAAACAGATGCTTAGTGAGCTCTGAGAGCGCCACATTGAGATCCCACTCTGCTCCGCTCTGCCACTCAGCCCATTAGGGAGGCATCCGTGGTGAGGACCTTCTGGGGCTGGGTGCCTGGAAAGGCATCCCAGCCTGATGGCGATGTGGAATCTGCCACCATTCGAGGGAGTCCGCCAGCTAATGGGTCACTTTCACTCTGTCCCCGAGTCTGCCTGTGGCTTGCATCCACTGGGAGCATAGGCACCACTGGGCTGCCTTCATGTGCAGGTGGGCATATGAGGCCATGTGTCCCGTAAAGGTGGAGAAGGAGCCGGGCTGGTTGCGTCCAGCATCGATGTACCTCTGCAGCCAGCTCCCTGAGGCGGTCTGACCTCTACTGGGGGAGGACGGCTTTTGCCTGGAGGGTATCTAGTTGTGCCCCTATGAACTCTAGGCACTGGGCCGGAATGAGGTGGGACTTGTGGTAGTTTATGACGAACCCCAGGTGCTGCAGAGTGTTGATGGTAGTGCACTTTACCTCTGCAGCTGTGTCCCCCTTTATGGGCCTGTGATCCAGAAAAGGGAAGATGAAGGTCCCTTGGAGCCTGGGGTGGGCTGCAATCACCACAAGGCACTTTATGAAGACTGTTGGTGACGAGATCAGACCGAAGGGCAGTACCCTGTATCGATAATGCTGTCCTCCCACCACGAACCGGAGGTATTTTCTGTGGATGGGATGAATTAGGATGTGAGTGTAGGCATACTTTATGTCTAAGGAGCATAGCCAGTCTCCCTGCTGGAGGAATGGCAGTAGTGTCCCAAGGGAGAGCATCTTGAACTTCTCCCTGACCAGAAACCTGTTCAGCTCTCGCAGGTCCAGGATGGGCCCGAGGACCCAGTCTTCTTGGGAGCGAGGAAATGCCTGGAATAGAAGCCTGTGCCCTAGAGATGTTTCAGCACTGGCTCAACTGCTTTGTCATTGATTAGGCCTGCTAGTTCAGTGAGGAACAGGGTCTGGTGAAGGAGAAGTCCAGTGGGCTCCCCTGGGAAGTACAAGGGTAGCCCCTGTTGTAGGTGAAGGTGGCAGCCCTCCTTGACCACCTGTAGCAACAAGGTTTCAGTGGTGATGGCTGTCTACCTGTAGGCAAAAAGGGCTAGGCGGCCCCCCCCCCCGTGGGCAGCAGAGGACCCCCTGAGGGGGTGGGGGGGGGGTCACGTCTAGGCAGTCAAAAGCTTCTCCCAGGCTGGGCTGGAACCGTATCCGGCACCTGGGACTTAGGGGCCTTTTGTTTTCTGGGACTACATCCCTGGCCTTTTTGTTGCTTGCCCTATTGAGGGGCCAAGAAGACCCGGGAGTACTGCTAAAGTCTCCTTTCTTCTTTGGGAAGAAGGGCTTTTTCCCCTGGGCTTTCTTCCAGGGCAGCACCAAGGAAGTCTTTGAAAGCCTGGTTCTTGTCACGTACTCTATCTCTATCTCTGCTGCCTTATCCGCCATGCGCTTCCCGAATAGGTTTTCTCCTATGCAGGGGACATCAATTTGTCCTGCACCCATTGTTCCAGGTCAGATGACTGCACCCACGCCTGGCACCGTGCCCCGATGCCTGCGGTGGCCACCCTGGCCGATGACTCAAAGCCATCGTAGGCTGTCCTGGACAAAAACTTTGAGCATTCTTTTACTGCTGAGGTCAGGGTCTTGAACCTCTGTAAGGGTTCCCCATCGAGGTCTGCCAAGAATCCACAGAGCTCCTTTGACAGTTCCTTCAGGTATATGCCGATGTACAGCTGGTAGGACTGGACCCGGCATGTTAGCATCGAGCCCTTCCGGACGAGGGCATCGAGGGTTCGGGCCTCCCTGCCGGGTGGCACTGAAGAATTAAATTTTTGGCTTTTAAGCCAGCGCATTGCAGTCTCTACAACCATGGAGTTGTAAGGAAGCTGGGTCTTTTGAAACCCAGGGTTTCGGCGTACCCGGTACATGGCGTTGAGGTGCCTACCAACAAACTGGATCCAACGCAGGTGTTTCCCACATCCGGAGGAGGAGGCGGTCAAGGATCAGGGCACTGGTACCATGAGGATTTCCTTAGGGGGTGCCTCATATTGGAGTATCTCCAATTCCTCAGTGCATGGGTCCTCCTCGGCCTCGATAGCGAGAGCCTTGGCCATGTCCCGCACAAAATCGAGGAATGCAATGTCTTCAGGCGGGAACAGCGTCGAGTTTTCAGGGGAGACGGGTCCGAGGGCACATCACGGTGTTGCCTCGTGCCCGAGGACTCATCATCCTTGGTCTCCCATTTGGTCTTGAAGTCCGAGTACGAGTCTGATGCCACGTGGTCACCTCGGTCGAGGGCCACTCTCTGTGGTCTGTGACCTCTGGAGGATTGTCGGTCCGAGCCATGGGCGCTCGCCAGGGAGGACCAGTGTCCTGAGGAATGGGATAGGGACCTCGTCCAGGGCCGGGAGCACTCTCAAGGCCAATGACACTCGAGGACCGGCTTGACATCCAGGGAAGAGCTCTATGTCGAGGGTCCCGTCGTCGGGGCAGATGAACCGGATGAGCCAGACATGACTGTCTGCTGCAGGGCCACTAGGACAGATACACTGCTCTCTAGGACTGCCATTCTGGTCTCCATATCAGTTGGCTCTGCAGCCTTTGACATAGGCACAGAGGCTTTCGAACCCAACATTGGCACTGTCGAGGGGGAGTCCTTGAGGGAGAGTCCTCAATGAGGATGGCAGTTGACATGTGTACTCCTGAGGCTCACATCTGCTGGGACTGCCAGTGCCAGAATGGGATTTCTCCTTCTTCCCAGATCAGTCCTCCAAGGCAATCCTTCAAAGGTTTCTTCTTCTTGTGCTCTATCTCCGGGGATTTCCGCTCGGAGGAACCGCAGCCGTGGCTTTGCGGGGCACCAAGGTATCAGAGGGGGCCCTGGAGCATGGTGTCACCGGAGACTCCAGCGCAGAGTTGGATTTTTCAAAAAAGCTTTTCTGCTGCTGATGGCGGCTCTTGAAGACTTTAGAGATCATGGATCTGCAGAGCTCACAGTTGGAGTTGTCGTGCTCTGGGCCGAGACATCAAAGGCAGCAGTCATGTGGGTCGGTGAGTGACATTTTGCCACACTGGTCACACTTTTTGAAGCCATTGGAGGCCATCGGAAAAAGGGGGTCCCCGCCTCTTGGCAGGGGTCCAAGGCCTTTGATTGAAAAAGGGTGTGAACGCTAATCGAGGAACACATTGATGAAAAAATGAGAAAACGAATAGACTAACCAGAGGAGCCACGTCGAGGCGAGCTGGTTTGGGGGCGAGAAGGAACCAGTTCGCAAACCAGGCAAAACTCAATATTAAAAATCAGACATTTTCTAGGGAAAACTGGACAACGTCCAATGGGCTATGCGGAAAAAAGGAGACTGAGGCAAGATGGCACCCTCGGGTAGGAAGTGAACCATGCATGCATGGTGAATCTCCCAAAGACTTTCTTTGAAAGTTGTGGAGATGCTTCTGTGCAGGATCCGTCGGCACTGATGTCACCCATATGTGAGGACTGACTTCCAGCTTTTTCCTGAAGAACTTATATTTTGTAGTATAGGCCCTCTTTATGATAAAATTTCCTGAAGAAATTGTCAAGATATGCGGAAGGGGGCATGCATTTGACAATGTATGCTCACTCTCCTACTAATATAGACTCAGTAACAATTGGAAAAAGCAAAAGCAAAAAGGAAAGCATAATAAGCTGAAAGCAAATTATTCCTTTGAGCCATCAACATTACAGGAAAATTGCCAGAGGCCAAAATAATTAAAACCCGCCACCAATGGAAACTATTTTAGCCTGTACAGGACTTAATATTTGAGTTCAGATGAACAGATTTACCTCCCATGTTTACCAGAGCAGCTCTCTGCACATTTGGCACCCAACCAGCCCAGAGTCCACGTACTCCTCCTTCAGACAGAATCATCACAAATGCATGATATACACCCCGTACGCTAGAAAAGCAAACCAAAAAATTCCTTTAATTCAAGGCTGGACAAAATTTTAACATGTAGATAGGTCAATGGTCATATATAGCAGTCTAAAATGTCCTTCTGTAACACAAGAAATTACAAGAAACAAGATTACACTAGCTGACACCTAAAATCATCAGAGGGGGGCTGTCTCTCCCCTTTCATCATTCTTCCCTAGCCTGACCCCATCGCCTCCGTCACTGCTGGCCTCCTGGCTCTCTGCTTTTGTTTGACTCTGCTATCTGATGCCACAGAGAACCTTGGGCATTGCTGCCTGCCAGGATGGATGCAAGAGTATTGGGTTCCCTAGATGAACTTTCAACCTTACTCTCCCCTCCCTTCCAACCCCCCCCCCATAATCCCAACACCACCTCTCCCACAACAATCATATAACCAATGTGTCATACATATCAAAGTTTAATATTTAAAAGGTATGTGTGTGTGTTCGCTCTTCCTGCGGGTTAAAAAAATGTGCTGATGGTTTTTTGAGTTTGTATGGCTGTTTTGCTTTGACTGTTGCTTTTTGCGACCCCTTATATGCTTCTGCCCTAGGCAGCCACCTAGGCTCACATGGTAGCTCAGCCAGCCTGCTTCCTGCCATCTGAGACCATGCAATTCAGAGTTTCAGAGCTGCCAGGCCCCCTCTCCCCACTATTCAGGACTGTGGACACCTGCTGCATACCCTATCAGTCATCAAGATATACCACTTTGCTAAACTCAGTCAGCATATAATGCACTGAGTTTAGCAAAGTGGTATATCTTAATGACTGATAGGGTGTGCAGCAGGTGTCCACAACCCTGAATAGTGGGGAGAGGGGGCCTGGCAGCTCTGAAACTCTGAATTGCATGGTCTCAGATGGCAGGAAGCAGGCTGGCTGAGCTACCATGTGAGCCTAGGTAGCTGCCTAGGGCAGAAGCATATAAGGGGCCGCAAAAAGCAACAGTCAAAGCAAAACAGCCATACAAACTTAAAGAACCATCAACACATTTTTTTACTCGCAGGAAGAGCGAACACACACATATACATATCAAAGTTTAATATTTAAAAGAGGTCAACCGCTATGGTATGAAGCATCTCATCCACCCGAGTCCCACTCTCCCCTTCCCAGACCTCTGTCTCTCTAGTCCCTGCACTGCCTTCCCTACCTTGGGCCATTCTTGTTCTTCTCTCTTGCTCTCACAGTAAATTCCTGTCTCACCTAATTATTGTATCCCTTTCTTTCTCTCCCATCTCCCATACTCTCATCAAAAGTTCCCATTACACCTATTACAAGGAGATGAAATTGGCAAAAAAAATAATCTTATTTCAGTAGGATCATCAATATTCCCAAAAATCATCTGAAGAAATTATTTGCAATTTGACTAGATTGTAAGCTCTGATGAGCAGGGACTGTCTCTAACATGTGTCTGTGCCGTGCTGCATACATCTTGCAGCAATATATAAATGCTCAGTAGTAGTAGTAGCAATAATTTCAAGTTTGTTCTCTACAAGTTGTGGCTTATCCCTATTTTAACTCAGATGCTCCCCACAGATGTTCTGGTGAGTCATTTTGATTAAAAATATGAAATGTACAGTGTACTTTCTGACGCCTAAACTTGGCCTTGCTTCTGCTGTTCTATCAGCATCTCCAGTGCCTCCTGCTGACCCACCTGCTAGCAGGACCTCGTCATGGACTTTAACCCAGCAACTAATTTTACCCCCCCCCCCCAAGATAGCATCATCTTCTAAACCTACCACCTGAACTTTGGATCCTTTCCTTCTAAATGGATTAAAAAGACTTGCTACTCAACCTCCTGCTTACTGCTTTGATTATAATAAATCATATAGTTTCTCTTTGAGCACTGTATCCAGCAACTGGAAACATGCAACTGTACAGCCAATTCTGAAAAAAAAATCTTCACTAGATGTTAATGATCCAGCCAACTATTGTTCGGTGTCCAGCTTGTGTTATCTATCCAAGCTAATGGAGAAGATAGTTCCAAAGTTGGAAGAAAACAATGTCAATAGCACTAATATGCTTCACCCCGTCAGGCCAGGTTTAGATCCGCCCACAGCACTGAAACAATCTTAGCTGACTTTTTCAGTGAAGCATAGTTTCTTGGATGCTGGAAGGGGCACTTGGTTGTTTCACTTGATCTGCTTCTGATCTAGTAGACCATGAATTGAAGTTCTCAACTTGGTGAGATAGGCTTAGATGAAACTGTACTTCAGTGGTTTACTTCATTTCTCCAAGACCAATGCTACTTCCTCTAAATCCTTTCCTCTTACTTATGGAGTCCCCCAGGACTCTGTGGTTCATGCCCCTACTATTCAACATCTTTCTTAGTCCCCTTGCTGCATTAGCTCAGCATTTCAGCATTAGCAGGCTTCTATTATGCTGATGCCTAGTTGCCTGAGTAGCTTAGTGGTTAGCACAACTGCCTAGTACCCAGACGTTCAAGGATTCGATTCCCACTGGCACTCCTTGTGACCTTGGGCAAGTCACTTTACCCTTAGAAGAAAAGGCCTGGCAATCTACTTCCTGTTGATATGATGCCAAGAAAACCCAGAGGCAGCTGGGTTGCCAGGAGTCAGCACTGACTTGACAGCACTTTAAAAAAAATTATGCCGATGACATCCGCCTGGTATAGTATGCAGATATGCATTATTCTGACATTTCTAAGATGAATCAATGCCTTGATGCTGTCCACATCTGGCTACAAAGCAATCATCTCAAACTAAACACCACAAATCATTTGCTAGCTGTATCAGTGGTAGACTTGCGCATCCTTCCATTTCTCAGTCAGCAGAGGGTACGTATATTCCATAGGTCCAGTAATATTTAGGTGTCACCATAGATTATGAACTATTTTTCAAGTACAAATCTCAGCTACTGTAAAATCTACTTTCTTGGCCTGCAGCAGTTTCACTCTTTATGTCCTTACCTAAATTAGTCTAATCAACATACATTGATCTATGCTACTATCACCTCCCAGCTTGACTATTGTAATTTTGCTTATTCTGGCTTGAGAGCATTACATATTAATGGGGCAATTTTATAAAGATGCATATAACTATGTGTCTTTATAGCATAGGCTTAAATAGGTATCTTCTTGGCCTCCTATTTTAGGCAACTTATTATAAAATTACTTCTAAGAGTCTACAATCCATCTGACTCCTAAATAATGCACAAAATTGACCGTATTACCCGTTTGCTTTTCAATGACCACTGGCTTCCAGTAACATACAAAGCAATAAAAACAGGCATACCACGCCATGCTTATTCCTCATATCGCCCATCATTCCTTATACTCACAACATGAAGGTCTTCTATCCATCCCACCTGTTTCACAGGAAAGACTTGAATCTATTAGGCAATCCGATTTCTTTTTTATTGCATCCTCTCTAAGGAACTATTTTGGCTCTACTTTGCACTGAATCTTCCTTCAAGAAATTTACGGCCAATCTAAGGGCAATCTCTTTTCCCTGGCCTTCTGCTCCTAACATAGTCTCACTCATGGCAGGTTCTTGGGAGAAACTGGGTGGAATACACAGGGACTAATGTCTCCACGCTTTTTCCTCGCTCCTTTTGATTCCTTTTCCATTTACTATCCTGTCCTATTGTTCTTGTAGTTCCTTTCCATTTTTTATTTATTATGGTTTATTTATTCTTAATATTAGTTTTGTAAATAGCTTTGCTATTAACTTGAAAGGCGGTATATTAAACCATTAAGAAACGTAAACTTCCATTCAATTCTCCATTCAACCCCCCATCCCACATTATCTCTGTCCCTGCTTTCTTGTAACCTGCACAGGGTGGCGGCTACAACCCTAAGCAAAGGCTAGGGGTGGGGGTAATCTGCATGGAGAGGCAGGTACAACTCTCACCATCTCAATGGGTAGATGGTCTTTATCTGTCCTCATTTACAATGTCACTGTATAGCAGGGGCAGGTAGACCTATCTGAATTCAGGCATGTATTCCCTAGTGGGCTGGTCAGTTCAGTCTTATCATGAGAGATACAAGGCTGCTGGCAGAACTCTGGGATTTAATGTGAAATGGGAGAGAGAAGACACAAGGCTTAGAGGCCCAGGGGAGCTGTGAGTAGAAACAGGCAGGGGGGGGGGGGGGAAGAGCAAGGACTAGGTTATAAGATAGTGGAAGAAAGATACTTGAGAGAACTCCCTCTATTTTTGAGATGTAAAAGTTAATTAAGCTTGCTTTAATCCCTTCCTCTTGCTATAAACAGAGGCAGAAAAAGACCACATGGCCTATCAAATCTGTCCCTCCACACCAACCACAAATTCCTATTGCATTGGCTGGGAATCTAATCTGGGCCTCTTGCGTGGCAGGCGAGAATTCTACCACTAAACCACCAAGGTCTAATGCCTTTTTGAATTTTGTCACTGTTTTGGCCCCTGCCACCTCCACTGGGAGGGCATCCAAGGCATGCACCACCCTTTCAGTGAAAAAATATTTCATGATGATGCTTTTGAGTTTACTACCATGCATCTTCATTTCATGTCCTCTAGTTCTACAGCTTTCCTGTCTCTAAAAAAAAAAAAAAGGATTTGTTTGTTCATTAGTACTCTTTAGATATTTAAACATCTGCATCACATCCCCCCTGTCCCTCCTCTCATCCAGGGTATACGAGATATTTAGGTTTTCAAGACTCTCCTCATATGTCTTCTAGTGCAGGCCCTATATCATTTTGGTTGCTCTCCTCTGAACTGTTTCAAATTTTTTTATATCCTTTGTGAGGTGCGGTCCCCAAAACTGAATGCAATACTCCAAGTGAGGCCTCATTAGTGACTTGTATGAGGCAATAATGTCTCCCTTCCTTTTGCTAGTTATGCATCTCTGTATGCATCCTAGCATCCCTTCTGTTTTTGGCCACTGCCTTGTCATACTGCTTCACCTCCTTGAGATGGTCTATGGTTTATTAAAAGCATGATATACCGGGATTCGGCTGTGAGTGTGCTGGAGGTGTGCTGGGTACGAACATCGGCCCCAGGGACTGCTGCCGAGTTGGACATCGTGGTTGGCGTTGCTGCTCCATCTACAACATCGGGCAGGCACGCCCGGGGCAGCCTGCACCTGGCAGGGACTTCAGGACCTATAAGATCTGACTCTTGTGGCTTGTTTCCTTGGATTCGGCTGTGAGTGTGCTGGGCACGAAAATTGGCCCTAGGGACTGCTGCCGAGGTGGACAACGTGGTTGGCGTTGCTGCTCCATCTACAACATCTGGCAGGCATGCACGGGGCAACCTGCACACGGTGGGGACTTTCCTTTTTGCTTATAGGTTAAAGTGGTTTCTCTGCGACCGTGGAGTGTGACCGCAGAGTGTGGTCTTAAGGGGCGTGTCTAAAGGGGCAGGATCCGCCCCTTCGGCATCATTGCGGCGTTGTTTGTGGCCTTCAGTTTTTCTCCATGTTTTATGGGTAAAAGGAAGGCCAAAGCTGGGAGCAAGGTCTTAGGTGCCGATACCGGGGTTAAACCGGCCAGCCCCTTAGACAAGCATTTTGCTCCAGTACCGTTGGCACAGTCTTCTCCGGATGTACCCTCCCCTGAGTTCTGGTGGGAGATATCCCCCTCCTTGTCCTGTGCCCTCACTCTTGTCTGTTTTTCCCGGAGAGACCTCTGAGTCGGGAAGAAATTCTAAATTACTAGTTAGTTTGCCTAAACCAGTTCAGTTTGCAGTTTCCGGTACCTCTTTTGAGCTTCCGGTTCTGTTCCCAGATGCAGAGATTACGTTGAAGGATGTTTGGGGGGCTTTAAAGTGTATTGATAATACAATGTCTTCTACATTAAATTCTTTAGGTGCTTTCTCACAGGAGACTGCTGTTTCATTGCAGCAACTTGATAAAGTTTCATCAGTTGATATGGCTCTTACTAAATTAGACTCTCAAGTTCTTCCGCTTCATGCGGTTAATGTTGCTGGGATTAAAGATTTTTTAATTCTTCAATCTAAGCTGGAAGCTCTTGAGAATTCTATGTGTTCACGTAATTTGCAATTTTTGAATTTTCCTCAATCTTCTCTTTTATCATCTAAGATTCTTTTGGATAAATATTTGAAAGAAATTTTAGCCATTCAGGACTCTATTGAAGTCTCTCACATTTATTATATCCCCTCAAGCATCAAAAATACTAATCCTGTTGTGGGTGGGCTGGATGAGGTGGTTCCCTCTATGTCTAATTTGACGGCCTTCTTAGAGGGCTCTCTGGATATTATAAATTTGCGTTCTACTTTATTGACTACTTTCCCATCTGTTGAGGTGAAACAGCGTATCCCCAGGGCTTTCTTCAAGGTTAAGTCAGCCAAATTTTGTGGTCAGGTTGTGAATGTTTTTCCTGATGTATCTCGTGGGACCCAACTTCGTCGGAGGCAATTTTTGCATCTGAAGCCTCAGGTTGTAAGCTTTGGGTGCCACCTTTTTCTTACATTTCCCCTGTAAATGCATTATCAATTTTGATGGTGCTTCTTTTATTTTTGTTGATGTTACTCATCTCGAAAAATTTCTATCTGAGCGACAGGGTACAGTAAGGGAGGATAATTATGGATGACTGATGTACCTCCTAATTGTGGGCTTTTTGCCTTATTTTCTTATTGATTATAGGTTGTTGTTTTTTTAGAATCGCAGTCGGTTTCTCTTGATGTGGACTTTATCGATGTTCAATTTTCTTTATTTTTGTATTTTGCATGTATCTTAAATCCGGGATTGTCCTTGTACTTTTTTTGGCTATTGTAAATTGACTGAAAACTATAAATTAAAAAAAAAGCATGATATACCACCCTTCAAACATCAGAGCAATGCAATGTGTGCCATGGAGTCAATGCTGACTCCTGACTCCTGGTGACTCGGACTCCTAGGTTTTCTTGGCAAGGTGTGACCAAAGTAAATTGCCAGGCCTTTCTTCAGAGGCAATGGAGGGTAAAGTGACTTGCCCAAGGCCACAAGAAGTGCCAGTGGGAATTGAATATTCACTTGGTCGCCAAGCCACTGCTCTAACCACTAGGCTACTCCTCCACTTATCAGAATGTTTTACAAAATAAAACAATATCATCTGAAACAGAAAAGGAACTACAAAGTAAAATCATATAGTAAAGCTACAAACAATCATACACTCATAAAACAGTCAGCAGGCAAGTAATTAGCGTAGATGTGTATCATGTCACATCTAAATTAAAAGCATTTTGAAACAAGTGTGTCTTGAGCCCAGTTTTGAATTTTTGAAATGAAAGCTCCTGTCAAAAATTGGGAGGGAGAGCATTCCAGAGAGCGGGGGCATGGAAATAAAATGCATACTATCTAGTACAGTCATGTCTTACGTGTGAGGCTGAAGGAAGAAAAAGTTAGTTAGCGTGAATGACGCAAAGAATAGGGAATAAGAAGTCTAGAGAGGCAAGAAGGGACACCAATATAGAGGGTCTTATGGACTAAGAGTAAGAATCTTGTACTGGATACGAAAAGTGATCAGACACCAGTGATGATGATTAATAGTTGGGTTATATGGTCGAACCTAGAGGTATATGAGCAAGCAATTTAATGGCTGAGTTCTGAATAGTCTGAAGTCTTTTCAAATGATATTTGGGAAGACCAGCATAGATGACATTGCAATAATCCAGTTTGGCGATGACTAGGTTAAGAACAAGTGTGGTTAATGCAGAGGGACTAAGAAAGGGACAAAGGGATTTAATCGGATGCAGTGAGTAAAACAAATGTCTGATATGGAACTGATTTGATCAAGAAATGTTAGGAGTCGAGTATTACCCTAGGTATTTGAAAGAGGAAGAGGTTTGTGCACATCAGCCTCTCACTCCCTACTGCATATTTTATCTACAATCGATTGTTCCCTGTAAAAGGAACATGAAGTTACAACACTGTTTTAGTCTGTTTAGGTTGTTAAAATATGATGTTACCGTTTTATTTTTTTTATTTATTTATTTATAGTCTCTTCTATACCGCACTATTCAGCATC
Source organism: Ichthyophis bannanicus (assembly GCA_033557465.1). NCBI lineage: Eukaryota > Metazoa > Chordata > Amphibia > Gymnophiona > Ichthyophiidae > Ichthyophis > Ichthyophis bannanicus. Next base: position 1,113,226,934 of record CM066033.1, on the reverse strand, counting down.
AGCGCGGTTTACAATGAACAAAGAATTTACACATTTCCGATGGTACTTTGTGTTTACAGTTGAACAGGCAAAACAACTTGGATAACAGGGGTAACTATTTACAATTTATAACATAATCATGAACTCTTCTTGGTTTCAGTCTTAGGGGTTTTGGGTGGTCTGTGGGGAGGTTGAAATGTCTGCATTGGTTACTGAGTAATACAAGAGGAAGAGGTGGTGTTTCAAGGCTTTTCTGAACTGCAATAGATCTGGGATTGCTCGGATGACCGTTCACAATTGAAAGATCTTTGTATAAGTTATTGTCTAAAATTTAAGTTCTTTGTAGAAGTTAATGTTAACTTAAATGTTCTTGAAATACGTTTTTGAAATGCAATGTTATAATTTACAATTGAATGTTCCTTGTAAAAGGAGCATGAAGTTACAACACTGTTTTAGTCTGTTTAGGTTGTTAAAATATGATGTTACAGTTTACAATTGAAAGTTCTTTGTATAAGTTATTGTTTAAAATTGAAGTTTTGTAGATGTTAATGTTAATTCAAACCGCCTGGGGTTAAATGTTAATTTAAACCGCCGGAACTCCCTCCTGGACGACCAACGATCAACTATGGACCTCAAGGACTTCATGAAGCAGCTCAAAACTACGCTCTTCATTGAACACTATAGTGACATCACATAAACTGTCTTATGAGCCCATGGCTACCTACCAATTCCGCCTGACCCCCTAAGTACCACCCTACCCTCCCTGTACATAACCCCTTGTACATAGCTCATACAGTAAATAGCACATCAAGAAATCATCACCTCACTCACACAAATACCCACCCGTGTTAACACTGCATGCCTACCCCTACCGACACTGATTTTTGATTGTTTAAAGTGAGATGTGTAAACCGCTTTGATTTCAGGACAAAGTGGTATATAAATCCTTTTAAATAAATAAATATTGCTCCATTGGATTTCTGCATCCCAAGTGCATCACTTTGCACTTCTTTGTATTAAATCTTAACTGACCATTCTTCTAATTTTTGTAGATCTATTCTCATGTTGTCTGCTCCCTCTGAAATATCCAGTCCATTGCAGATCTTCATGTCATCCGTAAAAAGGAAAATTTTTCTTTTTAAATTCCAACAATATCACTCACAAAGACATTGAAAAGTACTGATCCCAGAACTGATCCCTGATGTACTCCACTACTCACACCTTCCTTGCTTCCGAATGATTTCCATTAACCATCACACTCTGTCGTCTATCAGGCAATCAATTTCTGATCCATTTCACCATTTTGGGGACCCATCCCCAGACTTCTCAGTTTATTCATAAGACTCCTATGAGGAACAGTATCAAAGGCTTTGCTGAAATTTCACATCCATTGAATGCGCTTGATCCAGTTTTCTAGTCATCCAGTCAAAGAAATCGTACCAAACAAAATTGATTTGATCTTCCTTTGCTAAAACCATGATGCCTCAGATCCTAAAAGCCATTGGAGTCCAGAAATTTCACTATCCTTTCTTTCAGCAGTATCTCCATTACTTTTTCCACCACAGATGTAAGGCTTACATGGCTGTAGTTTGCAACCTCTTTCCTGCTACCACTTTTGTGAAGAGGGACATTAGCTCTTTTCCAATCTTGTGGAACCTCTCCTGTCTCCAAGAATCTATTAAACACGTCCTTTAAAGGTCATGCCAGAATCTCTGAGTGCTCTCAATACCTTGGGATGTATCTCATCCAATCCCACAGCTTTGCTCACTTTCAGTTTTGCAAGTGGTTTATAAACCCCCTTTTTCCATGAATGGTATGGTATCTACTCCATTGCTATTAGTACCTTTGTCAGTCATGTGTGGTTATTCTCCAGGTTTTTCTTTTCTGAACATGGAACAGAAGCATCTGTTTAGCACTTTTTTTCCCTTGTCATTTTCCACAAATTGGCCGGCAGCACCTTTGAGTTTTACAATTCTTCATCCAGTTCTCCTCCCCAATATACCTAATGTCTTGTCACTTCACATCACATCTTTAGTCATTTTTAATTATGCGTATGTATTTTCCATCTAGATTTCTCTTTGCCTCTTTCAGTATTAGCTGGTATTCTTTTCTGTGTTCCTATTTCTGTGATATGAATTTTATGAACAATGCCTTTTGTCTATTTCTGCAGCCACTTCTTTGAAAAATCATATCCGTTTCCTCTTCCTCTTGTTTTTATTTACATATAGATCTCCTGCCTTTTATAGTCTTTCAGTCTAGCCCACTCTCTTTCCACTTCCCATATCTCCTCCCAACCTGCCAGCTCCGCCTTCAGATTCTGTCCCATTTTACTGAAGTCAGCATTCTTGAAATCTAGGACTTTGTTTGCTGTGATTGGACTCTGCTTTTGCTTTATATCAAATCACACTGTATTGTGATCATTGTTGCTCAAATGGGTACCCGCACGGACATTATATACACTATTCCCCATTGGCGAGTACTACATCCAATGTCAACCTTTCCATCACCAATTGTATGAGCAAAGTCTCTCATAAGACATCCACGATCTTCATACTTCTTTTCAGATTTGCAGGCGGGATACTCCGATCCACATCCAGTAGATTAAAAATCATCCAATATCACCACTTATCCCTTCATTACCATCTTTGCAATATGTTGATCAATCTTCTGTCTGAGCTGGAGCTCTGTCCACTACACCAGTATGGATAGTAATGCCATCTTTTTCCAAAATGATTCAGAGTGCTGCTTCTTTTCCCAACGTTCCCTGCATTTCAGCTGCTTTAATATTGTTTTTGACAAAGAAGGTTACTTCTCCTTTTCTGCCCTGTCTATTCCTCCTAAAAGCGTAGTTACTCACCTGTAACAGGTGATCTCTGGGAACAGGAGGAATTTAGTCTAAACATAGGGGTATCGTCGGCACCGACGGAGCCTGCACGGGAACGCTCCCCAGCGTCCAATAGGAAAGCTTCTGGGAGCATCCCACAGCGCCTGTGTGCTGCCTTCCCGCCTTTCCAACTGTCCCTCTCCAGTTGAGTTTATAGCTGAAACAAAAGAGAGGGGGAGAGAGAGAGATACAACTCCTAGGGGAGGTGGGCGGGTTGTGAACACTAAATTCCTGCTGTTCCTGGAGATCACCTGTTACAGGTGAGTAACTACGCTATCTCCAGGAACAAGCAGGAAAGTAGTCTTCACATATGGGGACTCCCTAGCTGCAGATGCCAGGGAGATGGCCCCAGAAAGTTGTGTGCCCTTGTGAAAGGGCCATACTTCCCCCCATGGATCTCTGGCATCCTACCAGGGATGGTGGGTAGGAGTTGATTAAGTCTGAAAAAGGTGTTGAGGAACAGCCAGGTCAAACAAGGCATCCCGGCGGGAGTCCTTGTCTAAGCAGTAGTCTTGAAGGACTAGAAAAAGGGACTGCTACTTCTGGAGAGATATCTGCAATTGTGAGTATATACTTCTGGGAATTTTCTGAAAGGCCTTCTTTGTATTAAAGCTAATTAATCTGTGAACCCAGTATTTTTTGTTAAATCAGTCAGGGCCTAGTAGCAGCAGTTTAAGTTTAAATTTAAAACAAAGTAGAGAACTTTCTGGTTACATTTCATACCCAGCAGAGAGCTTGTAGTTTAAATTTAATACTCACTCGGGGCCTAGTATCAGCAAAGTACTTTTAGTTTAAATTTAAAACACAGAAGAGAGCTTTCTGGTTAAATTTATAACCCAGCAGAGAGCTTGTAGTTTAAATTTCATAAGTCAGAGCCTAGCAGCAGCAAAGAGCTGTAATTTAAATCAAATCAGAATATAACTTAGCATAAAAGGCAAAACAGGGTCAGTATTCTCTGAGCAACAAATAGTCTTCTAGAGACCTTTACAAAGAGGCCTTCTATCTAGGGGGCAAGAGACCTCTGAAACTTTTTCAATAGGTGTTAACACCAGGTGGCAGGTCAAAAGGCCATTTTGAAAGACTCCTTCTATCCAAGCAAGGACTGTTAATCACCCAGGAAATTGGTCACAGCTTACCTCAGCAGCACAGGACAGGGTACTGTGTAGCAGCCCTCGTTTAATAAGTGTTATTTCCCTCCCTCCCCAACATCCACCCACCCCTGGGATAATCGTAGCTTTATAGGTACTTACACATCTTAAAGGAAAGGAGGTGCTCTCAGGTGAAGCTCGTTATCCAAATCAGTCATAAAACTAAGGACCTGAGATTAATTAAGCTTCAGGTAAACAAGGTATATTAAACGTATTAGGTACAGTTTTATTAGTATAAATATCCATAGCAACCCTTAGTAAGAAAAGACCTTAAAGATCTAACCACAAGCTTAAAACTAAGATGCAGACAGCAGTCCAGCAGCGAGATGGGGGCTTTCCAGTCTTTTGCATTGAGTGTCACATGTATGATTTTCTCCCAGTTGGTGAGAGGTCTTACGTGTGCAAGGAGCTCTTTGCTCTCAGGGAACGAGTCCGTCCACTAGAGGCTAGAGTAGCAGACTTGGAAGACATAAGAAAGACAGAGAGGTACATAGACGAGACCTACAGGGATATAGTCCTGAAGTCCCACCTCCAGTCTGGCAGCATCCCTGTTGCCATGGAGGAGAGAGGTCACGTGACAGGAGAGCATCACCCTGGTGTGGCAGGAAGTAATCCTGTAACTAGGACCCGTCCTCCAGGTGATGTAAAACCCTCCCGCACCGAAGAAGTTTCTCCAGGGCCATGTGCCCATGAGGGAAGGGTTAGGACAGCTGTTATAGTTGGTGATTCGATCATTAGGCATGTAGATAGCTGGATGGATGGTGGACGTGAGGATAACCTTGTAACATGCCTGCCTGGTGCAAAGGTAGTAGACCTCACGTGCCACCTAGATAAGGTCTTAGATAGTACTGGGGAGGAGTCTGCTGTCTTGGTACATGTCGGTACCAATGACATAGGAAAATGTGGTAGGGAGGTTCTGGAGGCTAAATTTAGGCTTTTAGGTAGGAAGGTGAAATCCAGAACTTCCAGGGTAGCGTTCTCCGAAATGCTTCCCGTTCCACACACAAGACCCAAAAGGCAGGCAGAGCTCCGGAGTCTCAATGTGTGGATGAGACAAAGGTGCAGAGATGAGAGTTTTGGATATGTTAGGAACTGGGGAACATTCTGGGGAAAGGAGGGGCTCTTCTGAAGGGATGAGTTTCACCTTAACCGGGATGGAACCAGGCTGCTGGCATTAACCTTTAAAAATGAGATAGAGCAGCTTTTAAACTAGATAATAGGGGAAAGCCGACAGTCGCCCAAGAGCGCATGGTTCGGAAGAAGGCATCCTTGAAGGATACTATCAAAAGCAAAGAGGTTCCAAAAAAAAAAAAAAAAAGAGTCAAGTAGCCCAAATGCCCTCGAGTATGGAGCAGACAGAGCTTAAAGATCCCAAATTACCCATGCCTACCAATAGCCAGATTAATATGAAAAAAATACAGTCTCTAAAATGCTTCTATGCAAATGCTAGAAGTCTAAAAAATAAGATGGGAGAGTTAGAATATAACACTAAATGAGAGGTTAGATATGATTGGAATCTCAGAGACATGGTGGAAGGAGGACAACCAGTGGGACACTGTGATACCTGGGTACAAACTATATCGTAATGATAGAGCTGATCAAATTGATGGAGGGGTTGCGCTCTATGTTAGAGAGGGCATTGAGTCAGAAAGGATTAAAGTTTTGCAGGAAACAAAATTTGCTGTAGAATCTCTATGGATTGAAATTGCATGTAAAAAGGGGAAGGCGATGGGAGTGGGGGTGTACTATCGACCGCCTGGCCAAAATGAACAAATGGATGATGAAATGCACAAAGAAATAAAGGAAGTTAACAAAAGTTACAGCGCAGTAATAATAATGGGTGATTTCAATTAACTCGGTATCGACAGGGTCAGTGTCACAGCAGGACATGCTAGGGAGATAAAGTTCCTAGATGAAATAAATGACTGCTTCTTGGAGCAGCTGGTTCATGAACCGACCAGAGGGGAAGCCATATTAGACCCAGTCCTTAGTGGAACACCAGATCTGGCACAAGAGATAAGGGTATTGGGGCCACTTGGCAATAGTGATCATAGCATGATCACATTTGACTTAATTAGTGGAGGAGGGATAGTAAGGAAATCCACAGTACTACCTTTTAACTTTCGAAAGGGAGACTATGATAAAATGAGGAAAATAGTTAAGAAAAAACTAAAAGGAGCAGTTGCAAAGGTTAAAGACTTACATCAAGCTTGGGTGTTGTTGAAAAATACTATCTTGGAAGCCCAGACCAGCTGTATTCCACGCTTTAAGGAAATTGGAAGGAAGTTCAAAAAACTGCCAGCATGGTTTAAAGGTGAGGTCAGAGAGGCTGTTGTTGCCAAAAAAGCACCAAACGACATAACCTGGAAGCAGCACAAGCACTGGCAAGTCAAATGCAAGGCATTGATAAGGCAGGCAAAGGGAGAATTTGAGACGAAGCTTGCTGCGAAAGCAAAAACGCGAAATAAAGACTTTTTCAAGTACATTCGTAGCTAAAAACCTGTGAGAGAGTCAGTTGGTCCATTAGATGATAGAGGGGTTAAAAGGGCACTAAGAGGCGACAAGGCGATAGCGGAGAGACTGAATGAATTCTCTGCTTCGGTCTTTACTGAGGAAGATGTAGGGATGTTACCCATGACTGAAGTGGTATTTAAAGGTGCGGAGGAATTGAAGGAAATATCGATACATCGGGAAGATGTATTACAACTATTAGATAAACTGACGAGTAGCAAATCACCTAGGCCGGATGGTATACATCCAAGGGTGTTGAAAGAACTGAAATATGAGATTGCAGACCTGCTATTAGTAATCTGTGAATTTTCATTAAAATCATCTGTAATACCTGAAGATTGGAGGATCGCCAATATAATGCAAATGTTTAAAAAGGGTTCCAGGGGTGATTCGGGAAACTAAAGACCGGAGAGCCTGACGTCAGTACCGGGAAAAATGGTAGAAACCATCATAAAGAACAAAATTACTCAGCATGTAGATAGTCATGGCCTACTGGGAGACAGCCAACATGGCTTTAGACAAGGAAGATCTTGTCTTACTAATCTGTCAAGTTTTACTGAAGGTGTAAATAAACAGGCAGACAAAGGTGAGTCGGTTGATATATAGTGTATTTGAGCTTTCAGAAATCCTTTGACAAGGTCCCTCATCAGAGACTTTTTTCAAAACTAAAGAGTCATGGGATAGGAGGCAGTGTACTATTGTGGATCAGGAACTGGTTGAAAGACAGAAAGCAGAGGGTAGGGCTAAATGGCCAGTTTTCCCAATGCAAAAAGGTGAATAGTGGTGTACCACAGGGATCTGTGCTGGGTCCGCTTCTTTTTGACATATTCATAAATGACCAGGAAAAGGGAACAACAAGTGAGGTTATCAAATCTGCAGATAACACAAAGCTATTTAAAGTTGTTAAATCCCATGAGGATTGTGGAAAATTGCAAGAGGATCTTGATAAATTGGAAGACTGGGCATCAAAATGGCAGATGAAATTTAATGTGGACAAGTGCAAAGTTATGAACCTAAGGAACAACCACCCAAACTATGGTTACACGATGCAAGGTTCCACATTAGGAACCACCACCCAGGAAAACGATTTAGGGATCATTGTGGATAACATATCAAAACCCTCCGCCCAGTGTGCAGTGGCGGCCAAGAGAGCAAATAGACTGCTAGGTATCATAAGGAAAGGAATGGAAAATAAAACAAAGGATATTATAAGGCCTCTGTATCATTCCATGGTGTGACCGCACCTTGAATATTGTGTGCAATTCTGGTCGCCGGATCTTAAAAAGGATATAGCGTTATTAGAAAAGGTTCAGAGAAGAGCCAGCAAAATGGTAATGGGGATTGAAGGATACCCCTATTTAAGAAAGGCTAAAAATGTTAGGGCTCTTTAACCTGGAAAAGAGATGGCTGAGGGGAGATATGATAGAAGTCTATAAATTAATGAACGGAGTGGAACGGGTAAACGTAGATCAATTGTTTACGTTATCAGAATATAGAAAGACTAGGGGACATGCAATGAAGCTATAGGGCAAACTAATAAAATAAAATATTTTTTCACTCAACATGTAATCAAACTCTGGAATTTGTTCTGGAGGATGTAGTAAAGGCTGTTAGTGTAACTGGGTTTAAAAAAGGTTTGGACAAGTTCCTGGAGGAAAGGTCCATAAACCATTATTAAGAAGGGACCCAGGATATCAATGCTTGACGCAGTACAAGCATTGTGGAACCTGTGTCTTTTGCGGAAACTGCTAGGTACATATGACCTAGATTGGCCACAGTTTGAAACAGGATACTGGGCTTGATGGACCTTGGTCTGACCCAGTATGGCATATCCTATGTTCTTATGTGTAAGATACAAGTCAATGAGCATGACAGTATAATTTGGTTTTAACATGCTCCAGTGGTGGTGGTTTTGGATATGGGAAAGAGAGAGGACGGGTTATGCTTTTGGTGATTAAATTAAGAGTAGTTACTCACCTGTAACAGGTGTTCTCCAGGAGCAGCAGGAATCAGTCCTCACATATGGGTGACGTCGACAGAGCCCCCATGCGAAGCATTTCCCCAGCTTTCAAAGAAAGCCTTTGGGAATGCAGGCACGCATGCGCGGTCCCCTTCCCGCCCAAAAGTGCCATCTTGCTCAGTCTAATGACATAGCTAAAAGACAGCACAAAATGAAAATGAACTATATACAACTGCAACTCCAAGGGGAGGAGGGAGGGTTGTGAGGACTGATTCCTGCTGCTCCTGGAGAACACCTGTTACAGGTGAGTAACTACTCTTTCTCCAGGACCAAGCAGGAAGTCAGTCCTCACATATGGGTGACTCCCTAGCTCTGGGCTACCAGGAACCCAGGCTGAAAAATACAGCTCCCTCTAGAGCCTCAGCAACAGTGAGAGAATCTTGAGACCACACCTGAACGGTAGCCCAACACCAGGGCCGGAGGGTAGGAGTTGCCTAAACCTCAAAGAGATTTCGGAGTACCGCTTGCCCGAAAGCACTGTCCCTACGGGACTCCCTCTCGAGGCAGTAGAGGTCCGCAAAAGTCTGGCTTGAAGACCAAGTAGCGGCCCGGCAGATGTCGGAATGGAACAGAACGGAACAGAACAGAACGGAAGAGAGCTACTGATGCAGCCTTCGCCCTGACCCTGTGGGCCGTGACTCGACCCTCCAGGGAGAGGCCGGCTGCCCTGTACACCCAGGCGATACAGTCTGCCACCCAAATGGACAACGTATGCTTAGTGACAGGCAACCCTAATTTATTAGGGTCAAAGGAAATGAAGAGCTGAGAAGCCCTTCTATGTCCCTGCGTATGTTCTAGGTAAAAGGACAGCGCCCTTCTATAATCCAGGCTATGCAAGACAGTTTCAGCCCTGGGAAAGAACGTTGGAAGTACCACCTCCTGGTTGAGGTGGAAGGAGGACACTACCTTGGGAAGGAACTTGGGATGAGTCCGCAAGACTACCCTGTTCCTATAGAACCTGGTATACGGCCTATCCGAGACCAGGGCCTGAAGCTCACTCACCTGCCTAGCCAAGGTGAGTGCCACAAGGAACAACACCTTCCAGGAGAGGAAATGTAAATGGCAGATTGCCATCGGCTCAAAGGGTGGGCGAATCAGTTGGTGCAAGACCACATTGAGATCCCATTCAGTGGCTGGTGGACGAATAGGAGGCTTAAGCAGAAGCAGGCCTCTGAGAAAGCGAGACACCAGAGGGTGGCCTGAGAGAGATTGTCCATCCACCGGCGAGTGGTGAGCTGAGAGGGCACTGAGGTGAACCCAGACAGAGTTGGACTGAAGTCCCATGTTGGAAAGGTGGAGCAGGTATTGTAGCACCACCTGGACCGAGCAGGAGAAGGTGTCCTCTTGCTGTTAAGAACACCAAGTAGAGAACCTACACCACTTCAGAGCATAGGCCTTCCTAGTGGAATGCTTCCTGGAGGCCAACACCACCTCTTCAACCTCCCTTGATAGGAGCAAGGGAGCAAGGACTAGCCTTTCAGCAGCCAGGCCATCAAATTGAGGGATTTGAGGTTGGGATGCAAGAGGGACCCCCCTGATCCTGAGTCAGAAGGTTGGGTTGCAACCCCAGAGGAAGTGGAGTATCCACTGGAAACTGCAGAAGAGGGAACCACAGCTGCCTGGGCCACCTGGGGGCTATGAGGATCACCGTGGCTCGGTCCTGCTGGATTTTGAATAGAGTCCGGGCCACCAGAGGTGTGGGAGGAAAGGCATACAGCAGGCTCTCTGACCAGGGGATCAGGAATGCATCTGGCGCTGTTCTCAAGGGATGCGGTTGCCTGGAACAGAACCTGGGTAGTTGCCTGTTCAGCAGACTGGCAAAAAGTTCCATGGTCAGAAGTCCCCACTTCAGAAAGATCTGTTAAACTATCAGAGGATCCAACTGCCACTCGTGAGGCTGCAGGAGTCTGCTTAGCCTGTCCGCCAGGTAGTTTTCCTGGCCTGGGAAGTAGACCGCCCTGAGGGTCATGCCTTGATTGACAGCCCAGGAGCAGAGAGCTTGCACTTCCAGGCACAGAAGTCTGGATCCTGTGCCTCCCTGCTTGTTGACATAGAACATAGCCACCTGGTTGTCCATCTGAACTAGGACAGACTGGTGAGACAGGATCTGAGAGAAAGTCAGTAAGGCTAGTCGAATGGCCCTCAATTCCAACAGGTTGATCTGCTGGGCGGCCTCCCATGGAGACCACAGGCCTTGGGTGCAGGCCCCCTGGCAGTGTGCCCCCCAGCCCTCCAGGGAAGCATCGGTTGTCAGTACCTGAGTGTGTGGGGAGGCCTGAAAAAGAACACCCCTGACCAGATTTGGGAGATGCCTCCACCAGCGTAAGGAGTCCACCAAGAGTTTGGACACCTTTATTCTGTCTGACAATTTCACTGTGGCCTGCAGCCACTGTGCCCTGAGGTGCCACTGAGCCGGCCTCATGTGCAGCCGGGCATGTGGGGTGACATGCACTGTGGCAGCCATATGACCTAAGAGCCGGAGGAAGTGTCTGGCCGAGACCAGAGAGTTCGCCCGAAACTGGCCGGCCAACTTTATCAGCCTGTGAGCTCTGTCCACAGGCAAATAGGCCTTTGCATGGATGGTATCCAATCTTGCCCCTATGAACTCCACATCCTGTGAGGGGACTAAAGTGGACTTGGGGAAGTTTATGACAAACCCCAGGTGCTGAAGCAGGGATATGGTTCTGAAGGTGGCCTGCCTGGCCTCTTGTGGAGACTGGCCCCTGATAAGCCAGTCGTCCAGGTAAGGGAACACAAAGATCCCCTGGTTCCTGAGGTAGGCCGCAACCACCACCAGGCATTTTGTAAAAACCCTGGGGGGCGGAGGTGAGGCCAAAAGGAAGCACTCTGTACTGGAAGTGCTTTCCTCCCACCACAAATCTGAGGAATTGTCTGTGACTTGGATGGATGAGGATGTGAGTATAAGCATCCTTCAGGTCTAAGGAGCATAGCCAATCTCCCTGCTGGAGGTAGGGCAATAAGATTCCAAGGGTAAGCATCTTGAACTTTTCCCTCTCCAGAAACTTGTTCAGATTTCTCAGGTCGATGATGGGTCTGAGGCCTCCTGTTCTTTTTGGTACCAGGAAGTACCTCGATTAGAAGCCTTGCCCTTCCAGGTGGTGAGGCACCGGTTCCACCGCCTGGTCCCGTAGTAGACCTTCCAACTCCTGAAGGAGTAAGTTTCTGTGCAGAGGGGGTCTTGGAGGCTCCCCTGGAAAGTAGGAGGGGGTATCTGGGTGAAGTGGAGCAGATAGCCCCTTTCGATGATGCTTAACACCCAAGTATCCCCTGTGATGGCTGGCCACCTGTCTGCGTATAGGGTCAGCCGACCTCCTGTGCCCTGGAGAGGAGGAGAGGGTATGCTGGCATAGTCAAAAAACCCCTCCCTGCTGAGCAGGAGCCGGAGTAGGAGGCTTGGGAGTCTTCTGCCTACGGGGCCCATGACCCTGCCCCTTGGCCTGCTGACCCTTTTGGGGAGCTGCAGAGGCCTGGTAGTGAGGGTAGGTTTTGTAGGCAGTGGTCTTCCTCGGGTAAAAGGTCTTTTCCCCCGAGCCCTTCTTCTACTGAGAAGGGGCAAAGATTTTCCTGGACAGCCTTGTCCGGGTTAGAGTCTCGGTCTCGAGTTCTGCAGCCTTTTTGGCCATGGGCTTGCCAAAGAAGTTTTCACCTCAGCAAGGGACATCGACCAACTTGTCCTGTACCCATGGCTCGAGGTCCAAGGATTGTAGCCAGGCATGGCGGCGTGCACCAATGCCGGCCCCTGCTACCCGGGTCGAAGCCTAAAATCCATCGTAGGCTGCTCGAGATATAAACTGAGCATTCTCGAATACCAGAAGACAAGGCCTTGAACCTCTGCAAAGGTTCCTCGGACAGACCAGCAGAGAACCCGGCAATCTCCTTTGCCAGGTCTCGAAGGTACATGCCCATGTACAGCTGGTAGGTCTGGACACGGCAAGCAAGCATAGAGCCCTGGAAGCACTTCCTACCGAGGGCATTCAGGTTCCGGGCTTCCCTGCCGGGAGGCACCGAAGAGTGCATCTTCTGACTCTTTAGGCGATGCATGGCCGATTCCACAACCATGGAGTGGTGCGGTAGCTGTGCCTTTTGAAACCCGGGCTCTTGCGGACTCGATAGATGGAATCGACCCGCTTGCTTAGAACTGGCATTGAGGCCGGCGCCTCCCACATGCGGAAGAGCAACCGCTCCAGCATCGGAGGAACTGGGACAGTAAAGGCCTCCTTGGGAGGAGAGTCATACTGCAGAGCCTCGAGCTCCTCCTCGGGGTCCGCAGGGAATGCCAGTGCTTTGGCCATGTCCCTTACGAAATCCGAGAACCTGGTATCCTCCGGGGGGGACCTTGTCCGAGGCTCGGATCCCGGTGAGTTCGAAGGGACGCACTGGGTCCAGAAGGTGTCAGGGGACTCCTCCTCCTCCGTTTCCCACGCCGATTCCTCCGAGGAGGAATCGAGCGGCTCCGAGTGGGCGGGCACCGACGCCATCCGCCCTGATGCCGAGGGAACCGGCGTCGATGACCTCGGTCCCGAACGGGAGGCCGAGGGTGACCACGGCCAAGGATCGACTCGAGTTCGCATGGTCTCGAGGATCGGCTCAGCCTCCGGGGTCGACTTGGACGTCGATGTCCCGGTGGTCGGGGCAGATGCGCCAGTGAGACCGGCGATCAGCACCCGCTGCTGCTCCATGAAGGCAGACAATCTGCTCTCCAAGGCTGTCAACCTGAGTCCGAGCTCAGGAGACCCAGCAGCCTCCGGCTCCCCCGGAAGAGAGTCCACGAGGACTACAGTACTCACGTGACTCGGGGCCTCCAACTCTACACGAGGATGCTTTGCAGGCCTCTCCAACTCCGAAGACCCGGGACAGCGATCGGGGCTATGCGACCTGGCCCTCGAGGAGCCAAGAGCATCCACCGATGCCGCCCTCACGGGTTTTTTCTTCCTTTGATGCTCCCTTGAGGGGGACTCCCTTTCAGAGGAGCCCCGACGATGCTCGGGGTCAGACTTCCGAGACATCGAGGCCTCTGACGAAGTCCGGACCCGTCCAGAGGCAGATTCGGAGAAGATCCTCTCACGCTAGTGCTGACGGCTCTGTAATGCCTTGGAAGACATTTTGCCACAGGGGCTACAGACCGTAGAATCATGGTCTGGCCCCAAGCACCGGAAGCAGCAGTCGTGTTTGTCGGTGAGAGACATCAATTTCTTGCACCAATCACACTTCTTAAAGCCACTGGCAGCCATCGGGGGACAAAAAATGAAAAAAGAGATTCGGGCTCGGCACTGGTGTACCGAGTCCAGGCGGGAAAGGAACCGACATCGAACCGAAGAAAGAACTCGACCCAACGCAGAAAAATCAACTTTTTTCACGGGTGACAAGGACAGGCGTCCGTAGGGCTCCATGGAAAAAAGAAGACTGAGCAAGATGGCACCTTTGGGCAGGAAGGGGACCGTGCATGCATGCCTGCATTCCCAAAAGTTTTCTTTGAAAGCTGGGGAAATGCTCCGCATGGGGGCTCCGTCGACGCCGATGTCACCCATATGTGAGGACTGACGTCCTGCTTGGTCCTGGAGAATTCTCTGTTTGAAGACACCCAGATGGGTTGGGAGGATACAACAGTCTGAGATGGGTTGACCTATGAATATCTCCTCTTTAATAGTGGGATGGGAGTGGATTTGGGAACAGTCTGAGATGGGCTAAAAGCAGTAGTGAGAGGATATCTGGTGAGTATAGCCTCTACATCAAAAAGAGCGAGGGGGAAGGCAGAGAGGGTGTTGTGCGAGAAGTTGCGGGTATTGAGGGAAATGGCCCAGACAAGAACAGAGCTGAGTCGGCTCCAGGCCATCCAAATTGCCCATGAATTGAATGTGCTTAAATAGGCTCAGTCTGAGGGGGGCAACTGAGCTGGTAAGGCTGTTGGCTAGCTACTTGAGGGCTCGGGTGCAACAAAAGCGTAGTTACTCACCTGTAACAGGTGATCTCCGGGAACAGCAGGAATTTAGTCCTCACATATGGGGTATCTTCAGTACTGACGAAGCCTGTGCAGGAACGCTCCCCAGCATCCAATAGGAACGCTTTTGGGAGCATCCCTCAGCACATGCGCACTGCCTTCCTGCCTTTCCAACTGTCCCTCTTCAGTTAAGTTTGTAGCTGAGTGAAAGGATAGAGGGAGAGAGGAAAGAGACAAAGAGAGAGAGAGACAATTTCTAGAGGAGGTGGGTGGGTTGTGAGGACTAAATTCCTGCTGTTCCCGGAGATCACCTGTTACAGGTGAGTAACTACGCTATCTGCAGGAACAAGCAGGAATGTAGTCCTCACATATGGGGACTCCCTAGCTGAAGATGCCAGGGAGATAGCCCCAGGAAGGTGCCACCGTCAAAGGTGAGAATCCTTCCTCCCATGGATCCCTGGCATCCCACCAGGGTTGGTGGGTAGGAGTTGGTTTAGGTTTGAAAGAGATTTTGAATTACAGCTTGGCCAAAGAAGGCATCCCGACGGGAGGCTTTATCTAGGCAGTAGTAGGCTGTGAACGTGTGTACCGAAGCCCAGGTGGCTGCTCGACAAATGTCATCGATAGACACAGAGTGGAGATTAGCCATAGAAGCTGCCAGGGCTCTCACATTATGAGCTGTGACATGGTCCTGAAGAGAAAGACCCTTACTCTCATAAGCAAAGGATATGCATTGGGCAATCCATTTAGATAAAGTTCTTTTGGAGACTGGAAGTCCCAAATGACTAGGTTCAAAAGCTATAAAAAGTTGTGAGGACTTTATGTTGCTGTGTTCTTTGTATGTAAAAGGCCAAGGCCCTTTTACAATCCAAAGTATGAAGGTTTCTTTCTGCATTAGAGGTGTGAGGCCTCGGAAAAAATACAGGAAGGTAAATTGATTGATTTAAATGAAAAGGCGAAACCACCTTTGGCATAAAATGTGGGTGAGTTCGAAGAACAACCTTATGATGAAACCTAGTATAAGGAGGATCAGCCACTAAAGCTTGAAATTCACTGATGCGACGGGCAGAGGTGATTGCAATTAGGAAGATGATCTTCCAGGTCAAAAATGTAAGGGCTGCAGTGGCTAAAGGCTCAAAAGGCGGCTTCATGAGCTTCCCGAGAACTAGATTTAGATCCCATGCCACCGGTGGTGGCTTGATGGGAGGTTTAGTTAATAAAATGCCTCTCAAAAATCTTGATAGGAGGGGATGAGAGGAAATTGCTAGGTACATATGACCTAGATTGGCCACTGTTGGAAACAGAATACTGGGCTTGATGGACCTTGGTCTGACCCAGTATGGCATATCTTATGTTCTTATGTTCTAAATTGGTTGTCCATTTAGAGGCTTATAAGAAGCTGCAATTGCACTAAGATGGACTCTTACCAAATTGGTCTTTAACCCAGAATTTGATAAGTGAAGGAGATACTCTAGTATCGATTCTAAGGGTATGACCAGGGGGTTTAATCCCCTCTTTGAGCACCACATAGTAAAACGTTTTCACTTGAAGGCATAAGATCTTCTTGTGGAAAGTTTCCTAGAAGCCTGAAGGATATCTTTTATCTGCTGGAACAGGTTGAAATCCTGGAGGTCTAAGCCTTCAGCAACCAGGCCGTGAGGTGCAGGGACTGCGGATTCGAGTGCCATAGCGTCCCGCTCTCCTGGGAAAGGAGATCTGGAGCATGCTCTAAACTCCAGAGGTGCCGCTTGAGAGAGATGCAGAAGCAGGGAATACCACGTTTGGCGTGGCCATCGTGGTGCTACGAGAATCATGCGACCCCTGTCTCTCTGAAGCTTGCAGAGTGTTTTGGGGATGAGGGGAGTGGGTGGGAATGCATAAAAGAAGTCCTGACCCCAGTGAAGGAGGAAGGCATTCCTTGCCTGTCAGTTGTGCGCCGGAATCCTGGAACAGAACCGGGGAAGTTTGGCATTCAGTGGATTTGCAAAGAGGTCTATGTCTGGAGTGCCCCAGAGATGAAATATCTTTGCCACCTGGTCTAGGTGGAGTGACCACTTGTGAGGTAGCAGTACTCGACTGAGTTTGTCTGCCTAAAGGTTTTGAATGCCTGGAAGATATACCACTAGAAGGTGAATTTGATGTTCTCTGGTGAGGGCCCACAGTCGTAAAGCTTCGTTACATAACGACAGAGCCCGTTCTGCCCTGCTTGTTCACATAGAACATGGCTACCTGATTGTCCGTCTGGACTAGGACTGTCTTGTAGCTGAGCTGGGCGTGAAATACTCGAAGAGCTAAATAAATTGCTCTTAATTCCAGGAGGTTTATGTGTAAACCAACCTCCTGTGGAGTCCAGGTGCCCTGGGTAGCGAGATGATTCAGGTGTGCTCCCCAACCCACCTGTGATGCATCTGTTGTTAGGGTGGCCTGAAAGAGGGGTTGATGGAAAGGAGACCCCACTGTCAGATTTTCTATTGATTGCCACCATTGGAGGGACAAAATTAGTCGTTGAGAGATTGTTATTTTGTCCGACAAATGACCCGTAGCCTGTGTCCACTGTGTGGAGAGGGTCCACTGAGCTGCTCGCATGTGGAGGTGAGCATATGGGACTACATGAACTGTGGATGCCATGTGTCCCAGTAACTGCAGTAGCTCCTGAGCAGTGAGGGAGGATTTGCCTGCTGCTTGGGAAGCTAGCTGCCTTATGCGAAGACACCGGGCTTGTGGAAGGAAAGACCTTGCCTGTCTGGTATCCAGACAGGCTCCTATGAATTCTAGGCATTGGGAGGGAACTAGTTGAGATTTCGGGAAGTTTATCACCAATCCCAAGTATTGGAAGATTCACACTGTACGGGACAGTGCAGTGCTGGCCTCTGCAACTGTGGAGGCTCGAATGAGCCAGTCGTCTAAGTAAGGGAAGATGAAAATCCCCAGGGTTCGTAGAAATGCAGCTACTACTGCCATGCATTTCGTGAATACCCTTGGTGCTGAAGCCAGACCAAAAGGAAGAACCCTGTACTGGAAATGTCTTCCCCTGAAAAGGAAACTTAAAAATTTCCTGTGATCTGGATGGATGAGAATGTGAGTGTATGCATCCTTTAAGTCTAGAGAGCAAAGCCAGTCCTGGCTTTGAAGGTACGGTAGAAGAGTTCCTAGAGAAATCATTTTTAATTTCTCTTGAAACAGATATTTGTTCAATTCTCTGAGGTCTAGAATGGGTCTGTGTCCTCCTGTTTTCTTCGGAATAAGAAAATAGGGGGAGTAGAACCCTGCACCCTGTTGAAGAATGGGTACTTCCTCTATTGCCCCTTGGGCAAGAAGTGTGGAGACCTTGTAATCTAGCAGATTGTCTGAAGAGGTTTGTGAATTGAATTGCTTTAGAATTGTAGGAGGGGGTATGCTGTGAAAATGAAGTTTGTACCCCTCTCCTACAATGGACAAAGTCCAATCTTCTGCTGTTATCTGATGCCATCTGTTGACAAAGTGGCATAACCTGCCCGGAATATTGGGGGGTTGGGGACCCCTCAGAGGCAGGAAGGCAAAGCTCTCTAGGAAGGAGTCAAAGCCCTTGAGGGGGCTGAACCTGGAGAGCTGGTTGGGCTCTTGGGCCTTTTGGTTTCTTTTCCTGTCTAGTTTGTCCCTTTTGGGCAACCTGACCTGGAGTATGACTCTGCTGGGTATAGGAAGGATAAAACGTCCTCTTTTTGCTAAAAGAGGGTTTTTTTATAAGGCTTTCTTTTGGCTGGAGTGGCTGTAGACTTTGACAATCTATCTAAGGTAGAATTGTCAGCATCTAACTCATTAGCCTTTTCCTGCCAGTTCTTACCGAAGAGATTCTCCCCGTGCAAGGAATGTTGCCTAACTTGTCCTGTACCCAAGTCTCCAAGTCTGATGCCTGTAGCCAGGCAATCTGTCGTGCGCCAATGGCAATAGCAGAAGTTCTGCTGATGCAATCGAAGCAGTCAAAGGCTGCACGATTGACAAACTTGGAGACATCCTGAGCATGCTTAACTAGAGCAAGAAAATCTTGTCTCTTATCATTTGGGAGAAATGGGCTCATAAGTTCCAAGTCCCCTGTGACTTCTTTGAGGAACATTCCCATATATAGGATATATGAACTGATCCTAGCTGAAAGCATGGAAGCTTGAAAGGTTCTGCGCCCAAAAGCATCCAGAGTCCTGCATTCACGACCTGGAGGATTGGATGCATGCCTCTTTGCACTTTTCATCCTACGCATGGCTGATTCCACTACCATTGAATGGTGTGGCAGCTGAGTTTTCTGAAATCCAGGGCATGGCGGAACTCGATACATAGTATCCAGTCTCCTAGAGTGAGGAGAGGTAGTCAGAGGTGTCTCCCACATTCTGAGCATCAAGCTATGCAGAATTTCATGGATAGGCAGAGTGGCTGCCTCCTTAGGAGCTTTAGGATATTGGAGAATTTCCAATTCCTTTGCTCTGGGTTCATCTTCAGGAGCTACTGTGATTGAAAGACCTTTGGCCATATCATGGATGAAATCCTGAAATGACATGTCCTCTGGAGGTCCAACAAAGAAAACAGCGCTAGCCACTCAATTGAGCAGAAACAAACAGGAAGCGGCAGGTTCAACACCCAACACCTTTATTGTTACAAATTAAGTGGCCTAAACCCAACACAGGACCGTGTTTCGTACATCACTTCATCAGGGGTTATCAGGGCACACTAAAAAAACATATAAATTGTAAAATTACATTAAGAAATAAATACAATTAAAGTTAAAACAATCAAGGAAAAAATATAAATTACTTAACCAAACACTTATAACAGATCCCATATAAAAGAACAGAGAGCAGAAGGGATGAGGAGACCAAGGAGATGAATGTAAAATAACCAAAACCTAATAATGAACACTTGATGAATTAAAGAAAAGGACATTACCTGATGGGTGTATGATGTTCATAGACTTCACAAGAGCATTTTATATGGGATCTGTTATAAGTGTTTGGTTAAGTAATTTATATTTTTTCCTTGATTCTTTATTTTTCTCTGTATTTTTAATTGTATTCCATTATATATTTTTTATATTTTTTATTATTTTTTATGGTGTGGTTGATATTTGATTGATGTATTACAACAGATTATATATCTATATTTTTCTTATGATTTTTAATTAGATATTTATTGTATCTTCCTTTTTTTTAGGTTTAACAAAAGTTGGTGTGATAAGTCAAGTTTTTAGTTACCTTTGGGTTTCATTTGAGACCTAAGTTGCCTGGTATAGTCCAATATAGTCTTCTTTTTATGTGTAATGTAGTTTTCTTATGTTTATATTTATATTTATTGTTTTAACCCTTCTTTGAATATTTATTGTTTTAACTTTAATTGTATTTATTTCTTAATGTAATTTTACAATTTATATGTTTTTTTTAGTGTGCCCTGATAACCCCTGATGAAGTGATGTACGAAACACGGTCCTGTGTTGGGTTTAGGCCACTTAATTTGTAACAATAAAGGAGTTGGGTGTTGAACCTGCCGCTTCCTGTTTATGTCCTCTGGAGGTGACATTCTGCGTTGGGGAGAAGAGGGGTCTTCTAGGAGAAACCCTCTAGTGCCAGCAGAATTGTCAGAGTCTTCGGAATCGGAGGAATCAAAGTATTCCTGACCCCGATGCTCTTGCAAAGCACGATCCCGGTACCGATTGAAAAAAACTGAGCTGGTACCGCTTTGTCAATTCCAGCCAGAGATGGCATGGGAAGAGTTCCCACCGGAGTCGGTACTGGCATCGGTGTCGATGTCGGTACCGGTGCCCGCTGGACCACCGGTACCGCAGCTGAAAGGAGAGCTGCGATGCCGAGCTCGATAGCGAGGAACCTCTGGTCTATCGACGCTGCCGATGCCTGGGTGTCGGTACCGGTAGGGACGGCCGGAACCTCTGAGCATGGCACAGGCAGTTCTTGCGAGGTTGAGGCCTTGAGAACATCCTGAAGCCCCATCGATGCTTTGGAAGCCAAAGCCTCCTGCCGGGGCTGTTTTGCCGGTGTGGTTCCCTCAAGGGCAATGCCAATGGCCTCTTGATGCTTAGCAGGAGAGCTACCCTTTGAGGACCGGTTTTTATGTTTAATTACCTGAGATCCATGGGAGGAAGAAGAGGCCCTTGACGATGTCGATGCAATGGATCTGGCATCTGAAGAAAAGAGGGTACCGAGCTTTGCAGCATGGTTTTGTCTTCCTCTTTTAATCATCCCCATGCAGGAGAGACATTCAGTTGGAGAATGTTCAGGTCCTAAACATTTCAGACACCAATCATGGGTGTCAGTGACAGAAATGGTACTGCCACACTTAGTACATTTTTTAAAACCACTAGTTGGCTTTTCCAAGATTTAGGAATATGGGGCCTAGTGCCCAAAATGGCGCCTAGCACCAAGAGAAAAGTTTCTGAAAAGAAAGAGTCTAAGCCTAAGTTTTTTTTTTTTTTTTTTAATGAAAAGAAAAGAACCGGCGGTACCGGTAGGCGTCGTGCGTTAGGCAAGCGCGACCACAAGAAAAGAAATTTAAAGACGGAATTTTCTGTGGTGACAGGAAATAGGTCCTGTCGGCTCCGCGGAAAACGAAGAACTGAAGAGGGACAGTTGGAAAGACGGGAAGGCAGCGCGCATGTGCTGAGGGATGCTCCCAAAAGCATTCCTATTGGACGCTGGGGAGCATTCCCGCACAGGCTCCATCGGTACTGACGATACCCCATACGTGAGGACTACATTCCTGCTTGTTCCTGGAGATAACAGATAACTAGTATTAGAGGGGTGATAACATTAGGAGTATTCTAAATTTGACTTGGAAAATGCAACAAGGAGAAGGCTGTGTTTCTTACGGTGGATGCTGAAAAAGCATTTGACAGAGTGGAGTGGGAGTTTATATTCAAGGTGCTGGAGAGAATGGGGATAGGGTGGAATTTCCTGGAATGGGTGAGAGCTTTGTATGCAGGCCCCAGGGGGGATACTCTGAGGCCTTCTCACTTGGCAGAGGCACGAAACAGGGGTTCCCACTCTCACCTTTATTATTTGTTTGTGCTAGTAATAGAACCCCAAGCGGCAAGAAGATATGCGCAGGGTGATGTTAAGGGGGTGGAATTGGAAGCACAGGTGGCAAAGATAGGGGCTCCCCAACGGTAAAAATTACATAGTCTGCAAACAGACCAAACTTCCTTGTCAGTTTTGATATGGGAGATAGAGGCCTACAGTGCCGTTTCCCACATTCAAGATTAATGTGGGAAAGAGTGAAATTTTGGGTTTTAACCTTCCCCCCAGAGTTTGAGAGTAGGTTGCCGACTAGTTTTCCATTTAAGTAAGTGAAACAAACTGTTATTTTATGTATTTATTTATTTAGCAGTATTTATATACCGCTTTTCTCCAGGCGAAAGCGGTTTACTTAGAACAGTAATATACCATCTGGTTTACATTGAACATGTGAACTATATACAGTGTATAATTAATATAATTAACAGTTAACTATGTACAATGAATAACAGCTCTTGGTTATTAAAGTTTTACATCATATTTAGTAGGTACAGATGATTGGGGGGGGGTGGTTATGCTGTTGGCTTAAAATGTTCAGAGAAAAGGTGGGCTTTTAGTTGTTTTCAGAAGGCAAGGTCAGTGGTGTTTCTTACTATGGTTGGAAGTAGGTTCCAGATAGAGCAGGGGTCTCAAACACGCGGCCCGCGAGAGACCCTTGTGCGGCCCGCGATGCATAGGGGGGGGAAAAAAAAACCGGCTTCTGCTGCTGCTGCCGCCGCTGCCGTGGCCGGCAATAGCAGCAATATCGCAAGTCCCGCGGGCTCCCCCCCACCCGACAGATCCCTTCCTGCTTGCCTGCCAATGCTGCCAGTTCTCCGCTTCGGCTTTCAGAGCCGCGAAGGGAGAACTTCTCCCTCGCGACTCTGTTAAGCTCACCGGGGCAGATGGGAAATTTCCAATCTGCCCCAGCGGGCTTAACAGAGTCACGAGGGAGAAGCTCTCCCTTCGCGGCTCTGAAAGCCGAAGCGGAGAACTGGCAGGCAAGCAGGAAGGGATCTGCCGGGTGGGGGGGGAGCCTGCGGGACTTGCGATATTGCTGCTATTGCCGGCCACGGCAGCGGCAGCAGCAGCAGCCGGTTTTTTTTTTAAGTTTAATTTTCCCGGGGGGGGGGGGGGGGGGAGCAGGACGTGGGGGGGGGGAGCAGGACGTGATGTAGGGGGGGAGCAGGATTTGATGGGGGGGAGCAGGACTTGATGTAGGGGGGGAGCAGGACTTGATGGGGGCTGGGGGGGGGTAGTACTGAAAATGGGGTGATGGGGGTTAGGACTGGTAATGGACAGATGGGGGTTAGGACTGGAGGTGGTCTGACTGGGGGCCTAAGACTGAAAATGGGGTTATGGGGGGGCTAAGAATGAAGATGGGGCGATGGAAGGGTTAGGCCTGGAAGTGGGCTGTTGGGGGGCTTAGGACCGATAATGGGCTGGGGGGGGGCTAGAACTGGTAATGGACTGGGGGGGGTGCTATGACTGGAAATGGGCCGAGTAGAAGGGGAGCTTGAACTGCAAATAGCTGATGGGGACAGGGTCTTGGAATGGTAATGGGCTGAGTGGACGGGGGCTTGGAAGGGAAATGGGCTGAGGGGGAGGGGGCTTGGAAAGGAAATGGGCTGTGAGGGGAGGGAGCTAGGACTGGAAATGGGCTGATGATGCGGGGACTAGAAGGGAGCGGATGCTGGGTTGGGCAGGAGCTAGAAGGGAGTTGATGTTGGGGGACGATTAGAATGGGATGGGGCTGGGAGAGTGAAATGGAGAGGGGAAATATATTTTGTGTGGGAGGGAAGAAAAATCTACAATTGGCCGGGTATTGGGAGAGTAAGTGGGGATTGAGGATGGAGGGGTAAAATTTGAGTGGATGAAATAGGAATGAGGAAAGAGCAAAAGGAGAATGATTAGTATGTTAAAGCAGATGTAGAGAGAATGGAAAAAAACTAGGAAAGAAGAAAGGAGAAATGGACAGCAGACGATGGAGAGTTAGCAGAAGACACAAAGAGAAACCAGAAGAAAGTGACTGGAACAATTGCAACTGAAAAAAAAATGCACAAAAGGTAGAAAAAATCTCTTTATTTTGAATTTATTAACTGAAATATGTCAGCTCTTGGAAATGTGCATCTTTAACGTCGTCTGCACTTTATTTAATACAAGAGGAAATCAATGTATAGTTTTATTTCTACAGTGTTGTACATTCTAAGTTTGGCTTTTGGGGTTCCCAGTTTAATTGTCTTCCTGTTTCTAAATTGTGATTCCTTGTTTGGTGATGGTGTATGTTCTGCATGTGTAACTGAGCTGAGGTATTCTGTTTATGTAATTCCTATTTGACATTGCCACTTGTTCTCTTTCCCGAGTAGGTCATGTATTGTTATTCTCTGAAATGTGTTGATTTAATATTTGCAGTGTTGCCTTTTGATAGTTAGGGTATGGTGCTTTGTGAGTCCTGGTAGTGCTGTTAGGACACGGCAGGTTTGCTATGGGTTCTAAATGGGCAGTGTTTCTAGTAGTTCCTAATGTGCCTGGCGGTTGGCACTGGTTTATAGTAATGTAGAAATCTTTTAGTCTTTCTTTATCCATACACTCATTAAGAGGCATGTTTACTAAAAGTTAGTGTATGGTAACATTATGCAAATGATGCCCTTATGCAAATGATGCCCTTATGCAAATGAGGCCTGCGTCTTGTGCGGCCCCCGGGTTACTCTACAAGTCCTCATTTGGCCCTCAAAGCAATTTGAGTTTGAGACCCCTGAGATAGAGGGAGCATAAAGCTGGAAGGCTCGACTGCAGGCTTGTTGGTTGTATTTAGTTCTAGCATGCGGGATGGTGAGAGTATTTTTCATGGATGTTCATCTGGCCCTGTTGGGTTGTTGAGTTTGGAGCAATGTGGCAAGTATGTATTGGAGTGTGAGTGGATGGTTTTGTGGGTTAGAAGAAGGGTCTTGTATTTTATTCGGTTTGTTATTGGCAGCCAATGGAGTTGTTTGAGGATGGGTGTAATATGTCAAAGCCCCTTGCAAAATGCGTGCTATTGTTTGTGGGCAGTGCATAAAGGAAGTAGTGTATTTTGTGGGGGGCCCTGGTAGATAGAGTTGTAGTAGTCAAGGTAGGAGAGGATTATGGCTTGGTGTGCGGTGTAGAGGTCTATAGGATCCAGGAGAGGTCTGAGGAGTTGCATGGTTTTGACTTTGAAGTAAATTGCTTTGGCGGTTTTGTTTATTTGCTGTGTGAAGGAGAGGTGTTGATCTAGGGTGATGGTAAGGTATTTTACTTCTGGTTTAACATGTACTTGGGTGTTTAGTGTTAGGGTGGTTGGTGGAGAGAATGAGTTGTCCTTTGCTGTGAATATAACTTCAACCTTTTTGTAATTTATCATAAGGTTATTGTCTCTTAGCCAGTTGGAGACCTCTGTGAAGCAGTTTTAGTGAATGGTGTAGGAGGGTAGTTCCATGTTGAATGGTCCATAAAGCATAATAGTGTCCGCATAGATATGAAATTTGAGGTTTTGGGATTTGATGATGGAGCAGAGAGGTTGAAGGTAGATGTTGAAGAGGAGCATAAATAGGGCGGAGCCTTGAGGTATCCCTTGTGTTGTTGAAGAGGGGTGGATGTTTGTATTGGTTAGGTATGATTTGAACCATTGGAGAACTGTGTCTGGACTATTGGTGGATTGTAGGTGTTGCAGCA
Organism: Ichthyophis bannanicus; assembly: GCA_033557465.1. Classification (NCBI taxonomy): domain Eukaryota; kingdom Metazoa; phylum Chordata; class Amphibia; order Gymnophiona; family Ichthyophiidae; genus Ichthyophis; species Ichthyophis bannanicus. Next base: position 1,113,201,712 of record CM066033.1, on the reverse strand, counting down.
GGATGTTGTGGTTGACAGTGTCAAAAGTGGTTGAGATGTCGAGGAAGATAAAGCACAGTTACTTACCTGGGAACAGCAGGAATAAGTTTTCACATATGGGTACGTCGGTACTGACTGAATCCGCGCGGGAACGCTTCCCAGCGTCCAATCAGAAAGCTTTTGGAAGCATCCCAACACGCCTGCGTGCTGCCTTCCCGCCTTCCCAACTGCCTCTCCTCAGTTAAGTTTTAAAGCTGAGACAAAGAGAGAGAGAGCAAGGAAGGGAAAGATAGAGATAGAGAAATGCAACTCCTAGGGGAGGTGGGTGGGTTGTGAAAACGTATTCCTGCTGTTCCCAGAGAACACCTGTTACAGGTAAGTAACTGTGCTATCTCCAGGAACAAGCAGGAATGAGTCTTCACATATGGGGACTCCCAAGCTCAGATGGCCGGAGGGAGTCCTAGCATGCTGCAAGTCTAGAACGAGCCATGCTATTCCTCAGGACCTCAGGCATCCTGGGGATGGAGGGTGGGAGTTTAATATAGAAAGGAGCTGTGGAACAGCTGGCTAGAACAGGGCTTCAAAAGGGGAAGACCCTGTATCGAGGGCATTTAGTAGTAAAATATTGTAATCTGGGCCTCACTTGTTGGCACTGCACAGGTGCACTGAGCTACATATGGATCTGATAGAAGAGCCAGTGAATGTGCTCAAGGGGTACCTCACTGAGAAGTAGAGGTAATAAAGTAGAACAAAAGCAAGTGGAGGTCAGAACCCTTCAGGGTGAGAAATAGCCCCAGGGGAAAAAACTGGGGTAGTATAAGAAGTAGAGCTTCAGCGGAGACGCAGAAGGTACTACGAAATAAAGCTTAAGCTGTTTTCGTCCAAAAACAGTACAAACCTTGGACCAAGAGAAAAAATGAGTCTGACCTAACTGGACTGGGGTTGGAATCAGTCCATGTAGGGGAGAAAGGGTATGGAGACCCTTGTATCTGATAAGAAAGTAAGGACAGACTCAGCAGCGCTAAGCTTTAGAGTAACTGAAGCTCCGCAATGTCTTTCCTAAATGGGGTTAAGTAGGAAAGAAAAAAGGTACATGGAGAACTTCAGGAGTACCTAACCTGAAAGGTTATGGTAAAGAAATATTTGTTAATTACCACAGGAAGTGGTTATAGCTGTAGTAGCCCTCTAAGAATGCTGGCACAGCATTGATATAGGTAGTGCCCATCTGTCAGGCTTATATAGGAATGTAGGTATATCTGAACCTGACAGACAGACTGATAAGTAGATGGATACAGATCTATCTAACAATATATCTCATTATAACGATAAACAGATATATATATATGTATATGTGTGTATATATATACACACACATATACATATATATCTATTTAAATATATACACCTAGAGGGTATATAGGCAAATAACTATAAGAGATATGTATGGGCAAAAGACACACAGATATAGATAAGTATATATATGTATCTATATATATATCTATATATACCTATATGAATAGGCAGGCATATAGACACGTCTCCAGGTATAAGGGTGGAGAGATGTCCATAAAACCTCATCCCCCTAGGGATATAGGGAGAGAGAAAGATTTATCTGATAGCAAGAAGGTTGATACCTGCTTGAATAGATACACAGAGAATCCTCTTTTCCTGGTTATGACTGGCAGAGTCAGAGGAGAGGTCTCCCTGACAAGAAGAATTCTGAATTCCTTGCAGAATTTGAGCTCTTGAATAACCAGGATGGCCTACATGAAAATGGCAGAGGATAACTTCAGTCTGCAGACAGGAAGTCCAGGTATCTCCAGAATTGCAGTATGGAGAATGGAGAGAGGACGCCTCTGGAGGAAGATACCCTAGTGACCCGCCTATGAGGGCAAGAAGGGTATTAGGCATCCTCTAGCTGCCATTGAAGAAATTGACCTGTGGCGAGAAGACCCAAGGAGATATGGGCCAAGCTAGGGATTTGGCCCTCCTTAAGTCTTTCTCGCAATGAAAGGCCTGAGGCGTATGCCTCAAAAGAGATTTAAGATGAGATGGTTAGGGTAGGGAATACCTGCCAGACATGAACATGACTGGGGGAGCCCCCTCTAACCATCTGGGGTTATCTGCTAGGCAAGATACTAATGCTCTCTAGCAAGGCCCCATAGTGCAAAGCTACTCTGTAGAGATGCAGAGAGCATGTTGCAGGTTGGTTAGAAGAAAAACTGGCTGTGAAAAGCCAGCAGGTAACCAGCTATTCTGCCAAGGACAAAGGGGCGAAGAATAGAAGTTAACCAACCAGACTGTGATAATCCCTGGTTCTGTAGAGAAACAAAACCAGTGGCTTAACCACTAGGAATTGCTGTATCTGCAGCAACTACCAGAGCAGTATTGAAAAGTTCTTTTCCCTGTTCCTTTTTTAGACTGGGAAAAAGAAACAACAGACATGATGCCCAAGTTATAATGCCCTGTTCAATGTAAGTTCAGTTTGTTCAATGTAAACCGCACTGATGCAGAATAGCACGGTATATAAGAGAATATAAATAAATAAATAAATAAAAAATGATAGGAGTGCCTATTGTCTGATGAGCTGCTCTAACGTAAGAAGGGGGGGGGAGACATCTCCAGAAGGGAGAATTCCCCGGTAGAACAGGTAGAGGACCATAGGGGCTTACCCGTTTAAAGAGCCACTCTTACAAGCAAATGTTGTAGTAAGAGGGAGGCAAGACAGAGTTGCAAGAGACCAACTATGGAGGAGGTCTCGGACAGATGAGATGAAACATGCCAGTACAGGGAAACAACTGTCTAATGATAGTTGCTGCCTCTCTTTCCTCCAAGAGGAAGAGGAAAATCTATTGATTATGGGCATGATCATCATAAAAACTCTTAGAGTTAGAGAAAGATGTCTCATGAAGAGATATCTAGGTAGGTTAGGATGAAAATTAGTGCAGATACTTCAAGTGAAAAGAAGCAGACTGCTATCCTAACCCCCAACCAAAAGGGACAATGATCTATTTGAAACCCTGCGACTGCTGGGTTTGTTGACCCTGTTGAGGTTGTGGATTCTTCAGACCAGGGCGATGTTTCCCTTGTTTGGGAACATCTGAATGATGGGCAGATGATGGGTAAAACCTTCTCCCCCTAGGGGAAGAAAGTTTGGAAGGACATTTCCTACCTACTGGGAAAGGCGGCGGCGTAGGACAGCCTCTGGAAAAAGGAAAGTCAGTGGATAACTGAGTAACCTGAAGTAAAGACTCCTTGTTGAAGAGATTTTCTCCAGTGCAAGGAGTATTTCCCAGTCTTTCTTGTGCCCACTTGTCCAAGTCTGAAGCTTGAAGCCAGGCTCTACATCGTGCCCCTATAGCTATAGCAGAAGTCCTGCTAACAGACTCAAAGGAGTCTAGGGTAGCACGAGTAAGAAACCTAGAGATATTTTGAGTATGACTAACCAGTGAGGAATAGTCTGTACATCTGGGCTCTTGAAGAAAAGGAGTCAAAAGATGTAATTGCTTTGTGACCTCCTCAAGAGATAGACCCATATAAAAAATATATGAGAGAATTCTTGCTGAAAGCATGGATGTCTGGAAGGTTTGACGTCCAAAGGCATCTAGTGTCTTAGACTCACGACCTGGCAGACAAGAAGAGTGCTTTTTATTATTCTTCACTCGCCTCATTGCTGATTCTACTACAATGGAATGATGAGGAAGTTGAGTCTTTTGAAACCCTGGAGAGGGGGGCACCTGATATAGATCAGATGCTCTAGAAAGTGGGGGTACCTTTAAAGGAGCTGCCCACATTCGTAGAAGGAGATCCTGCAAAGAATGATGCAAAGGAAGCATTATGTTCTCCTTTGCTTTGTTAGGAACAGAGAGGTATTCTGTATTCCCATGTGTAGGATCTTGTCCAGGAATAGGAATGGCAAGTGATTTTGCCATATCCAGGAGGAAAGTCTGGAAAGAAGGATCCCCAGAGGGAACTTCCCTTAGATAGGCTAGATCTGATGAAGAACTAGAGTGGGATCTAAGTATATAGGAATAGAAGATCCTGAATGGTGCAGTATGGGATCCTTAAATGGTGGTCGCTGGTATTGCAGGTCAGGACCAGCGACAGTCGGTTAACAGGTCGTCCATGCTAGGGATCGATTCCAAACTCGGCATCGAGGGAAGGGAGCCTGACGAGAAAAGCATGGAAGGTACCGACAACAAAGGTAAAGTGGATATCGGTACCGACTTCGGTACCGTATCTGATACCGGTGGATGAAGGCCAGCCGGTGGCAACTCTAACAGTGTCTGAGGAACTGAGAGTTGCGGATCCGAAGTATCGGAACCGAGCCTTCGGTACTGACAGGAGTCGGTACCAAGGCGACTCGGTACCCAGTCCTCCAGACTGGAGATCGATTCCAGACTCGGCATCGAAGAAAGCGAGTCTATCGATGTACGTCTGGAGGGTACCGACGTTGGTACTAGTATCGGTGTCGGTACCGATACTGGAAAGTCGGTCTGAAGCGTATCCACCGGGCCCATAGGTACCGAGGATGCCAGACAACGATCCTTGGTGAGGAACATTTCATCTAACACCAGTGCCGATGCCGGGGTATCGGTACCGCTCGAAGCGGATGCCACCACCGGGCATGGCTCAGGTATGTTCTGTGAGGGGTGAACCCCAGGAACAACCTGAAACCCCACACAGGCTTTGGAGGCCGAAGACTCCCACTGGGGTTTTGAAACCAGTGGATTCTCGAGGACAAGGCCGGAGGCATCTCTATGCTGTGCATGAGAACTGCCTCTCGAGGACTGGCTAGTCTTAACAGACTGTTTTTGGGTTACCTGATTCTGTGGAAAAGAAGATATGGTCGGTGCCCTGAGCGTGTCGAGGGGAACTCGATGTTGAAAACTTCTTCTCACAATACTATTGCCCGAGGGCTCCGAAGGAAAATGGTCAGGACCCAAGCAGGTTGGACACCAATTGTGAGTGTCTAAAAATAAAGTTGTACCGCCACAGTTTGTACATTTCTTGGGGAAAGTGGCTGGCGGTTCCATGAAGGAAATGGAGAGGTCTAGAAGGCCTGAGAAACCGTGAGACACTAAGGAAGAAAAAAATATTCCTTAAAAAGGAAAATTTTACAAGAAAAGAAAAAAGAAACATCAGCGGTACCGGTGGCGTTGGGAAAGGCAGCCGCGACCACAAGAAAACGAAAAAAATAAAAGAAGAATTTTCTGCGGTGACAGGAGGACGTCCTGCCGGCTCCGCGGAAAAACGAAAACTGAGGAGAGGCAGTTGGGAAGGCGGGAAGGCAGCACGCAGGCGTGTTGGGATGCTTCCAAAAGCTTTCTGATTGGACGCTGGGAAGCATTCCCGCGCGGACTCCGTCGGTACCGACGTACCCATATGTGAAGACTCATTCCTGCTTGTTCCTGGAGATAGAAGAATCCTTGGGTCATATTTTGGATGCCTTTTATTAGAGTGTCAATGAGGGAGACCATCAGAGTTTCAACTCCATGCAGGGAGTGGAATCCATGTTGCTGGGGATCGTGGAGGGAGTTCCTGGCGATATAATCCTGGAGTTGTTGTTGAACAGTTCTTTCAATGATTTTTGCAATGAAGGGGAGACTGGCAATTGGTCTGTATGAGGCTGGGTCCTTAAGGTCAAGATTAGGTTTCTTCAGGGTGGAATGTATAGAAGAAAGTTTCAGGAGTTGTGGCATATGTCCATGCTGTAGGGTTAATTGAGTGATTTTGGCGAGTATGGGGCCGAGTTCCTTTTTTGTTGCCTTGATCCAGTTGAATGAATAGGGATCAAGAGGGAAGGTTGTGGTATTGAGAGTTGAAATGATGGATTCAATGTTTTCTGTGCTGATGGCGTTGAAGGATGACCATGGGGACTGATGGGGTGGGTTATCGTGATTGGAGGAGTAGGGATTGTGTTCGATTGAGGGTTAAGTTGTTTGTATCGGGTTGCCAGCTGTTGGGGAGTGAAGGATGTATTTAGGTTGGTGGTTGTAAGTATCCTTGTCAGCTGTTTGATGAGGTTAAAAAGTTCTCTCAGATGACTGATTGAGCTCTTGATCAATTTTGTGTGGTATTTTTTGGCATCGTCTGTTTCAGTGTGGTAGATCTGTAGAAGTTTTAGGTAATTGGTTCTGTCTTCATGGTTGGGTTTTTTCACCATCTTCATTCTATTTTTCGAAATTGGGTTTTGAGTTTGCGAAGGGCAGGGATGTATCATGGGGTCTTGTGGAATTTCCTGGTTGTGAGTGGTTGGGCGAGTGGGTGTTATATATGCTGCTTTGCCGATGACTTCATTCCATCTGTCGATAAGAGTGGTGGGGTCAGTTGTGATGGTTTCTAATTGTAGGAGGATGTCCTCCAGGAACGTGTCCTTATTGAATTGTTTGAAGCGTTGTCTTATTGTTGGGGGTGTTATTGTAGTCTCAATAGGAATGGAGAAGCTGACTAGTCTGTGGCCAGACCAGAATACTGGTAGAGTTTGTATTAAGTGTGGAGGTCCTGTGTGTGTTGGGTGATTGTTGATGAAGACAAGGTCAAGAGTTTCTTCTGTGGGGGCGAGTATGATTTGCTTGAGATCCATGGCTGACATTGCTTCCATGAATGTGGTAGCTCTTTTTGGGGAAATTAAGGGAGGTTAAAATCTCTTAGTATGATGAGGTCCTCGTTTGATTTGGTGTTTGTGAGCACATTTTTAAGGATGTTGGACAAGTCAGTGATGGATGTGGTTGGTGTACTATATGTGAGGAAGATGGTCATTTATCTGTTCGTTATGGTGAGAGACTCTGTTTCATCCAAGCTTTCAGTTGTGAGGTACTGGAAAATGAGGTGGGATTTGGCTATGATCATTACTCACTACCTTTCGTTGAGAGCGTGGACAGTGAAAGAGTGTATCCATCTGGTGTGATTTAGTTCAGAAGAAAGGTGTCTGTGAGCCATGTTTCAGTGATGGCTAGAATGTCAAGGTGATGCATAGTAAGTAGATCTCTGATGGTGGGGATTTTATTTCTTACTGACTGAGTTTATGAGAGCATAGTTGAGTGAGCGAGCAAGCAAGTGTGCGTGCGTGCGTGCGTACTTTGTATTTTGGGGTGAGTGTCACATAGTTGGTGTTGATTCTGATGTGTCTGAGATGCAAGGGATTCCGTTGCCCTGTGTATTGCTGCTGTGGGCAACCTAGCTGGGAAACGTAATACCCATATGATATGAGGTTAGGTGTGTAGTGTATGTGGAGGGAGCCATTGAGGGGATAAGTAATGTGGGCAGAAGCTATGAGAAGGAATGTGAATAAGATGTAGAGGGTTAGGTATATATGCTATATTGTTTGTTGGGAGTTCAGGGGTTGGCAATCTTATTATTGCCCTTGTGTGTTGGTGTTAAGGGGTTGCAGCTAACTGGCTGTTATTGTGTGGTCCAAAATGGTCCTTTCCTTGGTCTCGCCTAAGGGTCATGCGGGACCTAAGTCTCTTGCAGCAGGATTGATTGGGAGACATCATGGGGGAGCAGGGAAGAGCTAGCTACCCGGGTCATTGCTGCTGCAGTCTGTAGTTCCTGCGCCAGTCTAAGGGCACGCTGGGGAGCTGATCCTTTTTCGTGTTGGATGTGGAGCTGTGTTGAATTGGCCCGCCAAAGGGCCCTCAGGCTTGGGCTCACCAGGCACAGGCACGCCTAAGCATGCCTTGCTTTTGAGTCCTGGTTGCGGGGGCTTGATTGGCAGTAGGAGCTCACCGTCCCACTCCCTGTTGGTCCTGATTGAGCCAGCAGTATGGTGATCAGCACCTAAGCATTTGGGCAATACATTGCAACATCTGGTACAGTGGAATTATGAGTCACTTCTAAGGGATTTGCAAAGGGATTTCTCCAAATGGAAGGGGCTAGACCTGTCATAGTTGGGCTGCCTAATGGTTGTGAACATGAATGTGTTACCTAGAGTGTTGTTTTTGTTCATGTCCTTCCATGTGCAGTTCAGAGGTGACATTTGATGGCCCTGCAAAATGCAGTAATGACTTCATTTGGGATAGGAAATCCCCTAAGGTAGCCAGAAAGGTCATGTTTAGCAAGCAGGAGGAGGGAGGACTGGGTGTCCTCTGCTTTCCTACTTATGAGGCGGCACAGTTGAGGGCTGTTCTAGCCTGGAAAGGGAGGGGGGCACCACAGTGGGAGAGGATGGAGCAGGGTGGTGGAAGATCCTTGGAGTGGGAGTTGTGGAATATGCAAAGGGCAATGGGAGAGAAAGGGGAAGGGAGTCCGATGGTGCAAGCAACTATAGATATCTGGTTTAAAACAGAAAAGTGTTCTGCTAGGAGGTAAATCTAATTCTAAGTTGGCTGTTATTCAGGAAGTGGGAGACTTCCCTCTGGGGCTCCACCATGTCCCAAGAGCAATCATTGCCGTGGCCTATCAGGGCTCGGAAAGAGTTGAGGCAGTCAGCAGGACCATGGGCGGCGGCAAAGTCCACCAGATTCAACATGATGTCCTTCAGAAACATACCTATATTCAGCTAGTAGGGAAGTATCCTGGCCACCAGCATGGAGCCCTGGAAACATCTCCCCCCAAAGGAGTCCAGGGTTCTAGCCTCCTGCCCCGGAGCATTGAGGAATTTGGTGCTTTTCACACCTTTCAAGGCTGATTCAACCATAATGGAATGCATGGTAACTGGAGATTCTTGAAGCCCAGCATCTTCTAGACCCAGTACATTACATAAGAACATAAGATATGCCATACTGGGTCAGACCAAGGTCCATCAAGCCCAGTATCCTGTTTCCAACAGTGGCCAATCTAGATCATACATACTGTCATGAAGTGGGTATCAATAAAGATGCAAACCTGAAAAGAAACCCTGTTTTCTCAGAGTAATCTAGATGTGCAGTTACCTCAAGGCACAGCTAGAGGGGGCAGGAATGATCATACAGGAGCTAATGAGCCTAAGAGAACTAATGACTTGCACCGGGGAACGAGCCCGGGAGTTTCAAAGGAAAGATTCCTTTATAAGCAGAAGCTGAATGCTAGCAAAGGAGGAACACCTCTATTGAGAGGAACACCTCTATTGAGAGGAACAGCTCCAGGAGAAGGACAGAAGAGAGGAACATCTCAAAGGAGAGGACAGAGAGAAGCAACAGCTCTGAGGGAAGGAGCAGCTCTAAGAGAAGGAGAAGGACTTGGAGAAAGAATCCTACCTGAGCAAGCCCAAAGGAACAGAGTTCACAAAGGTGGAGCTCAGAAGGGCCAGGCTAAGCGAGCAGCTGTTCAGAGGGAGTCTGCTGGCGAAAGCACTAAGGCTAGAGAGTGTGCCACTCCCTGTTCCCACAACGTTCCTGATTCAAAAGCAGAGAGACGTATCCAGAGAACCAGAGAGATAGGTTTGGAGGAAAGCCTGCAGTCTCTGGGAAATACTAGTCAAGTTTTACCAGGCACCAAAGGAAAAGCAGTTTCTGACAAAGCTAAGATCTTACCGAAGCATAAAGTTGAATCCACATCAGGTTTTACCAAGCTGCCAGAAAGCACAGCCCTGCCTAGAGCTTGTCGGCAGAGAACCTGTTGCAGGAGAAACGTTTCTGGGAGAGAAAGCTCCACGGATTAAAACCACAGAGGCTCCAGGTATGAAAGCTTTATTCATGATACTGAATGCTTAACTCCTAGAGGCACTGCTAAAACAAATACTCAGTTTGCAAGGAAGAAGAAACCAGGGTGGTTTCAGAAAATTCCCAGAGAACTTAAAACACAGTCTTATTGGAGGCAAGAGCCTAGGGACACTTCACGTAGACCTGTAGCAGACAGGGACAGTGACTACTCTGATGATGAATGTAGTGGAGCAGAATCCATGGAAATTGAATATATAAATGCTGTTCCCATTCCTCTACCAGAAGAAATGGATTGTGGTTTGTACATGGCCATGAGCCTAGAATCTGTAGCCACTGTATAACTGAGAAGAAGTTTGTTTAATTCTTATTGTGTTGGAATGAAGTGAATTCCTCTGATTAACCCTTGCACTAATTGGGGAGTTTAACAATTAGTCAGCTTGTTAATACTGGTACCTTTTGAAACAAAGGACATTCTTTTGATTTCTCAATGTCTTATTTGAACCCTTGCACAGACGGGGAATAAAGCCTTGTTTTCCCTACACTTGGTTTGATTATTGAGCTCTCATAGGAAGCTGGTAATAAGTAAGACCATTTGCCATTCGTGGACCTTACATTTCATCACGCTCCCTAAATAATTTCTATCGTGGAGCATGCCCATACTTCGAATGGTCACCAGGGGATGCCCTCATGACAATACCTAGCAGTTTCCCCAAAAGACACAGGTTCCACAATGCTTGTATTGGGTCAAGCATTGATTGGTTCCCTTTTTAATAATGGTTTATGGACCTTTCCTCCAGGAACTTGTCCAAACCTTTTTTAAACCCAGCTACACTAACAGCCTTTACTACATCCTCCAGTAACAAATTCCAGAGCTTGATTACACGTTGAATGAAAAAATATTCTCTCTTGTTTGTCTTAAATAGTTTACCCTGTAGCTTCATTGCATGTCCCCTAGTCTTTCTATATTCTGATAATGTAAACAATCGATCTACGTTTACCCATTCCACTCCATTCATTAATTTATAGACCTCTATCATATCTCCCCTCAGCCGTCTCTTTTCCAGGTTGAAGAGCCCTAACCTTTACCATTTTGGTGGCTCTTCTCTGTACCTTTTCTAATAACCTATATCCTTTTTAAGATAAGGCGACCAGAACTGCACACAATATTCAAGGTGCGGTCGCACCATGGAACAATACAGAGGCATTATAATATCCTTTGTTTTATTTTCCATTCCTTTCCTTATGATACCTAGCTTTCTATTTGCTCTCTTGGCTGCTGCTGCACACTGGGCGGAGGGTTCATTGAGTCCAGGTGCAGGCCGAAGGTGAGAACTGTGAGAGGGTTCTCCCACAGCCTCAGCAGAAAATCTGCAAGACATGGTGCACCGGAACCGTCACAGCCTTCATGGATGCCGAGGGATATGGAGGACCTCGAGCTCCTCTGCTCTCGGCTTGCCTTCTGCCTCCGAGGAGAAGGGCATGCCCACACAAAGTACTGGAAGGACATGTCCTCTGGGGGCAATTTGCGCCACTCATACAGAGGGGACGGGTCAGAGAGGGGGTCAGGGGACCTCCTGTCCGATATCGCAGTCTTCCTCGTTTTCTCAGTCCTTGAACTCGGACTCCGGGAGGAAATTGAAATAGCATCGGGTCTCATCCCACCACCTGCTCTGGTCATATAAAGAGGGTGGGTGTCTGTGGGGCTCATGGCACCCCGACTGGGAGCATGGGTGCTCCAAGACATTGATCTCGATACGCTAGACAGGGAGATCACTATGGGAATCGGTATCTATTTCGATCTCCTGCCTGATGTGCCTGCCTCGACTAGCAGTGCATGGGTCTCCAGGACGGGCTGGACAGAGTGCAGTGGTGACACTGAAGTCAAAGAGCCCGCATGCCACAGGGCTAAGACTGTCACCATGTGAGCCTCAGGGCCCTCTGACATTCCTCAGCAGCACCACCACCATGGAGGGGACCAAGGCTAAGATTGCGACCTTGGCCACTGGTGCCAGTAACTCTGGTGGGGACTCCATGAAGACATTAGATTGGGAGACACCTGGCTGCCCTCTGGGGCTATGGAGGTCTATTCCTCCCATCGGGGAAGCTTGATGGGCCGCTCTCAGTCCTCGCTGTCCATGTTGCTCTAGGTAGGGCTGTGGTGTCGATGCACCCAGGGCTTGTCCCGGTGCTCAGGCACCCCCCCTTTGACATCAACGGGATCGGTGTCAGGTCCTTCCTGATCAGATTTCGATGGAGAGTTTCCGCTCAGTGCTCCGGCCCCTCTGTTTTGAAAGCACCCGGGCATCCCTCACAGTCGACACCTTGGTGGAACTCCTAGACGGTGTCGCAAATGCTGGAGCCAAGGATGCTGAATCAGATGTTCTGAAGAGGGACAACTCCTGCTTTTCCCGGCCCTTCAGGCCCCTCCTGGTCATCTACAGGCAAATGTTGCAGGAAGTGGGCTGGTGATCAGGCCCAAAGCACTGCAGGCACCAATTGTACCGGAATGTGACCAAAATGTTGTGGTCACATTTTGTGCATTACTTAAAGCCACTCGCTGGCTTAGACATATCCAGGAAGACCGTATTGGCAAGGTCAAAGGCCTTGATTGTGCCAACGGCGGGTAAAGACCCAGCAAGGGAAAAGCATTAAAAAAACAACAAACGGCTGGAAGCCAACTGAAGACAAGCGGTGAAAATATTCAGAAAGGAACCCACAAGGGGTAAAACAAGAGAAAAGGTTGGTACAGGACACATCCTAGAGGTTCCATGGAGAAAAGAAGACTGGAGAAGATGGTGGCACGGCAGGCAGGAAAGGCAGGTGCGCAAGCGTGGTGTAGCTTCCAATGGAAGCTAGGGAATGTTCTGCGTGGGGCTTTGTCGGTGACGTCACCCATATGTGAGGGATTTACTTCCTGCTTGTCCACAGAGAAAGATTAACACATGTAGATTAGACAATAGAAAGCTACAGGCAAAACCAGCTGGGCAGTAAGAATACACAAAAGCAGCTAGGAAACCTTATCTCTCTGAAGATTCTGTGGTGCAGTGAACTCAGCTCCACATGGGTGCTAGAAACAAACTGCTTCCTGCCTGCTCTTACTGGTATCAGTTGCTGAGTGTGCTGAGTGTACTAACCACTTCCCCTAGGGAGAGGCTTGCCTGCAATAGAACAAAGAAAACTTTAATTCACGCTAGTACACTATGTAAGACCCTGAAAATTTAAAAGCAAATTCTTACTTCAGTTCTAAGCAGGAAAATATCAAGGATTCACTACCCCCTGATCCAGCCCTAGCTGAAGAGCTCAAACTGGAGGGAGAAAGTATAATCTTCCTGCTTTGTTACAACTTCCGTCAATTACAGTCACAGCACGGGGTGAAAAAAAAACTCCATCATTCAGCAGCAACTGGTGGCCCAGGCCGCCAGCACAACATCAGTGTAATACTATTGTGTCTTTCTTCGAACTACTTGTCCTTCCCATGCCTCTTCCTTTCTGTCTTCTTTTTGCTATGTTCTCTCCCCTCCATGCTCACCCCATTTCCTTCCCTTCCTGAATTCCTCCCTCCAAATCCAGGGTCCTTCCTCACTATTCCCTGACCCCTCTCTCCTATCTTGGGTTCTTTTTCTCCCTCTCTCTCCGCCTATTAAAGAGTCTTTTTCTCTGCCACCATCACATTCCTTTTTTTCCTCCCCCCTATCTAGGATGAAATGAGAGTCAGAAGCTGTAAAGATGTCTTACACATTGGAACATGGAACGTACGAAGCATGAACCAAGGGAAGTTGGAGGTGGTCAAGAATGAAATGGAACGTGTACAACTTGATCTGTTGGGTGTCAGCGAACTGAAATGGACTGGCATCGGGCACTTTGCATCAGATGATCACATGGTCTACTATGCTGGAAATGAAAGACAAAGAAGAAATGGTGTTGCGTTTATAATAAAGAAGAAACTTGCAAGAACTGTAATGAAATACAATGCAGTCAGCGAACGCTTAATCTCTATTCGTCTACGAGGATTGCCTATCAACACAACTATAATTCAAGTATATGCCCCAACAACAGCTGCAGAAGAGAATGAAATTGAAGAGTTCTATGAACAAGTACAAGCTGAAATTGACAGAACATGCAAACAGGATATCCTGATAGTCATGGGTGACTGGAACGCAAAAGTTGGCAACAAAGAAGAAGGCAAAGTAGTTGGAAAATATGGACTTGGCAACAGAAATGAAGCTGGAGAAAGATTGATAGAATTCTGCAAGACCAATGATCTATTCATCTCAAACACCTTCTTCCAGCAACACAAGCGGCGACTGTACACATGGACTTCACCCAATGGATTGTATAAAAATCAAATTGACTACATCTGTGGAAGTCAACGATGGAAAAGCTCTGTAACATCAACCAAGACAAAACCTGGAGCTGACTGTGGTACAGATCATCAACTACTAGTATGCAAACTCAAGCTAAAGTTGAAAAAGAGCAAACCACTCATGAATGCAGCAAAATATGACCTTGAGAATATACCACTGGAATTTAAAGACTGCCTGCAAAATCGATTTGCTGCTTTAGATACAAATGACAGAGCTCCGGAAGAGTTATGGAATGACATCAAGAAGGTTGTGCTAGAAGAAAGCGAGAAGTCTCTACAAAAGGTGAAAAAGCAAAAACGGCCAAAATGGATGACGGAAGAAACTCTGAAAATTGCCCAGAAACGCAGAGAAGCTAAAGCCAAAGGAGAAAGAAAGACAATCGTAGAACTCAACAGAGATTTCCAACGTGCAGCAAGACAGGACAAGGAAAAGTACTACAATGACACTTGCAAGGAAATAGAAGCAGAAACTATTAGAGGAAGAACAAGATCGGCTTTCCTAAAGCTGCGAGAGTTAAAGAAAAAGTTCCAGCCTCGAATTGGAATGTTACAAGATGCTCATGGTTCTATGTTGAATGATGCTGAGAAGATCAAGAAAAGGTGGAAGGAGTATACAGAGTTTTTATATGATAAAGATCAAGTGGACCAACAGCCGTTTCAACCTATACCTTATGATCAGGAACCATTGGTGATGAAAGAAGAAGTTGAAGCAGCATTGAAAGCCTTATCAAAGAACAAAGCACCAGGCATTGATAGCATTCCCATAGAAGTATTGCAGCAATCTGATGCAGCTGTTACCGTACTTACACGGCTCTGCCAAGAAATATGGAAGACAACATCATGGCCAACTGACTGGAAAAGATCTGTGTTTATACCAATACTAAAGAAAGGTGATCCAACTGACTGTGGAAATTATCGCACAATCGCTCTGATCCCACATGCCAGCAAGATTCTACTGAAGATTATTCAAAAGAGACTACAGCCATACCTAGAACAAGAACTACCTGAAGTGCAAGCAGGGTTCAGGAAAGGGCGAGGAACGAGAGACATCATTGCGGATGTGAGATGGATCCTTGAAAAGACTAAAGAATACCAAAAGGATATCTATTTGTGCTTTATCGACTATAGCAAGGCTTTTGACTGTGTAAACCATGAGAAACTCTGGACCACATTAAGAAGAATGGGTATACCAGAACACCTGATCGTTCTCTTGCGCAATCTGTACATTGATCAAGAAGCAACAGTTCGAACGGAACAAGGAGAAACAGAATGGTTTAAAATAAGCAAGGGTGTAAGACAAGGCTGCATACTTTCCCCCTGCCTGTTTAATTTATATGCAGAACAAATCATCAGAGAAGCAGGACTGTATGAAGACAACAGAGGTGTGAAGATTGGTGGAAGACTCATCAACAACCTTCGCTATGCTGATGATACCACATTACTGGCTGAAAGTGAAGATGATCTGAAACATTTGCTTCTCACAATCAAAGAACATAGTCTCAAAATGGGCCTGCACCTTAATGTAAAGAAGACAAAGATCATGACAACTGGCAAAATCAACAGGTTCATCGTTGAAGGAGAAGAAATTGAAATCGTGAACAACTTTAACCTACTTGGATCAACTATCAATAAAGAAGCAACAAGCAGTCAAGAAATCATACGACGCATTGCTCTTGGCAGAATGGCTATGAAAGACCTAGATAAGATTCTCAAGAGCAGAGATGTCTCTCTCCATACAAAGATTCGACTTGTTCAAGCCATGGTATTTTCAATAACATCATATGGATGTGAAAGCTGGACAGTGAAAAAGACAGACAGGAAGAAAATTGATGCCTTTGAATTATGGTGCTGGCGGCGAATACTGTGTATACCATGGACTGCCCGAAGAACAAACCAGTCGGTACTAGAGGAGATCAAACCTAAGCTTTCTTTAGAAGCTCAGATGACAAGACTTCGACTTTCATACTTCGGACACATCATGCGAAGAGAGAGATCATTAGAGAAAGACATCATGCTTGGCAAGATAGAGGATCAACGCAAAAGAGGAAGGCCAGCAATGAGATGGATCGCTACAATAACAGCAGCTACGGGTACCAGCCTGTCAACAATGAGCCGCCTGACTGAAGACCGAACACAATTTAGGATAGCTATCCAGAGGGTCGCCATGAGTCGACTCCGACTCGACGGCACTTAACAACAACATCTAGGGTACTTTCTCTCTCCTACTCCCTGGCCCTCTCTCCATTTCCTTGCATCTGTTCCTCTCCATCTGCTGTTCCCTCTCTCTTTGTTCCCTTTTCAAGTTCAGTCTTCCCTCTCCTCTACTCCCATAAAGCTCTCCCACCTCACAACCCTGGAAGGATCTACATACATTCCTCCCCCCCTCCCCAATCCCCAAAAATAGTGCCTCACATTCCCTCCACCCTTGGAAGATCATCTCTGCATTTCTTTCACTCCTCTAAAAGATTTTCTGGCATTCTCAGTCCACCTTTCCCCTGGAAAGCTCTTGATGGGCATCCCCATGATCATGCCAAAGATGAAGAGTGCTGCTTCACACAGCATTAACTTCCTGTGTGCAAGACCAGTTGGTAGGTGAAATGCCACACACTGCTTCTGCTGGTCTGAAAGGTGTGTGTGTGTGTGTGTGTGGGGGGGGGGGGGATCAACTGGACTTTGAGCAGCCCACTTTCCTTTTGACTTGGAGGGGGGAGGGGGAACCAAGTCAGCTAAGCTCTCCACCATTTGCTGCTAGCCCTGTGTAGCTACTTATTCCCTCCACCAGCTCAGATGAGCATTCTTCCCCTTTCCCCCTAGAGTTGAAGTGCATGGTTTGTACAGTGGCTCACAGAAGGCCTAGTTGCAGCTGCCAGTGTAAACTGTACCTTACATTCAAGAACACTTCTACTTTTGGCCCACTGTTATGCAGAACCTGGGACAACTGCCCCTTTTGCTCATAAATAAAAGTAGCCCTGGTCGCCTCCTGTTAGTGGATGATTCCAGGACAAGAAAATAAAAACGTACACTGCATTAGTTAGTGCTGAACACCCCACTCATTACTAACAAACTGACAAGTCTGTTTTTGAAGCCTGATTACAAATAAAATTGGAGTCAATTTCTTAGTTTTCACAGAGCTCACCGTGGTGGTTTTCCTTCCAGTTTCCTCCTTCCTTCCATTTGCATCTGAACCTTCACTAGATCTGTTGGACTGGCAACAAACTGGCCAATGGCACCAGCCACCATCCCTCCTATTACAGATTTCCTGAAAACATTAAAGGGAAGAAAGGAAATCTTGAAATATGTATGTTTAAAAAATACAAAAAGTTGCTGCAATTATCCTGTAACCATTTGCTTATTATAAACATCTCCAAAACAGCCATCTAAAACAATGTTAAAAAGAGCAGGCAATGTTGATGATGGATCCCTGGTTTTAAGAGATTGAAGTAGCTATCCACTTATTTCATGTTTTTACATTTTCAGTTCAGTCAAGTATTATTTAAGAGAAAAACGAGGATAATACAAAGTGTGCTTCACATAAAACAATACATAAATAACAAGTGCCTGCTGTAAAATAACAATGTCACCTTTAAGGACAAGCTTACAAAAGTGGAGAGTGGAAACTACTCCACTGCTAACAATTCTAACTGGTAAGATCTAAATACAATATAAAATATAATGCAATACAATATGGTACCCTCCCCTCCAATGCCAGAATGTACTGCCTACAGAATAATAAATGCCCCCTAATAAAGGAGTTCTATTACAGGTATATAAAGGATACGCACAACCAAAAAGAGGGGCATATATCCCCAAACAAAAAAAACACAAACCACCCCAATAAAAAGCACAACTTGGAGAAAACAAGGGAAAAGAAATACAACTGTAAATAACCACCACCAAAAAGCAGAGGGGTGGGAGGCGTGGAAAATCAGCCAGAAGAAATAAATAGTATCAGAGACAGTCTGGGATACTCAGTGAGGGCACCAAGCAGGGGCAAAGGAGAGACAAGGGCGGGAGAGGGGTCAGGAAGTCCAGCCACTCTTAGGGGGGGGGGGGGGCTCAACTACTGTAGAGAGACCAGAGCTCCTCAAAGGCTTCCTCCTCTGATCCTTCAACATATAAGAAAGCTTATCCATGTTCATTAACTCATTCACACGCTTTTGCTAGTCCAGAAGACCAGACCCCTCTCATCCTTCCACATCCGGGCAATAACTATTGGGGCGGCCAAGAGTAGAGGTTCTGCTAGCTTATGAGCACAGTGCAGGACTTCACTGATGGATCAAAATATCCCAACAAAGAGCCGGATCCACCGGAAAGGAAATACCTGTGATCCCTTCAATAGAGGCTAAACCTGTGACCAAAAACCCTGAATGCAGGGACATTCCCAAAGATGTAAAAAGGTACTCACCCCTCCAACAAGCATCGTTCTCAATCAGACCCAAATGCAGCAAACGCACCGGGTCATACAAGCTTGCATAAAGCACAGTTACTTACCTGTAACAGGTGAACTCTGGGAACAGCAGGAATAAGTCTTCACATATGGGTATCGTCGGTACCGACGGAGCCTGCGCGGGAACGCTCCCCAGCATCCAGTAAGAAAGCTTTTGGGAGCATCCCACCGCGCCTGCGCGCTGCCTTCCCGCCTTTCCTAACCGCTTCTCTCCAGTTTGAGTTTAAAAGCTGAGACAAAGAGAGAGAGAGGAAAGGAAAGATAGAGAGATACAACTCCTAGGGGAGGTGGGTGGGTTGTGAAGACTTATTCCTGCTGTTCCCAGAGATTACCTATTACAGGTAAGTAACTGTGCTATCTCCAGGAACAAGCAGGAATGAGTCTTCACATATGGGGACTCCCTAGCTGCAGATGCCAGGGAGAGACCCCATGGTTGTGTGCCCTTGCAGAGGGCTTCACCTCCCCCCCCCATAGATCTCTGGCATCCAACCAGGGTAGGTGGGTAGGAGTTGATTAGGAATGAAACAGGTGTTTGAGGACAGCCTGACCAAACGAGGCATCCCGGCGGGAGTCCTTGTCCAAACAGTAATGGGCTGTGAAGGTGTGAACAGAGGCCCAGGTGGCCGCTCGACAGATCTGGTCAATGGACACCGAGTTCAGATGAGCCATTGAGGCTGCCATGGCTCTCACATTGTGAGCTGCGACATGGCCCTCCAGAGAAATGTTCTTACTCTGGTAGGCGAAAGAAATACACTGAGCAATCCAGCTGGACAGTGTTCTCTTAGAGACTGGAAGTCCTAAATGAGAAGGATCAAAAGCAACAACAAGTTGAGAAGACTTTCTATGTTGCTGTGTTCTTTGTAAGTAGAAAGCGAGAGCTCTTACAATCCAAGGTATGAAGATTCCTCTCTGCATTTGATGCATGAGGCCCTAGAAAAAAGACAGGTAAATATACCTCCTGGTTCAGATGAAAAGGCGAGACCACTTTAGGCATAAAGTGTGTATTGGTCCTGAGGACTACCTTATCATGATGGAACCTTGTATAAGGTGGATTAGCCACCAAAGCTTGCAACTCACTGATGCGGCGTGCCGAGGTGACCGCAATGAGAAAAACAACTTTCCAAGAAAGAAATTTCAAGGAGGTGGTGGCTAAAGGTTCAAAGGGTGGCTTCATAAGCTGGCCAAGAACCAGGTTTAAGTCCCATGGCACTGGAGGTGGTCTAATGGGAGGTTTAGTTAAAAGAAGGCCTCTCATGAATCTTGCTATAAGAGGGTGAGAGGAGAAAGGTTGTCCATTGAGAGGCTTGAGGGACGCTGCAATAGCACTCAAATGGACTCTTACTGAATTCGTTTTCAGGCCTGCATGGGATAGATGCAGGAGATACTCTAGTAGAGAATTCAGAGGTATTGCAAGAGGGTTTAGACCCTTCTCTGAACACCAAATGGTGAATATTTTCCATTTGAAAGCATAGGAACGTCGAATAGAAGGCTTCCTAGAGGCATAAATAACATCTCTGACTTGTTGAGAGAGATGAAAATCTTGAAGGTCTAGGCCCTCAGCAACCAAGCCCTGAGATGGAGTGACTGGGGGTTTGGGTGCCACAATGTTCCCTCTTCCTGGGACAGAAGGTCTGGTGCAGAGCCTAAGTCCAGGGAAGGAGCTTGAGAGAGATGCAGAAGTAGAGGGTACCACACTTGGTGTGGCCAATGTGGTGCTATGAGGATCATGGTCCCTCTATCTCTCTGAAGCTTGAATAGAGTTTTGGGAATTAGGGAAATTGGTGGAAAGGCATAAAGGAAGTCTTGACCCCAGTGAAGGAGGAAGGCATCCTTGGCCTGAACTCCCTGACACGGAATTCTGGAATAGAACCGGGGAAGTTTTGCATTCCACGGACTTGCAAAGAGGTCTATGTCCGGGGTTCCCCAAATTCGAAAAATCCTGGATACCTGGTCCATGTGGAGGGACCACTCGTGTGGGAGCAGAATTCGACTGAGTCTGTCCGCCCAAGAGTTTTGAATACCTGGAAGATATACTGCCAGAAAATGGATGTGATGCTCTCTGGCGAAGGCCCACAGTCGCAAAGCTTCGTTGCAAAGCGACAGAGAGCCAGTCCCTCCCTGCTTGTTTACATAGAACATGGCTACTTGACTGTCCGTATGGATAAGGACTGTTCTGTAACTGATCAGGGAATGGAACACTCTGAGAGCTAAGAATATTGCTCTGAGTTCCAATAGATTGATATGCAGAGAAGTTTCCTGTGGAGACCAGATGCCCTGGGTAGAGAGATCTTGTAGATGAGCTCCCCAACCCTTTGGAGAAGCTTCTGTTGTGAGAGTTGCTTGGGGTAGCGGTTGCTGAAAAGGGGACCCCAGCAACAGGTTTTGAGAGGACTTCCACCATTGGAGAGACCAAAATAGACGACTGGAGTTTGCTATTTTGTCTGACAGGCAACCCGATGCCCGAGTCCATTGGGTGGACAAAGTCCATTGAGCTGCCCTCATATGAAGGCGAGCATATGGAACCACATGCACGGTGGATGCCATGTAGCCTAATAGTTGTAACATCTCTCGAGCAGTTAATTGGGACTTTAACTGAATCTGGGAGGCTAACTGCACCAGACGTAGGCAACGGGCCTGAGGAAGATAGGCCCTTGCAGTTGTGGTATCCAGTAAGGCCCCTATGAACTCCAGGGACTGAGTAGGAGTGAGATTAGATTTTGGGATGTTTATTACTAGTCCCAAATACTGAAGGATATGCATTGTGCAGGTTAGACAATTCTGGGCCTCTGACTGGGATGGGGCTCGAATGAGCCAGTCGTCCAGATATGGGAATACGAATATTTATTTATTTAACGATTTTTATATACCGTCTTTCTACAAGTCAAGACGGTTTACATGGAACAAATTAGCAGTATGTTTCAACTGTTTACATAGAACAAGATAACGATGAATACATATGGTAACGAGAAGAACTATATACAAAGATCAAAGATCAACTATTTACATATGAATTTGCAATAAGGCATATGGTTGTGTTAAAGAAATTGAGTTTGCAGAAGGGATAGGGAGGAGGGTGTAAAGGTTATGATCTAAGGAGGAAGGGAAAAATGTTCAAGGAAAAGATGGGTTTTCAACTTTTTTCGGAACTCAGAGTGGTTTGAACAGTTCCGAAGTTCGTGAGGAAGGGAATTCCATAAGGATGGAGCATAGAGGGAAAAGGCCTTGTTACTTGTCGATTGTTTAGAGTGTCTCTTGTTTATAGGGATGGTCAGTAAGTTTTTTGTAATGGTGCGGCGTGATCTTGTGCTGTTGGAGGAGAGAAGGAGAGGGGAGAGGCATGGAGCTGACTCATTAGAGATGATTTTATGTATAAGCGTGAGGACCTTGAATTGAACTCTGTATTGGATGGGGAGCCAGTGGAGATCATAGAGGATAGGTGTGATGTGGGAACGTCTAGGGTTGTTAGTTATAAGCCGCGCTATCGTGTTCTGGGCAAGTTGGAGCGGTTGAATAGAGTTCTTGGGGAGGCCATGATAGATATGGTTACAGTAATCAAGAAAAGGGATTGTGAGGGCCTGGCAGACAGTACGAAAGGAGTTAGGGCTTAGGAGGGGTTTGAGGTTGCGGAGGGTACGGATCTTTGCGTATATTATATTAGTGGTTCTCTTTATTTGGTCAGTGAGGGAAAGGTTCTGATCCAGGATAATACCAAGATATTTCACTTGGTTTTTTATAGTAAGTGTGAGATCACCAATAGTAAGAGTGGGAGGTGGGGTGTATGTAGGATTGGAAAATACCTGGAGAACCTCAGTTTTGGATTGGTTGATTAAGAGGTTATGTTGGGAGAGCCAAGATTTTAGATTAGTTAGGCATTTACTCAGTTTAGAAAAGTCAGGGTTAGAAAGGTTAAAAGGAGTGAAGCACATATAGCTGATACTGCATATAGCTGATACTGAATGTCGTAGCTTTGGAAGATCTTGCAGACAGGTTGGAGGAAGATGTTAAATAGTAGAGCAGAAAGGCTGGATCCTTGGGGGACACCTTGTTTTAGGATGAATGGGAGGGAGGTATCGTTTCCAATACGAACCTGTTGGGTTCTGTTATCTAGGTAGGAACGGAACCAATTCAGGGTTGTGCCTCTAAGTCCTATTTCGTGAAGTCTGCTTAGGAGTTGATGGTGAGGGAGGGAGTCGAAAGCAGCTGATAAGTCAAGGATGTATGTATATAGTTACCTATTCAATGCTACGCATATGTATATAGTTTACCCTGTTTTCCAAGTTACTTGTTCCTGTTCAATGTAATGACCTGACTTTTGTTCATTGTCGGATACCTTTTGTTTTATGTAAACCGCGCTGATCGCAAATAGTGCGGTATACAAGAAATGCAAATAAATAAATAAATAAAAGGAATATAAGACGACATCCTTGAGAGGGGTTTTGTGTGTGGAGGTATAAGGAATCAAGTAGGAAGGTAAGAAGGGTTTCGACTCCATGATTCTTTTTGAAACCATGTTGGAATAAGTCGAGGGGGGAGTGTTCATCAATATAGTTCTGAAGTTGAGTTTGGACCAGCTTCTCAGTTATTTTAGCCAGGAATGGGATACTAGAGATGGGTCTGTAAGAAGTAGGTGAATTAGGGTCAAGCTTTGTTCCTTTTAGGATAGGGCGGATGGTGGCACTCTTTAGAGGTGGTGGTACAGAGCCAGTTTGGAGGGATGTTTGAACAATATACAGGATGTATGGGCTGAGAGAACTTTTGGTAGATTTGATCCAGGGGACAGGGCAAGAGTCGAGGGCAGAGGTTGAGGCATTTAAGGTCTTTATGACATTAGATAATTTTCTAATGTAAGATGGTCAAAATTGCTCCAGGAGTTTGAGGGGGTAGGCTCATGTGGCTGGGTGCTGTAGTCAGTAAACGTTTGGGGGTTATTAGAGGATAGGGGAGGGAGGAATTTGGAAATCAGGTGATTGGCAAAGGCTTGTGCAGTTATTTTTGGAAGTTGGTCCTGGTGTAAGGGCTCGTTAATTAAGGAGTTGGTAATAGAGAACAACTCTCTAGGTTTGTTAAGTGATCGTTGAATAATATTTTCATTGTATTCTTTTTTATGGTTGAGGGTTTCAGCGCAGTAGGTTTGGAGTTTAGCTGTATAGGCGCTGTGTGCATTAGGGTCTTGAGAGCGTCTCCATTTACGTTCAAGACGTCTAAGCTCTCTTTTGAGAGTTCTCAGACTTGTAGAGAACCAGGGGGCTCTTTTATGGTGTTTTTGAGGAAGTTGGTTAGGTGGGAGTAGAGAAGCTGCAGATAGGATCTCATTCCATTTAGAAATGTAGGCCTCATGGTTCAAGCTCTTATCATATAGTAGGTCAAGAGAAGGGATTGTTTGCTCTAGAAAGGTGGCCGCATTGAATTTTTTAAATCTACGGGTATGTTGAGCCTGGAGGGGAAGTTGGTTTCTGTGAGTGGAGTAAGGGAATATTCCTAGAGTTCGGAGAAATGCAGCTACTACTGCCATGCATTTCGTGAACACCCTTGGTGCAGAGGCCAGACCGAAAGGAAGTACCCTGTATTGGTAGTGCTTTCCTTGAAAAAGGAACCGAAGGAACCTTCTGTGTGTAGGATGGATGAGGACATGGGTGTACGCATCCTTGAGATCTAGAGAACAAAGTCAATCCTGACTCCGAAGGTATGGAAGCAGAGCCCCTAGAGAAATCATTTTGAATTTCTCCTTGAATAGAAACTTGTTCAATTCTCTGAGGTCTAATATGGGTCTATGGCCCCCTGTTTTCTTTGGGATAAGAAAATAAGGGGAGTAGAACCCTGAGCCCTGTTGAAGAAGAGGTACTTCTTCTATTGCCCCTTGGGCAAGAAGGGTAGCAATCTCCTGACCTAGAAGGTTGAGGAGAGATGTTGGAGAATTGAACTGTTTCACCATGGTGTGGGGAGGAAGGTTTAAGAAGTGAAGCTTGTACCCTTCCTTTATGATGGAGAGGGTCCATTGCTCTGCTGTGATTTGCTCCCATCTGGGAGCAAAGTAAGTCAACCTTCCTGGAATGGTGAGGGGCTCTGGGTTCCCAGAGCTAGAAAGGCTAAGTTCTCTAGTTGCAAGTCAAAGGCCCTGAGGAGGTTGAGGCTGCTGGGCTGTGGTAGACCTGGCAGCCTTTGACTTGGCCTGTTTAGGTGGTTGCTGACGCTTTGCAGCAAAACGACCTGCAGAAGATGTCTGCCCATGAGCAGGATATCATCTTCCCTTTTTAGAAAAAGATGTCTTTTTGAACAATCTTTTCTTAACAGGGGCAGAGGTAGACTTTGAAAGTCGATCCAATGCAGAGTTCTCAGCATCCATCTGAGTGGCCTTTGCTTGCCAATCCTTGCCAAACAGGTTTTCACCTGTACAAGGAAGGTTTCCCAACTCATCTTGGACCCAGAGTTCCAAATCAGAGGCTTGTAACCAAGCAATTCTGTGTGCACCTATGGCAATAGCCGTGGCTCTGCTTACACACTCAAAAGAGTCAAAGGCTCCACGGTTGGAGAATTTGGAAACATCTTGGGCATGTTTGAGCCAAGTGAGAAATTCCTGCCTTTTATCTTCTGAAATAAAAGGAGCTAAAGTCTGCAGATGATCTGTGACTTCTTTTAGGAACATCCCCATATAGAGACTATAGGAATTGATTCTGGCAGCAAGCATATTGGCCTGGAAAATCCTTCGGCCAAAAGCATCTAGAGTCCTACATTCATGTCCTGGAGGGTTAGATGAGTGTCTCTTTGCACTCTTTATTTTCTTCATAGCAGACTCAACCACAATAGAGTGGTGAGGAAGCTGAGTCTTATGAAAACCAGGACAGGGAGGGACACGGTACATGGTGTCTAACCTGCGAGAATGAGGAGAGGTGGTGAGAGGAGTCTCCCACATGCCCAACATGAGATCATAGAGAATCTCATGAATAGGCAGGGTAGCTGCTTCCTTAGGAACCTTAGGATATTGTAAAATATCTAATTGCTTGGCTCTAGGCTCTGACTCAGAGGCCACTGTGATGGAGAGGCCTCTAGCCACTTCCCTAATGAAATCTTGAAAAGACAAATCCTCTGGAGGAGACATTCTTCGTTTTGGAGAATCAGACTCCTGAGGAAGAAGCACCGGTACATCGACAGAAGCCTCCGACTCAGAGTCTTCGGAGGAATCGAAGTATCACCTGTCTGGATGCTCCTGTAAAGCCCGATACGCGTACCGAGTGGGATCGACATCGGGAGTAAGTGGTACCGGTTCGGTACCGATGGGCATCATAGGACAGGGTACCGTTGCAGCCGACACCGAAGCCGATGTCGATGCAATCGGTACCAGCACCGGGAACGGTGCCGATGCCGGAGTCGGTACCGGCAATGGAGATTGTTGCGGTACCGAAGGCGTCGAAGCCTGCATAAACGCCATAAGGGTGCGCTGTATGGACAGAATTTTCTGATCCATCGACGCCACCAGGGTCTGGATGTCGGTACCAGTGGAGGCCACCGGTACCCCAGAACACGGCAACAGGTGATCGGTCGAGGCCGTGCCATCGATGTCAACCTGTGACCCCATAGATAATGCTTTGGAAGCCAAAACTTCCCACCGGGGTAATTTTGCTGGAGCGGAGTCCTCGAGGGCAAGCCCGGAGGCATCTCGATGCTTGGAGGGAGATTTGCCCTTCGAGGACCGGCTAGATTTATGTTTGGTTACCTGAGATCCATGGGAGGAAGAAGCAGCCCTGGAAGACGTCGACGCCACCGAGGCTGCATCAGAGGGAAACAGGGTACTGAGCTTGGCTGCTCGGTTCTGCCGACCCCTTTTAGACATCATGGTGCAGGACACACAATCCGTGATGGAATGGTCAGGACCCAAACATTTCAGACACCAATCATGGGTGTCGGTGACAGAAATAGTACCGCCACATTTTGTGCACTTTTTGAACCCGGAAGCGGGCTTCTCCATGAGGAGAAAATATCTAGGCCTAAGGCCCAAACTGAAAATGCACAGCTGAAAGAATAAAAGGTTTTGTTTTTTGGGTTTTTTTGAAGAAGAAAGAAAAGAAAAGACCGGCGGTACCGGTCTGACGTCGAAGGCAGACGCGACTACAGAAAAATAAAGAACTTCTTCTGCGGTGACAGGAACACGACCTGCTGGCTCCGCGGAAAAGAAGAACTGGAGAGAGGCGGTTAGGAAAGGCGGGAAGGCAGCGAGCAGGCGCGGTGGGATGCTCCCAAAAGCTTTCTTACTGGACACTGGGGAGCGTTCCCGCGCAGGCTCCGTCGGTACCGATGATACCCATATGTGAAGACTCATTCCTGCTTGTTCCTGGAGATAAATCTTATACTGAGTTTGTTTACAACCTAGTGCTACGACAACAAGACTCCCTGTGGTGAATAAGCTGCCACTCTTGATGCATAAGAGACTGATCAAGAGAGCAATGCGATTGGTCGATATTAAGGTCAGGCCCAGGATAATAAAGGCCTAATAGAACTTTATGTAATCTAGAAAGGAGCTCTTTCCGAGTCGTGCGCCCAAATAAAGTCTTTTCCACTGTGGAGGGTTCTCTTGGGGTAGTTTCTCCAAATGGGTTAGTTTTGTGCATACTATGGCAATCGTGAACCTCACTTCTAAGCCAAGGTATGTAATACTTGCATCGTGCCAAAGAGAGCCTCCTGCTGGAGTTCGTAACATGTAACATATATGGGTAGTTTGTCAAGATGTGCTTGGAAATTCTTCTTTATCAGGCCTGTGGCTCCCAGTACAATGGGAAATATTTCTGTATCTTTCTGCCACGTTTTCTTGATCTCTGATTGCATTTCTTGATACTTCAAGAGGTTCTCCAGTGAGATGTAGCCAAGTTCTCTTCCCTCAGGATAAAATACCACAACTGAAAATATTGGAAAAAGGGTACCCGGATACCTTCCTTATGCTCCAGTTGCTCTAAACTCAAGCAGGTACATTCCTCAATCAAGTCCTTAAAACGGGATGTATCGTTAGACACCCATATCAGATATATTTATTTTAACAAGGTCCCACTGAACGGACTAAAGTCTGAAATCTTAGCATCAGGAAACATGGAGCCCAGAAGATTCCCCCCGCCTCCATACCTGGAAGCCAACCCTCCTCCAAGGTGCCAAGAAAACATGCTCCCCCACTGCCCAGCACCTCAAAAATAAACATGGGGTGAAGCCCCCACAGGACAGCCACCTTATAGTACAGCACACATTTAAGGCAGCTCAATCCCCCTTCCTCAACCGCTCGCACCATTTTCCCCACCTTATGTACACTTGGTTCTTTCCCCAAACAAACTTACTGAACGTATCCTCTTGCTTCTCAAAAAACAACAAGGGGATCTCAATAGGCAATTGGGAAAACAGACAGAGCAGCTTAGGCATTTTAAGGGCTGTCATCCTACCCATAGTAAGATCTCCCCATCTTCCCAACATCTCGCCAACAGAAGTGGTAAGAGGAGTATAATTCAATTTAAATAGATCCTCCACCCTAGAGGATACCTTCAGATGGATATTTAATGTGCGAATCCACAGACCTAAAGGAACAACTCACTGGCAGGGGTACCGCTCGCCCCACAAATGCAGGATCGCAGACTTGTCAAGGTTTACCATAAAGCCAGAAACGTTGGCAAACTCAGCCAGCACCCAAAGTACCCCGGGATAGAGATGGCCATGTCATCCAAAAAAGATTAGCGTATTATCAGCATACAACGACACTTGAGGTGTATTTCCAATCACAATCGGTTTGATGTCAGGAGCAGAGCGAAGGCGGCATGCGAAAGGCTCAATTGCCAGTGCAAAAAATAGAAAGGGGAAGGGGGCACTGCTGATGAGGGCCTCTATACAACTTAAATCTCTCTGTTTTGTCCATTAACCAGCACCTGGGCTGTGTGTGCGGCATATAAGGCCCAAACTCAACCAATAAAAAACACCCAGGCCAAACTTGGTCATGACAGCAAACAGGTATCTCAATTCTACACCGTCAAAAGCCTTTTTGGCATCTAAACACAACAGGCAGACCCACATTCTTCATGAACATTCAGGATAATATAAAAAAAAAATACAGCACATTGTCAGATCTGCCTACAATGAATAAAGCCAGTCTGGTCTGGATGAATCAAAGTAGAGATCACACTGTCCAACCTATTGGCAAACACCCTAGCAAATCCTTGCCATCACTATTCAACAACGAGATAGACCTATAATTACCACACTCAGTGGGCGACCTACTCCTTTTCGGGATTAGAGAAATCTTGGCCTCATACATAACTGGTGGAAGAGTCCCAGTTTTCAACGCCTCATTAAAGACACTTTGCAAGACTGGTGTGACAGATTCACGCATAACCTTGTACCACTCAAGGGAAGCCATCAATTCCTATGGCCTTACTAGATAACAAGGAGCTGATGATGGTCGCAATCTCCACCTTCAAAATTACCCTATTTAATATCTCACGTTGCCGAGCAGAGTCAGATGGCAGAGCCACCCCATCCAAAAAGGTTGAGAGCTCATCCAGGATAGCAGCAACTTCCGAGAGTATAACCCCAAGTAAAAGTCATGAAAAGCATGGGCGATCCCCACACTGTCTTAATGCAGGACTCTACGTTGGTCATAAACCTCACTAAAAAGCCTACTAGTGCGTTTTCTATGTAAATACCATGCCAATAGTTTCCCAGCCCTCCGCCCAAAGCCCACAACATTGCACTTGGTCAAACAGTGTAGAAAACTCAATCCGTTCCACCTCAATAGCAACAATTTTACCCGCACCTCCAGCAATTCGAGGTACACCTTCCAGGCCACAGTTCACTTATGCTCCCCCTGCAGCTGCTCCAGCTCAACTCGGAGCCTGTTCAAGCAGACTCCCTATCCTCTGAGAGGAGAGTTGCAAATCTCCCCTCTCATACATGCCTTCCTTGCCTCCCGTAACAAACCACTGGGAATGTCTCTCTTATCATTGAGAGCCAGATAGTCAGCCAACCCAGCTTACATAGCATCCTGCACTTCCTTGTCCTGCAGCAAACGCACATTAGCTTTCCACCACTGCCTGCCCTTGCCAACCCCTCTACCCAAGTCAACCGAAATGCACACCATACCATGGTCACTTACCAAGGTAGGTAAGGTAGAGATCCCCTCGACTATCTGGCAGTCAGATCCCCTCCCACAAATAAGATTAAGATGAGAGTAGACCTGAGTCTTGGCAGAGCAGTGGGTGTAGTCCCGTTTCCCCAGATACAGCTTCCTCCAAATGTCTATCCAACCAGCTCTCTCCAGCGCCTTGCGCAACAGTTCCTAAAGGCCTAAAATTTAGGGCACTATTCATATCCCCTCCCACCCAGACAGAGCCCTTCACCTTTGCCTCAAAGATGTAGAAGGTGTGCTTGAAAAAACTTCTTAGACCCATTAGGGGCATAAACATTTAAAAGGGAAAACTCCTGGTGCTCCACCTAGCCTACTCATCCCTGGTTATCCCCTCCAGATTCAAACAAAGTGAAAGGAAACCTGGAACTTACCAGAATTGCCACACCCCATTTTTTGGAATTGTGGGAAGAGTAGAACATCTGCCCCCAATGCCCCATTTGGCATTTCTCCATCTCCAGTGGGACCATCTTCACCTCTTGCAGTAGAGCAATATCTATCTATTCCTTCTGTAGGTAGGACAGCACCCTTTTATGTTTAATGGGGTTGTTGAGTCCATCGACATTTAGAGTCGCAATCTTAAGGGCCATATCTCCTGCGTTTCCTAGCCACCCATAAGAAGAAGAAAAGGGCAATGGAAAGAAAGGACACCCCCTCCCTTGTATAAGCAAGAGCCCATTTCACCACCTTACAAGCACATCCATCCCCTCAGCTCCCCCCCCGCAAAGCCCTCACAAACACTCTTGATCACGCACATCCCCCAATCCGACCCCAACACATCCAAAACAGCTTATATACAGAGAGATCCTCTTTTGCAAATATGTATCTCATAGTTTATGGTTTATGCCCTTTACTTACGCATCAGAGCGGTTTTACATCTATATGCTAACAGGTACTGTTTTTTATTCCCTTGTCCCCAAAGGGCTCACAATCTAAGTGTACCTGAGGCAATTGAGGGTTAAGTGGCTTGCCCAAGGCCACAAGGAGCAGCCATGGGACTAGGGACCCCAGTCCCTCCGACCTGAGGTTACTTGTCCCCATGGGGGAATTGAATCCCCGGCCCTCCGGCCTGAGGTAACCTGTCCCAACCACTGAGCCACTCCTCCTGTGTGCGATATGACGTGTTTCGGGTTAAAGCACAAATCCTGCTTCAGGCAAACCAGGACTAGTCAGTTGTAAGTCACTACTTTAGATTTTCAGGCTTCTAAAATCATATGCTCCTTGATAGCGCAGCAGCCTGTCTATAATAGCAGGGGCCATTTCCCCAGGCCCAGGCTTAGGCCTAGTCTCCCTGCTGGCCCCATCTATCTCATAGGATGACATGGCCAGTTGCAATGGGAAATAAGAGTCCAGCAGCCGCTTAACAAAGGTCTGAACATCAGGCAGTTCTACCCCTTCGGGAACATCAATGATTCAGATGTTTTGCCTTCTTTCTCTGTTCTCCTGGTCCTCTGCTTGTCTTCCAGCCATCAAAATGCTTTCCACATCTCTTCTCTTTACTGTCATATCCTTATCCTCCAGAGCCCCAACTCGCTCTTCTGCTTTGGTATGTCAAGCAATTACAGTACCAAACCGCTCTGCAAACTGCGCAGTAACAGTGTCTATTATTTTAGTCTTAGAGGACCAGATCTCCTTAAGCAACATTGTCATATTATCTTCAGAATCCGGCTCTGCATCTCCCCTGGTGGGTGGTTCCCCGCCCTGCTCGACCATGGGCCCAGGCCTCTTTTCCAATGAGGAAACTTTCTTTGTCTTTTCAGCATATGTCCCAAAAAGATTTCTCAGTTCTCATCCTCAAAATCTTGAGCATCACCCAAACTGTCGTCCTCAAGGAAGCGACTCGTCCAACTTGCCATAAAATAAAGGTTTATAATAAGGTGGCCCAGAACCTCACATAATGCTATCCGCTCACATCTGCACCAGAACCGGAAGCCTATGTTTTTTTTCATTTTCATTTGTGGACATGTCCAGCCTCTTCTAGGTGATTACACTGCCATAAGGCTTTTCAGGCTAAAAAAATCTAGGTCAGGGGTCTCAAACCCCAGTCTTTGAGGGCTACAAATTTTTTATTTTTTTATTTAAAGGGTATTTCTATCCCGCCTTATCCTTCAATCAAGGCGGTGTACACATCAAACAATCAATGGCAATGGTGTTTATGTTAGATAAGTCTATGTACAGTGAGGGTGCATGGGTGTGGGTGTGCGGATTAGTGTGAGCTATTTACAACATGTGCTTTTTACAGTTATATACAAGGGTATGCTGGTTCTGCAGCGGGCTGTGATTGATCTTCAAATGATTCACAAATGATCAGTTTTCAGAATATCCCTAATAAATATGCAAGGACAAGGATCTGCATATAGCAGAGGCAGAGGGCATGCAAATCATTTTCATTCATATTTTATTTTAAGGATATCCTGGTTTGTGGCCCTTGAGGACTGGAGCTTGTGACCCCTGATCTATATCTATTATTTTCTGTATATGCAACATCCATGAGACAATACACATCAGTAACTATGGACATACAAATGGTTACAAGGAGCTCTATTCACTAAAGAACTACATATTTTATTTAGGATTATATACCACTTTTTCTACAAGTCAAAGCGGTGTACAATTATTCACTAAAGAACTACATATTTTATTTAGGATTATATACCACTTTTTCTACAAGTCAAAGCGGTGTACAATCAGTGTATGTATATCTATATCTATGTCTCTGAAGGGCTCACAATCTATGGTTTTTGTACCAGAGGCAACAGAGGGTTAAGTGGCTTGTCCAAGGCCACTAGAAACCTCAGTTCTTCCAGCCAAGGTTGCTGTCCTCTAGCAGGAATTGAACCCCTGGCCCTCTGGCCTGAGGTAACTTGCCCCAATCACTAGGCCAGTCCTTTGGAAAGAAACACATAGGAGGTATAAAAAAAAGATACAAAAAACCCCCACCTTTTATAGTACCTAATGAACTACATCATCATCAATCATATTAGTATCACTGAGAAACTTGCGCAGAAGACCATATACTAACAAGCATAAGAACATAAGAAATGCCATACTGGCTCAGACCAAGGTCCATCAAGCCCAATATCCTGTTTCCAACAGTGGCCAATCCAGGCCACAAGTACCTGGCAGGTCCCCAAAAGGTACACAAGTTCCACAATAGTTGTCTGACAGTAAGCAGTGGATTTCACTGGTGTTCTTTAATAATGGTTTATGGACCTTTCCTCCAGGAACTTGTCCAAACTTTTTAAAAGCCAGCTACACTAACAACATTTACTACAGCAAACAGTAAGCTATCAAGACTGGCACATACAGTTGGAAAGTCCTCCTTCACTGTCCTGCTTCTACAGTGACCAACTCAGCACACACAACACTGTTACCAGGAATAAAGGCTGGTTTACATCTACTCTGCACGTTCCCAGCAAAAGCAAAACATTAGAAACAGCCACACTTTTAAACCACACATCAATGGCAAGCGGGAAGGGGCATGTAGAACAAAATCCATGCAAAACGCAGGCAAGCCAATCAACAAATGCTGGAAAGCAATGAGCACAAGTGCTCAAAGCCTAGCCAACAAAGTTCCTGATCTGGAAGCCCTAATGGTGGAAATGGACTTGGACATTGTGGCCATTACAGAAACATGGTTTAACGAGTTGCATGAATGGGATAGTTGGCTATAATCTATTTAGAAGAAATAGAGAGGGTAGAAAAGGAGGAGTAGTAGCCCTATATGTCAAAAGCAATATTAAGGCTGCTGAAATGCAGGGAACATGGGAAAAAGAAGAAGTGCTGTGGATTGTGTTGGAAAGAAGAGATGGCACTGTCCTCCATACTGGTATAGTCTAAAGGTCTTCAACTCAAACCGAAGAAATGGATAGCAAATTGACTGTTGATATTGCAAAGATAGCCATGAAGGGGGAAGTGATCATATTGGGTGACTTTAATCTACCCAATGTGGATTGGAGTGTTCCTTCTACAAATCTGTAAAAAAGTAAAATAAATTGTGGATGCCTTCCAAAATGCATTACTTAAACAAATGGTGATGGAACCGACCAGGAAGAGCTCCATGCTGGATTTAGTGTACACCAACGGAGAAAGTGTGTCGAATATCCAGGTGGATGCCCATGTGAGCAGCAGCGATCATCACATAGTGTGGTTTGGTATAAAAGCCAAGGTAGAATCCAATCACAGCAATCTCAAAGTCCTAGACTTCAAAAACACCGACTTCAGTAAAATGGCCAAGTACCTGAAGGAGGAGTTGGCAGGGTGGGAGAGGAATACGGGAAGTGGAATTGCAATGGGCTAAACTAAAGGAGGCAATAAAAGGTGCAACAGATACATACATAAGGAAACCTATTTTGTTCTCCAAAGAAGTGCTGAACAAATAAAGGCAAAAAACACAGCTTTCACAAAATTCAGAAGCTTGCAGACAGAGGAACACACACAAGATCAAACTAATGGACAAACAAACCTCTTCCAAAGACGGGGATGATATAAAATTAGATGGCATAACATGAAGCTGCAAGGGGGTAAACTGAAAGGCAATGTCAGGAAATACTTTTTCAATGAAAGGGTGGTGGATGCTTGGAATGCCCTCCCGATGGACGTGGTGGGGGCAAACACAGTGTCAGAATTCAAAATGGCATGGGACGGACACAATGGATCTCTTTATAGCAACAGGATAAAATCAAAACAAACATAACTATCTCTTGTATCTGAACAAATAGGGGTGGACCTACATGGAGCGGTGGGTACACCCCTAAACAAAGGCATGGGGAGGGGTGACCTGCACGGAGTGGCAAGTGCACTTACTCTTGCCACCTTGCTGGGCAGACTAGATGGACCATACTGGTCTTTATCTGCCATCATATACTATGTTACTATGATTGCTTAAGCCAAGGCTGCCTGAGCCAGCAGGAGCAGTCAAAAAATAAAAAATCATGGACTCGCCACACAGCTGAGGCTCTCTCAAAATGGCACCCTCAGCAACATCTGGAGAATAAAGGGAACCATAGCACAAGCACTTCCATTGATCAGGCTCATGTCACTTTTTTTTTCTTTTCAATGTTTAAGAGTCTTAAAATTATCTCAGCCTGGAAGGAGGTAAAATAAAAAGGAAATTAGATTAATTATTGATTAGTTTCATTAATTTAATCAAATTATTAATTGCCAGTTAATTTAAAGCAAAGCAAATTAATTGTAAGGAGGCTGTGACAAAGAATCAGGAGCTGTTCACCAGCCTGTGGCCTACCTATTCAACCAGTCAATAAGGATGACTGGGAGCTTAGCCATCCCCCTCCAGGCGTGAAACTCCAATGGGGTATCTGCAGATATGCCTTGGAGACATCTGCCATCCGAGTTCAATTGGCAGGTGCTCCACAAGATGGCTGCCCACAAACTGAAGGCCTAGGATGTACTGCTGCACCAGTCCAAAAAACATAATCTGATGGAGACAGAGAAATACTGAGAAGTGGCCCTAGCTGCATCATAGTACCAGTGATGCTGTTAGTGGAAATTTCTAGTTTGTCTCCATCATCTACTGTCAGGGGACTTAGCCCATTTGTTTGGACTGGTCTAGCAGGATGAACCAGAAAGATCTTATTAACTAGACATATGGTCTCTTCTGAGACAGTGTCTTTTGCAAATACCTCTTAAATCCTGAGGAAACAAAGATGGAATCTTTGGAAAATTCAGTAGATATAAGCTGTGATGTATTCCTCTATTTTCCAATGCCTTGTATCTTGTAATGCAGCAGAATTTTATCTTTGATCAAACTGATATTAAACAACCACATTCCCCTTGAGGCACACGATCCTTACCTCATGGGCAAAAAATCAAGCCTCTTTTTTAAAACTTTTTATTTTACCTACCAAGAGGTTCATCCCAACAAAGACAGCATACAGTCAAATACAAAACAAAAATCTCAAATATCTTCACCCCCTACAACCCAACAGTTGCTCCAGACCCAACTCACAAATATATCAGTGATTTACATAAGCCCAGTAAGGCATGCAAATCTTATAAAACATCTCTTATCTTTCAGAGCATACATTAAACATGGAGTGTTTAATGGAAGGATACCCCTATGAAGAGAAGCTAAAAAGGTTAGGGTTCTTCAACCTTGAAAAGAGACGGCTGAGGGGAGATATGATAGAGGCCTATAAATTAATGAATGGAGTGGAACGGGTAAACGTAGATCAATTGTTTACACCATCAAAATATAGAAAGACTAGGAGGCATGCAAGGAAGCTAGATTGGCCACTGTTGGAAACAGAATATTGGGCTTGATGGACCTTGGTCTTACCCAGTATGGCATATCTTATGTTCTTATTCAAGTTCAGTCATTGTGGTAAAGCACAGTTACTTACCTGTAACAGGTGATCTCTGGGAACAGCAGGAATTAGTCCTCACATATGGGTACGTCGGTACCGATGGAGCCTGCGCGGGAATGCTCCCCAGCTTCCCAGAATGAAAGCTTTTGGGGCATCCCACAGCGCATGCGCGCTGCCTTCCCGCCTTTCCAACCAACTCTCCTCAGTTCTGGTTTAAAGCTGAGACAATAGAGAGAGTAAAGCAAAGACAAAGAGAGAGATACAACTCCTAGGGGAGGTGGGTGGGTTGTGAGGACTAATTTCTGCTGTTCCCAGAGATCACCTGTTACAGGTAAGTAACTGTGCTATCTCCAGGAACAAGCAGGAATAAGTCCTCACATATAGGGACTCCCTAGCTAAGATGCCTGGGAGATCCCCAAGGGTATGAGACCCTGTAGGGTTCCTCGTCTTCCTATGGATCTCAGGCATCCATTCAGGGAAGGAGGGCAGGAATTGTTCAAGAATGGAACAGGTGTCTGAGGACAGCCTGACCAAACAAGGCATCCCGGCGGGAGTCCTTGTCCAAACAGTAATGGGCTGTGAAGGTATGAACCGAGGCCCAGGTGGCTGCTCGACAGATCTGATCGATGGACACAGAATGAAGATGAGCCATAGAGGTGGCCATGGCCCTCACATTGTGAGCTGTGACATGGCCCTCCAGAGTAAGGTTCTTACTCTGGTAAGTAAAAGAAATACACTGAGCAATCCAATTGGACAGTGTTCTTTTAGAGACTGGAAGTCCTAGATGATAAGGATCAAAAGCAACAAAAAGCTGGGAAGACTTTCTATGTTGCTGTGTCCTGTGTAAGTAAAAAGCAAGAGCTCTTTTACAATCTAGGGTATGAAGGTTCCTCTCTGCAGTGGATGCATGAGGAGCTGGAAAAAAGACAGGTAAATATACCTCTTGATTAAGATGAAAAGGTGAGACCACTTTAGGCATAAAGTGGGGATTTGTCCTAAGGACTACCTTATCATGATGGAACCTTGTATAAGGTGGATTAGCCACTAAGGCCTGCAGTTCACTGATGCGGTGAGCAGAAGTGATTGCAATAAGGAAAATAACCTTCCAGGAAAGAAATTTCAAGGAGGTAGTGGCTAAGGGTTCAAAAGGTGGCTTCATAAGCTGACCAAGAACCAAATTTAAGTCCCATGCCACCGGAGGAGGCCGAATGGGAGGTTTAGTTAAGGTTAGGCCTCTCATGAATCTTGCAATAAGAGGATGAGAGGAAACAGGTTGTCCATTGATGGGCTTAAGGGATGCTGCAATAGCACTTAAATGGACCCTTACTGAATTCGTCTTAAGGCCTGCATTAGAAAGATGCAGGAGATATTCTAATAGAGAATTCAGAGGAAGTGCCAGAGGGTCAAGACCCTTTTGAGCACACCAAATGGAAAATCTCTTCCATTTAAAAGCATAGGAACGCCTAGTGGAAGGTTTCCTGGAAGCATGAAGGATATCCTTCACTTGCTGCGAAAGATTGAAGTCTTGAAGGTCTAGGCCTTCAGTAACCAAGCTCGGAGGTGAAGGGACTTGGGGTTTGGATGCCACAAAGTCCCCTCCTCCTGAGACAGAAGGTCTGGAGCAGCTCCCAAGTCCAGGGAGGGGGCTTGGGAGAGATGCAGAAGTAGAGGGTACCACACTTGGCGTGGCTAGCGTGGAGCTATGAGGATCATAGATCCTTGATCCCTCTGAAGTTTGAACAGAGTCTTGGGGATCAAAGGAATGGGTGGAAAGGCATACAGGAAGTCCTGACCCCAATGAAGGAGGAAGGCATCCTTGGCCTGAACTCCCTGACACGGAATTCTGGAACAGAACTGGGGAAGTTTGGCATTCAACGGACTTGCAAATAGGTCTATGTCCGAGGTACCCCATTCCTGAAAGATTCTGAGTACCTGATCCATGTGCAGGGACCATTCGTGTGGAAGCAGAACTCGACTGAGTCTGTCTGCCCAAGAGTTTTGAATTCCTGGGAGGTATACTGCCAGGAGATGGATTTGATGCTCTCTGGCGAAGGCCCATAATCTTAGAGCTTCATTGCAAAGCGACAGAGAGCCAGTTCCTCCTTGCTTGTTTATGTAAAACATGGCTACCTGATTGTCGGTTTGAATGAGGACTGTCTGGTAGCTGAGGAGGGTATGAAAGACTTTGAGAGCTAGGTACACTGCTCGAAGTTCCAAGAGGTTGATATGAAGGGAGGTCTCCTGTGGGGACCAAGTGCCTTGGGTGGATAGGTCCTGAAGATGAGCTCCCCAACCTGTTTGGGAGGCATCTGTTGTGAGGATTGCTTGGGGCAACAAAGGCTGGAAGGGGGACCCCCGCAACAGATTTTGAGTGGATATCCACCATTGGAGAGACCAAAAGAGACGTTTGGAGTTTGCTATTTGGTCTGAGAGAGCTCCTGAAGCTTGAGTCCACTGGGTGGACAAAGTCCATTGAGCTGCTCTCGTGTGTAGACGAGCATAGGGCACCACATGTACTGTGGAAGCCATGTGACCTAGTAGTTGTAGCATCTCCCGGGCAGTTAAGTAGTCCTTTGACTGAACCTGGGAGGCTAACTGCACTAGACGTTGGCAACGAGCCTGGGGAAGATAGGCTCTTGCAGTAGTGGTGTCCAACCAGGCCCCTATGAATTCTAGGGACCGAGTAGGGGTGAGCTGAGACTTTGGGAGGTTTACCACAAGTCCCAGATACTGCAGAATGCACCTGGTGGTGTTCAGGGAAATTTGGGCTTCTGACTGGGATGGAGCTCGGATGAGCCAGTCGTCCAGATATGGGAAGACAAAGATCCCCAGAGTGCGCAGAAATGCAGCAACTATTGCCATGCATTTGGTGAACACTCTTGGAGCAGAGGCCAGACCGAAAGGAAGGACTCTGTATTGGTAATGTTTTCCCTGGAACAGAAAACATAGAAATTTTCTGTGGGATGGATGGATGAGTATATGAGTGTACGCATCCTTGAGATCTAGAGAACAAAGCCAATCCTGACTCTGTAGGTATGGAAGGAGAGTGCCTAAAGAGAGCATCTTGAACTTCTCCTTGTATAGAAATTTGTTCAATTCTCAGAGCCCCTGTTGAAGAAAAGGAACTTCTTCTATGGCCCTCTGGGCCAGAAGGGAGGCTACCTCCTGATCCAGAAGGTCGAGGAGAGATGTGGGAAAATTGAAATGTCTCACCATGGTGTAGGGAGGAAGGTCTGAGAAATGAAGTTTGTAGCCCTCTCTGATGATGGAGAGGGTCCACTGCTCTGATGTGATTTGCTCCCATCTGGGAGCAAAATGAGCTAACCTTCCTGGAATGGTGAGGGGTTCTGGCTGTTGTAGAGCCAGAAAGGTTAAGTTCTCTAGTATCAAGTCAAAAACCCTGAGGGGCTTGGGACTGCTCGGTTGCAGCAGCCCCTGCAGGTTTAGGCCTAGCCTGTTTAGGTTGCTGATGCTTAGTAGCAAAGCGACCTGTAGAAGATTGTTGACCAGAAGTGGAAGGAAATCTGCCCTTTTTGTAAAAAGACTTTTTAAAAGATTTTTTCTTGCCTGGAGTGGAGGTAAACTTAGAAAGTCTATCCAGAGCAGCATTTTCTGCATCCATTTGAGTGGCTTTAATTTGCCACTCTTTGCCAAATAGATTTTCACCTGTAGAGGGCAGATTTCCTAAACCATCTTGAACCCAGGGTTCTAGATCAGAAGCCTGGAGCCAAGCAATTCTACGAGCAGCTATGGCAATGCCTGAGGCTCTGCTGGCACCTTCAAAAGAATCAAAGGCTGCCCTGTTGGAGAACTTTGAAATGTCGTGAGTATGCTTAAGCCAAAGGAGGAACTCATCCCTTTTGTCCTCTGGAATAAAAGGGAGAAAGTTGTGCAGGTTTTCTGCAACCTCCTTCAGAAACATGCCCATATAAAGGCTGTATGAATTGATTCTGGCAATAAGCATGCTAGCTTGGAAGATTTTTCTTCCAAAAGCATCCAAGGTCCTGCATTCTCTTCCTGGAGGGGTAGAAGAGTGTCTTTTGGTACTCTTTATCCTCTTCATAGCTGACTGCACCACAATGGAGTGGTGAGGAAGCTGAGTTTTTTGAAATCCAGGAGGAGGGAGGGACACGGTACAATAGTGTCCAATCTACGAGAATGAGGAGAAAGGGTGAGAGGAGTCTCCCACTAGTCAATTAAATGTTCTTGAAGAATTTCATGAATTGGCAAGGTGACTGCCTCTCTTGGAACCTTAGAGTATCCCAAAATATCTAATTTTTTTGCTCTAGGTTCTTTTTCAGAGGTTATTGAAATAGAGAGTCCTTTAGCTACTTCTACTATGAAGTCTTGAAAGGACAAATCCTCTGGAGGAGACATGCTCCTCTTTGGAGAAGAGGGCTCCTCAGGAAGAGTAAGAGATACTTCAGGAGAGTCATCTGATGAATCGGAATCATCAGAAGACTCGAAGTATCGTCTGTTGGCTTCCAGGGATCGATAAGCGTATCGACCGGTATCCACATTGGGCGTACCCGGAACCGGATCAGTACCGGGAAAAGCCCTGGAACCGGGAACCGGACCCGGTATCCTGGTTGATGTGGATGCCCTGGGTTCCGGTATCGGTTTTGGTACCGGAACCGGAGTCGGTACCGCTTGCTGCGGTACCGTGGGCGTCGCAGCCTTAATAAAAGCCATTATGGCCTGCTGCATGGATTGAACAGTATGATCCATAGACGCCACGACTGCCTGGATGTCGGTACCGGAAGAGTGTGCCGGTACCCCAGAGCAGTCTAACAGGTGATCGGTTGAGGCCATGCCATCGATGTCAACCTGTAACCCCATAGGAAGAGCTTTGGAAGCCGGAGCTTCCCGCCGGGGTTGTTTGGCTGGGGCAGGGTCCTCAGGGTCAAGCCCGGGGGCATCTCGATACTTAGAGGGAGATTTGCCCTTTGAGGACCTGCCGGAAGAATGTTTGGTTACCTGAGATCCATCAGGAGAGGAAGACCTGGATGATGTCGATGCTGGAGTATCTGTGGAAAACAGCATATGAAACTTGGCTGCTCAGTTTTGTAAGCCTCGTTTAGACATCAGAGAGCAGGACTGGCAATCCGGGATGGAGTGGTCAGGCCCCAAACATTTAAGACACCATTCATGGGTGTCAGTAACTGAGATGGTACCGCTACACTTGGTGCATTTTTTAAAACCAGAAGCTGGTTTCTCCATGAGGGAGAATTTTCTTCAGGCCTAACGAGGAAAATACACCAAGTGGGGAAAAAAAGATTTTTTTTTTTTTTAAAGAAAAGTAAGAAAAAAGACCGGCGGTACCGGTCCGGAGTCGGGGAAGGCAGACACGTGACCAAAGAAACAAATTAAAATAAGAACTTCTTCAGCGGTGACAGGAACACGACCTGCTGGCTCCGCGGAAAAAAGAAGAACTGAGGAGAGTTGGTTGGAAAGGCGGGAAGGCAGTGCGCATGCGCTGTGGGATGCCCCAAAAGCTTTCATTCTGGGAAGCTGGGGAGCATTCCCGCGCAGGCTCCGTCGGTACCGACGTACCCATATGTGAGGACTTATTCCTGCTTGTTCCTGGAGATCTCCCTTCTGCAAGGTAGTTCATCAATGGCACAATTTTCCAGCAGGAGAGCTGCATGGAGAGTATGGATACTGTCGCGCCCCCTACTGGCCAGGCGGTAGCCTAGGAGCAGGGGACGTGATCTCTTTCAAATGTCCCTTGTTTAATTACCTAATTTCATGTAGTTGTGTAGTTGGAAATAATTCAGGCTAGAGGCTTCCATAGGCAAACAGGATTATTTATTTTTATATGCTTCAGCCAAATGAACTTTCTTCCTTGTAGTTCAAAAATATCAAAACAAAGTTAGATACTTGCTCCAGTGAAACCCAAAAGAATAAATGCTTCTGAGGTAAGATTTCCAGAATGCAAAACAGTGTTTCTCCACGTGAAAACAGTAATTTCCTTGTGCCAAACAGCTTTCAGCTTGGTTTAAACAAAAGCTTTACAACTTCCAAGCCAAACATTGGCTTCTTTACGGCAAACTGTTTCTTCTTTACATACTCTGCTTTTTCTTAGTTGCTGTATTACAGGCTCTGGCTTCCCTTTCAAACAGTCCTTTTGAAACTCCGTGCCAAGCCTCGGAGGTCAGCAACTCATTTGCATACTTTCCCAGCACTGCACTTCTGCTGGCTAAGCTTCTAGGTTTTTCTATTCTCTAAAAACCCTTACAGCTTTTTAGTTCTGTGCAAAAACTAGAGAGCAATCCATTTCATTATCTGAGCCCAGCTCCTCTGGCAAACACTCGTCCAAGTCCATGCTCTCAATATCAGAGTCAGATTGTAGCTGATTTAACTCTGACTCAGAAGTAGCAGGCTTCAGCTTTTCTAAAACTTTTAACACTTTCCTCAATACAGATTCCTCTCTCTGCTGAGGGATTAGGAAGTTTCCTATTTCTCAATATACTCTGGGAGGATTTCAAGGTGCTCACCTTTCTCTGTAGGACCAGGCTTTCTCCAGACTTTACTGACGAAGGCTCTGTTTCCATCTGCTCTCCTGGAGACACCTCTCTGCCATTTTCATAGCTTTGCTTCTCCCTCTGGTAAACTCTCCCTCTCAATGGGTTCCTCTTGTATTTATTTAACAGGTCTCATGGGTGACTTCTGTACCTCTGGAAGGCGCTGCCTCTCTCACAGTTCCTGCTTTCCTGGCAGCCTCTGTTTCTCTGGCAAACTCTGCCTTTCTCCCAGAAGTCTCTGCAGACGTCCCTGCCGAAGTTCCTGAGCTCCCCGAGCTTCTCAAAGTCTCCGAGCTCCCTGAACTTCCCGAGGTTCTTAAAGTTCCTGAACTCCTCTCTCCTCTTGCTTCCTTAAGCTTAGGTGTCTGCCATGTCCCCCTTGTTCTTGCTTCCTCAAGCTTATATCTGTGATTTTCCCTTCCGTTTCCCAGCTCCAACCCCTCCTGGTCCTCGTGAGCAGGCCTGGTTACCATGGAGCTAGGGCGTGGCTCCCTATCACTAACTTTCTGCAGGGAGTTTTTTTCTAAAGCTGGAGTTTTAACCCCTAAACTCCTGGAACTGATTCTTTTCTCAGAGGAAAAAAACCTGGTTTTTCCCTCTTTGTTTCTGCTCCCCTCCAGCTTCGCCACCACAATACCCAGCATGGCTCCTTCTCTAGGAAAGGAACCTGCACCACAGAACCCCAGCAAACACAAAGCACAGTTACTTACCTGTAACAGGTGATCTCTGGGAACAGCGGGAATAAGTCTTCACATATGGGTACGTTGGTAACGACGGAGCCTGCGCGGGAACACTCCCCAGCGTCAAGAAAGCTTTTGGGAGCATCCCACACGCATGCGCGCTGCCTTCCCGCCCATTTACTTCCCTCTCATCAGTTGGGTTTGTAGCTGAGACCGAAGGAGGGAAGTAGACAAATTAGAGAGAAAGAGAGAGAGAGAGAGAGTAACTCCTAGGGGAGGTGGGTGGGTTGTGAAGACTTATTCCTGCTGTTCCCAGAGATCACCTGTTACAGGTAAGTAACTGTGCTATCTCCAGGAACAAGCAGGAATGAGTCTTCACATATGGGGACTCCCAAGCTAAGATGCCTGGAGGAGGCCCCAGCATGTTGCAATGTAAGATGGACCATGATTATCTCTCAAACCTCAGGCATCCAAGGGATGGAGGGTAGGAGTTGAACTAGAAAAGAAAAAAAAGAGATGCTGTGGGACAGCTTGAGTAAACAAGGTAGCCAGAGGGGAGACCTTGTGTAAATCAGAAATATTAGAAAAAATATTGGGTACCAATTTTCTAATGTGGATCTCACTCAAAAATATTGCAAAAATACTTGAGGGTAATATGGGTCTGTGGTTGAGAGCCAGTACATTGTCCTCAAAGAAATTCCCTCAATGTGAAGTAGAGGGAAAAAAATAAATTTTGCAATACAGGAAGAGATGAGAAGCCTTCATGGCCAGAACTAACCCCAGAAGAAAGTACTGGGGGAGTTCGATGAGGTTGGACTTTGGAGAAATAGCTAAAGCTGCTGTAAAGTCCAAGAAAAAATTGAACTTCTTGTCCTTGGAGCAGAATAAGGTCCTAGGAAAGAGTGGAGATACTCTGACTTGTTTGGAGGAAAAAGGTAGAAATACCCTTTGCAGAAAAAAGGGGATAGGACCCTAAGACCCCCTTTATTCCAAAAAAAGACAAAGACATTTGTACTAGGCGTTGAGCCTCCAATTTCTTGAAGATCAGTAAAGTCTTTCATAAGTGATGTCACTTATGATGATGACCTTACATGTAGAGCTTCAGATGTGATGTAACCTAAAAGGTAATAGAAGGTATTTCCTCATTTACCATAGAAATTGGTTGTCCATTGAGTGTTATGGTATCCTGGGGCAGCATTAATATGGACAGTAAACCAATCTTTGTTGTATAGAGATTGACCCAATAACAAGAAGGATTAAGACCTACTTGAGAATATTGATGGAGAATCTCTGTTAGGTTAAATATGGAAGAACTAATAGAGAAAGTTTCGTGGAAACTGGTATTATGTTCTTCGGTTACAGGGATAGGACTAGACTTCTTGAAAAGAACATAAGATATGCCATACTGGGTCAGACCAAGGTCCATCAAGCCCAGTATCCTGTTTCCAACAGTGGCCAATCTAGGTCATACGTACCTAGCAATTTCCCCAAAAGACACAGGTTCCGCAATGCTTGTACTGGGTCAAGCATTGATATCCTGGGTCCCTTCTTAATAATGGTTTATGGACCTTTCCTCCAGGAACTTGTCCAAACCTTTTTTAAACCCAGCTACACTAACAGCCTTTACTACATTCTCCGGTAACAAATTCCAGAGTTTGATTACACGTTGAGTGAAAAAATATTTTCTTTTATTAGTCTTAAATAGTTTACCCTGTAGCTTCATTGCATGTCCC
The DNA here is from genome assembly GCA_033557465.1 of Ichthyophis bannanicus. Classification (NCBI taxonomy): domain Eukaryota; kingdom Metazoa; phylum Chordata; class Amphibia; order Gymnophiona; family Ichthyophiidae; genus Ichthyophis; species Ichthyophis bannanicus. The sequence continues at coordinate 1,113,156,930 of CM066033.1, read as the reverse complement.
CTAGTCTTTCTATATTCTGATAACGTAAACAATCGATCTACGTTTACCTGTTCCACTCCGTTCATTAATTTATAGACTTCTATCATATCTCCCCTCAGCCGTCTCTTTTCCAGGTTAAAGAGCCCTAACATTTTTAGCCTTTCTTCATAGGAGTATCCTTCCATCCCCTTTACCATTTTGGTGGCTCTTCTCTGAACCTTTTCTAATAACGCTATATCCTTTTTAAGATAAGGCGACCAGAATTGCACACAATATTCAAGGTGCAGTCTCACCATGGAACGATATAAAGGCATTATAATATATTTTGTTTTATTTTCCATTCCTTTCCTTATGATACCTAGCATTCTATTTGCTCTCTTGGCCGCCGCTGCACACTGGGCCGAGGGTTTTAACATGGTATCCACAATGATGCCTAAATCTTTTTCCTGGGTGGTGGTTCCTAATGTGGAACCTTGCATTGTGTAACCATAGTTTGGGTTGTTCTTCCCTAGGTGCATAACCTTGCACTTGTCCACATTAAATGTCATCTGCCATTTTGATGCCCAGTCTTCCAATTTATCAAGATCCTCTTGCAGTTTTCCACAATCCTCTTGGGTTTTAACAACTTTAAATAGTTTTGTGTCATCTGCAAATCTGATAACCTCACTCGTTATTCCACTTTCCAGGTTATTTATGAATATGTCAAAAAGCAGTGGACCCAGCACAGATCCCTGGGGTACATCACTATTCACCTTTCTCCATTGGGAAAATTAGCCATTTAGCCCAACCCTCTGCTTTCTATCTTTTAACCAGTTCTTGATCCACAGTAGTACACTGCCTCCTATCCCATGACTCTTTAGTTTTGCCAAAAGTCTCTGGTGAGGGACCTTGAAAAAAGGCTTTCTGAAAGTCCAGATACACTATATCAACCGATCTAGCCCCTGAATAATCAGGTCTCGAGACGTATGTGAATAAGTGCAGAGGAGATCCTTAGTCTTAAGACAGCAAATCTGGATCCTTCTATAACTTCAAATAGTAGCTGGAGAAAAAGACGCAATATAAGGGGATACCATGTTTGCCTCTCTACGAGGGCAATATGAGTATCATGCTTCTTTGTTCATTATAAGCTACCATGAAGTATAGGAATTAGAAGGAAAGTAGTGAATAAGGACCAACTGCAGTGAAAAAAATGCATCCCTGTTGTGGAAATTCCAGCGAGATGTGGAACGAACCAGGGAATTGTGTAATTTTCTACGCTTTCACGTGGTCTAAACCCTGATTACTTTTTCTTAAAAGGAAATTTTAAGGAATATGGTAAGAGTAGGAAAAAACCAGTCATGTAGGAGCATGACTGGCAGAGTCTACCAGCTGAAGCCCTTATTAACCATCTGGAAGCTACCTACTAGGAGTAGCTCTGAAGCTCTCTGGCAAAGGCCCACAGTTGCAGAGCTTTGTTGTATAATTGCAGAGAGCATGTTGTAGGTTGCTTAGATCTGGCTGTTGAATTGCCAGTGTGCAAACTAATCTATTCTGTTGGAGCCAAAGAGAATTGAAGATGGCTAAGAAAAGTAGACAGGCCTGATGCCTGCAACAATAAATAGTCCAAAAAGGTTCTGGACCTCTTTTTGGAATTATCTGTTATTAAGGCAGCGTAAAAAGTTAGGTCCTATAGACAGACATAATTTAGAGTAGTGATACCCAATTTCTGTCCGAAAAGCTGCCTTAAAAAAAAATCTGAGAAGGTTAGCTCAAAGATACACAGAGAAGAAGATGAACCGCAAAGGGGAAGAAAAGACTCTGTATGGAAACTACTTACTGGAGTAGGTATTGAAGAAAATCCTATGGCTTAGAGAATAAGCCCTCCAGTTGATTAGTAGTACTCTTAGAGACTGAATGTCTGGGTTAAGAGGGATAGAAAGTAATACAGAGTTGAGAAGACTTACAATTAGGTAAGTGTTTGAAGAGATAGGATCCCCTTGCAGTTAAAAGTATGAGATATCCTCGTACAGGAAACTGTCAAGGTGAAGGATATAGGTCACCTTGTTGTTAGTTGTTAGTGCTCCTTTTGTTTTAAAAAGGAGAAACCTGTTATCTCTGGGGTATGATAGTCCTTAAAACTCTTAGAGCTAAAAGGATAGATTTCTCTTGTAGCAAGAGATTCATATCCAGAGTCAAGGACTGAGTCAATGTATGATGATATCTCAGCATGGATGAGATGAATTTTAGATGCTTCTGCTGAAAAGAAGTATGCTCAAAAGTTCTAAACCTGACACAGAAAAGTGAATAAAACATCAGAAACCCTGCGACTGCTGGGTTTGCTGAGCCTGTTGAGGTTTTGATTTCCTTAGCCAGGTGTGATGTTGCCCATCTTTGGAAACATCTGCATAATGGGTAGAAGATGGATAAAACCTTTTTCCCCTAGGGGATAAAGCTTTTTAGGAGATTTTTTATTAGCTGGGATAGAGGAAAGTTTTGACAATCCTCTGAAAGTAATATCATCAGTGTTTAACTGATTAGCTTGAAATAAAGCATCCTTGTTAAAGAGATTTCACCAGTACAAGGAGTATTCCCCAGCTTTTCTTGTACCCATCTGTCCAAGTCTGAAGCTTGGAGCCAGGCCATGCGTCGTGCTCCTATGGCTATAGCAGAGGTTCTGCTAATAGACTCAAAACAGTCCAGGGAAGCACGATTAAGGAACCTAGAGATATTTTGAGCACGATTGACTAGTAAGAAATAGTCTCTTTTATGCTCTTGAAAAGAAGGGTTCAAAAGCTTTAAGCTCTTTGTAACCTCTTCAAGAGATAATCCCATATAGAAAATATATGACATAATTCTTGCTGAAAGCATGGATGCCTGGAAGCATCGACGCCCAAAGGCATCTAAAGTTCTAGACTCACAACCTGGCAGATAAGAAGAGTGCTTTTTTGCACTCTTAATACGCCTCATTGCTGATTCTACAACAACAGAATGATGAGGAAGTTGAGTCTTTTGAAAACCTGGAGAAGGTGGCACCTTGTAAATGGAGTCAAGTGTCTTAGAATGTGGCGATACCGTTAAAGGAGTTTCCCAAATTCTTAAAAGGAGATCTTGTAAGATCTGATGCAAAGGAAGTATGATGATCTCCTTTGGAATACAGGGGGATTGCAGGGTCTCTGAATCCCCTGGCAAGGACTCTTTACCAGATATAGAAATGGGAAGTAACTTTGCCATATCAAGCAAAAAAGCTTGAAAAAAAATCTCCCCTGAGGAGGATCCTCTAAAATGAGGGGTAAAGGCTAGATTTGTGGAAAAATCAGCCTTGGTACCGATGGATTCATTGCAGTCATCGGGATCGGAAGATTTGAAAGGATGAAGCATCGGATTTTCTTTAAAGCGATGTCTTTGATACCCGAAGTCGATACTGAGACGAGTCGGTACCGAATCCTCCATGCTAGAGATGGATTCCAGGCTCGGCATCGAAGGAAGTGAGTCTGTCGAAGCAAGCATGGACGGTACCGACACCAATGTCGATACCGGTACCGAAGCCGATACCGATACTGGAGGAACGGTCTGCAGCAAGTCCAGCGGTTCCGAGGTAACCGAGAGCGCTAGACTACGTTCATCGGTGAGGAGTATTTCATCCATCACCATAGCCGATGCCGGGGTGTCTGTACTGCCCGAAGCGGCCACAACCACCGAGCATGGCCAAGGTATATTCTCCGAGGTAGGAACCCCGGGAACAACCTGAAACCCCGTTAATGCTTTGGAGCCCAAAGACTCCTGCCGGGGCTTTATTGCCAAGATGTCCTCGAGGGCAAGGCCGGAGCCATCTCGATACTGGAAAGGAGATCTACCACTCGAGGACTGGCTAGTCTTTACAGACTTTTGTTTGGTTACCTGATCCTGTGGAGATATTCTAGCTGGTGACATCGAGAGCGATGTGAACCGGGTATCGAGTTGTGCTCAATTCTGAAGATTTCTTCTGTTTGAGGTCCAGCAGGAAAGACACTCCAGTGAGCAGTAGTCAGGACCCAAACATTTAAGACACCATATATGGGTGTCTGAAAAAATATTTGTACCGCCACACTTAGAACATTTTTTAAGGATAGTGGCTGGCTTTTCCATAACGGAAAAATAGGGGCCCAGTGGCCTAGCAAAGCATCAGACACTAAAAGGGAAAAATTTCTGAAGAAAGAAGAAATTCTTTAGAAAAAAGAAAGAAAAGCACCGGCGGTACCGGTGGCGTCGGGGGAAGGCAGACGCGACCACAAAAAACTAACAATAAAAAGAACAATTTTCTGCGGTGACAGGAATACGTCCTGCCGGCTCCACGGAAAACTGATGAGAGGGAAGTAAATGGGCGGGAAGGCAGCGCGTGGGATGCTCCCAAAAGCTTTCTTTCCTGGACGCTGGGGAGCGTTCCCGCGCAGGCTCCGTCGGTACCGACGTACCCATATGTGAAGACTCATTCCTGCTTGTTCCTGGAGATTTGTGGTGACAGTGATAATAGGCCCTTCAAGATGCTTGCTTGCTCTCATTCTACTTTGCCCCAAAACTGAGAGGCTACAGGGCAGAACCACAGCATGTGTGTATAGGAACACTAACGCACATCAAAAGGCACTGGGGTTAAATTTAAGAAAATATGCTGGTCTCCAGCACAGACCATTTAACAACTTAAACATCTCAACATATGCACAGCAAATGAATACTGTGGGCACCTGTTTCCAGATCTCCTTTCAACCAGCAGTACCCAAAACTCAATGGCAAATCTTCATTCCACTTAAAAATCAGTCAGTCAGTCATTCTCATTGTCTAACAGGACCATATAATATCCTTGCAACTTACTAAAGTGTAACTTCCTATCACAAAATAATTCTTCTAACTTCATGAGATTCCGAAAGGGGTCTCCATCTCTCCCTTCTCATGTGTTGTTAAGTGCCGTCGAGTCGGAGTTGACTCATGACGACCCTCTGGATAGCTATCCTAAATTGTATTCGGTCTTCAGTCAGGCGGCTCATTGTTGATAGACTGGTACCCGTAGCTGCTGTTACTGTATCGATCCATCTCATTGCTGGACTTCCTCTTTTGCGTTGACCTTCTATCTTGCCAAGCATGGTGCTTTCTCATGTAACACCTCCCAAAGATACAGTTAACTGCTCAAGTTGTGCCTGGGAATAGCAAATTCTTCCACAAGGTACCCAAACGACCTGATCTTCCTATCCTCCACTAGCAAATCAAGCCTTTTGATTTTGAGTCAAGGCTTGAACATGAAAGGATAACACAGAAATTTCTGCAGCAGAATTAAAGATCTTAGGGGAGGATATTCAAAGGAATTAACGGGGTTAAATCCTCTATCCGGGATATTCAGCAACACTAACATGGTTAGTGCCGCTGAAATATACTTGGGTGCCACAATCGTATGCCCTGATGCTAAATGGAAAGCATCGAGATGTTCCAGGGGCAGCATCTGGCCATAACCGTGCAATGGCTCAATATCACCACTGCCTGGTTATGGCAAAGCAGCAAAAGTAAGGCACCGCAAAGGCTGGCCTTACTTTTGCTGTGGAAGCGAACTGGGCAACGACTGAATATTGCTGCTACCTGCTTAGCTTTCTGCCAATCCGGGCAATCCAGATATTCAATGCTGGGGCTGAATATGGCCCCAGCATTGAAAATCCTGGTTTAAAGATCAGAAGCAACAGCTAGGTACCACCGCTGATGGCATTCCATGCAGCGTTTAGCAGGAATGTATGTCTGGCTTGTATGTTGCAGCAAAAACACATGTACAATCTTGCTGAACACAAGGAGAGACAATGGGGTGAGAAAGTGATGCAAAAAAATCATTTATTAACTACCCGAACACGGCCATGTTTCAGGAACGCCTTCGTCAGGGGGTTACCTCAAAGAGAACACAAACAATGAAACATTAAAAATAAGAACAATGAATATTGTGCAAATGTGCAAAAAGACAATAAATAATCAAAATTGTAAACAATATAAATACCATGAATTAAAACCATATAAAAGAAATAAAACGCAATGAGTGTGTGAAAAGGGCTAATAAAAGGGCATAGATAAAGTAGATACAAAGTTAAAAAGGAACCAGGTCAATATTAGAGAACAATAAATTAATAATTAAATAAAAATAAAAATGTATATGAATAAGCCAGGCGACAACAATACCACATAAAAAATCCATATGAACATGTATAACCGGTGAAGAGGGGGGGAGAGAGAAACTTCATTAGACAAGAGAACCACCTATTTAATATAAAATTGTGGATGCGCTACATTGATGATATTTTCATGATATGGGATGGTGGGTTGGAGATGTTGCAGGATTTTCATCAATGGTTAAAATAATCTCAATCTTAATTTGCAATTTGAGATGGTTTTAATGATTTTTATTCATGGTATTAATTATATTGTTTACAATTTTTATTATTTATTGTCTTTTTGCACATTTGCACAATATTCATTGTTCTTATTTTTAATGTTTCATTGTGTTCTCTTTGAGGTAACTCCCTAACGAAGGTGTTGCCGAAACACGTTGCCCCGTTGTACTGGCTTGGTCTTTCGTCTGGTTTGGATGTACATCCCCCACCAAAAGCTTGAGCCCGATTTCCAGCCCAAAGCTCCCCACACATACAGAGGAGATGTGTGGGGAGCTCTGGATGGGAATGGGCAGGGGAAGGCCAGAGGAAGAGTGTGGGCAGGGTGGAGGCGGGACCCTGACCCTGGACGTACAGGGCCAATTCTGGAAACGACCCTGTACATCCAAGAAGGCAGCGATGGCCAGGTAACTTATTCTACCTCAGAGGTGGAATAAGTCACCCCATACTTGCAGAGTGGCACCTGCGGACACCCCTGGAGAAGTGAGGGTCACCAGGAAGTTCCCCACCATCCAATCCTGGCCTTGACAGGCCCATCCGGAGGTCGGGCAGCAGGGAACAGAACATTTTGGGCTGTCCGGGGCAGTGGAGCTCCTGTATGGTGTTCCAGTGTCATGGCAACGGGACACCACGGCACCGGGCTCCATGCAGGAGTATTGTGTGGGTTAGATGGGGAGGGAGCAGTGCGCATGCAGCGGGGCAAAATCGGGGCATAGCCTGCCCCTCCAGGCCCTCTGCACCCGATTCTGATCCAGCGGGAACGCTCCCACAGGTGCAGAATTCGGATGCAGATCCGGCCTGTCCAGATTTTGGACATCCGGACAGGCCCCAATCAGAATGGGGCCCTTAGTGTCTAATCCTACAGAGACTGCCCAAAAGGAGTCGACTACAGTGGTTTTGCAGGAAGAAGACCCAACAAAGATGGAACAAACAAAGGGAGTCCCATATGTTTCATGGGAGGGGTAGGGAAGGAAAGGGGAGATGTAGGACTACGGTAGGGGGTGACCTTCATACATCCCTGGAGGGGAACACACAGCTAAGGTTTTGCCTGTAATGTCAGTTAACCTTAGGCTTGCCCTGAGGCTACTCCAGTCAATAAGGTCAAATTCTCCTAATTAGACCTTAATTTCTTCTCACACCCCCTATTCCAGATATTCTCTCATGCCTTCAAACACCTATCCAACTAAACAGTGACAATTCCCATCTCATTCTTCTGAGCTCTGCAACCCAGTCAACATAGACACCAATGCATATCATTGTTTTTCATGATCTTCCTCACCTGATTTAGACCTTAGATTACATCTTTATCATCACAATGCTAGCATGGCGGAGGCCACCAACAATGACATTCAGCTGAATCACCCTTACATTTGCTTTCCTTAGACAAGCAGTAATTAGACAATAGAAGAAACAAAAATCCACCTTTTCAAATTACAGCATCAAGTACAGTTCTAAACTTACCATAACGGGAAACTATTACCATCAGTTCTTTTCAGCACATTACCACGAAGCTGTTCGTATGTAAGCATCCGCACTCCAGAATACACTGAAATAGATAAAGAGAATTTGTCTTTTATGCAGTCTGTGACTGGCTGATTATCTATCATCTCTGCAATATTTTTCTTCTCCAAATGAGAGACTGTTCTGGACCATTGTCAGGCAGAAAATCACAGGACAGAACTGAAAGAAGGTCTAGGTAAAGAGAAGTGCCTAAATTAAAGGCACAACCTAGTTTCCATTTAATGAAACTTCTGTTAGAAGACTATATTTTTCGAAGTCTAATCATATTTTATTCAACAAAACTAGCTATTATTAAAACTGCCCTAAAATTAAAATATATATTTCTATTATTGTTAACAAAGCAATCCACCACATGATACTGCAGTGAAAGGGAAGCGCTGTTGGTAATTTTCTTAAAAAAAAAAAAAATGGTTTAAGGCCAGAGATGGCCTCCACTTTCTACACCAGCTGCAATGGTGAGAAAAAGGCAAGTTCAAACAGGTGAAGAAAGCATGCAGATCATAACCCAAGGAATTCTTTCCAACTTGTCTGCACGTATGTGTAAGTGTGCGTGTCTGTATGCGTCTCGATATGGGTGCATGTGGGCGGGCAAGTCTGTGTGTGTTATGGCCACCATCCACTCCTCAAGTATCGTGGCTGTTTTAAATTATAGTTTACAGGCTACTAGTAACAGATTAGTAAAAGGTAGTTACTCACCTATCGCAGGTGTTCTCTATAGAGAGCAGGAATAAGTCCTCACATATGGGTGACATCACCAACACAGCCCACTGCAAAAACGCCCTCCAGCTTTTATTGGAAGCTTCTGGGAGGCTCAACCGTGCCTGCATACCTGTCTTCCTGCCTGCCACCGCAACATCTTCTCCAGTATAATAAAGCTGTAGCAGAAACAACTCCTCGGGGAGGTGGGTGTGTTATGAGGACTTATTCCTGCTGTCCACAGAGAACACCTGCTATAGGTGAGAAACGATCTTTTCTCCATGGACAAGTAGGAATGAAGTTCTCATGTATGGGACTCCCAAGCTACAGGCTACAGAAAACAGGACGCTGAGAAGCCCAACAGGGGCAAAGTGAACAAAAAACTGAAGAATCAACTATGTACAGCATTGCTTGTCCCTAAAGGGGAACTCATCTGATTCAGCTCCTTCAACAAGGTCCAAAAGAGAGCACAAACACCCGCAAGGAGGTAGAAAGGAATACAAAGAGCAGCTTTATTGTAGAGAACACACCAACACATTTCGATTGATGCATTCTTCAGGGATACAAGCCTCAAATACAAATATAAAACACAAATAAAATAAATATTTATTGATTTTTAATTTAAAAATATTTGTATACCACCTTATCCTACAATCAAAGTGGTCACATCACAATTGGAGGGTTACATTTAACATAGGGGAACTTAACATCTAGACAGTACAATTGGAGGGTTACATTTATCATATGGGTAACATTTAGACAGTACGAGGTAATTAACAACGTTATATTATGTTTGTTTGGGGTGAGTGCTTGGGGTGAGTGGGTATTGAGTTGGTGTTATGTCATTACCTTGTATGCCTATTTGGGATGAGTATCGAATTATCGGTAGTAGATGCATTACCGTTTGGGTGGGGACTGTTTTCTGTCTGCTGATAAGTTTCAATAAAGAGATAGGTTTTGAGGTCCTTTCGAAAGTCTATTAGGTCATTTAATGCTCTCAGGCTTGTTGGGAGGGAGTTCCAGATTGTGGGCGCTAGTAAGGAGGGAGCTCTTTTTGAAGTTGTTTGTTTAGTCTTGTGGAATCCTGCAGGTATGCCGATCATGTTGTCTTTATTGGTTCTTCTTGGTCTGTTGCAGGTATCCTTCGTTATGATATATTGGAGTGCCTCTGCTGAGAGCTGGTGGATGATTTTAAATATGATTAGGATTATTTTGAATTTTGCTCTGGCCATCATGGGTAGCCAGTGCAGTTGCTGTAAGACTGGGGTGATGTGTTCAGATCTTGGAGTGTCTATAATGATGCGTGCTGCAGTGTTTTGCACCATTTGGAGTGGGTGGAGGGTTTGTTGAGGGAGGCCTTGATATAACGAGTTTCCGTAGTCAAGCAGAGGTGTAATGAGTGCTTGGCATACTGTGCGGAAGTGATCCTGGCGGAGTAATGGCTTAAGTTTTCTGATGATCTTTAAGCATTGATGGGCCTTGTTTGCGGTTTTTGTGATGTGGGATTTCAGGTTTAGTGCTCTGTCCATTGTGATGCCCAGATATTTAACCTCATCTTTAACTGCTATAAGCTTATCTAAAATGCTGATGGTTTGTGGTGGAGTGAAGGTAGTGTTCCTGGTGACAAACATTGCCTCAGTTTTATCGTAGTTGACCGTCATATTATTGGCTGCGAACCAGGTGTTCATATCTTCAAGGCATCTGGTTATAGTTGTGATGTTGAGTGCTAGTAGGTTGACTGGGGCATACACCATGATGTCGTCAGGGTAAATGTGATATTGGAGCTTGTGACTTTTGATGTTACATATGGGCTGGATGTAAATATTAAAGCGCATTGATGATAGGGCTGAGCCTTGTGGTATTCCCTGTGTGACGGGGAAATGTGATTTCTTTTGTGCGCATTTGACTTGTTGCGTTCTATTTTCCAAGTGTGAAGTAAACCATTTTAGAGTGTTTTTGCATAATCCTATTTGATGCAGGCGTTGCAGTAGTCTGGCATGTGACACAGTGTCGAAGGCTGCTGAGATGTTCATGAATACAGGCAGGAATCCATTCTTTATGTTGTACATGCCTTTTAAGAGATTGTCAAAGAGGGAGGTAAGTAGTGTTTCAACTCCGTGTTGGGGTTTAAAACCTTGCTGATGGATGTCCAGTGGGGCACTGATGTCAATATGGTCTTGTAGTTGGCGTTGTACTGTTTTTTCAATGATTTTTGCAAGGAAAGGTAGACTGGAGATAGGACGGTATGATTTTGGTTCAGAGAGGCTGAGGTTGTTGCCTTTAAGTATCGGTCTTATCATGGCGTGCTTGAGAGCTTTCGGCATGTATCCTTGTTGGAGTGAATATTTGACGATTTTGTGAATGTGATGGGAGAGCTGGGTTTTAGTGGCTTTGATCCAAGCTACTGGGCCTGGGTCTGATGGTGAAGTTGTTGTGTTGAGGCCACTCATTATGTCTTCAATTTGGTGTTTTGATGGTATGCTGAAGCCTTCCCAGGTTTGATGCTCCTCTATCGTTTCATGGTCATCTGTTTGCGGTGCGATGGAGCATGTCAGGGTGTTGTTTTTCGATTTTATGTAGTCTGCATATTCCTGTGGGTTAAGATGGTGGGTATCATGCTGCGTAGTGTTCTTAGTTAGTATATGGACAATTCTAAATAGTTCTCTTGGTTTGTTGATAGATTTCATGATTAGGTTGGTATGATGTTGCTGTTTACGTTCATTTATTAGATTGCTGTATTGCATTTGCTTGTCTGTATTGAATTAGGGAGTCATGTGACTTGTTTCTCCTCCATTTTCTCTCCAGTTTTTGGAGGGTGTGTTTTGTGTCTCTAATATCACTTGAGTACCAGGGGGCATTGGGTCTCCTGTGTGTTTGTGCTTCTGTGCTGATGCTGCATTTGGGATATTATGGAGTTCCACTTCTCAATGCCTAGGTCAAGGGTTTCATAATCTTGCTGAAGTTGTGGTTTGATTTCGTCTATGAATGCTTCTTTTTTGAAGGCTCTAAATCTCCTGGTTATGGTCTCATTTTCCAAGTGTAGGATGAGGTCATTTAGGGTCAATGTGAATTCAATTAGATGGTGATCTGACCAAGGAACCGGTGTAATTGTTGGTGTTGTGGTCTTGCCAAGCTTCACCAAGTGCTTTGGGATAAAAACCATATCCGGAGTGTACCCTGTTGGTGTGTTGAGGTGTTGATAGCTTGGTAGTATTTTAGTAATTCCATGGCTTTTAGAAATGATGCAGCTTCCTTGGTGGATGTGGAGTTTAGGTTGTAGTCTCCTAGTGCAATGAGGGGTTTGTGTTTTTTGCTGTGTGCACATATTGCTTCAAGTACCATAGAGAGATATTCCGTTGTGGTTCCAGGGGGTCTGTATGTGAGGGAGATGCTAAGGTGTTTATTGGCTATGATGATTGTGTTGGATTCTATCGTGTTTGCGGTAGAGATTCTTTTGAATCTGTATTCTTTTCTGGTCAGTATTGGCCCTCCTCCTCCTCTTTTGGGTCCTGATGCAATTAAATGCTGTGTAACCTTCTGGGATGATTTGATTTAATATTACCTGGTCAGAGTCATCTACCCAGATTTCTGTGATAAATATTATATCTAGTCTTTTGTCATGTATGAGGTCGAGGATAGTATTTGGTTTGTTCCTGATTGATCTGGCGTTTAGTAGGGCACATTTAATGTTAGTTGTTGTGATTGGGTTAGTGTGTACTCTATTTGTGAGGTGGGTATGTGTAGTACGTGTGGTATTATGTGGTTTGTGGACTGAAGGCTTAGAATTTTGGTGTTCTTTAGAGAGGGGTGCATTTGGTATCCATTCAGGTTGGGTGGTATGTAGGTGTAACAAGGGGATTTGTTCGTTTGGTCCTATGCCCTGTGTGTATGGTACAAAATTGTGTAGGAGTGTAAGGTATGCAATGAGGTAGTGGTGAGTGGATTGCATTTTATTCTTTACTGACCTGGGATTGACTTGAGTTGTATCCCAGTGGTGGTAGGTGTTTGATCCTTCTCTTGTGGTTCTATACTTGCCTGTTCTTTTGGTATGATTTCTCTCCTCTTCTTACTTAGTTCTACTCTAGTAATGGAGTCTATAATGTATGTAGTTTGTTATTTCGCAGCCCCAGAGAAGCAAACAAGGCGTAAGCTAGTAATGGGGTAATTTGCTATGTGGTTTATTTTTTCCTAAAGCAATGAGGTTAGTGGTGAGGTAGCAATGCACTAGTAGTGGGAACTACAGGCTATGCAGCATATATTATCTACATAATGTTAACTAGCACATTTTGTTTACAGTGCATGCCAGCTTTTACATTCAATGAGGGTAGCAAACAGACAGTGAGGTAGTAAGTGAATCTATTTGATATACAGCATTTGTAATGTTATGCAATGCTTTGCAAACAAATCAGCACATGTACTTGCAAGCAATGAGGTAGTAAAAGAGTTAGCAGTTTATTCTTTGTATTTTGTTTTACTTAGCGTGATGTGTTTCGGTATTCTTTTGCGCCGCAGGGGATAGTTCTCGGACTGCGCCTAAGGACCACGCCAAAGGGCGCGCCCGATGGTGCTCGCTCTTTAAAGATGCTGGCGGGACGCTTTCTGCTGCTTCCGCTCCACCCCGATCGTTTGGGGGAGCTGGAGGGAGGTGCCGGGTGGTGCTCCTCTGCGCCCAATGGCGCTCGCTCTTTAAAGATGCTGGCGGGAAGCTTTCTGCTGCTTCCGCTCCAAAATGAACAAACAAAAAACATAGAAATTAAAATATATATAAAAGTACATAAACAAACCATAAAACATTCTAAAATAAGTAAGACTGATGGAGTAAAAACAATGTCTATTTCCTGAATCTAAGGAGAGAACAATCTTAGAACGTCAATAAGCAATACATGTACTGTACATTCCTCTTTAACCTGTCTAAGCACTTTGACCCCCTTCTTTTAGCAAAAAATACTTTAGTTTTAAATAGGCTATGGGGTATGTTTACTAATTGGCGGTAGCGGCTTCCGTGCGATATGGGGCCGCGGCTCTGATATCGCACAGAAGCCGCTACCGCCAATTGGTAAACATACCCCTATATTTCTGCCTCACACTTTCTATCTTCGATTGACGTCCAAAGTGAATATGGTCTGTTTAAAAGGCACATTTTCCTATTATTAATTTTCTAGTCACTGCAGTTTTATGATGTACCTTTAATTTTCAGTTTTGAGTTCTATTATGGCTGCTTTCCTTTTGTTTTCCATTGTCACTTTTACTAGTTTTCCTTTACTTAATCTCACTGTCACTTTACATTACAGGACTGCTAGACACGGTATAGCAACAGTTTAAACAAGCTAGTGTGGGCAGTGGCATGAGTGAGTTTTTCCCTATGTGCATACAGATTATCCCTCCTCCTCATCCCCCCACTTTCCACTGTTTAGGGTATAACATGATTCACACATGCAGTGCTTATTTACGTTCTAAGATTGTTCTCTCCTTGAATTCAGGAAATAGACATTGTTTTTGCTCCATCAGCATTATTTTTTTTTTAGAACGTTTTATGGTTTATCTATGCACTTTTATATATATTTCAGTTTTTGTGTGTTTTGTTTATTTATTATTGTTCATTTTTTTATATATTTATTGATTTTTAGTGTTTTGGTGTATTTGAGGCTTGTACCCTCTGAAGAAGGCGTCAGCTGAAACGCGTTGGGGTGTTCTCTACAATACTGCTCTGACACACTGTAGAAGGGTGGTATATCACGTTTTTAAATAAACCATAAACCATGATAAAGCTGCTTGAACCCACTACTGTTGGTGTATCTGTTCTTTGTATGATGGAGAAGCTGAAACACAGTTTTATTCATTAGCATTCATGCTCTTTTTTTTTGGTAGCTTAGATGGACAGTATGGCCTTGGGGGGATGGAGTTGGATTCTAATCCCCAAACAGATGCCAGAGTACAGATTGGCTGAAGTTATCATATCAGGAACCTCTATCCAGACTGTAGTAAGATGTGAATGTGTAGACAGAAGGCCATGTTTCAGCCCTGCAGATCTCTTCCATGAAGACCGAGTGTAAGTTGGCTACTGACACAGCCATGGCTCTGTCGTTATGAGCTGTGACATGACCATCAAGGTTCAGGCCAACTTAGGCATAAGTGAAAGAGATACAGTCTGTCAGCCAAATTGAAAAAGTGTGTTTGGAAACGGCAGCCCCTAGCTTGTTGGGGTCAAAAGAAACAAACAGCTGGATGAACATTCAGTGGACCTCGTCCACTTAAGTAGAAAGCCAAGGCTCCCTTGCAGTCCAGTATGTGCAGCACCACTTCCCCTCTATAGGCGTGAGGCCTCAGAAAGAAAGTCAGCAGAACGACTGATTAAGATGGAAAACCAATACCACTTTGGGAGGAATAGAGGATGAGTGCACAGGACCACTCTATTATAATGGAATCTGGTATACGGTGGTAGAGCCACTAGAGCTTGGAGCTCACTTACCCAGCATGTTAACATAACTGCCACCAGATACAAGACGCTCCAGGTTAAGAACGTCAAAGGGCAAGACTTGAGCAGCTCAAAGGGAGTTAACATGAGCTGTGCTAGGACCACATTGAGATACCAAAGCCACCATCGCAGGCTTGAAGGGAGGTTTCAAGAGGAGGAAGCCTCACAAGAAGTAAACCACTAAAGGCTGAGTCGATATGGACTTTCCCTCCAAACCGCGATAGTAGGCCCCAATCATGCTGAGGTGGACCTTGGCAAAGTTGGACTTGAAACCAGACTTTGAGGGGTGTAGGAGGTACTCAAGAAATCTGTCAACAAAACAATTAAAGGGATTCAGCAAATGTGCTGCACACTAGGAAGCAAATCTCTTCCATTCAAAAGCATAAGACCTTCTCATCGAGGCCATCCTAGAGGCCAACAGAACATCTGTTACTCTGTCAGGCAGGTTAATCTCCGATAGGACTAGCTTCTCAATATCCATGCAGTGATGGGTGCAGCATACTCCCGTCTTTCTGTGATATGAGGTCTGGAGCAGAGCCCAACTGCAGAGGTTCCCACTGGGAGAGTTGAAGCTTAAGGGGAAACCATGGCTGTCTGGGCCAATACGACGTGATGAGGATCATCATACCCTTGTCCGTCTGGAGCTTCAGCAGTGTCTTCACTATGAGAGGATATGCATATAGTAGGGCCTTCCCCCAGTACAGGAGGAAAGCATCCAGAGCCAGTCTGCAGCACGAGGCAACCCTGGAGCAGAACTAATCCACTTGGGTGTTGTGCTGAGCGGCAAACAGATCTATCAAGGGGTGCCCCCACTTTTTTTTTTAAATTTGAATTTTAGCCATATTACAATAACCAAAATAAACTACAAGACAATTATAAGCTCCTCAAAGCAATATTCAAAAACTTGAACACTGAAAAAAAATCCACAAAGAATGCAATACATAGAGGACTAATAATTTAGACCACATCAAGAGAACTCAAACTGCAATACTTAAAAGTAAACAATTAACCGGAAAACAGGTCAAAAAAGAAAAAGACCACAATAATAGAGGCGATTCAATCAAGCATTACCCTCCCTTCTAAACCCTGCCTGTCTAACAGAAATTTTTGGGGTACCCCCACTTCTAAAAGATCCAGGCTGCAACATCATAGTAACATAGTATATAACACAGGGGTCTCAAACTCAAATTGCTTTGAGGGCCAAATGAGGACTTGTAGAGTAACCCGGGGGCCGCACAAGACGCAGGCCTCATTTGCATAAGGGCATCATTTGCATAAGGGCATCATTTGCATAAATATTTGCATAATGTTACCATACACTAACTTTTAGTAAACATGCCTCTTAATGAGTGTATGGATAAAGAAAGACTAAAAGATTTCTACATTACTATAAACCAGTGCCAACCGCCAGGCACATTAGGAACTACTAGAAACACTGCCCATTTAGAACCCATAGCAAACCTGCCGTGTCCTAACAGCACTACCAGGACTCACAAAGCACCATACCCTAACTATCAAAAGGCAACACTGCAAATATTAAATCAACACATTTCAGAGAATAACAATACATGACCTACTCGGGAAAGAGAACAAGTGGCAATGTCAAATAGGAATTACATAAACAGAATACCTCAGCTCAGTTACACATGCAGAACATACACCATCACCAAACAAGGAATCACAATTTAGAAACAGGAAGACAATTAAACTGGGAACCCCAAAAGCCAAACTTAGAATGTACAACACTGTAGAAATAAAACTATACATTGATTTCCTCTTGTATTAAATAAAGTGCAGACGTTAAAGATGCACATTTCCAAGAGCTGACATATTTCAGTTAATAAATTCAAAATAAAGAGATATTTTTCTACCTTTTGTGCATTTTTTTTTTCAGTTGCAATTGTTCCAGTCACTTTCTTCTGGTTTCTTTGTGTCTTCTGCTAACTCTCCATCGTCTGCTGTCCATTTCTCCTTTCTTCTTTCCTAGTTTTTTTCCATTCTCTCTACATCTGCTTTAACATACTAATCATTCTCCTTTTGCTCTTTCCTCATTCCTATTTCATCCACTCAAATTTTACCCCTCCATCCTCAATCCCCACTTACTCTCCCAATACCCGGCCAATTGTAGATTTTTCTTCCCTCCCCCACACAATATATTTCCCCTCTCCATTTCACTCTCCCAGCCCCATCCCATTCTAATCGTCCCCCAACATCAACTCCCTTCTAGCTCCTGCCCAACCTAGCATCCGCTCCCTTCTAGTCCCCGCATCATCAGCCCATTTCCAGTCCTAGCTCCCTCCCCTCACAGCCCATTTCCTTTCCAAGCCCCCCTCCCCATCAGCCCATTTCCATTCCAAGCCCCCTTCCACTCAGCCCATTACCATTCCAAGACCCTGTCCCCATCAGCTATTTGCAGTTCAAGCTCCCCCTTCTACTCGGCCCATTTCCAGTCATAGCACCCCCCCCAGTCCATTACCAGTTCTAGCCCCCCCCCTAGCCCATTATCGGTCCTAAGCCCCCCAACAGCCCACTTCCAGGCCTAACCCTTCCATCGCCCCATCTTCATTCTTAGCCCCCCCATAACCCCATTTTCAGTCTTAGGCCCCCAGTCAGACCACCTCCAGTCCTAACCCCCATCTGTCCATTACCAGTCCTAACCCCCATCACCCCATTTTCAGTACTACCCCCCCCCAGCCCACATCAAGTCCTGCTCCCCCCATCAAGTCCTGCTCCCCCCCTACATCAAGTCCTGCTCCCCCCTCCCCATCAAGTCCTGCTCCCCCCCCACATCAAGTCCTCCTCCCCCCCACATCAAGTCCTGCTCCCCCCCCCCCCCCAACAAGTCCTGCTCCCCCCCCCCCCCCCGGGAAAATTAAACTTTAAAAAAAACCCGGCTTCTGCTGCTGCTGCCGCCGCTGCCGTGGCCGGCAATAGCAGCAATATCGCAAGTCCCGCGGGCTCCCCCCACCCCGGCAGATCCCTTCCTGCTTGCCTGCCAGTTCTCCGCTTCGGCTTTCAGAGCCGCGAAAGGAGAGCTTCTCCCTCGTGACTCTGTTAAGCCCGCTGGGGCAGATGGGAAATTTCCCATCTGCCCCGGCGAGCTTAACAGAGTCGCGAGGGAGAAGTTCTCCCTTCGCGGCTCTGAAAGCCGAAGCGGAGAACTGGCAGCATTGGCAGGCAAGCAGGAAGGGATCTGCCGGGTGGGGGGGAGCCCGCGGGACTTGCGATATTGCTGCTATTGCCGGCCACGGCAGCGGCGGCAGCAGCAGCAGAAGCCGGTTTTTTTTTTCCCCCCTATGCATCGCGGGCCGCACAAGGGTCTCTCGCGGGCCGCATGTTTGAGACCCCTGATATAACAGCAGATAAAGACCAGTATGGTCCATCTAGTCTGCCTAGCAAGGCAGAAAGAGTAGGTGTAGCTGCTGCTCCGTGCAGGTCACCCCTCCTCATACCTTTGTTTAGGGGTGTACCCACCGCTCCATGTAGATCACCTCTATTTGTTGAGATATAAAAGAAAGTTATGTTTATTTTGATTTTATCCTGTTGCTATTAAGGGATCCACTGTGTCTGTCCCATGCTACCCCTGTCCAGAGTGCACTCGTGAGGCTGGAGAATATGGCTGAGCTAGTCCGCCAGGGCATTCTATTCCCTGGGCAGATATGTGGCCCTTGATTACATACAGTGAGTGATGGCTAACTTCCATAACTGGACCGCCTCCTAACACAGGAGATACAAACCCGGGCCCCTCTGCTTGTTTAGGAAGTACATCGCGACCTGACTATCGGTCTGAATCTACTACTACTGAACATTTGTATAGTACTACAAGTAGTACGTAGTGCTGAATACAATCTTGTTGGCTAGGTGATTCTGGAAAGCCCCAAGGGAATTTGCTATGGCTCATAGTTCAAAGAAATTGATCTGGTGCAGGCTCTCCTGTTCGGATCAGATGCCTTGAGAGTTGAGACCATCCAGATGCGCTCCCCAACCTAGCTTGGATGTGTCCGCTATAAAAGTGTCTTCTGGGATGGCACCCTCTGAGAAGGGAGGCCCTTGATTAGGTTTTGATGATCCAATCACCAGTGCAAGGACTGGACAAGAGGTACGGCGACAGTCACCTGGCCCCCAAGGCAGCCAGTGGCCTGCTTCCACTGAGTATTCAGTATCCATTGCACTTTCCTCATCGACAGATGAGCCATTGGAATTATGTGCACCATGGAGGCCATGTGGCAGAGCACAATCAGCATCCCGCAAGCCATTGTCTACCCTGCATACACCTTGTAGCACTATACAAATAAGTAGTAGTAGTAGTAATAATAGATTCCATTGGGTATTGTGAACCAGCTATCAATCTCTCGAGTCGGTCCAGTGGGAGAAAGGCCTTTGCTTGAGTCGTGTTGGAGAGCCCCAATGAACTACAGTTGTTGGGTTGGCTGAAGGTGGGATTTTGGGTAATTGACTAAGAAACTCAACAGCTCTAACACTTGGATGCTGGACTCTGTCTGGAGTAGTGCCTTTTATAAACCAGTCATCCAGGTAATGGAAGACAAAACCCCATAGTGTTCTGAGATAGGCCACTACCACTGCGAGGCACTTCGTGAAAACATGGGGCACGTGGGCCAGTCCAAAGGGTAACACTCGGTACTGAAAGTACTGTCCCTCTCAGGACGAATCCAAGATATTTCCTGTGGGCAGGATGGATCGGCAAGTGGGTATATGCACTGTTCAGATCCAGGGAGCAGAGCTAATCATTTTTCTGAAGATAAGGGAGCAGGGTCCCTAGAGAGACCATCTTGAACTTCAAGATGTTGAGGTTTCTGAGGTCCAGGATTGGCTGAAGCTGCCCCCCCCCCCCCCCCCCATCTTCTAGGGGATCAGAAAGCATCTGGAGTAAAATCCCTGGCTGATCTGCTCCTGAGGCACTGGCTCAATGGCGAGATTGGCCAGAAGGGTGGAGATTTCCCCATGAAGGAGGTTTAGATGCAGAGGGTTGAGTGGATACACCCTCAGGAGGCAAGATGGCAGCAGTTTGGCGAAGTGCAACTTGCAGCCACTTTGGACTGTTTGTAGTACCCACAAGTCCAAAGTTATGAGGTGCCACCTGTGGGCAAAGAGTGAGCCGTCCCCCCCACCAGAGTTCTCTTCTGTGGTCACTGGCAGATTGGCTATGCTCCAAAGGAACTAGTCAAAACCCTGCCCTCGGCTTGGGTTGCGGGGCAGGCTGAGCCCTTTGGGGCTTCTCCCAGTGCTGTGGGCAAGGAGCCTGCGACTTTTGCTGGGGGAGATTTGAGGACCAGGAATGTACCTGTGCTTACGTGGGTTGTCGGGCCTTCCTCTGGCCTCCACCTTGATAACTGCTGTGACAGGCAGCAGGATCAGATGTGGTGAGGTATTAATGGAGTACAACAGGGGGATCTGTGCTGGGTCCGCTGCTTTTTAACATATTCATAAATGACCTGAAAATGGGAACAACGAGTGAGGTAATCAAAATTGCAGACGAGACAAATTTATTCAAAGTTGTTAAAACCCATGAGGATTGTGAAAATTGGAAGAGGACCTTGATAAATTGGAGGACTGGGCATCCAAATGGCAGATGAAATTTAATGTGGACAAGTGCAAAGCTATGCACCTATGAAAGAACAACCCAAACTATGGTTACACGATGCAAGGTTCCACATTAGGAACCACCAACCAGGAAAAAGATTTAGGCGTCATCATGGATACAATGTTGAAACCCTCTGCCCAGTGTGCAGCAACGGCCAAGAAAGCAAATAGAATGCTAGGAATTATAAGGAAAGGATTGGAGAATAAAACAGAGGATATTATAATGCCTCTGTATCGTTCCATGGTGCGACCACACCTTGAATATTGCGTGCAATTCTGGTCACCCTATCTTAAAAAGGATATAGTGGAATTAGAAAAGGTACAGAGAAGAGCCACCAAAATGTTAAAGGGGATGGAAGGATACCCCTATGAAGAGAGGCTAAAACGGTTAGGGCTCTTGCAACATGAAAAAGAGATGGCTGAGGGAAGATATGATAGAGGTCTATAAATTAATGAATGGAGTGGAATGGGCAAACGAAGATCGATTGTTTACGCCATCAAAATATAGAAAGACTAGGGGACATGAAATGAAGCTACAGTATAACCTATTTAAGACTAATAAGAGAAAATATTTTTTTTACTCAACACGTAATCAAAGTCTGGAATTCGTTACAGGAGAACATAGTAAGAGCTGTTAGTGTAGCTGGGTTTAAAAAAAAGGTTTGGACAACTTTCTGGAGGAAAGGTCCATAAACCATTATTAAAGAGGACCCAGAAAATCCACTGCTTACCCTGGGACAAGCATTGTGGAACCTGTGTACCTTTTTGGGAACTTGCCAGGTACTTATGACCTAGATTGGCAACTGTTGGAAATAGGATACTGGGCTTGATGAACCTTGGTCTTGCCCAGTATGGCATTTCTTTATAGTCTTATGCTGCCCTAGGTGACTGCCTAGTGGATGGCACAGTCCTGCCTTTCCCTCACAGGAGACAGCAAAACTCTTCCACTTGAAAGCATGAAGTCTCCACAGGAATCCAAAAGGACTTTGGTAACACCAACATGCAGATTGCGAAAGAACAAATTCAACCTCTCAACATCCAAGCCATGAAGGTTAGGGACTTGATGATGTAATGCAATTTTGGCTATCATCCTGCAAACTAGAGATGGCGCCGTGCCCTGGCAAAGTGGCTACCAGATGGAGAGATCCAGGAGGAGAGGAAATTACAACTCTTAATACCAATAAAGAGTGATAACAAATTTTGCCTTCATTGCTCTTGAGTTTCAGAAGGGTCTTTGCAACGAGAGGAATTGAAGGACATGCATACGGAAGACCCTCCCTCCAAGGTAGGAAGAATGTATCAGAGGCTAGTTTGCCGGGTGTTCCCATCCTGGAGCAGCACTAAGACACTTGGGCATTCTGAGGAGTGGTGAAGAGATCTATTGAGAAGCTGCCTCACTCTCAAAAGATGGAGAGGGCCAACCTCCAATCTAGAATCCATTCGTAAGATTGAAGGACTCAACTCGGCCTGTCTACAAAGGTATGCCAGGCAGGTACTGGCTCTTAGTTCCCTCCGGTGAGAGATGGCAAATTTCCACATCCTGACTGTCTCCCAACACAGGAGGTACAACCCGGTTCCTCCCCTGCTTGTTTATATAAGACATGGCTACTTGGTTGACTGTCTGAATTGTGATGATTTGACTTTTCTGATCTCTGAAAGCCTTTAGAGAGTTTGTGATTGCTCTCTGTTCCAAGAAATGGTTTTGATGAAGACTTTCTTGGGAAGACCATGTACCTTGAGTGTAGAACTCTTCAAGATGAGCTCCCTAGCCTCACTTTAATGCATCTGTCATAAGTAGCTTTTGGTAGGGTGGAATTTAGAAAGGCAGACTCTTGGCCAGATTGAAAATTATCCATTCACCAGGATAGAAAGTCCCAAAGAGGAAGCGTGACAGATAGAACATTGCTGAGCCTACCAGTGGCTTGATCCACTGGGGGCTCAGTGTCCACCAAGATTGTCTCATGTGGAGATGTGCCAAGAAAGTGATATGAACTGTTGAGGCCATATGGCCCAACATTTTCAACATGGGCTGCATTGATATCTGGTGACTCATTTGAACATCCTGCACAAACGCCACCAAGCAGGTGAGTCTTATGCAGGAGAAAAGTTTTCGCATGAACTGTGTCTAGCAGACCTCCTATGAATTCCAATTTTTGTGATGGGTTCAAATTGGATTTGGCATAATTGATGACAAACCCTACTAGTTCTAATACCCAAGTGGTAGTGCATACTGATTCTTGAACACCCTCCGGAGCGGTGCTGTTGTGCTTTCCTATTTAAATGATTAGCTGCTCATGCACTCCCAGTCTGCGCAGAAATGCTGCAATGACAGCGAGGCATTTCGTGAATATCTAAGGAGTTAATGCAAGGCCAAAAGGTAGTATACGGTACTAGAAGTGTAAATTTCTCTACGACGAATCTTAGATACTTCCTGTGACTGGGATGTATCCTAACATGGGTGCAAGCATCCTTTAGATTTAGAGAAAATAGCCAATTCCTTTTTTTTTTTTTTTGGGGGGGGGAAGGAGTAAAGTTCCTAGAGAAACCAGCCTGAATTTTTCTCTGACTAGAACTTTTTCAGGTCTCCAAGGTCTAGGATTAGACCAGATCTTCCAATTTTTTTTGGGCACTAGAAAGTACCTCAAATAAAGTCCCTGCCCTTCCTGCCCTGACAGAACTTGCTTGATTGTGTTTGTACATCAAAGGGTGGGTTTTAATTTTTTGAAGAACCACCTCCCGATACGGAGGGGTAATGGAAAGGTTCCCTCAAGAGGACATTTTGTAGGAAATTCAGATGGACAAAGTCTGTACCTTTTTCAGACCATTTTTAATACCCAAGAGTCAGAGGTTGTAAGGGGCCACCTCCAGGAACAGAGTGAGCCTCCGTCAAACTGATAGGATGTCTAAGGCAGGTACAGGAAGAGAGGCTATATTCTTGAGAAGGTAGTCAAAACTTTATCCCTGGTTTTGGCTAGGATGCTGGCTGGGACCTTTGAGCTTTCTCTTGCTAAGGTCAGGCAAGAGGAGTCTGCTTTTGATCGAGTGTAGCAGAAAGTAAGGAAACACCTATGACTGTTAGGAGTAGCAAGATTTCTTCCAAGCTCCACTGTGAAACCACCTTGCTGAGGCCACTAGGTTAGGGGATGCCTGGAGAGTGCTGTGAGCATGTTAGAATGCTGCTTGATCATGGTAGTATCTTCTTGTACTGTATCTCCGAAAAGATTATCTCTATGGCACAGCATGGCAACAAGCTGCTCCTGAAGACTAGGTTGTAATTCTGTGGCTTAGAAGCATGAGTCTCTGAGTGCCAGTACTCAGAGGAAGCTCTCAATGCCATATCAAAAATCTCTCTCGCTTGGACAATGTATTGCTTGCACACCTTCTCTTGACTCACAAGGGAATGATAGTGTTCAAGATTCTCTGGAGGGAGAAAAGCAGACATATCTTCAAAGCTGTGCATGATGTTGCTCAACAGCATGTTATGAAGAGCTGGTAGGATGCCATACAAAGACCACCAGAATACATTCTGAAATAATTTCCTCCCGAAAGATGTGTCCACACCTCCCTTCTCTAGGGGTGCTGAGGAATGTGACTTGGAATTTTCGACTCTTTCAAGAGTAGATTCGATGACCACCGATTGGTGCAGCACTCTAGCTTTCTAAATCTGGGAGCCTTCTAGACTCAATACATACAGTAGAGTCAACCTTTTTATTGACTGGAGGTACAGAGGGGAGGTCTCCTATATTCTCATTTGTAACTTCAAAAGAATGTGGTACAGGGGCGCTGTCATCACTTCCTTGGAGGCAACAGAATACTGGAAGGTATCCAATTATTCTGCCCTGGGTTCCTCCTCCATTTCTAAAGAAAATGGCATGGCCTTAGCCATGTCCCTGAAAAAAAATCATGAAATAATAATTCCTCAGAGGGGGACTATTGTCTCTCATGAGGTGGCAAGAGATCCAAAATGAATTCTGAAGATCTGTCCTCGAAAGGTATTCAGAGCTATTTATTTATTAATATCTTTTTATACGGTCTTTCTTCACGCCAAGACTATTTACAGAGAACTCAGTGTGTGTTAACTAATTAACTAACAGTAAAGTGGTTTTCAATTAACATCATGAACAACATATAAATCAACTCTAAAATTAAACAGATGACAGCGGGTTAACTGTCAGAAGCGATTAATAGCGTTGTCCTTAGATATTCAGCAGTCTGAATGTGACTCAGAGAAGTACTCAAAGACATCTGATTTTCTGCATGAATGGCTCTGTTCCCTTAGGGATCTAGAGCTCCTATGGGAGTGACAATGCACCAATGACTTCTGATGCTTCGAGAGGCAATCATCTGCCAAGGCACTGGAAAGTAATATAGTCCAGTCGGGTATCAGAACAGAGGCCTTTCAATGCACTGATGATGATGCTTCTACCACAGGCAGGCAATGAGTCTCGAGAATGGAATCAACAGGTCGATGCACCATGCTCAATACCAACAGAGCCTTAAGCTTATGCATGGCAAAGATCAATATTCTCTCCTTGATACTCTAAAAGAACCGCCTCTCTATGGTTGCACGAGACATGAGGGCACATTGTTCCTGGAATCTGATGAGCTTTATTGGTAGACTAAATTTCGGCTTTGTGAAGGCTCGCATTGCCCCGCCAATGGCAAAGAGGGTGAGCTCTCCACACATAAGGGCCGCTTCGAGGGTCCGGCTTATGAGCCCTTGGTGCTCAAGGTATCGTGCTCAGATGAACCTCAGCTTTGATGCAGTGAAGTCTCCACTCAATGCTCAACATCCTTACCTCTTTATAGATGACTGCTGACTAGGAGACCTATGGGAGCTCGATATCAATTCTCCCCCAGTATCTCATGCAATCTTTGAGGTCATCTAGACCAATGCTGCCAATGCCAAAGTTGATGGTTCAGACCTCTCTGCACGAAAAATATGTTTGCACCACTTTTCACAAACTTGACGTCCTCTTTTTGTCATCTGTGAATACAAACAAGAAAGTGGTTTATGGCTGGTCCCAGGCACCGCAGGTACCAAACGATGAAGCGATATGGTCCTGAACACTTGGTGCACTTTATAAATCTGCCAGGGTGTTTTTGGAACATGTCTACCAGAAAACTACTGTGAAATCAAACGCCGCAATGATGAAAAATGAGTCAATGCAGCCGGATCGCCTGGAAACGAAGTGGTTAAATAGCAATGTGAAAAAAAGTTAAATTTTTAAAATGGCCAAAAAACCTGTCTAAAGAGACACTAAAAGGGAGAAAAACACCCATAAAAGGCATGCAGCAACAAGCATGGGATAAGAAGAATTCAAAAATTAGTCAAGACAAACACTTGTAACTCGCAAAGGTGACATTTTATTCACCAGAGAATGCCCTTTAATCGAGTCCTGCTAAACAAGTGGGCTGTGTCCCCCTACCAGCAGATGTGGAAACAAAGAAAACAATCCAGAGGCTTCCTATGGCATCATCATGCCATTATCAGCCTGAGTCACTAGGGGCATATTCAGTATTCATACCAAAGCATATGGTAAGGAATCTCGGACCTTCCACAACCTCAGCAAAAATAACATTCAACAGAACAAGCAGCATAATTATGTACAGGATCGCTTCACAGAAGACTTGTCAGAAGGTTATGAGGGCCAACTACTTAGAGTACAGAAAACCAATACAGGTACAAGGGGCTGGTCCTGAACTAGTCTAGCAGGACCCAAGGACAGTACATTATTTGGTAAGTAAAATGTCACCTTCCATATCGTTCTACTAGACAAGTCCAGACAAGTGGAATGTACCAAAGCTACACCTCCACTGGGCAGGAAAAGGACATGGCAGCTTTTCTGAGCCAAAGGCTGCATCTGCCAAAGCGTGGACACCCAAGCGGTAATACTTGACAAAGGTAGAAAGTGATGCCCACGCTGCCACCAAACAAATGTCTGAGTGACTACTGAGCTGTGCTCTGTCCACAAGGATGCTTGTACCCTTGTGGAATGGGTACACAATCCCTCCGGAAGCAGCCAGTTCCGCAACAGATACGTTGAGAAAATGGCCTCATTGATCCATCACCCCAAGGCAGACTTAGCTGCCATGTCACCCTTACACAGACTCGCTAACAGCACAAATAGATGGTCTGACCTGCGAAAGGAGTTAGTAACAAGTATCGGAGAAGCGCTCTCCAGACATCCATCAGGTTAAGGGTCCTTGTCCGTCCCATAGCACTGGTCCTTAGAAAGGGAGGGCAAACAAACCACTTGATTCACGTGGAAGGAAGATACCATCTTGAACAAACAGGAAGGAAAAGGTTGAATATAAATGACCTTCTCCAAAAAGGAAAAGTAAGGATCCCTGCATGATAACGCCTATAGCTTGGAAATATGTCTCACAGAGCATTACAACCAGGAAGACCGTTTTAAAAATTAGATCTTTAAGCACTGCCTGCTTCAAGGGCTCCGACATCAAGGCCCGGAGCAACAGGCAGAGATCTCACAATGGAATGACTGAGCGCAGAGGAGGATACAGATGCCGAATCCTGAAAGAAACTGGAAATATCTGAGTGCGAGGCAATGAACCGTCCCGCTACTGGTCCTTCGAAGCAGGATAAAGCCGCAACCTGAACTTTCAGGGAACTAAGGGAAAGACCTCAGTGCAAGCCGTCTTGAAGGAAGGCAAGCAGGGATGGCAAATCTGCCATATTAGGTCTAGTCTGATGCGCACAGCACCAATACTCAAAAAGACACCTGGTGCGCATGTAGGTCAGACTGGTAAAACCTCTTTTTGCCTTGAGGAGCATGGAAACCACAGCAGAATAGTCTTTATACGTTAAGTGACATCTCTCAAGAGTCAAGTCAAAGCAAGAAGGGAGCTGGGTCATCCAGAAGGATCGGCCCTTAATGTAACATCCCCAAGGTTTGTGGGCAGTCATTAAAGAGGCTCCTGCAGTAGCTACATCAACTCTCTGAACCATGGCCTCCATGGCCAATCTGGTGCCACCAGCACAATCCAGTCCGGATACCGCTCTGAGTCAAAGCATATGCCTTATGAGCAGCCATGGAGGAAAAACATACAGTAGACAGTGTTTTGGCCAGCGCAAACAAAAGAATTAGAACAGATTTTATGCCCAACATGGCCATGTTTCAGCACTGGATGACTGAGTCACGAGCAAATTTGACAAAAAATTCCAAAAAAACAAAACAAAATCAGTTAGTCTGATCTGGTGCATAATAAAATCTATTCCAATTCTTTTATTTCCCTGTTTTCTCTTTTGTTTGCGCTTGTGCTTTTTGTGGGGGTGTCCCTTTGTTTTTTATTCTTTTGTTCCTAGTGTTTTGGCCAGAACTGAACTAGGGCATCAACACCCTCAGAGCCTGCTTCCCTGCAACAAATGAACAATCTGCATGACCTGGCATTGGATCAGGCGCCATTAGATCCATCTCAGGATGGCTCCAGAGGTGCAGAATTTGCTGAACCACCACCTGTCTTAACTCCCACTCCTTGAGATCAAAGGAGTGGCGACTGAGGAAGCCTGCTTCCATGTTATCCACCCAAGCAATATGTTGTACCGACAGAGCTAAGAGGGTATATGTCCCATTGCCGATTGACATTTATTCATTTATTTTATTTAAACAGTTTTTATATGCCGTCTTTCGTTGATTCAAGACGGTTTACAGGTAAACAAGAACATAACAGCATGGCACTGTTGTCTTCCAGAGAACAGAACTTAATTAAAATTGAACTTTTAAAAAATGAGAATATGAAATACATATCACCACCATGGCATTGTCAGAGCACACATGACCACTCTGCCCTTTATCAGGGCACCAAAAAACAAAACATAACATAAAAAGGCAGAAAAAAACCCCATATGGCCTATGTAGTTGGTCCTTCCATACTAACTACTATAGTCCTTTTTTTTTTTTCCTTTAGAGGACTTCTGTGTTGGTCCCATGCTTTCTTGAATTCAGATACAATCCTGGTCTCTACTACCTCCACTGGGAAACTGTTCCATAGCATCTACCACTCTTTCTGTAAAGAAATATTTATGCATACTATTCTTTAATCTATGCTCTTTCACCTTCATCCTATGTACCTTCATTGCAGAGCTTTCTTTTCATTGAAAGAAGTACAAAAAGGATACGTAAATGACCCTCGCCTCAAAACGGCTGATGGACAACGCTCTCTCCCAGCCCTGAGCTGTTCGATTTTCACAATGGGCTCCCCAGCCAAACAGGCTGGTGTCCATCGACAGGAGAAGCCACAAGTGATCATCCAGTGGCATGTCCTTCCTCAAATGCTGCAGTTGCTGCCACCATCGCAGGCTGGGCACTACCTCGGGACAGATTTATTTATTTATTTAACACACATTTCTATACCGCTCTTTCCCAAGTATCAAGTGCGGTTTACAATGAACTG
The DNA here is from genome assembly GCA_033557465.1 of Ichthyophis bannanicus. Taxonomy (NCBI): domain Eukaryota; kingdom Metazoa; phylum Chordata; class Amphibia; order Gymnophiona; family Ichthyophiidae; genus Ichthyophis; species Ichthyophis bannanicus. The sequence goes on along the minus strand of CM066033.1, from coordinate 1,113,127,872 downwards.
TAGAATGCAAGGTACATGATTGAACATACCTAGTCGTTTACAGGGAACAAGTTTAACTATTTACAATTAACAGGATAATTATAACTTTCGAACTTGTTTACATCCTGAGGGTATAATGAGGATGTAGGCAAACGTTTTACATATTTACATTAATTTAAAACAATGAGAGTTACATGTGTATAGTGTGTGATATCAGCTTGTGTCGTTATTCAGATGGGGAGCCTGATCTCAAACTCCTAAGAACTTGGATACCATTGAGTCAGCAAGGACCTCCAAAGTGGCTTCATATGAGCTTGCACCCATAGCACCATTTTGATTGCCACCACCATTGAACCAAGCAGCTGTGGAGTGGAGGAGTGGCCTAGTGGTTGGGGCAAGGTACTTCAGGCCGGAAGGTCGGGGGTTCAAATCCCACTAGAGGACAGCAACCTTGGGCCGGAAGGACTGGGGTTTCTACTCCCACAGGTGCTCCTTGTGGTCTTGGGCAAGCCACTTAACCCTCCAAGCCCATATTCCCTGTAAAATAGTTATCTCCAAGTTATAATGCCCTGTTCAATGTAATTTCAGTTTGTTCAATGTAAACCGCACTGATGCAGAATAGCGCGGTATATAAGAGAATGTAAATAAATAAAATAAATAAATAAATAATCCTAAAGCTTGGAAGCCTGCTGAGATTGGAAGCTGCCAGCTGGTTCAACAACCTTTTCACTCTCTTCTCAGGCAGGAAGACTCTGCCTACCTGAGTGTCTGAATGCACTCCCAGGTATTCCAGCAATTGGGGAGGTTCCAAATGGCTCTTTCCTCGATTGATCATCCAGCTGAGACTCTCCAGGAAGAGCACCATATGGTTCGAAACTAGAGATACTTCGGACTCAGACCTGGCTCGGATGAGCCAATTATCCACATATGGGTGAACACAGATCCCCTGATGCCTCAGCACAGCGGCTGCCACCACCAAGACTTTCAAGAACATCCTTGAGGTGGAGAGAGGCCAAAAAGAAGAGCAGCAAACTGAAAATGAGAGCCAAGCATAGTGAAACAATGAAAATACTGTGATCCTCTCAGATCAGGATGTAGAAGTAAGCTTTGGCTAAATCTAGCCACAAGGAATTCTCCGCAGAGTACTGCCTGGATCACATTTGTAGGGCTCCATACAGAAATGTAGCATGTGCGAGTAAGCACCTACCCCCCTTTGAGGTAGAGTATTAGCCAAAAAGAACAGTCTCTCTTTGGCATTATAAAGTAGATAGAGTATCAGCCTTTGCCCCCTATAGCAGAGGGAAATGGGACCACCACTCAAAGATGTGATCTGGACAGTGGTTCTTTTGGCTGCTGAACCACATGGGGAGACGAAGGCATCCGAGATATGATTTCTGCATTCTAGGACACAGCCGTGTTGAACTGTATTCAGTACCCAGCAATCCTTGGTGGCCCAGGCCCTCTCCTGGTAGAAAATACGCTGCCTGCTACCTACTGGAGGTGTCATGGAATGAGCCCCCAATCTGTCACTGTGCTGAATGGGAGTTGGCATCTCTTTAGGAATTGGAATCCCAGTGCCTATGAGCCTCATGAAAGGACCGAGTCCGGGACCAAAAACCCAAAGAAAAAGGCAAAAAGGCCTTTCTGGGTCGGTATCTACAGGAACCCCGGATCCCCCAGAAGTCCGAGTAGCGCGAATGGCAAGGACGACAATGCCCCCACATGCTCCCCAGGCCCTTTTGGCCTATCTTCTGGGAGACTATGAGGTTTGGACTCACCCAAGTCCTTAAACTTCTCCAAGTTGTTTCCAAACAGAAGCTTCCATTTAAAGGCTAGCTGAGTCAGCCAGGCCTTGGAGTACATCTCCGCCAGCCATATCCAATGTCATGTCATCATAGAGAGGGCAATGTCCCTAGCTGCTAAGAGGACAAAATCATACATAGGTCTGACAGAAAAGCTGTGGCCAACTCCAAGAGGGGAGTAACATCCTCCAGGGAAAGGGACTGAAGAAAGGTCCAAGTCATCAAACCCGCACACACAGCCAATTGGAGAATAGCAGCGGCAGCTGCAAATTAATTCTTTGGAAAAGAATCCACCTTAAGATCAAGGGTATCCTTCAAGGCCATTCCACCTTCCACTGGAATGGTAGTCTGCTTTGTGACCACAGTAACCTGTTCATCCACCTTTGGCATGCTGAACCATGTGGTGCAATCCTCCTCTGCAGGGTGTATAACCCCATACACACCTTCAGCCCCTTTGCCGGGGTATTAGGCAGGTCCTATTATGAATGGATCATGCTCTTAATAGACTTCAGAAAGGGAAAGGTTGTTATAGAATTATAAACGCCTTTCAAGAGTGGATGGACCTGTGGCCCCTGTTCCGCTGTTGGAGGATCAGCCAAACGCAGAGTGGACGAAACTTGAGCAGAGACACCAGCTCATTCTGCCCGAACAGGAATATAATACCAATTTCATCATGATCCTCTGAAGGAGAAGGCACCTCTTCCTCTATGTGGGAATTATCAGTCGAGACGGACTGGACTCCAGGTCTCAGCCAAAAGGTATTTGATCTGAAACTACAGATTCCAAGCTTCATCGAGAATGTTTAAAAGGCAGCACCAGAGTCAGGTTTCTACTCACCACCTGTCCTTTTAAGCAACTGGAAAGAAATTGAGAGGACCTGGAGGCCCCAGGGCCCAAGTACCACACCAGAAAGTCCAAGCTTGATGCAAAAAGGAGAATAATTCTGGGGAGGACAACCTGGAAACTGGGATCTCCCTGCCAGAAGCATAGCCCCCAACTGCAGGGAAAGTAGCAACTGCCGGGCTCTTATGAGAAGGAGAGTGGCTAGAAGAGATAGCACTGGAGATCAGAGCTTACCAGTCATCCTTTTTCATGGCGCCACCTCCTGCAGTGAGGCTGACAAGGCGGATCACACCTGTCCCCTCACTGGGAGATGGGGAACGGGCCCTCCAAGGGCATGGAGACTTCCATGCAAGAAGTGCAGATATTGGAATCCAGCAATGAGGCTCTCCGCTTATCACAAACCAAACAGTGCCTATTAATCTCCATTGACAGTGTAATGCAAACTCAAGGTGTACCCTGAGTTTGCATTACCCACCCTGGATCCTGCCCTTCCTGCCAACTGGCGCCCTGTCTCTAATCTCCCCTTTCTTTCTAAGGTTCTTGAAAAATTAGTCTTTTCACAGCTCTCTGCACATTTGGATTCCACGCTTTTTCTTCATCCTCGACAATCTGGTTTTAGGCCTGGGCATAGCACCGAAACTATCATGCTTGCACTTCTTAGTGAACTTCACCGCTCACATGATCAGGGTAATCTCTCTATCACCGTTTCTCTCGACCTCTCCGTTGCCTTCGATGTCATTGACCATCATACCCTTCTTACCCGTCTATCTGATGCTGGTATCTGTGGCACAGTGCTTTGCTGGTTTCGCTCCTTTCTCTCCTCTCGCACCTTTTCCGTCCGCTCCGGTACCACTGACTCTGCTCCCTTTCCTCTTCTCTGTGGTGTTCCCCAGGGTTCTATTCTTGCCCCCCTTCTTTTCAATGTTTTCCTTGCCCCACTTGCCCTTCTTATCCAACAATCTGGTCTCTCCTGTTACTTTTATGCTGATGATATCCTTCTTGTCCACCACACTAGCTCTGTCTCTCCAGATCTTTCCCCCCTCAACTCCTGTCTTGACCTGATTGCCTCATGGTTCTCCACAAATTTTCTCAGTGTCAACCCCTCCAAATCATCGGCTCTTTGGTTTTCTTTCTCAACTCCCCCCCCCCCCCCACCTTGGCTCCTTTAATGTCATCTCTGCCCATTCCTCTTGTATCTTGCCTTCGTTATCTTGGTGTAACTCTTGAAACCTCCTTGTCTTTTCACTCCCACATCTCCTCCTTGGTCCGTAGCTGCTTCTTTCACCTCCGTCGTATCAGGTCCCTTCGTCCTTACCTTTCCTCTAGTTCTCTCACCACTCTAGTCCTCTCCCTTGTAATTTCCCGCCTTGATTACTGTAATTCCATTTTTGCTGGTCTCCCCTCCTTTCAGATACGCCGTCTCCAACTCATTCAAAATACCGCCGCCCGCCTAGTTACGTTCTCCTCTCCCCGTGATCACATCACCCCTTGTCTCCTTTCCCTTCACTGGCTCCCTATTCAATACCGTTTCATCTTCAAATATCTCATTACCATTCAAAGAACCCTCCACTCCGGTATCCCTCAGTATCTCTCCAATCTCATTTTTCATCAGCCTGTTCCTCGCCTTCTTCGCTTTTCCCACGGTAATCGTCTCTTTCTCCCTTCCCCCTCTCAAGCGCACCTTGAACTTACCCGCCACTCACTTTCCGCTTTCTTCTTCCTTGGTCCTGCCCTGTGGAATTCCCTCCCCCTCCCCCTCCGTACTGAGTCCTCTTTTCCACAATTCAAGTCCCTCCTTAAAACACACCTCTTTACACAAGCTTTTGATCTTCCTGTTTCTCTTTGATACTATTGGCTCCCTCAACCATACTTACTGCTCTCAGTACCCTCTAATTTATTTATTTATTTATATTCTCTTATATACCGCGCTATTCTGCATCAGTGCGGTTTACATTGAACAAACTGAAATTACATTGAACAGGGCATTATAACTTGGAGATAACTATTTTACAGGGAACATGGGCTATGGAGGGTTAAGTGGCTTGCCCAAGACCACAAGGAGCACCTGTGGGACTAGAAACCCCAGTCCTTCCGGACCAAGGTTGCTGTCCTCTAGTGGGATTTGAACCCCTGACCTTCCGGCCTGAAGTACCTTGCCCCAACCACTAGGCCACTCCTCCACTAATACCTCTTCACTGTTCATAGAACCCTTCACTCCGGTATCCTCTACCCTCGTTTACTCCCCTCAGCTTCCTCTCTCTGGTTGTACGTTTCTATTTGTGTCGCTCTGCCCTTTGTATTCTGTCTTCTCTTTCTCCTCTCTTTCCTGTCATACCATGGCGTTCTTTTCTATCTTTACTTCCTGCAGTCCATTTATTGTACACCGCTTTGATGCCTTATGGTTTAGGCGGTTTATCAAGAATCCGAATAAAGTAAATAAAGTAAAGTAAAGTACCCAATTGCTGCAAGCAAGGTGAAATTAGACTTACCTGCTAATTGTTGTTCCTTGAGGAACTCCAGTCTAGTCCCGAACCTCTGGGTTAAGCACCTCCTCCCGCAGCCTGGAGACTGAGCACGTCACTCTTTTGGTGACACCAGTATAAATAGTCCAAGGACCGCCTCCTTGCTCCAGTAACCTACTGACAAAGCAGACTCACCAGAGCAATAAGTAAGCATACATTATAACTTTAGAAACCTGACCTAACTAAAGAAGTTAACAGGCAACTTAACTAATAACCCTTATTTGATTTACTGCTTAGGCACGCCTCGCCCTTTCCCGAGGACCCCCTACCAGCTACTAGCATTACTGATAAGCAATTTCTCACCCCCGCTCCCTGAATGTACCGCAGCTATTATAGCCGCCCCCACAGCCAAATGATACCTCTTACTCTGCTTCAAGCTGCCTTCCAAAACATAACACCAGGGAGGGATGCAGGACTAGACTGGAGTTCCTCAAGGAACAACTAGCAGGTAAGTCTAATTTCACCTTCCTTCCTTATCGTCCCTCCAGTCTAGTCCCGAACCTCTGGGGATGTAACAGAGCAGTAAACACTTTATTGGGAGGGACCTGCCAGACCAGCCTGAAGAACTGCCAATCCAAATCTTGTGTCCCCTTCCGCCTGAACATCAATTCTGTAATGCTTGACAAAGGAATTCAATGACGACCAAGTCGCCGCCTTACAAATCTCCACTGCTGACACTAAACTAGACTCCGCTTAGGAAGCCGCCTGTGCCCTGGTGGAATGAGCTCTCAGGCCCTTCGGAACCGCCTTGCCCTTTAAAATATATGCCGATGCAATCGCCTCCTTAATCCATCTTGTAATGGACGACTAAAGCCAGTTCTCCTTGTCTCGGTCCTCCAAACAAGACAAACAAGCTGTCCGTTTTGCAGAGCAGAGCCATTCTCTGCAAATATTTCCTTAATACTCAACTTACATCCAACCGATGCCGCCGACCTTTGGACATATTCTTGCCATCCCTCTCAAACACTGGCAAAGACACCACCTGATTCAAATGAAACACCGACACCACCTTAGGTAAGAAAGAAGGAACTGTTCTCAACTACTTTCTTGGCATAAAAGGCCAATAAAGGCTCTTTACATGACAAGGCCTGCAATTCCGAAATTCTCCTTGCCGAAGAAATAGCCACAAAAACCACAACTTTAAGCGTAAGATCCTTCAACGTCGCCTTAGCTAACGGCTCAAATGGCTCCCGCACCAACACTTCCAGAACTAAGTTGAGATCCCACACAGGCACCAGCACTCTGCACGGCGATCTCAAAAGCAATGCCGCTCGTAAAAATCTTTTAACATCCGGATATGACCCAAGCACCATCCCTTGCACCTTCCCACAATAACAAGAGAGCGCCGCTAACTGAACTTGTGGAGATGCTGCCGCTAGTCCCTTATCCAATCCATCCTGCAAGGAGGACAGAATTATGCGGCACCAAAGCGCTTAACGCTCTTACTCGCCTACCCTCGCACCATGACTCAAAGATCTGCCAAACGCGAATATACGCCACCGAGGTAGATCTACGCCTGGACCTCAACAAGGTAGAAATTACCGCAGCCGAGTACCCCTTGGCCGTCAACCTTGCCCTTTCAAGAGCCAAGCCGTAAGCGAGAACCGATCCACCTGAGGCATATTTAATGGCCCCTGCACTAACAGATCTCTCCTGACCGGCAGTTTCCAAGGAGGCTCCACCAGGAGGTTAGGTCGGCATACCATAGCCTCCTTGGCCAATCTGGGGCAATTAGGACCACCTGACCCTTGTGTTGCTCTATTCGCTGCAGAATCCGACCTATTAACACCCACGGTGGAAACACGTATAGGAGTTGATCCTCCGGCCACCTCTGTATCAGAGCATCCAAACCTTCCGACATCCTTTCCCGTCTTCTGCTGTAAAATCTTTCTGCCTTTGCTGATACAAACATCACCATGAGATCCATCACCAGAGGTCCCCAGCGATGTACCAGCAAATCAAAAACCTCCTGATGGAGAACCCACTCTCCTGGGTCTACCTTGACTCGACTCAAAAAATCGGCTCCAGATGCAACTCGGCCCAGCTCCTCTGCCTCCTCTTCAAGGGCCACGCTGCTGGTGCCGCCTTGGCGATCGATATAGTCCACCGCTGTGGCGCTGTCCGACAGTACTTGAATCGCTTTGCCTTGCAGCTGCTGCTGAAAAGCTCTTAGCGCTAGCGTGACTACTCTTAACTCTAACCTGTTGATTGACCAACACCTTTCCCATTCTGTCCACTGACCCTGGGTAAACTGCCTTTCGAAATACACCCCCCAGCCGAACAGACTTGCATCTGTCGTCAATGGTCTCCAATCCGGCGCCTCCAGAGGCATCCCCCTCTCTAGACACCCTGGAGATAGCCACCACTGCAGAGACTGCCTTGCCTAAAGCGGACAGTCCAGCCTTTGCGACAACTGATCAGATTGATGCGACCATAGTCTGAGAAGAGCTCTCTGAAACTGCCTCATGTGGGCCCTGGCTCACGGCACCAACTCGAGTGTGGCCACCATTGCTCCCAACAGCTGTAAATAATGCCATGCCAAGGGAGCCCTTCTCTCCAGGAAGGCTCATACAAGCTGCCTTTGCCGCTCTGTGTGTCAAACCGGGTCCCCAAGTATTCCAACTCCTGTGATGACTCCAACTTGCTCTTTGCCACATTGACTACCCACCCTAGGCTCTGCAGGAATTATACCACTCAGTGGGTAGTTACTTCGCTCTCGTTCTTTGACTTTGCTCGAATCAACCAATCATCCAGGTAAGGATGCACCAATACTCCTTCCCTGTGCAATGCCGCCATTGCCACCACCATCACCTTGGTGAATGTTCACGGCGCAGTTGCCAAACCAAACGGTAATGCCTGGAACTGAAAATGTCTCTTGGGAACCGCAAACCAGAGGAACCGCTGATGCTACAACCAGACTGGTATGTGCAGATACGCCTCCGAAAGATCTAACGCTGTTAGATATTCTCCCTGTCGAACTGCCACTATAACTGATCTCAGCGTTTCCATGCGAAAGTGCGACACTCTGAGAAACCTGTTTACTCTTTTGAGATCCAGGATCGGTCTTAAGGTTCCTTCCTTTTTTGGCACCACGAAATATATGGAGTACCGACCGCATCCGCATTGGTCTGCCGGAACCGGCACCACTGCTTTGAGGGCCAGCAACCTTTCCAAAGTTTCTCGCACTGTCGACAGTTTTGATCTCGCCCTGCATGGAGATTGAACGAAGGCATCACGCACTGGTTGTTGGAACTCGAGAGCATATCCTTTCTGAATGACTTCCAACACCCACTGATCTGACGTAATTTGAGCCTAGGCAGGATAGAGTCCCTTAGTCAACCCCCCACGGGTACTAATCCTGCTTGGACCCTCCTCGCTTCATTGCGACTTCTTGAGGTTTGGGGAAGAGGAGGCTCCAAAACCTCTGCCCGCTTCTCTGAACCCCCGAAACCCCTGAGACCTGTACTGAAAATGTCCTCTCTGAAACTGCCCAAATCTCGGCAGACGAAATCAATGCAACTCCCTTTGCTGACTTTTGGATGGCACTAGAGGACGACTGCTTCTGCTTGTCCTCCGGCAACCTTCCGCCCTTAGACTCCCCGAGGTCCTTCACTAACTTGTCCAAATCCTCTCCAAAGAGGAGCTTGCCCCAAAAGGGAAGCTTACCTAGTCTTGCTTTAGAGGAACCATCGGCAGCCCAGTTACGCAGCCACAGATATCTCTGCGCTGCCACTACCGACACCATACTTTTTGGACAGTCCTCGAATAAGATCATACTGAATATCTGCTAAATATGCCGCCCCTGACTCCATCCGGGACGCCTCCTTGACCGCCTCTTCCACCTGCATCCCCTTAATTCTTTGGGACTATCAAAGGCAAGCCCTTGCCACCCATGCTCCACAAATGGAAGCATGCATGGAAAGTGCATTGACCTCAAAGACTTGCTTTAGCAAGGTGTCTAATCTCCTATCTTGTGCATTTTTGTACTTCCTTCCACTGGAATTGTTGTTTTCCTAGTAACGGCCGATACTGCCGCATCTACCTTAGGAGATTTAAATAGGTCCTTATCCGGTTCCTCCAATGGGTAAAGGCGAGCCATCACTCTGGAACCTTTCAGCCCTGCCTCAGGCATGTCCCATTCTTCCTGAATCATTTCCTTAAATACCCTATGTATCGGGAAAGCTCTCTGGGACTTTCGAACCGCCTGCAATAAAGGATCCTCCAAAGTGGCATCCTCCGCCTGACCCGTCACCGGCATGTTCAATACCTTCAGCGGCTCTGTGATAAGCGCTGACAGTTCCTCTCGTCGGAACACCCGGACCACTCTTGCCTGGTCCTCTTGCTCCGCAATCTCACCTTCCTCCAGGTTCTGCTCTATCTCAGAGTCTTCTAAATTCTCTGACTGCTCCTCTGAGACCAAGGCCTGCTCCACCCTGTCCGCCACCACCTTAGGCTTCTTATATGGGACGCTAACCGCTCCCACGTCTAGTGGAGTTCCAGGGCGCTTCGACCCCAGCCCCCCCCCCCTCCACCACAGACCCTGCCGACCCTCGTCCAGTCCCCCTGAGGGCCTGCTGGAGCAGTGTCATAAATTCCTGTGAGAATATCGCCACCAAACCCCCTTGTAATGGAAGTTGGGAAGAAGGAGCATCTGGAACCGTGGACGGCCCCGGCACTGGCTCCTGGGGTGGTGCGGCCGGAGAAAGAGGTTCTGCTGAGACAGAAGTATCTCCCCTTAAAACCTCTGCCGCCCTGTCCTCTGCCATTTCCCCTGCGGCCGCTTCCTGTGCGCAGCCCCTGAACACCCTCGCCTCAGAGACCGACCCTCTTCTGGCCCCACACAGCAGGCAATGAGGCCTAGAAGGCATGTTTATCCCAGTGACCCCTGCACGGATCACCTTCTCTGTAGCTAAAACCAAAAGTCAAAAACAGATTAAATTATTATATTTTTTTTCTTTTAAAGAAAGCTCAACTAATCACTCTTAGACCTTTCTCCCTCAAACTAGTGCCTATAGCTAAAAACTAACTTCACCTGACCACCCCGTGAAGAGACAGGTTTCCTCTGCACGGTTTCCTGCGCTGCTTCCATGAGGTCTGGGCCTGCCAGCTCCCAAACTCCTGCTCGCTTCACTTTAGAGTTCGCTACATGGCTCCCTGCGGTCTTTGCGGCACTTACCTCATCTCGCTGCCGTTAAGCCTCTCGCTCTGGATACCCGCGCTCAGCCTTTATTTTGGCAGCTTTCGTGTCGGGGAGCGAGCCGCCTGAGGCCCAGCTGCCGCTACCTTCACTGACGCAGCTCCAATGGATCACCCGCTGTGCGTGACTCGAGCACCGCGACTCCACAGCTCCTCACCCGCTCAGGGGGATCGGGAGCCGGAGACCCCAACCGCAACTCCCTCACTCTTCCCTGTGAGTACCACCACTTCAAGGGAGGGGGGAGAAGGGAGAAGGGAGGCAGCCTTTGCAGTCAGCCAAAATTTAGATGTACACACAAAGCAGTTGAATCACCAATTTAAAGGGATATACACCTTTTTTTTTTCAAATCACTTCACCATCTATACTAACTACTCCTATCCTTAATCATTCCTCTGGTGAGCCCCAAACCTCCTGGGCTCACACCTCCTCCAGCTGCTTGGAGACTGAGATTACTGGAGCAAGGAGGCGGTCCTTGGACTATTTATACTGGTGTCACCAAAAGAGTGACGTGCTCAGTCTCCAGGCTGTGGGAGGAAGTACTTAACCCAGAGGTTCGGGACTAGACTGGAGGGACGATAAGGAAGCATATTTGCGCATCCCAGAGCCACATGGGCAGGACAGCACACACTAGATCCGTACAGACAGGAGGGCATGCACAGCAGATGCATACCAGGGAGGTACATAAACAGCGTGGGTTCTTTGAATGCTGATCCGCATAGTCTGTTCTCCATTTGTTACCTTACCATTCCCCTTGACAGCATAGTTACTCACCTGTAACAGGTGATCTCCGGGAACAGCAGGAATTTAGTCCTCACATATGGGTATCGTCAGTACTGACGGAGCCCGCGTGGGAACGCTCCCCAGCGTCCAATCAGAACGCTTTTGGGAGCATCACACAGCGCCTGCGTGCTGCCTTCCCGCCTTTCCCAACTGCCTATCTCCAGTTGAGTTTTAAAGCTGAGACAAAGAGAGAGAGAGGGAAAGAAAAGAGATAGAGAGATACAACTCCTAGGGGAGGTGGGTGGGTTGTGAGGACTAAATTCCTGCTGTTCCCGGAGATCACCTGTTACAGGTGAGTAACTATGCTATCTCCAGGAACAAGCAGGAATGTAGTCATCACATATGGGGACTCCCTAGCTTTAGGTGCCAGGGAGAGACCCCAGAAGTTGTGTGTCCCTGAAAAGGGCTCCACTTCCCCCCATGGATCTCTGGCATCCTACCAGGGATGGTGGGCAGGAGTTGATTAGGTATGGAACAGGTGTTGGAGAACAGCCTGACCAAACAAGGCATCCCGGCGGGAGTCCTTGTCCAAGCAGTAATGGGCTGTGAAGGTATGAACCGAGGCCCAAGTGGCTGCTCGACAGATGTCATCAATACACAGAGTGCAGATGAGCCATTGAGGCTGCCATGGCTCTCACATTGTGAGCTGTGACATGGCCCTCCAGAGAAAGGTTCTTACTCTGATAGGCGAAGGAAATACACCGAGCAATCCAGTTAGATAGTGTTCTCTTGGAGACTGGAAGTCCCAAATGAGAAGGATCAAAAGCAACAAAGAGTTGAGAGGACTTTCTATGCTGCTGTGTTCTTTGTATGTAAAAAGCTAGAGCTCTTTTACAGTCCAGGGTATGAAGATTTCTTTCTGCATTTGATGCATGAGGTCCTGGAAAAAAGACAGGTAGGTAGACCTCTTGGTTTAGATGAAAAGGTGAGACCACCTTAGGCATAAAGTGTGGATGAGTCCTAAGGACTACCTTGTCATGATGGAACCTTGTATAAGGTGGATTAGCTACTAGCGCTTGCAACTCACTAATGCGGCGTACTGATGTGATTGCAATGAGAAAGATAACCTTCCAAGAAAGGAATTTTAAGGAGGTGGTAGCTAAAGGTTTGAAAGGTGGCTTCATGAGCTGCCCAAGAACCAGGTTTAAGTTCCATGCCACCGGAGGTAGTCTAATGGGAGGCTTAGTTAGAAGGAGGCCTCTCATAAATCTTGCTATGAGAGGATGAGAGGAAATAGGCTGTCCATTTAGAGGTTTAAGATAAGCTGCAATAGCACTCAAATGGACTCTTACTGAATTTGTCTTAAGGCCTGCATTAGATGTGGAGGAGATACTCCAGCAAAGATTGCAGAGGTATCGCAAGGGGGTTAAGACCACTGTTCCCTCTAAGCTGTGCGCGTGCACACACCTCGCTGAGCGAGCGCACATACTTTATAACAGAGCGCACAAAAATTACGGTTCTGATTCTGATAGAAAACAACACAGACGTCTTAAAATTTAAAAGTTGTTGTGTATTTACGGTTTTCACAAGTTCTACAATTTTCTAGTGCAATCAATGTGGTGTACATACTGTATTCTGACGTGTAGTCAAATTTTAAAGTATATAACTCCGAGTGTCGTTATGTGGCGCACAAAAATTTAACCTTCCTTCAAAAGCTGCACAGCTGATATTTTATGTGCACACAGCCTACAGAAAATTAGAGGGAACATTGGTTAAGACCCTTTTCCGAACACCAAATAGTAAACCTTTTCCACTTGAAAGCATAAGAGCGTCTAGTGGAAGGTTTTCTGGAAGCATAAAGAACATCTTTCACTTGCTGAGAAAGATTAAGATCCTGGAGATCTAGGCCTTCAGCAACCAAGCCCTGAGATGCAGAAAGTGGGGATTGGGATGCCATAACATTCCGTTCTCCTGAGATAGGAGATCTGGAGCAGACCCTAACTCCAGGGAGGGAGCTTGAGAGAGATGTAGAAGCAGAGGGTACCACACTTGCCGTGGCCAATGTGGTGCTATGAGAATCATGTGGCCTCTGTCTCTCTGAAGCTTGAAGAGGGTTTTGGGAATTAGGGGAAGGGGCGGAAAGGCATACAGGAAGTCCTGACCCCAGTAAAGGAGGAAAGCATCCCTGGCCTGAGCCCCCTGAGCCGGAATTCTGGAACAGAACCAGGGAAGTTTGGCATTCCACGGACTTGCAAAGAGGTCTATGTCCGAGGTTCCCCAGAGTTGAAATATCCTGTGGAAGCAGAACTCGACCGAGTCTGTCCGTCCAAGTTTTGAATGCCTGGAAGATACACTGCCAGCTGATGAATCTGATGCTCTCTGGCGAGGGCCCATATCGCAAAGCTTCGTTGCAAAGCGACAGAGAGCCTGTTCCTCCCTGCTTGTTCACAAAGAACATAGCTACTTGATTGTCCGTATGAATGAGGACTGTCTTGTAGCTGAGCAGGGAGTGGAACACTTGCAGAGCCAGGAAAATTGCTCTGAGTTCCAAGAGATTGAAATGTAGACAACTCTCTTGCGGAGACCAGGTGCCCTGGGTGGAGAGGTCTTGCAGATGAGTTCCCCAACCCTTTGGAGAAGCATCTGTTGTGAGAGTTGCTTGGGGTAAGGGTTGTTGAAAGGGGCAACCCAGCAACAGGTTTTGAGTGGACTTCCACCACTGGAGGGACAAAATGAGGTGACTTGTGTTTGATATTTTGTCTGACAGGCACCCTGATGCCTGGGTCCATTGGGTGGATAAAGTCCACTGAGCTGCCCTCATGTGGAGGCGAGCATATGGAACCACATGCACGGTGGATGCCATGTGGCCTACTAATTGCAACATTTCTCGAGCAGTTAGATGGGGCTTTAGCACTGCTTGAGAAGCTAACTGCACCAAGCGAAGGCAACGGGCCTGGGGAAGATAGGCCCTTGCCCTTGCGGTATCCAGGAAAGCTCCTATGAACTCTAAAGACGGAGTGGGAGTTAGACTGGATTTTGGGATGTTTATTACCAGCCCTAAATACTGCAGGATATGCATTGTGCAGGATAGAGAAGTCTTGGCCTCTGACTGTGTTGGAGCTTGAATGAGCCAGTCGTCCAAGTAAGGGAAGACGAATATTCCTAGAGTGCGGAGAAATGCTGCTACTACAGCCATGCATTTCGTGAACACCCTTGGTGCTGAGGCCAGACCAAAAGGAAGTACCCTGTATTGGTAGTGCTTTCCTTGAAAAAGGAACCGAAGGAACCTTCTGTGGGTTGGATGGATGAGGACATGGGTGTACGCATCCTTGAGATCTAGAGAACAAAGCCAATCCTGACTCTGAAGGTATGGTAGCAGAGCTCCGAGAGAAATCTTGAATTTCTCCTTGACAAGGAATTTGTTCAATTCTCTGAGATAGGTCTGTAACCCCCTGTTTTCTTTGGAATAAGAAAATAAGGGGAATAGAACCCTATGACCTGTTGATCAAGAGGTACTTCTTCTATTGCCCCTTGGGCAAGAAGGATGGCAACCTCCTGACCTAACAGGTCGATGAGAGGTCGGAGAATTGAACTTATTCACTATTGTGTGAGGGGGCATGCTTGAAAAATGAAGTTTGTACCCCTCCTTTATGATGGAGTGTCCCCAATGCTCTGCTGTTATTTGCCCCCATCTGGGGACAAAATGACATAACCTTCCTGGAATGGTGGACGGTTCTGGTCCTTCCAGAACCAGAAAGGCTAAGTTCTCTAGCTGAAAGTCAAAGGCCCTGAGGAGGCCGAGGCTGTTGGGCCGGTGGAGGCCTAGCAGCCTTTGCTTTCTTCTGTTTGGGTGGTTGCTGACGTTTGCTTGGAAACTGACCTGCAGAAGATGCCTGCTGAGCATAAGCAGGATAAAATCTTTTCTTTTTAGAAAAAGATGTTATTTTCTTGAACAACTTCTTTCTAACAGGATCAGCAGTGGACTTGGATAGTCTATCCAAGGTGGAATTTTCAGCATCCATTTCATTGGCTTTTTCCTGCCAATCTTTACCAAACAGGTTCTCACCAGTACAAGGGAAATTTCCCAATTTACCTTGTACCCAGAGCTCTAAATCAGATGCCTGGAGCCAAGCAATTCTACGTGCACCTATGGTGATAGCCGAGGTTCTGCTTATACACTCAAAGCAGTCAAAGGCTGCACGGTTGGAGAATTTAGAAACATCTTGGGCATGTTTGACCCAAGTGAGAAAGTCCTGTCTTATCCTCAGAAATGAAAGGACTTAAAGTCTGTAAATTATTTGTGACCTCCTTTAGGAACATTCCCATGTAGAGACTATAGGAACTGATTCTTGCAGCAAGCATGGAAGCTTGGAAGACTCTACGTCCAAATGCATCCAGGGTTCTACACTCACGTCCTGGAGGATTAGAGGCATGTCTTTTTGCACTTCTGATCCTTCTCAAAGCTGACTCCACCACTATAGAGTGGTGAGGAAGTTGAGTCTTATGGAACCCAGGACAAGAATGGACTCGATACATAGTATCCAATCTACGAGAATGAGGAGAGGTGGTAAGAGGTGTTACCCATTCATGAGATTCTATATGATCTCATGTTGAGGATGTGGGAAAGGTAGCTGCCTCCTTAGGAGTTTTGGGATATTGTAAAATTTCCAACTCCTTGGCCCTTGGCTCTGTTTCAGGGGCCACAGTAATGGACAGGCCCCGAGCCACCTCCCTGATGAAGTCTTGGAAGGACATGTCCTCTGGAGGAGACATCCTGCGTTTAGGGGAGGAGGACTCCTCTGGAAGAAGCATCGCTGCATCAACAGAACTTTCAGAATCCTGAGATTCTTCTGAGGACTCGAAGTATCGTCTGTCCGGATGCTCCTGTAGAGCCCGATACCCGTACTGACCAAGGTCGGTACTGGGAATAACTGGTACTGGAGGGCATCGGGGGACAGGGTACCGGCAGAGCAGACACCGATGCCGATGTCAATGCTATCGATGCCGGTGCCAGTGCCGGTACCGGCGGAGTTGTCTGTCGCGGTACCAAGGGCGTCGATGCCACAAGGAAAGCCGCCAGACTGCGTTCCATAGTCAGAATTCTCTGGTCCATGGACACTGCCAATGCCTGGATGTCGGTACCGGTGGAGACCACCGGTACCCCAGAGCACGGCACCAGGAGATCTGTCGAGGCCGAGCCATCGAAAACATCCTGGAACCCCGATAATGCTTTGGAAGCCGAAGACTCCCGCCGGGGTAATTTTGCCGGTGCAGAATCCTCGAGGGCAATACCAGAGGCATCTCGATGCTTAGAAGGAGATCTACCCTTCGAGGATCGGCTGGATTTATGTTTAGTTACCTGAGATCCACGGGAGGAAGAAGCAGCCCTGGAAGACGTCGATGCCACCGAATCCGCATCAGAGGGAAACAGGGTACTGAGCTTGGCAGCTCGGTTCTGCCGACCTCTTTTAGACATCATGGCACAGGACACACAATCCGTGATGGAGTGGTCAGGACCTAAACATTTTAAACACCATTCATGGGTGTCGGTGACGGAAATGGTACCGCCACACTTGGTGCACTTTTTAAAACTTGAGGCAGGTTTTTCCATGTTAAGGAAAGGTTTTTGTGCCTAAGGCCCAAAAAAGGTGGGTGCACCTGAAAAAAAGAAAAGAAGAATTTTTTTTTTACAGAAATAAGAAAGAAAAGACCGGCGGTACCGGTAGAGCGTCGAAGAAGGCAGACGCGACCACAAAAAGAAAAAAAGAAAAAGGAAATTCTTCTGCGGTGACAGGAACATGACCTGCTGGCTCCACGGAAAAAGAAGAACTGGAGAGAGGCAGTTGGGAAAGGCGGGAAGGCAGCACGCAGGCGCTGTGGGATGCTCCCAAAAGTGTTCTGATTGGACGCTGGGGAGCGTTCCCGCGCGGGCTCCGTCGGTACCGACGATACCCATATGTGATGACTACATTCCAGCTTGTTCCTGGAGATATATCCTTGTCTCCAATTGTTGTGTTGTCTGTCTTGACTAGACTGTAAGCTCTGATGAGCAGGGACCATCTTTTATGTCTCTGTACCGTGCTGTGTACACCTTGTATACAAATGATAAATAGTAATACTAGTAGTAGTAGTAAAGTGTGGGAAGCACAAGCAGTGTGCACTAGCAGTTGGCCAAGGCCAGAAATACTGATGCTGTTCCAACGGACACCCAAGCAGCCAAACTGACTTATGCCCCAGTCACGGATAAGGGCAGGAGCCCCCACAAAAGTAGTCAGACAGGCAGAGACTGTCTCAGTACTTACCCCCAAGGCAGGAATAAAACTGTGCCGTGCTCAGTGCTATCCCTGTCACATACCTCTGAACAGCCTTTTTCAATCTTTGGGAAACAGCTGGGGGGAGGAGGAGATAAAAGTCACGGAGGTTGTGCAGAATCCTTTCCAAACTCCTCTTCCAATTATCTGGCTGCTCAACAGGTATTAACAGGATAAGGATATGGAGCTGAACCAATGCTCCTCATCCTATGGTTTCTGAAAAGACCACCAGTTTGAAGGGTGTCTCATGGAGCCTCCCACTTCGTGCTCAAGTGAGAAAGTCACCCGCAGATGGTTGTTCACGAGTGAAATCAATCTTTCCCTCTTCAGACTCTGTTTGTTCAGATTTCACCAGAGCTGAAGAACTTGCTTCCATCACCTGCTAGAGACAGAATTACTGAAAAAGCCCCTAGAGCAGAGGTTCCCAGCTCCAGTCCTGGAGGGCCAAACACCATTCAGGTTTTCAGGCTGTCCCTAGTAAATATGCATGAGATGCATTTGCATGCACTGCTCCCATTGTATTCAAATGTATCTCATGCATATTCATTAGGGACAGCCTGAAAACCTGAATGGTGTTTGGCCCTCCAGGACTGGAGTTAGGAACCTCTGCCCTAGAGGCTCAGGCTAATAAATGGCAGAGTGATGCATAAGAAGCCTCTGGAATGTTTTCTCTGTCTCCACATCTGATTGTAGGGGGACACAATCCATTTGTCTGGATTGGTCACTTAACTGGCTCCCTATCAGTTTCTGCATCTAGTTCAAACTTCTACTGATCTACAAGTGCATTAATTTTGTGGCTTCTCGCTACCTTTCCTCTCACTCTATACCCTTCCTCAGGAGCTCTGAAGGACCCCGCATCCCGCTTTGCCTGCTCGCCAGTAAAATAGGGGAACGACTATGAATCCCTGGAGTCAAAGCAGAGGACTTGGGGCACAGAACATACAGGCCAAGTGAAGCGCAAAAGTAATAGTCGCCAATAGGCAGTGATAAATCTTCCAGATGCGGTTGCAATGAAGAACGCCTCTCAATAGAAAGCCTTATTCTTTATTTTATTTTATTTTTACTCCTTTTACTGTTATCATTTTAACTGTACCCCTCTTTATATGAAGCAATAATTGATGACAAGCATTCCCTTAATGCCGAAATGTCATCATACAGGGGACGAAGATCCAACAGTATTACTTGATTAGAGCTTTGTGCTTTCAGGTTAATATATTTAACAATTTAACCCTTGCAGAGAGCTCATCTGCACTGGGATTCCACCTTCTGGCTTGGAAGCACGCCATGGGTGCACCTGTGCTTGCCCTAAATACCTTACCTTAGGCCATGCCTATGTAATCACTAATGTGTACCATGGTTTTTTTTTTTTAAACTATAGTCACGTGCAGTTAATACAGAACATAACACTAGCCAATAACACTAAAGACTCAAGAAATAAGTATACTAACGATTCTGAAATCTCAGAACCACGACCCCGGGGGAGAGAAAACAAAAAAACAAAAACGAGCTAAAAACTGTCAGCCCTTGAGACCCGCGGCTCAGCGGTGCGCCACGCGACCACCACGCTGCTAAAATGGCCGCCGCTGAGGGAAGAATCAAAAGGGCGCCAAAAACGCCGCGATCGGGCTTGCACACCTGCGGCCTTTCTAACCCCTACAGTACCTGCCAGGATAGACGGTGCTCTCTTGCTGCCCCAGAGCTCAAGTCCATGCGGCCGCGCTCAGCTAAACAGCAAGCGATCAGCCACAGACGAGCTCCCCGTCGTCTAACAGACTGAGCCTGCCGGATCGCGGCTGCCTGAAGCGCCGGATACGCAGTGCTGCCCCTCCAATGCAGAGCTCTCCCCCGTACTCACAAGGGAGAGAGATCTGAGCCGGGTAAGTACTTTAACATCAAAAACAGCCAGACCTATGAAACAGGACCCGGCCCCAGCAAGAGAAAGCACGCTCACTCGATTTCCTATGTCTTCTTTCTTCTTTTTTCTACCACTACTCTACACTAAAGCTCTTTGTGTGTTCCTCTAGTGAGCCCAGCACCTAAGCTCACTACGTTCTCCTCCTGCATGGAGACTGGGCACACTGGGGGCTGATGGGAGATACCAGCAGGCTATATCCAGTGAGGTCACGATTTTGACATGTCCAGTCTCCAAGTTGCGGAAGGAGGTACACAACCGAGAGGTGGAGGACTAAACTGGAGGAATGATAAGGAAAGTAATTTCCCCACTTGTCTGTCCCTCTGCTGTCCAAAAGGGACTTCCACTCTGCTGCAAATTTTCATGTCATCTGCAAAAAGACAGACTTTTCCATTCAGTCCTTCAGTAATATCACTCACAAATACATTGAACAGTGCCAGGCCCAGGACCGAACCCTGGGGCATCCCACTAATCACCCTCCTTTCATCCGAGTGAGCTCCATTTACCATCACCTTCTGTCATCTATCAGTCAACCAATTTCTGATCCAGTTCACCACCTTGGGACCCATCCCCAAACTACTTAGTTTATTGATAAGTCTCCTATGAGAAACAGTATCAAAAGCTTTGCTGAAATCCAGGTAGATGACATCCATCGCATGCCCCTGATCTCGTTCTCTGGTCACCCAGTGAAAGAACTCAGATTTGTTTGGCAAGATCGTCCTTTGGTAAAACCATGCTGCCTGGCAGATCCCTTTTATTTATGCCCTTCTCTGCCATTGCCAACTCCAGACTTTGTTCCAGACATATGGAGTGAACGAACTACCTGAATCTGAGTGTCGGGCCCTTCTCTAGCCCTATTTGAATCCAGACTTAAACCCCACCTCTTTGAAGCCACTTATGGATCCTGATGCTTCTCAGTTTCTTGTCCACTACTTATGTGTATCTTACCATACCTCTAGTTCCCAGTTTCGCTATGGGCCCGATCCTGCAAAGCGACTAGCAGAGTTGTATGTTCTGGCTGGACGTCCAGCCCTGCTAGCTGCCTGGACCGTATGCTGCTGTGTGTGCTGCGGAAAAACGGGGGCGTGATGGGGGAGGGATATGGGCGGGACCGACCCCCGAACATACAGGACCAATTCTGGTCACGGCTCTCTATGTCCGGGGATCGCCAGTGGGGGGGGGGGGGGGGGGGGGGGGGATGGCCAGCTTATTCCACAAGCTTATTCCATCTAGAGGGGCAGCCAGCACTTATTCCAACTCCCATCTGGATCAGCTAGCCAGGCCCCCCTGTAGCAAGCAGAGTAAGTCCCCACCGCACGATCCGGGCCCCAGCTGCCCCCCGTTAGGGTGGGGTGGTGGGGCAATGGGGGCTCTAAGGCAGCAGGCAGGTTGTGCTGCAGGGAGGACATCCCCATGGTGATGCAGAGGCATGCTGGACCATCTCCCAGGTCCTGATCCTGCACCCACAGGAACGTCTGGCTCCTGTGGTGCAGAATCAGGTCCTAATAGGCCCATACAGTTCAAGGCCATCCAGACATGCCCCTACTAGAATCAGGCTCCACATGTTTCATCTTGATTAGATTGTAAGCTATGATGAGCAGGGACTGTCTTACATCTATATGTACAGCGCTATACAAATGATTATTATTATTAGTAGTAGTAGTATTAGTAGTACTAGTAGTTGTCTAGCAAGATGATATGGAATGGTCAATTAATGACAGGAATTGAAAACAGCATCTGGTGTGCTCTGTCTCAAATAAAAGACTGAGGCAAAATGGTGCAGCAACAGCAGACAGGAAGACACACGCATGTGCAGTGTAACTTTCTTTTGTGTCTTTCTTCCAATGATGATGTCAAATTTGATCACAGTGTGATCACTATTGGCAAACAGCCCCACCACCATTACCCCGTCATACTACGTCCTAAGATCTGTAGTTTCCTACCTACAGTACATGGAGCCTGTAAGACCATTACAGGGTATCCACAGGACATGAAAAGAGACTGGGAGAATGGACTGGGGGCAGAAGCAGGAGAGAGAATGAGATAGACTTGAAAGAACAGGAAGAGGAAAGGAAGATAAAGGCTAGTGGGGATAAGCTTGGCGCTGAATGAAGAAAGTTGAGGGAAGAGTGATGGGGATGAACCTGGAGTACCTGAATGATTTGGACATTAATAAGCTGTCCACAAAGCTGTCCAACAAAAAGGTTGGGAACATCTGTCTAGAGCTAAAGTAAATAGAAATTACACTTACCTGGTAATTGTCGTTCCTTGAGCGACGACAGTTTAGTCCTCCACCTCTGGGTTGTGTACCTCCTTCCACAGCTTGGAGACTGGGCATGTCAAAATTGTGACCTCACTGGATATAGCCTGCTGGTATCTCCCATCAAACCCCAGTGTACTATTAACAAAGCAAACTCAAAGGAATAAAAATAAGTAGTTATACCCTAACAGTAAATGAACTATCCATTCCTCAAATCTGAGGAACCTTTTAAACCTTATTATTCTTATAGTTTATCTTTTTTTTTTTTTTTTACGTTCATGTCCTTTTTTATATCACATCACATTTCCTGTGTCACCCCCCTCACTGAAATAAGAGGGAAGAAAGAAGCAGACCAGAGAGGAATACTCACTGCGATCCAGAACCTGAAAGGATCTCTCCACTCCTTGAAATTGATGCTCCACTCCATCTGAACAAACTCTGAAGCAATCACCTCCCGGGCGGGAATGAGGACTAAACTGTTGTTACTCAAGGAATGACAATTACCAGGTAAGTATAATTTCTATTTCCTTATCGTTCCTCCAGTTTAGTCCTCCACCTCTGGGATGTAACAGAGCAGTAATCATTGAGAGGGACCTTTCCAGCCGGCATGCAATATCGCCGATCCGAAAAGGGCATGATTTGCTGCTAAGACCTCAAAACGTTAGTGCCTACAGAAAGCAAGAACAGCGGCCCAGGTGGCCGCTCCACAAACGTCCCCTGGCGGAACCAAACTGTGCTCTGCCCGAGAAATTGCCTGCACACTGGTAGAATGCGCTCCTAGCCCCGTTGACACCGATTGGCCCCCCAGCAGCTCTGCTGAACCAATCGCCTTTCTAATCCATCTAGAAATGGACGCCTTTGCTCCTGCTTCCCCTTTGCGAAGGACTCTGAACAACTGGAAGAGACGGTCCAAAGTGTGGTAAGTGCCCGAAACATTTAAATACTGCCGCAGCTTCCAGTTTGTGTCTAAACGGCTCAAACCCTGGGCATATGCGGTTCCCCTCAGCGAACCGAACACTGGAAGAAACCCCGTCCGACCGAGGTGAAACGGGGACACTATCTTACATAAAGAGGACGGCACTGGCAGCAACACCACCTTTCCCGAGCAAAGGACCAGAACGGCTCTCTACTCTAGCCCGAAGCCTGACACAAGGGCTCGAAGATTCACTAGCGACCACCCCCCCCCCACTCCCCAGGCTGCAACTGCACTCCCGTGAAGAAGTCACCAACCTGCAGACGGGACACGGCCTGCAACACCTAGCCCATAGGAACTGAAACCGCTGAAGTCTGGGCCTGCCACCAAACCTACCAAACCTTGAATACACGCCATACCCGCTCCTACAATAGGGAATGGTACAGCTTTCTGCCTTGATGTAGGTTCGTCACCCACGATCCAGAATAGGCTTACTTTCTTAACCCTGTCCTTTCGATTGCTAGGCTGTAAGAGAGAATTTAACCACCTGTGATACATCAATAGAACCCTAGGTCAACAGATTCGCCACCGTAGACCACCACCGAGGCTTCCCGTGTATTTGCCGGAACAGGTCGGCTCCCCACGGACACCTAGGCCCAGCGTACGTCATCCACCGTACTCTCCCTCGATACGGCTCAACGCACTGCCTCACTTGCCCTATGAGCGCCACAGAAGGGTAAAAGCATCGAGAAGGCGGTCAAAGACCAATATTGCATCGGAGCATAGATGCCCTCCGACATCCTCTCTCGCCTACCACTGTAACCAAAGTATTCGCTTTGGTCAAAAGAAAGATCGTCCTGGGGTCCAGGATCGGAGGACCCCTCTGCTGACTATGTGTACAAACACCTCCCGGATGAAGCTGCCACTCTCTCGCATTCCTCTGGACTCCACTCGGGAAGAACTCGCATCACATTGCGTGTTCCTGCAAGACGTGGAGCCCTTGATTAATCGACCATGACCACCCTGCTTGTGTCCTCATGACGATTTAGGAAAACCGCTGCTACGTAACTGTCAGACAGTTCTGACCTGCCGCATCCTTTACCCAGGAATCGAACGTTTGCAACGCCAGAGCCAACCCACTCAGCTCCCAACGGCTGCTTGACTCAAGGTCTCCCTGCTCTTTCCAACTTCCTGTGCGAACAGAACCCTGTATTGAACCACACAGCCTGTGCGCTTCATCTCCATCAACATCGGGCCCCAGTGCGGATGTTCCAGCGGCGTGCCTGATCTCTCGGAGCCATTCCCACCATCAAGGAATCCCCTGACCTGCGCGAGACATGGAAGACGTTTTTATAGAGGACCATCCTGGCTTGACCATCGCTACAGAAGTACCTATGTAAGGGGCACCTGGACGCTCTGGCTCACGGAGCCACCTCCCATCCGCCACCATTGCCCCGAGCAGCCGAAGCCGGCTCCCCGCCGATGGCACCCGCTCCCCTTACAACCTGCAAACTAACTGTTGAAGGACCAGATCTCCCCGCTCTGTCAGCAACACTGACCGAAATATTCAGCCCCCTAGGCCCTGAGACAGCCTTGAGCCCTCAGTGCGTCTGAAGAAATGTCGCTGTTCCGGGCGTAATCCGCACCCCTTCAGCTCTGGATTTAGGCCGAAACACCCGATCGCTGAGGCAAAGAAAACAAATACCTGCTTCCTGCCGAGTCGACGCAACGTCTACCACAAACTTGGTGAAGTTGTGCAGAATCGCTCCTTAACCGAAGGGCTAGTCTGACACTGAAATGTACCCTCAGGAAGGGTCTCGATGTGTTGCCCTATCGAAATGTGTAAGTATGTTTCTGTCAGTTTGAGTAACGAGACAAAGCCGCCTTGCGGAACCGTGCCCACTGCTAACCACCAAAGCTCAACTCAAGTTAGATGCATGAATACCGCCACGTACTCTCCTGAGATCCAGCAAGAATGGAGAGATCTTTCCATGCTTTCAAGGCATGAAACCAGTAGGATGGTGCCCGGCTCCGAAAAATTCCTACGGATCCGGCCCAACCGCTCCTAAGTGCAAGATATGAGCCGAAGATCGTCAACTTGCCGCCGCACAAGTATGGCTGTGAGTACAGCTGCCCTTACGAGCAACCTTACCGCCTTAATATATACCTAATCTAGGCTAAGAGACAGTAGGCAATCCTATCCGACTACTCACTGACCATAGACAGATGGAAGAATGTCATTTGCTTGCTATACACTAGCTTTCAAATTACATACATGCGTGGTATGGAAATCCTTCCTGCTTTCCGCTGAACTACAGATATCACAAACTTAAATGCAGCATCCTATTAATCACGCATTTTAAAAGGCACCTTCATTTCTGTCTCCGGTTTTCTATAGGACTGAAGTTCACCAAATTGTAGCCGAACGTAGCATTGCTATAAGAGAGAACCGCCTCCCTTACAATCAACATTAATGCTTTAAGAAATATATACTCCGGTCCACCGAGGAGGGAGGACCCGATCAGGCTACTCACTGACCATAGACAGATGAGAGAAACTCCTTCACCCCCTATGCACTGTCTGTCAAACTGCATAAATTTCTTGTATGCCAATCCTGCCTATTCTCTCAGCACCGCTGCGCTACCAGTTTTGTGCCTCATTCTTATCTACCAACTACGCCCATTGCAAGGTACCCAGCAACCTAAAAAGAGCCTATCAGCAGAGCCCTTTCTCACCCGACTGCATCAAGTCCTCGCGAATTGAATCACCTTAACAACTTAAAGACATGGACGGACCGTGCCCCATGCAATCCAAGAAGCACTTCGAGTAGGTTACGTCTCATACTGAACTACTAGAAAAACATTAACTGGTCAGGCC
The DNA here is from genome assembly GCA_033557465.1 of Ichthyophis bannanicus. NCBI lineage: Eukaryota > Metazoa > Chordata > Amphibia > Gymnophiona > Ichthyophiidae > Ichthyophis > Ichthyophis bannanicus. The sequence goes on along the minus strand of CM066033.1, from coordinate 1,113,102,536 downwards.
ACCTGACCAGTCTCAGAGCGTATCCGAAGAACCATTTGCCACCTGACCTCATGAAGGCCTTGTGCGCTGAACTAGTCCTGAGCTGTAATAGCCCCAAAATAGTTAAGCATTAGATGGCAGTCACCCTTTGATACCATACTAAAGCAGACACTGCGGTCTGACCATCATCGTGGGTAGTACTGAGAATCCTCCTGAGGAACTCTTCACCTGCACCTGGTAAATACCAGGCTCTCCAGTCCTGTAGACCTGCACAGACCCAGGTACCAGCTGCAGAGCAATCATCCTAATGGCGTTTGTCTCACCCCGGCACGCAAAACCCCTCGGGACGTAATTACCTGCTAGCCTGAAAAAGCAAACCCTTCTAAATGTCGCTGGTTGCCCTACTTCAGAGGTGTCTGGGTCCCCGATGGCGAGATCCCAAAGACACCAGCCTTGTAAGGGAATTTTCCTTAATACAGCTGAAGGACCCCGCATCCCGCTTTGCCTGCTCACCAGTAAAATAGGGGAACGACCATGAATCCCTGGAGTCAAAGCAGACAGAGGACTTGGGGCACAGAACATACAGGCCAAGTGAAGTGCAAAAGTAATAGTCGCCAGTAGGCAGTGATAAATCTTCCAGATGCGGTTGCACTGAAGAACGCCTCTCAATAGAAAGCCTTATTCTTTATTTTATTTTTTTTACCGTTATCATTTTAACTGTACCCCTCTTTATATGAAGCAATAATAGATGACAAGCAGCCCCTTAATGCCGAAATGTCATCATACAGGGGACGAAGATCTAACTTGATTAGAGCTTTGTGCTTTCAGGTTAATATATTTAACAATTTAACACTTGCAGAGCGCTCATCTGCACTGGGTTTCCACCTTCTGGCTTGGAAGCACACCATGGGTGCACCTGTGCTTGCCCTAAATACCTTACCTTAGGCCATGCCTATGCAATCGCTAATGTGTACCATGTTTTGTTTTGTTGTTTTTTTTAAACTATAGTCACGTGCAGTTAATACAGAACATAACACTAGCCAATAACACTAAAGACTCAAGAAATAAGTATACTAACGATTCTGAAATCTCAGAACCGCGCCCCCGGGGGAGAGAAAACAAAAAACCAAAAACCAAAAACGAGCTAAAAACTGTCAGCCCTTGAGACCCGCGGCTCAGCGGTGCGCCACGCGACCACCACGCTGCTAAAATGGCCGCTGCTGAGGGAAGAATCAAAAGGGCGCGAAAAACGCCGCGATCGGGCTTGCACGCCTGCAGCCTTTCTAACCCCTACAATACCTGCCAGGATAGACGGTGCTCTCTTGCTGCCCCGGAGCTCAAGTCCACGTGGCCGCGCTCAGCTAAACAGCGAGCGATCAGCCACGGACGAGCTCCCCGTCGTCTAGCAGACTGAGCTTGCTGGATCGAGGCTGAATGAAGCACCAGATACGCAGTGCTGCTCATCCAATGCAGAGCTCTCTCCCGTACTCACAAGTGAGAGAGAACTGAGCCGGGTAAGTACTTTAACATCAAAAACAGCCAGACCTATGAAACAGGACTCGGCCCCAGCAAGAGAAAGCACACTCACTCGATTTCCTATGTCTTCTTTCTTCTTTTTTCTACCACTACTCTACACTAAAGCTCTTTATGTGTTCCTCTAGTGAGCCCAGCACCTAAGCTCACTACGTTCTCCTCCTGCATGGAGACTGGACACACTGGGGGCTGATGGGAGATACCAGCAGGCTATATCCAGTGAGGTCACGATTTTGACATGCCCAGTCTCCAAGCTGCGGAAGGAGGTACACAACCCAGAGGTGGAAGACTAAACTGGAGGAACGATAAGGAAAGTAATTTCCCCACTTATCTGTCCCTCTGCTGTCCAAAAGGGACTTCCACTCTGCTGCAAATTTTCATGTCATCTGCAAAAAGACAGACTTTTCCATTCAGTCCTTCAGCAATATCACTCACAAATACATTGAACAGTGCCAGGCCCAGGACCGAACCCTGGGGCACCCCACTAATCACCCTCCTTTCATCCGAGTGAGCTCCATTTACCATCACCTTCTGTCATCTGTCAGTCAACCAATTTCTGATCCAGTTCACCACCTTGGGACCCATCCCCAAACTACTTAGTTTATTGATAAGCCTCCTATGAGGAACAGTATCAAAGGCTTTGCTGAAATCCAGGTAGATGACATCCATCGCATGCCCCGATCTAGTTCTCTGGTCACCCAGTGAAAGAACTCAATCAGATTTGTTTGGCAAGATCGTCCTTTAGTAAAACCATGTTGCCTCAGATCATGCAACCTGTTGGTTTTGAGAAAGTCCACTATTCACTCTTTCAGGTGTGCCTCAATTACTTTTCCCGCCACCGAGGTAAGGCTCACGGGCCTGTAGTTAGTCACTTCTTCCCCGTCACCACTTTTGTGAAGAGGTAACACATCAGCTCTTCTCCAGTTCAGTGGAACTTCTCCTGTCTCAGAGGATCTATTAAAAACATCCTTTAACGGCCCTGCAAGAACCTCTGAGCTCTTTCAGTATCCTGGGATGTATCCCATCCGGTCCCATAGCCTTGTCCACGGACATTCGACACGCTATCACTGTTGATGAGCACTAAATCCAGCATTGAGCGTTCCCTGGTTGGTTCCATCACCATTTGTCTAAGTAACGCATCTTGGAAAGCATCTACAATTTTTTTGCTTCTTTCCAGATTTGCAGAAGGAGTAATCCAATCCACATTGGGTAGATTAAAGTCACCCAATATGATCACTTCCCCCTTGTGGCTATCAAATTCGTTATCTATTTCTTCGATTTGAGTCTGAGGTCTGTAGACTACAGCAGTATGGATGACAGTGCCATCTCCTCTTTCCAACACAATCCAGAGCACTTCTTCTTTTCCACCATGCCCCCTGCATTTCAGTAGCTTTAATATTGCTTTTGACATGCAAGGTTACTCCTCCTCCTCTTCCACTTCATCTGTCTCTTCTGACTAGATTATAGCCAGCTATGGTATTTTGCATTGATTTTGTTCTGCCCACTTCCCACTTGTCGATGTGTGGTTTAAAAGTTTGGCTGTTTCTGATGTTATTCTGCTTTTGACGAGAGTGACGTTCTGAACTTGTCCTTCCCCATCCGTCACCCCCTTTTTCTAGTTTAAATGCATATCCATATACTGCCTGGATTTTTCACTTAGGATTATTTTCCCTGCAACAGAGAGATGCAGTCCATCAGCACAGTATAGTCTCTTGTTGGTCCATCTGTTTCCCCAGTCGCCTATAAATCTCAATGCACCAGGTCTGGAGCCATGTATTAAAGCTGTTTATGCAATGCAGCCTTCTATAAGCTTGGTAGAGTCAGTCCAGAGTCGAGCCATAAGTCATATGGAGATGGACAAAGATCTAAATGTGTACACCTGGAAGAAAGGAAGGATACAGGAGATATGATAAGACATTCATCTAAAATCTTAAAAACAAAACATAATAATTTAAAGATAATCCTAGCTGTTATTGGCAGCCAATGTAATTGCATAAGATAAGATGTGGCCCTGTCATATTTTTTACCTTTGAAAATAAGCTTGGATCCTGTATTCTACAATACTTGCAGTCACATTAGATGTTTCTTAGCACTACACAAATAAAGGATGTTACAATAATCTATTAAACAAGAGTTTGTTTTATTTGCTTCAGTAAGCAAACACAGACTGCAGTATCTCTTCTCTGTACACTCACTCACTTCAAGTTACAGAATATGCTGGCAGTAGGTCATAGGGCAGCCAGAATGGCAGTATGTGACTTAAAACTTATGTTGCGGGTTAGTCATTGGGAATGATAATGTTTCAGAGCAGAGTCTCTCAGTGGAGGGATATATCAGGAGGGATGTATCAGTAGTGTGAGAGACTGGAGAGTCTCACAAAATCTGATTCACTACAGATTCTCTCTCATTCTGTGCTATGAGAATAAAGTTTAGTAAATACAACCCCATTCTGGGTATCAATTACGGGATAGAGGCCATTAGAACTGGGAGCCCAGAAATCAACAGCAAAATGAAATGAAAAAAAAACACATTATAAGATAGATAACAATAAAAAAATTGCTGGAAGAAGTGACGTTAGCCTGGTTAATGGCAGTTTAGTGGCTTAGCTCCCATACCTACAGCTATTGTTAGCACCCGTGATGGCAAACCCAGGCGCCGGTACTGAAACTGGAACCCCAGCATGATATCAGTAAGACAGCATGCAAGTTATGGCCGCAAAAACAAAAAGTTTGGATAGCCAGGGCAAACCGCGTACATCTCAGTGGCTGCAGGGCCTGGCACAGACATGTGCGCCTCACCAGGTAGTGTAATATCAGAAGGCTCAGATGAGGAGGAGAATGCTAGCACTGACTGGGCAAAGCTGATGGAGCCAGAGTATGCTTCATTTAAGCGGGCGTTCCGAAGGTACTTCGATGACATGGCTGCAGAATTTAGAGCCATGCGGGAGGAAATTACATCAAAAGTGGAAAATATGCATGCGGACATCCACGAACTGAGTGGGCGAGTTGAAGCAGCAGAGACAAAGTTGGAGGAGCATGCGGAAACGCTCATGGAGTACAAACTGCGGTGGATCGCCATAAGGTGTTGGCGATAGAACTCACCTATAAATTAGATATCATCAAAAACCAGAACTACCACAGCAATGTGCGTATTCAGGGGTGTCCGAGGACCCAGGAACTGAGAACTCGATGGTACAGGTACACGAGATCTGCAAGGCCTTGCTGGCTGGTACGGAGTGGGAAGCAAAGGCGGAGACTATGGACATTGAAATGGTGCATTAAGCCTTGGGCAAGCTCCCAGGTAATAAGTTCCGGGACCTTACTGTGCGATTTCTGCGCTTCCAAGATGCTGATATGATTCTGTGGAAGGACCAGGAGCATAGGCAGTTGCCTTATTAGGGGATGGACATCACCATTTATCAGGATCTGTCGGCTTTCATGATGGCATGGCGAAGAGACATGAAACTGATAAATGATGTGCTGTTGAAAGAGCAAATATGCTAAGCCTGGTCTTTTCCGTTCCGGATGAACTTTACTATAGTTGGCAAGTGGACCAGTGCAAAAGGATGTTAAAGAGACCTGGAGAGCTCTTTGTAGTGTTGGCTTGGTAAAAAATGACACTTTACTGGCTGGACCAACGGCGAGGCCTGTTCTGTCAAAATGGGCCACGGTCGGAGAGGGGCGCAAATGAAGAATGAGTGATGGGGCCTGTGTACTGATCAGTACCAAGTGGATTTCAGGAGACACTGAAAACTTGACTGCTTGTTGCATATTTTTGGCTAATAAGGACAAAACTGTGTTGAACTTTAATGTATTTTGGTGGTGCATAGGAGGTGTTATGCATAGAGGAGGGGTTATGTGTTTAAGGATATCATTCGGGCTCTGTGGGTTTCTGGAGGTAGAAGGGTGGATAAATGGGTAAGAATGAGGGTAAAAAGGGGGGGGGGTATTATGCGGATATTGGGGGAGGGAGGATAGCACCCTGGGCAGCCAGCGTGTGATGATGGGTTGTTTCCTGATGCCTGATCTGGTGGCAGGCGGTGGTGATGGAAGGTGATTGGGGGGGGGGGGGGGGGGGAACCGGGGGGATATGTCTTAAGGGAAGGGGGAGGGGAGGGTTGGGACAGACAGATAGTGGTGTATGAATAGCTGGTGGTATGAGTGGTGGCGAATGTGTTGGTTCCACAATATTGATGGCTCCTGGAATATTGGGGGGAGGGGGTGACCAGGACGCTAACAGTCAGGGCAGTAAAGGGGGGGGGTTCCTTGAGACAGATGTTGCAAGTTGTGTCCTTTAATGTTAAGGGACTGAACGCCCCACACAAGTGATCCTTACTATTTATGGAACTCAAGGGTTTGGGGGGGGGGGGTGTAATCCTTTTGTAAGAGACCCATCTTTGGATGGGCTGCATGTCCTGGTTATGGCAAAGACCAAATGGGGAAATATAAGCAGTGGCCGGTAATCAGGGGGGGAAAAAATAAGGGGTGGTGATCCTCGTCTGCCAAGCAATACAATATGTGGTGGAGGGGATCAGGCATGATCAAGGGGGGGGGGCGCAGTGACTCTTCATGAATATGCACATTAATGGGGCCTAATATACCATTGCTAATATTTATACACCCAATGAAGAAAAGGTGGATTTTTTTGATGATTTGAGGAGCCAATCTTGAAGAGTTTGCAAAGGGTACCTTGATCCTAGGTGGAGATTGTAATGTGTATGAAACCAAAGATAGATTCCATGGGGCAGGGGGCAATGCGCTCAAGTGGGGCTAGTAGTGCCCTGGTGCACGTCATGCAAGATGTGTGGCGGGATCTGCATTGTGGGCAGCGGGGCTATACTTTTTTTCTTCCTGGTACACCAGGTGCACACCAAATTGATTACTTGCTGCTTGATCAGGGCTTGGATGATCGGGTGAGGGGGCAGAATTGGGGTCGATCACATGGTTTGATCATGTGCCGTGTTGGATAGATTTGGAGATGCAGGATGCTGGGCGTCAGGCACGGCAGTGGACCTTGCATGGTGTTTTTTTGATGAGGCCCATGAGGCTTTCATGAAGAAATATTTTGAGCTCAACAGCAATAATGAGGTTTCGGTGCCCATAGTGTGGGACTCTATAAGGCAACTGCACATGGGAGGTTGATGGAAGAAGCGGAGGGGGGGGGCTATTGGTGCAGATGTGAACAGGCACATCGGATGTTAACAGCTGAGGCCACGCAACTGAAGGCGCAACATGCATGGATTGGCTCTAAACAGATGTGGAAATTCTAGATAGCAGTAAGGATAAAGCTTGATGAGTTCCTGCAAAGGGACCTGGAGTACAAACGGCAGTGCATTCGACAACATTTCTATGAAAAGGGGAACGAGGGTAAACTGCTGGCCCTTCAGCTGCGCAGATAGCAAGTTAGCTGATTGATACGTGAATTTCAGGATGCTAAGGGCTGTGTCTGTGTTAAGCCCAATGAAATAAGAGCCGTCTTTGCACATTTTCTAGAGCAGTTGTATAGGGTGGAGGCGGTTGACCTATCTAGTACAGCGGATTACCTGGGTGAGATTGGACTGGGGAAGTTGACGGAGGCTGAGTGGAACCAATTGGAGGAGCCCATTTTGGCACAGGAGGTACAATTAGCAATAAAAGCCAGCACTGCCATTCTGGTTTCCAAGCCAGGAGACTCCACAGCCTTCAGCACAGGCACAGAGGATTTTGGGCCTGGCACTCTAGCAAGAATCCTCAAGGAACCTCGCACGGTCTCTGCTGGCAAGAACCTTGGTAGGGCACTTCTCCGAGTCGTCTGAGCCCCTCCGGGCGATTTTACCAGGTTTCTCTGGTGCAACCTTGGTGGACTCCAAAGACTTCATCTTTTTCTCTGGGTCCCAGGTCTTCTCGGAGGAGGAGGAGCCGCCACGGGACTCCGAGGATGCTCAGGCCTCACAGGATATGCTGGGCTTGGAGCTTGGTGTTGGGGAGGCCGGGGCAGGGTCGGACCTGGGGAACAATTTCTCCTGCAACTCCAATGTTTTCCTGTTGATTTTGGGCATCATAGCCTGGCACAGGTTGCAGGAGGTGTTGTCATAGTCCGGGCCCGGGAAGCAGTCATGGATGTCAGTTACTGACATGGTTTGACACTTTTTGAACCCACATGGAGACATGGTGGGGAGCACCCGGACGTTGTCAATGACCCCCGGGCAAAAAAAGGCAGAACACCGGTCAAGGAAGACCTCAATAAAAAAGAGAGCCGAGAATGGCGCCAGCTCAAGGCGGGAAGAGGGACCAGTAAGCTGAGAAAAACTAACTTTAAAGATAATTAGCAGGAATTTTTCTGGGGAAACAGGAAACACATCCGTTGGGCTCCATAGAAAAAAGGAGACTGAGTAAGATGGCACCCTTGGGCAGGAAGGGGACCATGCATGCGTGGTAGCATATCCCAAAGGCTTTCTTTGAAAGCTGAGGAAATGCTTCCATGCAGGCTCCGTCGGTGCCAACGTCACCCATATGTGAGGACTGACTTCCTCCTTGTTTCTGGGGGAAAAAAATAGTTAATACAATCCTATTAGTTAAGCACATAGTCCACGTCACAGGGAGCCAACTGTGAACCCCCCCCCAGGAAAAAACATTCATAAAAAGAAAAACTAGAAAACCAAAGGTCCTCAACATCATGGAAAGCCAATTATTTTTAACCACCATATGACTGCCTGAAAGGAAACATTCTAAGGACTACTTCTTTATTGGGAAAAAATTTCTCTAAATTAACTGAATATAAAACAACATATCTATCCTGTTTGTACGAAATTAAGCATTTACATGGATATCTTAGAAAAAAGGTGGCAACAAAAGCCAAAACCCTTGGCTTGCTAGAAATGATTTTCTTCTCAGTTGTATTGCTCTGGAGACATCACGTAAAAGAACCACCTTACCGCCACAAAAAAAAGGAATTGCTCAGTTCTAGTAACCACTCGCCAGATATCCATTAAGGAGACTTGTGGGTCAGGGTTCTTCTGAGAAGTGACAATCTAACCATCCCAAGAAATAGCATGCAGCAAATCTACTACAGCCGGAGAACTCTGATCTACTGACAGTTCAGGGGTTGAGGAGACCGAAACCAAACCAAATGGAAAAGGTGGCATACGCTTAAGGGAACTCAACAAAGCTCCCTTGGCAAAGGAGAAGGAAGAATAATATTTTCAGTAGCCTGTCCTCCCTTTTCAATGAAATGCTTATCCATCGGGAAAACGACCACAGGCAGGGGCTATACCAGCTTCTTCCTTTTTTCTCTGACAGGCATATCGAACACGTAAATCATGGCAAGAAACCTCCACTGATCCTAAGGGGCGCCAAAGGGGCAGTACCTTTCCCATTGGCCACTCCCCCCCCAGGCCATAAATGATTCTGGCTTTATGGGGGCTTGATGCAGATGTCAGCAGGAGTGCCCTGATCAGGCTCGTCTTCAGGCAGTCGGTGTCCCCGTTGCCCTAAACCCTCCCTTGCAGCAAGTTGTCCATTCTTGTACTCCCAAATATTTTTTCTAATTCACCTTTCAAAAATACATTTTTGGTTCAATTAACATTCTGAAAAGATGCTTTTTGGGAAACTAAACGATCTCTAGTTGCTGCAGGATGTTGTATTCTACACATATATATAAGACTGAGGTTACTTCAACTACTATTTACATAGCACGCCTTCACTGAAAGGCAATACATGACACCTGAGAAATCTGAATGGTGCTCTATCTACTACTACTTATGATTTCTATAGCGCTGATAGACATATGCAGTGCTGTACGAACGCATACAACAGAAAGCTTATAATCTAGTCAAGACCCACCTTTTCTGTCAAGCGTTCGATCTCCCTCCCCCTAATGATGATGTTTTCCCCCCCTAGTTTCCCATTTCTTCTCCCCCCCCTACTCCCTTCTGTTCTTCCCCTTACTGATGGTGTTTGTCCCCCTAGTCTCGCCCCCTATTCCACCTATATCTGGCTCGTGTTTCCTCCTCCCCTCCCCTGCCTTTTTAATCCGTTTTATTTTTAAGCTATTATTTTTATTGCTTTTACATTTTTATTTTATCAGTTTTACTGTCTTACTGTTTTGCTCTCTCTTTATTCTCTGCTATTTCTTTTGCTGTTCTATTATTTTTTGGCGTTCTTTTTTCCTTCCTTTCTCAGCAGCTGTCACATTTTATGATTGTACACCGCCCTGACGCTTTGGCCTGGGCGGTCTATCAAGTGTTTTAATAAAGATAAAGATAAAGACAAACCTAGAGGACAAAAATATAATCTAGTTTGCTTGCTTTCTTATTAACGTGCACTACATTGATTTCATTAAAACCTAATTGCTTAATTAGAACTTTCTGCACACTGCAGATACATTTTTTGCATATGGTATCTTGGTGATTGAACAACTCAAGTATTAACTTAAGAACATAAGAACATAAGAACATAAGAAATGCCATACTGGGTCAGACCGAGGTCCATCAAGCCCAGTATCCTGTTTCCAACAGTGGCCAATCTAGGTCATACGTACCTAGCAGTTTCCCCAAAAGACACAGGTTCTGCAGTGCTTGTACTAGGCCAAGCATTGATATCCTGGGTCCCTTTTTAATAGTGGTTTATGGACCTTTCCTCCAGGAACTTGTCCAAACCTTTTTTAAACCCAGCTATACTAACAGCCCTTACTACATCCTCCGGTAACAGATTCCAGAGTTTGATTACACGTTGAGAGAAGAAATATTTTCTCCTATTTGTCTTAAATAGTTTACCCTGTAGCTTCATTACATGCCCCCTAGTCCTTCTATATTCTGATAGCGTAAACAATTTATCCACGTTTATATCCGTTCCACTCCATTCATTAATTTATACACCTCTATCATATCTCCCCTCAGCCGCCTCTTTTCTAGGTTAAAGAGCCCTAACCTTTTTAGCCTCTCTTCATAGGAGTAGCCTTCCATCCCCTTCACCAATTTGGTGGCTCTTCTCTGTACTTTTCTAATAACTCTATGTCCTTTTTAAGATACGGTGACCAGAATTGCACACAATATTCAAGGTGCGGTCGTACCATGGAGCGATACAGAGGCATTATAATATCCTTTGTTTTATTCTCCATCCCTTTCCTTAGGATACCTAGCATTCTATTTGCTTTCTTGGCCGCCGCTGCACACTGGGCGGAGGGTTTTAACATGTTATCCACGATGACTCCTAAATCTTTTTCCTGGGTGGTGGTTTCTAATGTGGAGCCTTGCATCTTGTAACTATAGTGTGGGTTGTTCTTTCCTAGGTGCATAACTTTGCACTTGTCCACATTAAATTTCATCTGCCATTTGGATGCCCAGTCTTCCAATTTATCCAGATCCTCCTGCAGTTTTCCACAATCCTCTTGGGTTTTAACAACTTTAAACAGTTTTGTGTCATCTGCAAATTTGATTACCTCACTAGTTATTCCCTTTTCCAGGTCATTTATGAATATGTCAAAAAGTAGCGGACCCAGTACAGATCCCTGGGGTACTCCACTATTCACCTTTTTCCATTGGGAATATTGGCCATTTAGCCCTACCCTCTGCTTTCTATCTTTTAACCAGTTCCCGATCCACAATAGTACACTGCCTCCTATCCCATGACTTTTTAGCTTCGCCAAAAGTCTCTGATGGGGGACCTTGTCAAAAGCTTTCTGAAAGTCCAGATACACTATATCAACCGACTCACCTTTGTCTACCTGTTTATGCACACCTTCAAAAAAGCAGATCAGATTAGTAAGACAAGATCTGCCTTGTCTAAAGCCATGTTGGCTGTCTCCCATTAGGCCATGACTATCTACATGCTGTGTAATTTTGTTCTTTATGATGGCTTCTACCATTTTCCCTGGTACTGACGTCAGGCTCACCGGTCTGTAATTTCCCGGGTCACCCCTGGAACCCTTTTTAAAAATTGGTGTTATGTTGGCGACCCTCCAATCTTCAGGTATTACAGATGATTTTAATGAAAGTTCACAGATTACCAATAACAGGTCTGCAATCTCATATTTCAGTTCTTTCAACACTCTGGGATGTATACCATCCGGTCCAGGTGATTTGCTACTATTCAGTTTATCAAATAGTTGTAATATATCTTCCCGGTGTAGCGATATTTCTCTCAATTCCTCTGCAGTATCACCTTTATATACCACTTCAGTCTTGGGTAACACACCTACATCTTCATCAGTAAAGACAGAAGCAAAGAATTCATTCAGTCTCTCTGCTATAGCCCTTGTCTCCTCTTACTGCCCCTTTTACCCCTCTATCATCTAATGGTCCAATTGACTCTCTCACAGGCCTTTTGCTACGAATGTACTTGAAAAAGTCTTTATTTCGTGTTTTTTGCTTCCGTAGCAAGTTTCTTCTCAAATTCCCGCTTTGCCTGCCTTATCAATGCTTTGCATTTAACTTGCCAGTGCTTGTGCTGTTTCCAGTTTTCATCATTTGGCTCTTTTTTTCCATTTTCTGAAGGTTGCTCTTTTGGCAGCAACAGCCTCTCTGACCTCACCTTTAAACCATGCTGGCAGTTTTTTGGACTTTCTTCCACTTTTCTTAATGCGTGGAATACAGCTGGTCTGGGCTTCGAGGATAGTATTTTTAAATAACACCCAAGCTTGCTGTAAGTCTTTAACCTTTGGAACCGCTCCTTTTAGTTTTTTCCGAACTATATTCCTCATTCTATCATAGTCACCCTTTTGAAAGTTAAAAGGTAGTACTGTGGATTCCTTTACTATCTGTCCTCCACTGATTAAATCAAACATGATCATACTATGATCACTATTGCCAAGTGGTCCCAACACCCTTATTTCTTGCACCAGATCTGGCGTTCCACTAAGGACTAGGTCCAGTATGGCTTCCCCTCTGGTCGGTTCATGAACCAGCTGCTCCAAGAAGCAGTCATTTATTTCATCTAGAAACTTTATCTCTTTAGCTTGTCATGCTGTGACACTGTCCCAGTCGATACCGGGGTAATATAAATAACCCATTATTACTACTCTGTTGTGGCTTTTGTTAGCTTCCTTGATTTCTTTGAGCATTTCATCATCCATTTGTTCATTCTGGCCAGGTGGTCGATAGTATACTCCCACTGCCATCACCTTCCCCTTCATAAATGGAATTTCAATCCATAGAGATTCTACAGCATATTTTGTTCCCTGCAAAACTTTAATCCTTTCTGACTCACTGCCCTCTCTAACATAGAGCGCAACCCCTCCACCAATTTGTTCAGCTCTATCATTACGATATAGTTTGTATCCAGGTATCACAGTGTCCCACTGGTTATCCTCCTTCCACCATGTCTCTGAGAGTGCAATCATATCTACCTCTCATTTAATGCTATATATTCTAATTCTCCCATCTTATTGTTTAGACTTCTAGCATTGGCATACAAGCATTTTAGAGACTGCATTTTATTATATTAATCTGGCTATTGGTAGGCATGGGTAATTGGGAATCTTTATGCTCTGTCTGCTCCTTACTCAAGGGCATTTGGGCTACTATACTCCCTTTTGGAACCTCACTGCTTTTGGTAGTATCCTTCAAGGATACCTTTGTCCGAACCGTGCGCTCCTGGGTGACTGTCGGCTTTCCCCTATTTTCTAGTTTAAAAGCTTTAAAAGCTTTAAAAACTTATTACTTTGCCACCACTGGCATTCCTTATTGCATAAACAGCAAACCTCGTTTCAAGAGGTTTGGCTTGAAAATGTCATCTGTTCATAAAATTCAATATTTTCAAATTACCAATGATTCGTTTCTGGTGACCCAAGAGACATAAAAACTCCAAAGAACATTTCCCATATATGCTATTTAGCTGAAAACTTCCTTCCTGGGTCCAGGCATATTATTATTAAAAGTATTAATTTCTTACCCTTCCAGATGCTAATCCTTGAATAAGAACCTTTTCTTTGGAATCTCATCAAATCCGAGTATCCAGTAATATTATTAGCCCCCTGTGTGACTGCTTTTTTTTTTTTTTTTTTTTTTTTTTTTTTTTTTTTTTTTTTTTTTTATTAAGAGCTTTCAGTACTTGACAGTATAGAAATAAGTTAATAAATAAAAACAAAAATAAAAAAGGGGTTGGGGGTTTAGATCCTAAAAGCTAGTCAAAAATGTGTTAAATTAGCCAACTAAAAAAAGGTATCATCTTATATTCTTTTTATTAATCTTCCTTTCTGTGCTTTAAGCTTAGGCCTCTGAAACTGTATGATCTAGTAACAGGATACTCACCAATATGCCTGGAGACTGCAGGTGTAGGCCCCCCTGCCAAAGTTTCACAACCAACCTTCCTTCTTGCACTATCCCACCAGCTGCTGTTTAGCGGATCATACGGGGCGGGGGCGCCGAGTAGGGTAAAGCTCCTCCTGCCATTCTCACCCCCGGACGTCGAAGGGCAGCTTCTCCCTGGATCTGTAGTCCGGGTCTTCGTAAGGTCAAGTGGAAAGGTTGCCTAATTAAAAATAACGAGAACATAATTTATGTGTTCCAATCTCTTTATTAATAAGAAGAAAAAAAAAATAAGAAAAGAAACAGCCCAACGTACATTTGTTTCTGAATGTACAAGCAACTTTTCAAATATACAGAGACTCACCCACCAATGGGCTTATCGTTTTTTACTTTTTCATCTAAATTCTCCCAACATCCTCTATCTTCCTTCCCTTTCCCTTTCCCCCTTCAACCCTAACCCTCCCTTTCCCAAGCACATAAGAAACCCAAATCCTAAAACTAGGCAGCAAACAAACAAGCAATAAACCAACACATCATATCACAAAGTGGAGTGAAGAAAATAACCACACAAGCTTTACAAATGGTCACCCAGGGTCCCCTCAGCTAGTCAGCGGATTCAAAAGTAAACTTCGAGCCCTGTAGAGCAATTGTTTTGAAATGTAGACCCAGCACATAGTATCATCATCATTAACCCACCTCTTCCTCCAATTCTCGATTAGTAATAAATCTAGGATCAATGGCTCGCCATTGAGACAAAGGATGGACAGTCACAGCAACTCCAAAGAAGACATAGTCTGGCGCAGGGGCGCAAAAATAAAACCTCCGCAGAGGGACTGAGC